>CM070873.1:259961574-261161574 GCA_036365515.1 Torymus aiolomorphi
CCTTACCCTTTTAGTCTCTCTCTCACTCTCCATCTCTGTCTAGATATCTTTTTCTTTCATCCCTCTCTTTCTTTCTTTCTCTCTCACTCTAGCTCTCTCTCTATATCTCTCATTCTCACTCACTTCTTCGTATACACTAGCAAAAAATAATGAGACCTTTCGGGAAACGAAAGAGAGGTAGAAATTTGTTCTCTCGAGTGCCATGCGTTAAATCTTGTGTTGCAAGTTGAAGTCTTTTTGTTTTGTAAAACTTTTCTCAGAGCTTTCACTCGAAAAAGGAAAAAAAAAAGAAAAACAAAAGTAGCAGTGGTCTGTGGTGCACGATATTCGTGCGCCAGCGACTGCGTACTCTATAGGATTCCACACACTTGTAAACGTATACATACATATATATATATATTTATAATTCGAGAACTGAAATAATTGACTAGACAATGGTGTAGGCTGAACTAGAATTGCAATATTATTTTGCAGCAATTAAGTGTATTTAGGATGTAGCGACAAAAAAGACAAGTAGTTAGATAGTTAGCGACATAGGTAGTTAAGTAGTAAAAATAGTTTTAGAAAGAGAGAGAGCATGCATGAACAAGAGAGTAAGAGGGAGAGAGGGGGGGAGAGAGATGGAAAGATAGAAGGGAGAGCAAACATAAAAAATAATACAGTGAAAGATACCTTTAAAAAGTTGCAAATTAAATAAAAAAAAACAAAAAACGAATTGTATCGCGCGGTCATTTCGAGATGCGCAGAATAAGTTGAATATTATAATTACGGGCGCTCGCGTGCGTGCGTCTTATGAGTAAATACAGTGTGTGTGGGCGTGCATGTGTATACGTTAATTATTGCGATTGTGGAAAAACGAGCAAAAATATAAACGATGCGAGCGTTAAATTTTTATTTTTCACGACGATAGTTATGTGAATATATTGCTACAGTCCGATCCAAATAATCAAGCTTTTGTAACACTCGATATAATAAAGTAACGACTATACCGCTAGTTGCGTAATTAAGTAAATATATTTTCATTTCTTCACTATGACATTTAGGTATGCGGATGCGACTGTTGGCGCGGCTTTGGTATCCGCTAGGCTGCATTTCCCGTTGCCTGTACGAAAGCAAATTTTGCATTGAAAATATGAGATAGAAAATTTTAAATAATGTTTTAATTCAATTTACGTTTGTTCCTTCAACGAAATAATTTATTTTACCTCTAACGTTTGAAGCTTTGAAAAACTTTCGTAAAGCGCGACGAGAATCGTCGGCCAGGCGTTACTAAATCGCACGAATAGCCGGCGTCGTTTAGATATCGACAAACTGTCACTGGTTATTATCACGCGGGTTACTCTCTCGCGGGCGAACGCTCCATATATATAAGTACATAAACATAAATCATGTATCGTTGATTTTGCTGCCTTCGGCCAAGCACGACCACCAGTGGAGAAACACTACGGCGTACGGATGGTTCTTTTTTTGGAGCAAGAGGCGTGGATATTATACCAAGAATGATAGACAAGAGAGAAAAGAATTTCAACAAAACACACTGTACAAATGAAATAAAAAACCTTTTTAGAGTGACACAGTAAATATAACAGTTTACCAAAATCATTTTGGTACTCTTGATGATGCCATTATCCATGTCGGCTTATGTAGATAATAGATATATACACACTGCATATCCATGTCACGTTATCATCAATAAGGGATCTGTTGCTGTCAGTTTCGTCCCACGTCACGTTATCGACGTCTAATCGCCTCCTAAAGCATATGTAGACAGACACACAAGTCATGCGGTTTTGTATTTATGCAAGTACATACACACACTCAAGTGCTGTGTACATACAAATAATTAGACACTTCATTTGGGTAATTATTTTCATTTTTCCGTTTTTATTACACATCAAAATTTTACAAGAATTTTCATCACCTTCGTATCTTTTTCTTTTATCTCATCGCTTGTTTTTATTTTCTTTCGAATTTTTTATTCATACGTTTTTTTATGCAAAAATCAACACATCGTGGCGGAGGACGCACGAAAAACTCAATGGCCGCG
Organism: Torymus aiolomorphi; assembly: GCA_036365515.1. Taxonomy (NCBI): domain Eukaryota; kingdom Metazoa; phylum Arthropoda; class Insecta; order Hymenoptera; family Torymidae; genus Torymus; species Torymus aiolomorphi. The sequence goes on from CM070873.1 coordinate 259,963,622, forward strand.
ACATCGCTCGGACGCGCGTTTCAAAAACATAACAGATTATCGTTGAAAAAATGACGAGGAGGCAATTTGTTCGCAATTCAATCGCAGCTACAAAGACTCCACCGCTCGCGCGTTCGCTCGTATTCGCATATACCATATACACTTTCACACGAACACGCGTTGCATCGTCATCATCGTCATCACAATCACAGCACCGATAATAGGCGAGCAGGCGCAGACTGCATGCATACACACCGCAGTCGTACACGTTTTTTTTTTTACTTTATTATTTATCATCAATGCACACGCGCGTCAAGCCGTTGTGCTCACACTCGGGACGTGTAACCGCTATCCCTTTCTTTGCTTTCTTTCCATTCGTTTCAACGTGTTTCATATCCTTTCATTCAAATTCCTTCATTATTCTTCAACACGCGCGCGTGCATCGCTTTTTTGCATCATCTTAATAAATACGCAAATAGGTGCGCTAAAAAATCTACGCAACGCCCGGTTTAAAACGATATATATGTAGATACAGCCTACTCGCGAAAATGGGGAAGGGAGGAGGAGGGAATGTACACTAATACGGCTATACAGTATAGAAGACGAAATTGTGCGCAAAACACGCTTGCGCGTCTACGACTCTGTTTTCAAAGCACTCGATTTTTTTTTTTTTTACTTTATTTTTAGTTTATCAAGTCTTTCGGGTTTCTTTTTTTTTTCAGGTGTATATGTATACTTGTATAACGTCTCCAATTATGGTATACTCGATAATCGATAAAATCAGTACGGCGCCTGTTATTTTTGTTTTCCTTTTTTTCTATTCTTCTTCCACTTCTTCTCAAGCACTCTCTCACTCGCTTTTGTGGATGTGCAATCACCCTACATTGATACGGGCGTGCTGCACAGGCCTGGTCTCTGGAATATTAGCTTTGTGTTCCGCGCTTATTTCGGTATTATATATGGCTCTATGTAGGTATATACATTTAACAAGTTGTTCGGTGGTTCGGTGCGCCCAGGGCAGCGCTAACAGCAACGGAGCCACTGCTGGCCAATACACATGACAGAGATGGAGATGTACGTGTGTTTGTGTGTGTGGCTGACATCGAGGCTTTTCTCTTTGCCCCGGCGACGAAAAGAACGGCTTTATTGGGTCTTGCACGAATTTAGACAATTACGCGGCTATATAGGCGTGTACGTGTGTGTCAATATAGGCTTTTCGTGTCGGGGATAAGAAAGACAGGCTGTTGATGAAAACAATGGAAGAATATAGTTTCATTATCGTCGAGTTACAAAATGTGACAGAGCGACAAAATTAAATATTATGCTCTCGATAGAATTCGGCGCCGACGGCTCGTCGCTACCCGCGCGCGCGTATACCCGTGACGCACCACGTACTTTATTCTTATTCTTATCGCCTACGTTTATAGGAAATCAGCTCTTTTTCAATGTTCTGTTTCGTTTCTCTGTTTAAACGGTTATTTTAACGCAACATGCGTGTACTTGAGCGAGTTTATATATATATTATGCAGTACAATAGTACCGCGAGTCAATAACAATATACGAATGGAATTGGAGTCTACTTTACTTTTTCTTTTACTTCATCGTCAGAATGTAATCTGTCCTTTCATCTTTCACCTGCTAAACTTCTCGCAAAAATTGAAAAGTCATACACCGTTACACTACGAGAATAAGAGAAGATTCCTTTCTGGTTTTGGCACATGCTTCCACTTTTTTTTTTAAAATTCTAAATCTATCATCATCACTCATACACACGTTCTCACGCGCTCAGTTAAAATCGTTGTCTGCCATTCTACAATCTCGTTCTCCACGATCACCGCTACACATTCTCGGCGATAATGTTACAACATCCTTCTCTCGCTCTCGCGCGCGTCCACGACGAGAAGAACAACAAAAATAATGAGAAAAACTATATATAGGTACAAACAAAACAAAAATCATCGCAACAACAACGGCTGGCTGCTACGAAAAACAAAGCTCACTTTTTTCTCTCTACAAGGAATGACGAAAACAGGTATGTATATCTGTCTATGTATAATATATATATAAGAAATGCATCATTCGTCTGGGGGAATAGATAGATAGTTACTCTCGCTCCTCACGATCTACAAAGTCTCGTCGATAGGGGCAAAAACAGCAGAGGAAGTGTGTAGAAACGCTGGAGCACAAGAAAAGAAACGTGGAAAGATAGATCGGTATTATGCTCGCTCGCGTTATCGTCGTCGTCTTTCTGTGACGACGGGGTTTTCCGTTCCGTTTGCGTCTTCTTCCACCCTTCTTCCCACGCGCATCGCGTGCTGCAGCGAAGAAGTGTCGTCGTAGTGTTGTGTCTCCGCTCTCTCGCGCGGATGGATCGATCGAGGCTCTCTCTTTGCGGGAAGGGCGCCGCGTTGCCACTGGCGCCGCTCCCTGCACGCTCGTCCTCCGAGGGTGGCGAAGGAGGAGGAGGCTGGTCAAGAAAGAGTTTACCCGCCGATCCAGGGTAGCCATCAGCTGGGCTGCGTCGGCGGTGTTAAGCGCACCAAGAACCAGGTGTACAGCTTGGGTTTCTTCTTCGACACAATCTCGTACTGAAGGTTGCTTAGCCCGTCGGTGAGGAACCTCTTCTTGCCGGTCTTGAGGAACTCGTACCTAAGGTTGTGGGGGAAAAAAGGTTGATGATTTAGTTTTGTTGTTCAGATTCAATTATAAATGAATATAAATACAAGTTTATTTGTAAAAGTAGTGCGTTGAAACATACAGCAGAGGAAAATATTTATTATAAGTAGTACGTGCCCAAAAACTGTAGAATTATACATTTTTGAAGATTCTAGAGAAACTAAAATTTCATTATGTGAACGCAGATCCTTTCTCCATTAAATAATAAATTAATACAGAATTGTCTCATTACCCCACACTTTTAATCATTGCGGTTGTAGCTATCTAATCACCGCGAAAGGATTAAACAAAGCACTTGGGAATGTATAAAAATAAAATGTCAAGGAAAATATCCGCTATTAGAAAAAAAAAACTCCAATGCGCCATAGCTCTGACGTATTATCCGCGCGGAACAGCCGTTGCTCGTATCTAGGCCATTAGAAAGATTAGTCGTTTTATTCTCACTCGATTAATTGTAAACGTGCAGCCGATTAAAATACTTTCGCTGCCGCAAAACCATCCGTCGCAGCCTCAAACACATTTTATGCAAGCACATACATATACGCGCGCATTTTTTTGCTCTGTTTATCTTTCGATTCTACGATCGTTTCTACTTTCACTTTCCGTAAACGACTTTCAAGCTCTTCTCTTCTTTTGCATTTTGTTACGCTTTTCGAACAGTTCAGTCGACCCGTAAGCCATCGATATTTCCGTATTCTAATGAGTAAGCTTTGAAAAATCCAACCACGAGTAGATAGGCCTCAATTCTCTTCGCGTAGCCAGTGATAATTTACAGTTCGAAAATAGACCTCGCATCCACGTTTTTCCTCCCATCACTAAAACCACGCATGAATTTCCTCTGACGTATGCGTACAACACTCTGCATCTGAACATTTTGAGAAAATCCCAGCTTTAACGCTGAAACATTCCCTCTGCGCCCGAAGCAAATTATAATCGCTTCTAATAGATATTCTAAGTATATATTCAGCCATAGACGGTGGCGCACGCGTGTACGTGAACCGACGCGGAACCTCTAGACCAATTTTAGTGAATTCGTCCTAATTAGAGGCTAAAAATAATTTCCTAAATCTCGCTTCCAAATCTAGTTACACGTGCATTTCTTATCACAAACTTCCGCGTATACGAATAGCCGAACGTACACGAAAATTCGATTACCACCCATCGCCGCACCTCCCTACGGAAAAAGAGCACATATACCCCCATATTCATTACGAAATTAATACGTCTCTCTAGCACTCCGACTTTTACACGCATATATATAGAGCGCACAGTACTCTCTCTCAACAAAGGCTCGCGCGCTCGACCACCACCGGTGTTTCGCAAAACCGCAGCGGCCGCGTGCCGATGAATTAGCACGCACTTCCTCGTTTCTTCTCAAACACACGCATTTTATTATACACACACGCGCGCGCAACGCGACGCACGCGCACGCAAAACCAAGGCGCAAATTGGGCCATTATCACATTCTCGGCTTCTCCGTCATGCCCGCGTGCGTGCGCGCGCGTGAGGGAAAAACGTTCTTGCACTGGATATATACATATATATACAGAAGCAGTATATATATAGGATGGGATTCCCCCTCTCGGGGAATTGATACATGACTCACCGCTTGGGATTCGCCTTCTCCTTCTTATGCGTGAGCATCTTGTAGCGGGCGATGTTGGCCGGGTAGCGCGAGATGTGAAGGCCGCGCGCCTTTATCCTGTTGGCCATGTCGTCGTCCTCGCCGCCCCAGCCCCAGAAGACGTTGCTGAAGCCGTTCACCAGGCGAAAGTGGTCGGTCGTCATCGCCGAGACGCCGCCGAATAGGTCACTGTACGGTAGCCTACGTACATTTTCAAACAAAAAAAAGTATGTTATACGTAGAACTGTAGCTCTTAAATTTTTCTTTTTAATATACATAATATGCCTGTACGCGTGGGCTAAATTACGTAACCACGCCTAGATACGCGATAACCATGGCGAGAGATAAACGCATATATATACACACTACACTTAATGGACGGAAGTTCGCATGTGCGGGTATCCAGTTCCGAAATGCCATCAGCACACTCGCACAAACGAGAGCGCTGTGTCTGTGTGTGTGCGTAGAGTGGTGTGAGAGAGCGGAAATGAATGCACGCGACCGCGTTTTTACGTTGCAAATGAGAAGAAAGCGAATTTTTCGGCCTGCGCGTGTATATCCGCACGTATGCGCCCGCGCTCGCTCGAGATGGAGCGCCGAGATAAAAGCCCGGGCGCGCGCTCGCGTGAAAAGGCGTACATATATCGTGTGTGTATATATATATGTGTGTATCATATAGCGGAGTACCGGATTTTTTGGCGCTTCGCGCGCAGCTGCTCCGGCATGTTTTGTGCGCTTTGTTCCGGGCAGCGACAAAAATTGGGGGGAAGTACGGTGCAGCGCGCCGCTGCGGTATGTATTAATTAAAAGTATCGCAAAACCACGAATGTAGATAGTTTTATGGGACGTTGTGTATAATATATAAGTTAAACGTCGCGTATTTTTCGCATATAATAATAATGATGATAATAATAACAATCCCGTCGTTAATTTATTACATAAACGCGAGCGTGAGAGTAGTAGCTGCTGTGGCCGCGCATGCACGTAAATCGTCATTTTCCGGAAAATTATCCGCGACACGACGTCGTTTAGACATTGCCCACACTACTCGGGACTATCGCGATCATCTCTCGCATACATGATGATGTATACAACGAAACAAAACTACTTCCGGAAGAAAAAAGCGTAACCGTCGCACATACCGATCGTCCCGTAAACTGAAATATTTCAATAAAACCATCGCGCAAAAAATAAAATCCGCACTCTTATAGGCGGAGAGCAGCTCTAATTGTCCCGTACACACGCATAAACCGCGTAGCCGTCGTCCTCTTTTTCAGCGGAATCGAAAGTGCCAATAAAGACGGAAGCCTCGCCGGCAGAAAAAAACCTGTTTCTCTCCAGCCGGTTTTAGAAACTAAGCAGCATCATCATCATCTCTCGCACACACACACACACACGCACAGACACATGTATACGTACTTGTAGAGAAACTTATCGACGGCGACGGACATGTGGCGCGGCTGCTCGGGGCAGGTGTAGAGGTTGCGATCGTCCTCCGGCAGTAGGTCCACGTCGTGGAAAACGAAGCAGTCGAACTTACGATCCTTGAGCGCCTCCACGTAGCCGACGTTCATCAGCATCGCACGATTGAACTGCATGTTACCTGTATTAAAAAAGAATAGATAAATTCATGCGGGTTGCGCGCGCTCTATGTACTTTTTTTTTATTAAACATGCTATAAGAATAATTTATTCCTTATAAGCCGGAAATCTTTTTCTTTTAATTTTAATGCATATTTAATAATTGATATAATACTGTTGTATATTTACTCTTCACGAATACTAAATTTTGAGGCTAGAAAACTATAAACTTATTCGAATTATTTTGTTCATGAAGTATTAAATAAAGAATAAAATCTAAACATAATATTGACATAATTTATTCTAATATTAACATAATTAATTCTTCTAAGATTAAAACATTGCTTGTTGTTTTGAATTTTACAGTGCAATTCAGTAACTAATAGTATTGTGTTTTTAAATGCTTTACTACTTCTGGCCATCACTTTAACAAATAATTAAAACATATTATTTATTTTTTTCAGTTACAACCACCAACATTTATTTGATTATTATTTATTTAATACTTTTCACTTTAATCATTTTCATTCCAATCAATAATAATTATCAAACAAAAATGCATATTTAATTTTGAATTCTCGCGCCTTTTATCCAAGAGCCAATCATAGATTAAACCTATAGAGGCTTCACTTCTTCCGGTCATCACTTTTTTTAAGAAGTGATGAGATGCACATAGTATAACCCGGAGCAACTATAAGCTTTACTCTCTAAAAAAAATGAATATGTGAAAAGTCGTTCACTGGTACGAATAAATGAAAAAATTAACTAATTCTTTAGTGAATATTCACTTATTGAAGAAGTGCACTGAGAGAAATGTTGTAGTAAAATTTATTATAAACATAAGAAAAATTACTACGGTAAAAGTACCAGTTCTGGAACGATTTTTGGCGTCGTTTCAGTTTTTCATAATTTTAAAATGAATTAATATAAAAATATGCAGATTTTTTACATCTGTGGATGAAGTAGGGCTTAATTAACAAAATAATCACTTACAATACTGGATTTGAAGCAAATAATTAATTATATCAATAAAATAAGTCATAAGTCGAGATGTACGTATTGTGGAACGATGGTTTCGAGCGTTCGAGAGTTCTAAAGATATATCAAAATAAGTTACTTGTATGATATTTTTATAATATGTGTCATTGTTCAACAGAAAGCTTATGAATTGTAGATTTCATTTTTCTAATGACTTCCAGGAGTTATTTTGGTTTTCATATCGAAAAAAAGGTGTTCCATAATTAGTACATCAATTTCAAGTATTGTCCGTATTAATGGAACGAAATTTAACGTCACTGTTCCACGAACAGGGACATCATGATTTGCATATGTACCCATTAGTGGAACAAGCGTAATTATTAATAATAACATGCATTTAGCTACTTATGATATTGTCTGATTTAAAACAAATATGTTTTATTATATTCTACATTAATCATAAGTCATGTAAATAGCGTCATTCATAAAGTTTTTGTCATCTGAAATATGCGAGAAACATAACCTATAAATATCAGGATAACGTACAAATTTAGGCAATTAATAGTATATTACTAACGCGGGCGGAAGAGGATTATTTACCTCATGCGACGTTTTTCGGCCGAGCGAAGCGAGGTCGAAAAGTCGCACGAGGTAAAAATTCTCTTACGTCCACGTTTCAGTAACGTATTTTTCCGTCCGAGGCCGCAAAATGACATTTAAGATGGCATTTTGAGGTTAAAGGGCGAAAAAATTATTTTTAAAATCTACACATGTTTGAAACCCATTTGCTGTGAAAAGTTACTGAAGTAAATATCGTTTCAAATCAAATACATTAGTTTTTGTTTTTGTAATGCCAAGCAATAGTCCAAATTATATGATTTTGTTAGCTGTTCCAAAACTAGGCACTGTTCCGCAACCGGTACTTTTACCTTATATTTTGTAGGAACGGAGGGACAAATCGAAATTATAACAATTTTTGCTATGCAACATATAGTAATTTTTATGAATTTAAAAAAATTAAATTTTTTCTCGTTCTTCCTGTTTTCGGAACTATTTTCAGACTCTAATCATACAATATTTAATGTGAAAATAAATTAAAATGAGAAATAAAAATATTTTTTTTATGAGCGTTGGGATCGAACCTGCAACCTTCACCGCGGCAATCGGACGCGCTAACCACTTACCCAAATAGGATTTTTTAGTGTAAAATTTTGGAACTTGTATATGTCAAACCATCGATTTCAAGAAAATTTCAGATAATATTAAATAATGACAATAAATAACTTTGATAACACAAAGAAACTTATCATTAATGTGCATAATATAAAAATAAAATAATTGAAGTAAGGTTTTTGAATGTTTTGTAAACTTAAAAGCAAGGCAAAGTGAAATTCCCGTAGAAACATAACCTCAATCAGACACGTGGGCGCCTTGATCTGCGCAGAAAGTACTAATGTTGTAGCAATGTTTACTATGTTGGATAGCAAACTTTCTTATGCCCTGTAGCAATTTTTGAATGTGGCACTTTTTACTATGTTCATAGTAATTTTTAATACGCTACAGAATAAAATTTATACGCTACAAAATAAAATTTAAACACTACAAAATAAAATTTATATTCTATTTTAATAAAAATTAAAAGCATATATTTTAAATTTTATTATATCACAGTTTTTGCTATGTGTATAGCAATTTTTTTTTATTTCATAATACTTTCTAATCAACAACTGTCATAAAAATTACAAGAAATTTTGTAATTATTCATACAATTATAATAAAAATTCAGCATAAAGTGTATTTGTCTCACCCATCCTATACTTTATAGTAATTTTTATTACAGTTATAATAAAATTTATTACAATATTTTTCTCAGTGTGGAATAAAATTTTCACTGTGTACTTAATAAGTAAATATTCATTAAGGAATTAGTCAATTTTTTCACTTATTCACACCAGTGAACGACTTTTCACTTATTCATATTTAGAGAGTAGAGCTATACAGAAATTCACTTTCCCCTCGCGCTAGCCGTATACAACACGTGTGTGTATAATAAATATCGTATACACAAAACATGCGGGTAATAAGGGCACGATGAACCACGTCGCATCGCTTGCATCTTTGATGGGTGTAAAGAGCCTGCCCCACGCGAGTAATTTCATGTTTTGGCTCTTTTTATGCACTTAAGCCGATAGCGTGCTCGCGTTCGCGATGACTGTTGCACTTTCTTTATTCATGCACGAGCGCGCGCGCGACGAGTAGTACTAGGCTATATAGTCGACAAGTGGGACGACGTCGACAACGACGACGATGGTGACGGCTTTTCACCCATTTTGTACATGCCTGCTACAGCGTGTCGAATGAGGGCCATAACCCACAGTGCGAATTGAATGCCCGTGGAGGTTCTAATTTATCGCGTATGCACACCGCGCGCGCGTGGCAGATTGGTCGGGTGCATTATTGAAAAGGGAGTTTACTTTGATAAGGATTAACGCTCGCGCGCTCTCGAAACTATCGATATGTATACGTAGTGTAGTGGGTTATACGGATATTCGTACACGCCCTTTTGATAAATCTATTTGGGGCAAAAGCCGCGAGCCGAGATAAAACTATATACCCACACACGCGCGCGCGCGCGTTTGAGAATCTTTTATATAGGCTGGTTCTAGTAATAACATATAAAGTGCCCCGCAGCCGCGCGAGCGAGCGCAACGATAAACTAGCCGCTTTTACGATGTCGAAATTAAAAAGTTCGTTTGGTTAGAGTATCGCCCGTAAAAACCGCCTCTTAAATGAACCCCGCGACCGCTCTCGACGAGCTTGCCTATATACTCTAGCGTGCGGTACGGGTGGATACTTACGCGCGCGCTCTCTTTCCCTCTCTCTTCTAAGTTTATAACAATGCAGTAATTCAGTTTTAACACTTAGCGCACGTCCTGGACACTTGTCGTAAAAAGTGGGGAGCAGTAGTTGTTTTTTAGATTTATTTTTAGGTAGTTTGTATGAGAAGGCGATTTATTTTTGTCTGAGAGGGAGAAGTTCGTCGAGTTATTAAATTCAATCACGCGAATCGTGGTAATTAATTCAGTGGAGAGGAGGACAGAGTCATTTCTTATGAAACGGAAGAAATACGGAATTTAGCTACGCCCACGTGGAAGATCCGTGGTGGTATAAGATATTTGTAGGATGAACATTTCCAGCAGGAGATCGTAGATTAAAGATAAGATCCGGCGGCGATACATTTCCAAATTATTACTTCAGTGTATTTACTTATTTGTAAATCGTAAGAGTGGATTTGTTTAATGAAGTAATTGCAAGTCTTGCGCATGTGTACCTTTAAAAGTGGTAACTCCGAGCGTATATGTATTTCAGAAGTTGGATTTTATGTCTCCGATTAGATTGCCAAGCGATACGTAACACACGGTTTTTGTGCAATCTACAAACATAATTTGGTTCTGTAAAGCTGCAAATTTAAGTGTAAAAACGAATTCAATCCATCCATTTCTGTGCACATACAATTACAAGCAACATTCCCCTCTATCCTCTTAAACCATGAGTCTCAAGTCACCATTTATGAAAATTTCTAATTAATTATGCACCGAAAAACACCACTGTCCAACAAATTATTATCGCCCGATGAGGCTGCGAAAAAGTCAAACCATCAGTCCGTTGCCATTAATTACTTCATTAATTAATCATCCCCTATTAATCGCCTGCTCTATATCCTGTATGCTGCTCCAAAATACCTTCGTCTCCTGCAAATTGAAAACTGTCGCAACCCACGCGCACCGTATACACCCACGGCAACATCTTGCGCAATAAAGGCATAAAAAAACCAACGGCGCGGCCTATTCCCTCCCTTTTTCCCCCTCTTTACCCTTGAACCGGGCGCTTCCTCGTCTACCCACGCTTTCCACACTTTCCGTAAACAAACAACTACGCCTCACTCTTCCTCCCACCATACGCGCATCGATCCTCGAATTCATCACACAAAGCGGCGCGAAGATCGAGGGTATACGATAGCCGTCGCCGTCGCCTCTCTTCTCTTATCTATGCTGCTGCTGGTGCTACTCACCTTCCTGCTCGATAACGAAGATCTGGTAGTCGAGCTGCTGTCGCAGCAGCAGCGGGTGGAGGTTGTAGAGCAGCGTCATGAGGTGAGGGAAACGATCGCGGAACGGCACGACTATGGCCACGCGGTAGCGAGGCGTACAGTCCTCCGGTAAGCCGCGTCCGCCAGGTTTTACCTTGGCGAAGGCCTTCTCCATTCCGGCGAGGTCCGGTGGCGATTTGCTCACTGCGATCGGTCCGACTGAAAGCAATAGTGTTATGTTATGGTAGTTAGTTAATTATTGAAGAAAGGTGTGGGGAAATGTATACGGTTGACCTGAATTTGCACATTCGATCCGCGACTACGATAATACAATATAATTTAATTTGAATAAAGCCCGGGCACACTGCCGCGGTAATAATAATAAAAGTTGCCATAAAGAATGACAATTATGTAACGTGATTTTTTGTTTTTTATTTTCGTATAAAATCCGTGCCTCGCGGGTTTCATTAATTTTCATCGCGCTCAGCGCCAGCGTTGCCAGGTCAAAGCTATATTAGTGTCGCATTATTATGCTAAAAAATTCCCGGCAGCGCTCGCTCGCTCGCTCGCAGGAAACGTGCCCGCGTTAAGGACTGATTTCTTCTAACGATACAACGAGCCTCACGGTTCATATTCCGGGTGATAAATAAACATTTGCCATTGTAATTTATTGTTATGTCAAGCAGAGAGAGGAGAGAGAAAAAAAAGTTCGCGAGGATGCTCGTTAAATTTTATTATTATGCTGCTCCGAGATCGATAGTTGAAGCGTGAATTTCAAATTTTTGCTTTAAAGAATCTATATATATGTATAGCAGCATTATGCGGAAGTAAAATGCGCGCGGGCAAAAAATTTTCCTTTACAAAATTCCGGCGACAATTTTTGTTCGTAGCTGACGCAGGCCACCGTATAAAATATATCACTGACACAGTTCCTTATTCGGCTTATCGCTTGCACTTCTGAATATTTATTAATTACCACAGTCAATATAATCGATAAACGACAGAAATCATTACGAAAACGGCCATTACGACCTATCGTTTCCACCCGCCCCCACCGAGAAATCGACCTTCCGCACATACACACACAGACAGATACACACTTAGCTCTGTTCCACCCCCCGATCGATAACTCACCCAAATTCGGCGGCACGAGTGGACACCTGGCCAGCTCTCCGTGCAGCGTCGTCGTCGAGCCGCCGGGCTGCACCGTCACCACCACCGCCGCCGCCACACCTCCACTCGTATTCTTCGACCTCGCCTCCTCGACAACAATAACGGGGACACTCGACGAGTTCGTCATCTTCAAGCCTGCCGAGCTGTTGTTACTGACGACTGCGCTGCTACTGCTGCTGCTGCTGCTCACCTGTACGGTGGTAAGGTTACCGCCGCTGCCGCTGCTGCTACTACCAGCTGAAGGCGGTGCAGCCTCGGCGTCATCATCGCCGTCGCCGGCAGCGGCGTTCGTCGACGAGGATGAGGACGTCGCCGCGCCGTAGATGACGAGGGCCGCGCGCTGATGCGCCGGTCTGCGGGCATGATGTACGTGCAGGCTTTCGCGCGGGAATTCGAGATTAAATTTACTGATTGCAAAGAAATGAGGGTGGTGGTGATGAAAGGATTTTGTAGCGGGGGGTAGGGGGAGATAAAGATAAGACGGGGCCGATGTTGTGGTTGGGAAGTACGAGAGGGTACTTTTTTGTCGAGTATGGGTGCAAATCTCATGCGGGTAGTGTGTTGTAAGAGAATGTGTGGGTTGGGAGCGATGGTGGTGGTAAAGTTTATATCGATTTTCTGTATAAATTGTAGCTAGGTTTTATTTTATTTTGCGCTCTTTTTTTAGAAATATATGTTATTAACATATTTTTTAGTACAAAACTAAACAACTGCACTATATGGCAGTATATTTCAATTTTTCTATATTTATGTTGGAACAGCTTGATACCGCGTTCTGACGTAGATTAAGGAACGGCTATTATCTCAATTTGTTAAATTATTTAAGATATACTTAGACCACAGTCGCCGTATTAATCATCAATATTCCCGCATGAAACAGACGTTTTTGTAGGTACGAGACGAGCAAATTATTAACAAGCTTCGTTATCTTAGTTGTTAAACAAAATCGATCGCGTCTATAAAGTATTCAGTAACGACGCATCTGCAATATTTTACCACTAAGAATAAAACGCCCGCCGACTTCCATCGTTGTTTTTTAATACCGACCGCGGTGCTATATATACATATATCTTGTATATGACTATCCGTGATTCTCCTCGAATAATTTCGAGAAATCGAGGGCGTGCGCAGATAAAAGAAGACGACGGCGGGTGCCCGATTGGGTCACTTAAAATAAAAAAGTCGATCCGAATTCACTTTGCCTGGACGCGTCTATCATAAAAATAGTAAAATTCTCATTAAACTTTCATGGCGCAATTGCCCCTTATAGACACATACGCTCGCTGGATCGTGACGTCGGGAGAAGGAAAAAGTAAAAGTGTATTAATATACTGCGAGTTACGAGAAGAAAGTCTTTTCTTTTGAAGTAAAAACAAAATTGCTGTGATTCCATCAGAAGGAAAAGTTTGCAAGCATCCGATTGTACAGTGTAATTCAATAGATAAAGAAAATGTTTTGTATAGGTATAAAGTTTCTCAAAAGTGTAACCGTCAACTCTACTGCAATCCTATACATTTTCGTGAAGACAATCTGACGGCGAGCTAGAAGCACTACGGATTGTTTGCTCCTCTCTCCTTGTTTGCAAAAGATAGAAGACGTAAAAGCGAACCCCGATACTTTTTTTTTCTCTCCAGGTATACGCGCCGACGTATATGAATTCGAATGCTTTGCTCCATTTTTTGTTGTGCACATAGACGTATGGTACACTACTACTGAACGACATATACGCGAAATAAAAAGCTTTTATAAGTGACGAAAAACGAGTGTTATTTGCTAGGAAATTGCGTAAACTTTTTCCCCATAAAAATGTAAGTCGGTATTTTTGTCGGCGTAAAAAATACGACGTTATAGTGGAGGGGTCGCAACACAACACGCGTACATGTGGCTGTGTGGGTGCTGTAATATCTTTCTTCTTTTTTTCATCTTTTACCGGCTATGAGTGCGCGTATGGTTTGTTTCACTCGCAACTGAATGACAAAGTGAAAGCTTTTGTACGCGCGCGAAGAAAAATATATCGGGACGTTATTGTATTTACTGGTAAAATGCGGGGATTTTTGTTTTCCACAAAATGTTAAATGGCGTATTTTGCAACAATGCCGCGGGTAAATGGTAAATTTTTCTCTAAACAGGGGTTGAAGTGTTACAGCGAGTCGGTGGAGTAACCTTAAGATTTGTAGTAAAGTCGGTGTTTTTATGCATATGTTATTTCAGAAGTCTTATTTGAGAAACATTTTTAAATGAATAGTTATTGAGGATAAAGAGAAAAACTGGGACTTGATAGAAACCATCATCTACATTTTAATAATTTTTTTTTTCAATGTAACAGGAAACTATTGTCTAAAGATAATTATACTTGTATGTTGTGTTATAGTACTTTATGCGACATTTTTCTTTTCATATATTTTTGAGTTGATCTACAAGAGCCGTTGAAAACTATTTCAAACAGTTTTCCTGCTTGTTGTCCTAGAAGCACAATGGACTGGCTAGTGTAAACGTAGTCAATGTACAAATAACGATATTTTTGCATGCAAACGTGAAAATATTTGTGCAGTATTCTTATGATTGTTTCCTTATTTTTTGTTTTATATTATTATTATTATTCTACATCTATAAATAGAGTATTCTGAAAGACGCAAAAGAAACAATTTTAGCTTTTAAAATGCTTTCATTTTTACAAATTAACATGATCACCCTTTTCTGATAAAACTGCAAATGGTTTATACGCCATTTTTTAATGAAGCGAAATACTATAATATATGAGTTTATTTTTTCCCCTTCAATAAGTAATATTTATGTGAATTGAAAACTGTCAGAATATATGCATAATCGATTAAAACGTTGACGTACCACACTTCATACATATTTTCTTTCATGTGCGATTGTGCCTTTTGTATCTATAGAAAGTCAAACGTCAATGCGAATAATAACGAATACTCATAATTGTTTAAACATTGTCCTTTTTATTTTCTAAAGAGTCATTCAATACTGTAATATGATAGTAAGTTTTTGATAAATTTTGTCAAGATTCATCAAGTATATTACTTATAGACATTAGGAAGTCAGGACACGGGTATTTAATGGATATTTGTGAGACAGTCAATTAGCTATCATATTCCTCCTAAATTTATAAATAGATTTATCAATAAGTTGTTTTCAATGACATATTTTAAGAAAATGTTATAAAAAAGCGCACTATCGGCTAAAAATAGTTTTATGTTTTACAGAAAATCGACAGAACCTTCGGGAATTATAATGGGGGAAAAAAGTTTTAGAATTTTTTTGTTTATCGATTTGTGAAGTGAAAAAAATTTGTTCTTGAAAAGAAGAAAAGATTCTTGCATTTTACACTTTACCTCGCTAATTGTTTGACTTGTGCAATATTAAAGAAACCATGACAAGCGCTTCAAACGAAACATTGCGTTCAAAGTTTATTTAATATTGATACACTCGGAAAAAAATGTAAAATAGTTATTGACATTTGCATACATTTTATGTTGTTTGAGATAATAAATAATGTAAAATTTCCGACAGCTATTGTTACTGTACTATTGTTTGTTCTTAAAAGAAAATGATTTATTATAGGCACAAATTAACATTGGGTGCCTTCTTCCAGTATTTTAAACATTATTTGCGGAGCTTAAACATCACGATAAATACTTCTGAATCACATAATCAATACAACTCCAAAGATAACTAAAAAAATGTAATAAATTCAGTATTAAGGCAATCCGAGCCAATTCTATTATCTTACAGTAGAAATTCGGCTGTTAGATAAAAGGGGGTTTTTATCTCTCACTCTTGCCCACTGTGGTTGGTGGAATGCCAGAGTGAGCGTTTCGTCCTAGTTTTTTAATAATTCGAAAAAATTAATCCAGCCACTCAGAACTCACCGACTAGTGTTGATCGTGAAAATCGTCTCGATGGATCTGCGATCGATGGCCCCGCTAAGTAGATACTGCAGGGCTATCAGCACAAAGACGATGCCGGCGAGGGCCTTATAGACGTGGGCCCGGTGCCACGGTGCCGCCACGGCTGCAGCCACAGTCATCGCATCCACGTGACACCATAACTATGTGCGCGCCTCCGTTGCTACACCCACCAACTCTCTCTCTCTCTCTCTTTCTTTCTATCTATTTCTTATCTATCTCTTTTCGAAGCGTCGTCACCGGCGCGTCAGCGGAGACTGCGGGCAGCGCGCCCGCGAGCTGCACCTGCCGCCGCCGCTGCTGCTTCCTCCTCCTCCTCCCACTGGCGGGACAGACCTGCGGTGGTACATTGTGTTGCTTAGTTGATAAAGTACTGAGATTCATGGATGGATAGTATACTGAGAGAAATGTTGTAAGAAAATTACTATATTTTGTAGCGATGCACGGACACACGTGCATTATGCCGAATTCTTATTATAATAATAGAAATAATTAATATATTTGGAATAATTTTTCTAACAGTTAATTTATAAAAAATATTATGCCTGTGATAAAAATTATTATGTTACATAGTCAAAATTTCGTTGTAGAAAATATTCCAAACAGATTCTAATAATAATTATAATAAAAATAATTTTTATTTTAATACAATATAAATTTTATTTTGTGAAACGCAGTTAAAATTGCTATTTAAAATTTGAGCTCTATCATAAAAATTACTATGCTGGACAGCAAAAACTATTACAATTACAGTTGGTCTGAACCTTGCTAGGTACTAAATATAGTAATTTTTCTTACGTTTATAATAAATTTTATTAGAACATTTCTTTTATAGATAGTGTAGTGAGGTGGTAGATCGCGGTGTTTGGGAATTTACGCGCCCGAGTATATTTTGTTCGTGGGGCTGCAGGTTTTAACGCACCAGTCGCGTGTGGTGGTGTAATGCGCGGAGCGAGGGGTCGATAGCAGGTGGGAAATTTGCAAAACACCGGGATATACAGTGGGGAATCCCGAGGGCTACCCGCTGTGGGTGGGGATTTTTCCTTTCGGTGTAGGAGGAATCGATTGTGTTTCGGTATTGATGGTTTTAAAAAGGCATAGTGATGTATTTTTGACCGCAGTCAAGTTTTATAAACTTAGAATTATTTAGTATTTGTATAAGAGGGTAGTTCGATAATATAGTATTATTTAAGAAGTATAGTATCGTTCATCTAATGGTTCATTTGATGATAGAATTTTAATTGTCTGAGTTATGAATAGGGACAATTATTGGGTTTGTACTCGATTCAAATCTACTCCATAATTTCAGATTTCTATTAATTTCAGATTTCTGTTGTCCTTGTATAAAAGGCATAGAACAGACGATTAATTACCCGGATCGGTACTTAATAACAAATGAATTCAACTAATTTACGAATAATGAATGCTTGTGCACGAAATAAATCTAAAAATTACACCATTTAAAAAAAATCATATTTTATTTATTTTGCATTATAAATAAGTACAGTATCGCTATAATTTTTAACCGAGACGCTACATAAATTTCTGCCGATTTTACGCCGATAAAGCTGATTGCCATAAAAATTGACTTTTTCTCGGTGCACGGGGTATGTATATAACGTTCGCATAAACGTTGCTTACCGCTCGCTAAAATTTAACGCGAGCATTATCTCGTAAACAAAATGAGTTGTAAAACTAAACGTAATTAATACCAGTATTCATCAAAATTCGGATATAGTACTCATAAAAAAGTAAACGGACTCTCTCCTGCGCTGCGCAGCTATCGGCGCCACCGCTGCCGCTCTCTAGGGTATTACTGCCGTTTATAGAGATTAACCAGCTTTAATGACATCTGACCTCTTAACATACTTCAGAAATAGATTACAATCCATATCCACGCAGATTATTAAAAATCGCCTACATCTATATACATCTGAACGAGTTAAATATTTATAGATATTCCGGGCGCTAAGGAAAAACCGGACTGCATCATCGCAGCGACAAATCTGCTTGCCGGTGCTACTCTAGCAATTAAGTCGCATGTCATAATCCTAATACGCGCGCGGAGGGGCCATTGTGTTATTTTAATAATCTCGTTAGCTTCCAGCGTACGCATGTGCGCAGAAATTACCGCGAATTGTGCGCGTAGAGAGAGAAGGAGACGCGCGCGTTAAGAGTGATTCATCGCGAAAATTCAAATGCAAGCCTCGTCGCGTATGTTTATTCGCAAAATATTTCCTTCCGCTGTGTGTTTATGTTTGCACATGCAGCTATAGAAATTTTGCCTCGCGAAAATTTAATTTTATTCAAATTTAGCGCTGATTTAACGAGATAATGCTTCTTAATCCAATTTACGGTTCTACCGAGCAGTGACGGCAAACGCGACGACGGAAAGATTAAAAAACGCAATTAAGTTAAGTGTGTTTAATTTGAGCGAATAGTGTTTGTTGTCGCGATAAAAAAAATAAATGGCTTTCCAATTGCATTTCGTGTGTGTACATATTTCATTGGAACGATGATACTGAATAAATACAATTTATTTTTATTTTATCCACATGTATACATATAAACTTTCTTTTTCTATTTTTTCTTCAAATTAACGTTATTTTTCTTTCATAAAGTTATTTGATCTTGTTACGAGTGTTGGCTCTATTCAGAATGCGGCATATAAAACTGAGTGTATAGAGCAAGTTTCTTCCTTTTCCTTTCTTCGCACAGAAGGTAAATTTCTAGTATTATCGCGGAGATACACACGCCGACACACAAAGTGGGCACGCGAATTATAATTCGTTAACTTTTTTGAAAACAAAAAAAAAAAAAAAAAAAAAAAAAAATGATGTGCCTTCTCGCGGTGATGTTTGTGAAGTCAATTAGTTTAGATTGGGTGTTCGCTCCTTTTGATTGAATTATCTCTAGCATAAAAGAGTGTACAATTTACTTTAAGCGCTCAAGTAATCTGCGAAATCAGGTCACGTTTATACATTATATTTATGTAATGTAAGCTTGTTATTTTATACTCAAGATTGCGTAATTCTTATACAGTCGCATAAATCGGCAACAACTCCATATAAAACTCGAAATTTCCCATAAATTTCTGTTTACTTTAGAGTCCACGTACGCTATATTTCATATCTTTCATAAACAATTTCAATTCAAAGCTTGTAATTTAATTGAAACATTGTACGTAAATCGACAAACTGGAAAAATTACGAGCTCGCTTTTGTGAAAAGGCCGTTTCTTGCGTGTGAATAAACAAACACTTTTCAGGTAGGGATTTATGAATCGTATACGTCGCGCTCGCGAGCGTTTGCGCGCTTTCTGCTGCGCTTATACATAGCGCAGACTGTGCAAATTACGGAAATGGAGCTAAGAGGATTTCCCTGAAATTCAAACATATTGAAGATAAGCCTGTGCAAATCTGATTTTCATGTAGATTGGTTTCATATTTCTCTAGTGCATATACGTGACATTTTTTAATCACTGATTTCGAATCAAAAGGCCAAACTATCCTGTACTATTCGAAACTGCCTTTGCGTATACGTCAATGGCTAAAGTGCACACGTAGCGCGTTTATTATTATATACCTATCGTTACTGTCAATGGAAGGAAATATCACTTTGATTACAAAGCCCGTCCGCGCGACGGTAATAACGAATAGAAAATAAAACAATTGTAGATCAAAGTGAAAATACATTTCACGCTATACACACACGCACATACGCACACACACACTTTTTGCTAATGCAATCACGGAACGTTCAATTGATTTTTGATTGCACACGGGGAGCGCTGTTAAATAAGAGAATTGTGTACAACGTAAATCAAAATTAAGCGACAAAGAATAAAAGGAACCATCCCCCACAATAGCTCTCGTGTTCATATCACATAAATTATTATACAGCATATATCGCATACACACAGCATCTATTGTATTTTGATATTAATAACAGTCAACGTGACATCCACACACGACAATGTCTCTCATTGTATAACGAGCTCCCTCTTGCAACACACACCGTAGTGATTTTCATTCCAAACAAAACGTTCTATTTCCGATCGAAGCCTCGTGTGTCACGCCGCACAGCTTACACTATATACAGTCCAAACATCAGCAGCAGCATCTCGCTTTACGAGCTAAAAAAAATTAATTAGCCACGCGACATCTAATCGCGCGCCGATAAGTAAAGGACCGCTACACACAGCTTGCGCGTATCGCGAATTTATTAAAAAATTTTCGCGACGACGATACCGCGCTCGTATAACCCGGTGACATTTTTATTGCGCTGTTTACTCGCGCCGTGAGCGATTAAACCTGGTCTCTCGCCCTTACGGCACGGAGACGATTTGATGAAAAAAAAAATGAACGGGCGGACGTGAGTTTTGCAACGCAACGTGGTCGTAAATTACGGGCGCGATACGAGAGAGAGAGAATTTGTGAAATCTTTACATTGCAGCGTATAGTTTGGAGGTAAGGAGATGGATTTGGAGCGAGTGTTGGAAAGTGTTTCAAATTGATTTTTTATCATCGTCATAAGGTTTTTAAAATAATTGTAATAATAAATAGTAGTGAATCGAAATCATGAAAGAAATTTTGATGACTTCGATAACGAAAGCTTCTCTGTAAGAATCTCTAATCGACTTGAAAATTCTCGCAATGAACATCATTTTTATTAATTTACGAAAAGTAAAGAATGACTGCGTCTTACAGAAGTAATCCTTACAATCTTTGTGCATTCATCCCGTAAGCTTCTTTTATAAGACACTCTCTTTTTTCAGCCTCTAAGAAATCCCATTCCCCATTGTACGCTTTGCATAATAGTGAGACTCATTGTTCCCGAAATACGGTCAATACCTTTAAGAATTTGCCTCATAATTTCAAACTACGAAATAATGCAATGTTGTCACTGGAATTAGACGAAGTAACTGTTCAATAAGAGAACTGACTCACTCTTCCAAACTGTCATGTCGGATAGAGGCACTTGGCTCGTGTCGTGAAACTTTGGAAATTAGAACGGAAATCTTAATGTCGAAACTGAAAAAGAAAGCTATTTCTCAAAATTATCTGTAACAACGATTAAAGTGTAAACATCGAAATCATGTTTTTTTGAGAATGAAATCGGGGTTAATAGCTGTACGAATTGTTTTACAAAAGATAATATGAATCAGAGTAAGACTCATCCTCATCATGGGAACAACTCTTAATATTTTAAAAAATCCTTATCGAATTTTTCGAAGAAACATGTAGCCACAGTTGATTCACTCGAGGACACGAGAACTTCATCTCTGCTAATTAACAAACTTAAAAAAAGTAATCACTGAAACTACAATTTTTTACTTTCAGAACAGTTATATTAACTTATGCAATCGATGCGCCACCTGACGATACTAGTGACTGCACCGCGCAGCAGGTCTTGTTAATCGACATGCTGTGCAAAGATTTTACGCCACTCCTTTCCGCAATATAACACTTTTAAAATGAAACCACATTTTTCAAGATAACTATCGACACCAATTGAAAGTCTTACAAATAACACAATACACTTCCTCCTCTTTATCTCAATCCCCCGTCCGGATAATAAACGCTGAGACAATTTGCTTATTTGTGTACATAAGTCGCTTAAACGGATACGAGGCTCGTCGCTGCGTCTCAACCATTCGCGGGGACCCCCGATCAAAACAATTCATATTAGTTGCGGTTTCGTTCGCCGAGACCACCACACGCACGTACGCGGTACAATTATCCACCGCGTGTTTAATTAGGTTATACCGATACATACATCACACTCGTCGTGGATCACTTTGTCCTTACATAATGGCGGCCGATTAAAAGCCATGAATCATCGTTACAAGGTGCATTATACTTTCTAAGCGCGACAATATCGCGTGCGAAATAATAATAACGGCTCGCTTCATGCGCGCGCGGAAATATTATTAATTTTTTTTCTCGACTCGAGAGAAAAAAGGTACTCGTCGTCGTTGGTACTATACGGAGCAATAAATGGCAGTCTCTATGGTCAATATCGCGGAGCGAAGAGAGGGACTAGCTGACGCACTCGCACTTGCAGGACGATAAAAAACTAATAGAAAAAAGAATTTATAATGCAGATGCGTGTGTGTGTGTGCACACGTAGAGAGAACATCCAGACTACTGGTGCGCGGAAACTTTATTCATGCGCTCCATTTCTCAATGCCGCGACGCGTAAAAACTATTATCGCTCGGGCGCTTTTATATCCTTAGAAAGCAATTAAAACTCGTTCGACTCCGTAAAAAAATTAAGCGCGCGCATACATAAATACTTATTCACGCACGCGCGCGCGCGTGAAAGAAAAAACAATTCTCCGAAAAATTGCACGACGAATTTCGGCGCGCGGGAAAACCTATAAGTACTTATCCCCGGCACGTAATCAACTGCAATTCTGTTTTCTTTTTTTTCCCCCATTTTAAAGCTCCTCTACGCTACACGCGCGCGTGAAATCATAATTTAGGCCGCGAAATAATTAAGGGACGGAATTGCGCCCGCGCGCAAATTGCAAAAGCACTCGTTTCTTTTTTCCAGTCGCCAGGGCCCCCCCTCCCACCTCTTCCCTCATTCCGGTGGAGCGCGAAAATTTCCTCTCTCGTGCAACTAGGTATGTATATTGCAGCGGCGCGTGCTGAAAAAACGAGTTAAATATGTGTCGGTGCGCGTCGTCGCCCAGCTACTCGAGCGCGCGCGTATAGCGCAACAAAAATGAGGAATTCCAGTCGAGCAACCATAGTCATCATCGCCGTATAATCGCGAATTTCCCATGGAATGAGGGGGAAATGAACGAAACTTGTCGTCACCTTTTTGTCTCTCTCTCTCTCTCTCTCTCTCTCTGTCTCTCTCTCTCTCTTTTTGACGAAATTACGGGCGCATTTTTCCGCAGCGACGGCTATCGCTGAAACGGATCTCGTTAGAGGTGAGCGGCCGCGGCATTGTGGGACACGCGCCCGTGGTTAATAAATAATGGATTGAAATTCGAGGTGCTTATTCAAATCCTGCTCTGCCCGTATGCGTATAGGTGTGAGAGGAGAAAGACAAAGAGGGAAAAGTTGGTATGTATAGAAGATAATTTTAGGGATGGGAAGTGGGGATTGCGCTGCGGAATGTCGATTGACTCGATTATATGTCGGGCATTTGAGGAATTCGCAATTAATTTCCAGACGGCACATATAATCCGTTGAATATTCCATGGGAACGCTGGGGGTCGGCGTGCACGCGGCCAAGTTTTATATCTTTTAGCGAGAGATTGAACAATAATGAAGACGCGCGCACGATGGGTCCTAATAAAAAAAAAGACGCAACTCGCACGGATCGATTATAAACCGTGTATTCCTACCTGATTATGCGGTTTATAATCGGCCGGCGCGAGATACGTCTTTTTTTTATTAGAACCCACCGATATACGGTTTTTTAATAAGCGATAAACGAGGCATTATGTATATTTGTAATTTAGAATAGAATAGAATAGAATAGAATAGTTTTTATTTGTAAATTACAAAATAATTAAGTTACAGTCTACCATCCCGCATTCGCCCAGGCTCATGTCTGTGAGACGGGGAAAACCCAATAGACAAACCACGTGGGATAAATCCTATTAGGAAAACCCGCCCCAGGATGGTTCTAAGTATTGAACATAATTAACATTTGTGTACATTATATCGCAATCGTATAATCATCACAAACATAGTCAATGGCAATCGCCAAGTCACGAAGTATCACATAATTGAACTTAGTTATTCTTCAATCTAGCGATTACAGGTTGAATTCATCACATTGCTTTATTCATACGATGTACGTCAGAAGATTAATCACAAAACGATTTTAGTACTGTTATAAAAATAGCAGTACAAGTCTATATTCTATTTACACATATATACAGTCGACATCGCATGACCTTTGCATCAAGTACTTCCTAAACGCCGCTTTCAATTTACTCGCCGAGGAAACATTCTTAATATCGCGAGGAATCGAATTCCACAGTCGCGTACCCTGGGACCAGAAAGAATCCAGCCCTACGTCAGTTCGTGATGACGGAACTATAAGTTCTCTGCAGTGAAGTCGAGTTCTACTCGACTTTCTATCTTGGCACTTTTGAAATAAGGGAGCTAGGTTCACTGGCTGACCCAAATTTATAACTTTGTACATTAAGACCGCTGCAAAATATGCCCTTCTCTCCCTTAAGTCAAGCCACTCTAGCTTATTTCTATATGGGCTGATGTGTTCATCTTTCTCAGCACCACTTACATATCTCACACATGAATTTTGCAATATTTGCAGTTTCTTTTGAAGTTCACGCGTCACGTCAAGATACACTAGCGAGCAGTAATCTAAATGAGACAACACGAGAGAGCTTGCGAGCTGCTTACGTAAGATCTCGGTGGTGCAGGATCGAAACCGTCTGAGTCCGTATAGGGCTCTGTTAACTTTTCGGCTAACTGCATCCACTTGAGCTTTCCATGTTAGTTTCGAGTCCATTACAACACCGAGATTAGTTACAGTGTCGACAAAGGGGACGAAAACGTTGTCCTGAATCTCAATGCCAGACAAATGCATACCCCGTAGTATGTTAATATTGTGGTTAGATCCAAAAATAATAGCCTTAGTTTTTCTTACATTGAGACTGAGGGCGTTGTCGACGGCCCATGCCGCCACTGCTCTACCTATAATCGACAAGTGTCGTATCCCTTCATTCAGCTCGTCTATGGTTGTTTGCGTGTAAACTTGTAAATCATCTGCATATAGCAGGTGCCCGATAGCACTCGATTGAGAATTATTATTAAAATCCAAAAAAATGTGCTGTAGGTCATTTATATAGAGACTGAACAGAAGGGGTCCCAGAACCGAGCCCTGTGGTACGCCGAGATTGGTTGTGAGCCAATCCGAGTCTCCATTTTGCTTCGTAATCACTTTTTGATTACGACCTGTAATATACGACTTTATCCACAGGACTACCCCCCTGGAAAATCCCATTCTGATCAGTTTATGCAATAATTTAGTTGGCGATATGATGTCGAACGCCTTGCTGAAATCGAACAATAGGAGAATGGTAAGTAGTTGTTTTTCGTTGTCTATTCCCGCTCTTATATCCTCCGTCAATTTTAGTAGAGTTGTCTGCGTACTGTGACCTGGTCTAAATCCAGATTGAAAAGGATCGAGAATTTTCTTTGAAGCTAAAAATGCTGAAATCTGATCATGTACAAGCTTCTCAAGAACTTTGGATAGAAAGCTCAATAGTGCCACTGGACGAAAGTCCGTAACAGTCGATGGGACAGCTGTCTTTTTAAGTGGCACCAAATGAGCTTTCTTCCATGATTCGGGAAAAATTGCCTTCAAGAGGGAAGCATTGAAAATATCAGCTAGGTGATAGCCAATAACTGGAAGAGCTTTTGCTATCACACCTTGTGGTATTCCATCCTCACCCTTAGCCTGCGAGGAGAAATGTGCAACAGCTAGAACCACATCTGAAAAAGTAACTTTACTGAAGGCGCAGCCTTCTTCATTAGCCGTTGCCATAACTTCATTCATATTTTCCTCGCGTTCTTCAGCCGAGACTGAGACCCCCGCAAAGTGCGTGTTTAATTCTTTTAGGGAAAACCCGCGAAGTTCCTCCCTAGCTCGATTTTGTGGAAGAAGACCTAAACTTTTCAACTCTTTCCAGATATCTTTCCCACTATCAAGTGCCTCGAAAATTTTATTCTGAAGAAATGTATCTCGCGCTTCTCTTGAGCGTTGTTCTGCTAATAGCGCTAGCGATTGGCATTCTTCCCAGTGATCATGATTTCGCGTTCGTTGATATCTCCGACGTAAAGCGTCACGGTTAGCGTACAACTCTCTGAGCTCCCCGTCAACCCACGGCGGTTGTTGTTTTCTATTCGGACGAAATTCCTTAATCGGGGCTAATTCATCCAAAGCCTTCGTGATATTTGGATTAAGATGTTCTAAGCGGGTGTCAACGTCTACATCTGTACAATTGACAGTCGACCAGTCGCAATCATTCAAATAAGAAAGCAGCTGTTCTTGACGAATAGCCTTAAAATTACGGTATGTAAACCTTCCAAGTGAAGGTTTTTGAGATACGGGAACGTCAATAACGATATCAATTATATTATGACTATTGCGATAAGTCGCCGTCATATTGTTAGAATCTAGCACTACGTCATCATCGTCCGTGAAGATTACATCGATCCATGTGTGAGATTTGCCGTTTTGGTGATTAGTCGCGCCATACTCAATAAGTTTTAGGTTAAGTTGACATGCTAGGTGTTTTACGAAAGTCGACTCCTGCTCCGTTACTAACATATTCGCGTTGAGATCTCGCATTACTATTCGATGCGCAAAACCCACGGAGTGTTGTTCGAGAGCTTCAGCCAAATCAGAGTTGATAAGCTCGGCGTCTGGGGGCCTGTAAATGACTGCTACAAACACGGGGGGCGAAGAGCCCTGCTGTATACTACACATGATGTACTCTGGAACTCCCGGCTTTCCTTCGTCCACCATGGTAGCCGATGTACATAAAATTTTAGCTTTTCATAAATTGCTAACATACAGCAGAACTCCTCCTCCATGCGTATTTCTGTCCTGCCTGATTATTGAGTAGCCTTCAATCTCGACGAAATCATCTCCTATATTAGGCCCGAGTCGCGACTCTGCAATACCGAAGAGATGGTAAGAGGGATAAGAGAGCAGGAATTGACGAAATGTTGTTATGTGCGCTTTCAAAGATGTCGCATTTAAAAATCCTGCTTTCAATCCAACATACCGAACCTCTTTTGCACTATCATTATCTAGTCATGGGCTAACGTTAGTAATCGTATCGTTTGTACCCAAATTCGATTTATTATCAAATGTGTCTTTCTCCATACTATTTTTATTACCCGAGCCACTAAATTTTGCCGTACCGGTTGAAATTGCGATCGCCTGCAGATCCGCCGCAGTCATGATCAGCTGCGACGTTC
The DNA here is from genome assembly GCA_036365515.1 of Torymus aiolomorphi. Taxonomy (NCBI): domain Eukaryota; kingdom Metazoa; phylum Arthropoda; class Insecta; order Hymenoptera; family Torymidae; genus Torymus; species Torymus aiolomorphi. The sequence continues at coordinate 259,990,629 of CM070873.1, forward strand.
CACCATCTCGCATCTTGGCCAGGAAACGGCCTCCTCTATGCCAGAAATATTTAAACTGTAATCCGCGAGCAACAGCCTTTAAGCTTCTGTACTGAACGAACTTCTCTCTGCTCAGCATTTCGTTGATGAAAATTTTCCCGTTACTTATGTTGTCAACCGTTTCCTGATCAAGTTCCGAGAAGTTCACATCCTTTGTGTTAAAGCGTGTAAATCTATGCTTGGCATACATTAATTCTTTAACGAGCTTATGGTCGCGGAGTTTGACTATCCACGGACACCGACGTTTAACGGGTTTAATCTCTGACGAGCCTACTGGATTTTTTCTATTTGACCGAAGAGAGCATATAGAAATGATATCATCCCTCCGAATAGTCGGAAAGATGGTAGAAAGGACGACATGGACCACATCTAAATTGTGCTTATTAGAACCTTCAACAATGTTAGTGACGATGATTTCATGCGAGTAATCCGCACTATCTATTTCATTTCTAGGTGTACACTGCTCGTTTCCGTCAGATAGATCAATCGACCTACTAAATTCAATACGAGGCTTATCGTTACTTTCTGCGGCCTTATTATTTTTCGCAGTGTGCTGAAATCCGATCAACGTTTCTTTCAGTACAGTATTATCCTCGACAAGCAGCTTGCACGTATTACTCATTTCAATAAACATTTTATTTTGATGCGCGATAACTTCTTCAAGGGCTAAAATCCTCGTAACCAGTTCTCCATTGTTTGTAGAGATAGTTTTTGCCGGCGCAGCCGAGACGGTTGGCGGCGCGAAATCCCTAGTGTCACGTGCTTTTAAGTCGTCAAGCTGCTTCTCGAGCATATCAAAACGCTAAATAGAAAACTCAAGGTGCTAACAGGAATTAGCACATTGGTTACCCCTATCAGATCGGCTATAATTTCTTCAGAAGTCTTCAACGCTGCAGGAGACACGGAGAAATTCTCCGTGATATCTAGCTGCGGTGAGGATGTCTGCAGCGCCACAGCTTGGATAGTAGAGAGCTCGTCTTTTTCATTTACTCCCACCTCCGAAAACTCTGTCTCGATCGTTGTTTCTACGTCTGCATTGGCTGTTGACTTCAGATTTTCATGCAGTTGATTTGGCGAATTAGATGCAACATCGATTAGCGAGGCAGATCCTGAAATAGAGACAGAGGCAGAAACGGAGGCAGAAGAGGGAGAAAATTCAGTGTCACTCCTATACGAGGAGGAATTCTCTAGTTTTTTTTCTGTAGGAGTGGACGTCCCATTTGGATGTTTCGACGCATTTGTTTTGGTGGGTGTAACGCGTTGTACATAGGGGAGCAGAGGTTGTCTTTTCCTCTCTGTACTTTTAGTATCGCTTATTTTTGATTGCTTGGAAGCATTCAGCAGTTGGTTCTGCTGAGTCTGCTGCCGCACATTACGACATAAATCGCACGGGCTATTTAACTTTTTCCCTGCACATCTAGAGTGACAGGGTTTATTGCATTTTGGGCATATATTTAGTGGCCGTATACAAATATTATCGCACACGACACATTTACTACTATAGCCTTTATCGATGCTTGTTGACATCGTGACAGCACAGGTGTTTACAGCTGTCCCGACTCGAAGCAGGTATCGCGAGTTTGTTTTGTTTTGATCACTTGTACCTGCGTTTAAATTCAATTTGGCTCTGACTGTTACTGGAAAAATCGCATTTGTTGAGTTTTTAATGCAAGCACCAGCTGAAGTGATGAAGTGTAACGTGCGTGCAAGTGTAGTGTTGTGCTCTTCAATGCATGTTCCCTCTCTACACGGCAGTAGTCACAGTTCGCACGAATGCCAGCTCCACAGCCTGTCGAATGCGAGCCGTCGTGGTCCGTACCAGTATTCTCGTTGTTCTGCAGTTTTTCTTGATTACCTCAACGCGGCGGATTAACAGATGGACGAATTTATATCTCAGATTCGCAGAAATTCTATCTTTGTATTTTTGCGCGCTGAGGGGCCGAAGATACGGCCTAAAAAACCAGAGCCGTACAGAGGTACGTCTGCACACTTTGCGCCCTCTCGACGACTTTTACTCTAGATAGCTAGCTTCTAATTTATTACGGGGCAAAATGAGAAAACGGCGTTCTTTATTATATTGGAAATATAATTCGAGTTATTTTCCTTTTATGGCGCGTTAGGACGTTTCCGAGAATATAACGATATTAACGGAAAATTTCATCAAAAATGTTAAATATTTATATGTACGTCCCGGTGCGCTACTATAGACTCGCCGCGTGTAAAATTGGTGTCTTTTGGCAAGCGCTGCTTTTAGAGATTATTAATTCGTGCCTGCGCTGCGAAATATATTAAATTTTTGTTTGTACTCGCAAGCAATTTTCATCGCTTAATGTATGTGGATATCTGTCGGCGGCGAGAATTATAATCGCAAAAGAAACGTAGGTATATATATATATATATATATACACACACACACACACACACACACACACACACACACACGAGATAAGTGTGGCACTTGGGTTTTATAGCTATACATCCTTACGGATAGTGCTATATTATACCATCGGAATCTTTCATCAGGAATATTGTGGTTTATACCGGAATTCCTCTCCCCGACATATTGAAGCATGAGCGCCGCGGGTAGTAACCAGACGCACATATCTATAATACAACCGCGTTTTTTCAGTACAAATAAAAGTAAATAAAAAAAAGTGTACCGTAAAAAATATTTTCAAAATTCGCATTATCCATCGTATAATATACATATATTAAAAGATATTTCTAACTACTGTAGAAAGCATTGTTGCGCATAACCGCGAAATTCTGAAAATCATCGCGGCTTCAACAAATTCTGTGTAATATCGTATATAGCTTCAACGAACCGCACATCTGATTTATCTCCTTACGCAAAATGTTTCTTCCTCGTAAAGAACGCGCGTGATTGTAATGCTCAGTGCTTACATCGCGTGCACACTTCTTTTCGCGCAGCTTTACGCACGTAAATCTGCACACACTTTCCTTAATATTTAACATATAAAGTGGCGGTAATTACTTTTCACCGAGTGTATGTCGTATACGGCTGGAATATCAACACGCGCGATCTTAATAAAAATCGATGCACGTTTTGCATTTCAAGGATATGTCCAATAACTGATAAAACTCGCTCGTCTGCATCATGTACATACATACATATACACACATACATACTTGCATCGGGATTCGTATCACCGTTGTAGGTACCTGCGTGCGTATCATAGTTCCGTGCACGCGGCCCGATAAAGCGAGTAAACATGCACAAAAACGGGCTGCTGCCTATACCCGCCTATCTTTTGCAAACCCTTTTATCTCATGTTCTCTCTCTTTACGCCTGTGTAATAATATATATGTCGCATAAATCGTTAACTACTCGCGCAGCCCCTTTTAAACGCGTTCCGAGCACTCTACAACAGACGTGTATATATCGTCGCGCGGTACGAAGAAAAGCCAACTTGGAAGTTACAGGCGAAGAAAAGCCAAAAACGCGTCTAAGACGAAGAAAAGCCAGTTTGGGTCCTCCTAGACGAAGAAAAGCCAGTTTGCGCCCTCCCAGACGAAGAAAAGCCAGTTTGACTTGTCTCAGACGAAAAAAAGCCAGTTTGCGCCGTTCCTGCGGAGGAAAAATCCCCCAACTGACTGCATCTAATCAATTACTAGTTATCTTATTATCTTGGCTGATCATCTTTTTATTTGATCTTTTTATCTTTTTAAAAAGAGTTTTAATCTTTTTGGTTATCTTTTTATCTTTATCTTATCTTATTATCTGAAAGTTATCTATAAGATGCCATCTAAATGTTACTTTCGTTTGTGAAGTCAAACAGGCTTTTCTTCGTCTTAGACGCGTTTTTGGCTTTTTTTCTTCGCCTGTAACTTCCAAGTTGATTTTTCTTCGTACCGCACGACGACATATACCTATAATGTAAACACTAAAAATCCACTCTTCTTTCTCAAACATCATCAATCAATACACGCACACACTCATGAGCACACAAATACACGCAGACGTATGTACATACAAGCACTCGCGATGAATGAATTCATTATACATGTTCATTAGCCTAATGGCACGGGAGCCCGCAGCGGCGGTCTACCTCGCTATTTTTGAACTTTTTTAACAACATTACAAAGCGCGCGTGCGAGTATTTCCTTTTTTTTTTACTCTCTCGCGCAGGCGGTCGTTCATTATACGCGGGCGGGCGGGGAGGGAAACCCCTTAATGGGCCGTTACGTTTAGCGCAATATTTTTTTTACGCGCGCAGGCGAGCGAGCGCGCGCCGTATATAAAAAAAGAGCAATAAAGCCAAAATGATCCTTGCCCACTCACGTAAAATTCCCGAATAAAACGCGCCGCTGCTTCTCTCTTCCTCGTGCACACTTTATATACACACTCACACACGCGTGCACTCGAAGACGCAGACGAAAGAAGACTGACTGCGCGGCGGCTGACGTTCGCGCGCTTGCTCGCTCGCTTGCCTCGTCCACCACGTGATATTTTCTCTCTCTCGCGAGAGCGCGGTGTCGGCACGCGTGCGTATACATATGCGTATGTGTCAATGTTAAACGCGCGAGGCGCGTGTATGTAGAGTGTAGGCCACAGCACCCGGGTGTAATTGCCTATTTGCATGACCCGAGTGCGCGCGAGCTCTTTCCATACTTTTCTAGGTGGGTAGTTTCTTCGAGTGTCGCCCGAGGCGGTCACCTTCACCCCATTTCAATTAGTCCGCACAAGGTGGAGGAGGAGGATGATGATGTTGCGCGCGCCCACGTTATATCATATATGTTTGATGCGAGGGATTAAATGTTTAGTGGCATGCTCGTGTTCCGCGTGCAAAGATAATATGCGTGCGTGAGTGTGTTTATTATTTACGATTATTCGATCTCTCGCTTGTGCATATAAACATGTACGTTGATTTAGAAATCTGACGCGCATGTGTTTTTGATTAGTCGAAGCGAGCCGAGGATATAACTGTCGGACTAATTCGCTGCGAGAGAGGTTCGATAAAATAAAGAAATGGATGTATTTCGGGACGAATACTGACGTGAGCACGCGCAGTGGTGCGGGCTTCGAGGACGCGGTTCTCTGTCTCTCTCTGACGTAACGTTATAAGATAAATAGGAGCGAAGGATAAGGCGGACATGAGAATCAAAGAACTCTTTGAAGCCTAATATAAGTAATCAAATCGGGCCAATGTGACGGCGGGATAATAAAGCGAGTGGAGTCGATGGAAATTCGGTCAGTCGTGCGTGTATGTAGGATGAGTATGTATGTATAAAGGTGAACATGTATGATTATTGTAGATTGTTACTACGAAAAGATAATCTGATAATAAATATACTGATTTATTGATTAAAAATAAGGCACGTATATTCTAGAATTCAAAAGAAGCCTGCTGTTATAATTCAAGGTATACGATTGTCGACTACTCTCGTGTCTCCAAACTAGACCGAACTGCCCTCCTTGCCTCCTTCGCACGGGCCAGCTTAATAATTATTTCGTCTAGGATTTCAATCTACGTCGCCGCACTCTTATCGCCTCTTATATACATATGCATATAAAGGTGTAACCAAAACCCCACCGAGACAGAATATCTTTTCACGCTACAGCACGAATGTTCCCCACAAAATATGGAATACTTTGCGCGATGATTTTGCAACGACACGTCGCTTATAGGTCAGCGCAGTAACGAAATCCGGTAATTTTTGTTCCCCTTACATAAGTTTATTATTTCGCGTGTGCTCGCGTATAAGAAGCTATATATATATATATATATAATACACACACATGAAGTGTATCACCGCTGGTGTGCATAAAACGAGATCCTGCTAATGCTCGCGAAAACCGATACCTTAAAGAGGCAACAAGGAAGGGGGGACTAGAGGTGGGCGAGCGACGAAGAAGAGAAGACAACTAGCGGCGCACGGTAAACAAGGCGGCGCGCTGCAGCGTGTGTCTATATAGGCACGCTCCTTTAAACCGCCGAGAGCGGGAGAGCCATTGCTTTGTTTCATAACAATGAAAGTAGCCACCGCCGCTGCGTACTTATGTGTGTGCTGCACGCGCGCATCATCAAACTGACTCGCTTCCTTAATCAGTTTCGCGCAATGCGTTTTAACAAACTGTCGCGTAACAACGCGAGTTATTTTCATGCAGCGTAAGTAGGTAGGCAAGTAAAGTAGAGGCAGAGGTATATACAGAGCGCAATTTTTTTTACGATGATTGCGACGGTAATCCTTTTCAGAGCGCGCGCGCGCGCCCCATCGTCCCGAAATGCTGCAACGCACGATCCGTAATTGTTTTGTTATCGCTCGAAATAATGCGTGGCGTAATGCTGAATATGTATGTGCACTGTGCACGTACCGTTCGCATGGAGTATATATATATAGGGTATTGCGAGTAAAGAAAGCCAGGTTCAATTAGCCGATAATGCAACGCTATCTATAATTGCTTCTACAACGGCGTAAAAATCACATCAGCTCACGCTGGCGCGATTATGATAATCCTCTCCGTGAACTATATTACTCACTGCAACTCGCCCAACAATAATAACAACAATAGCAAGTGTACTCCGCTCTCTATAAAGTCTGCCCTATATATACATATATTAGCCGAGCCGCCCCGGCTGCCTAATTATCGAACCCCAAACACACGCCACATATTCCGACTGCAGCACACACAAAGCTATACCGAAAACTTTCAAATTCAATTTCCCAGCCCAGGTGCAGCTTCGGCGGTGGTGGCGGCCGACTTCCGCGCAATCGAACCATCACCCCGTCAAACTTTCCGCTCACTCGCTCGCTAGCTGCTCGTTCGCGAGCGTGCGCCCACGCATCAACCCGTTTTTCTCTCTCTCTCTCTCTCTCTCTGTCCATCCGAGAGACAGAGAGATAATCGATATGTAATGCATTTATGCAGCCGCTGGCTAGCCGCATTGCATCCGCGTGACCGGGTAGCAGCAGCAGCAGCAGCTATATATATTATGTAGGTACACATACGCGCGCAGGCCAGCGAGCGAGCCGCGAGTGTGTGAATTTTGCAATTGAAAGCAAGGCGCTGCACAACGCAGGCGGTCACCGCAATGCGCGTTAAGGAATCCTTTCAAAACAGAATAATCTCTACTGCCGTGTGTCTGTGTGTAATATGTAAGTAAGCGCGCGAACGCGAGCGACGACGACATATGACACGCGGCGTGCAGAGTTTCTTGAGGAGGCACGAAATTTCTCTCAATTGCTCAATTCAGCCGTGAATGCTGTGCTGCGTGTACGTGAGCGCGCGAGCCTACACGTGACACTCTGGAACGAGGAGCAGAAAAGGAGCAGGTCCGAATACGAAACCCGACAGCTACCACCACACTACTACTTTACTTATAGATATATTAGAGGTACTCACCTATTTCTCGGGTGCACACGTCGCGCTTATTTATCCAATTTTCTGTAACTGTAGCAGTAGCAACCGCCTGATGCTGCAGACGACTCCATTATATTCGCGTGCGTGCGCGCGTGCGAGAGAGCTCCTTATCGACTGTATCTGCGCGCAAGATATATAGCCAGAGTTGCAGCAGTGCAGCGCGATATGCGATTTTTTCAGACGACGACGCGCGCGCGTAGCCTTGCAAGTGCTCTCTCGTACAAACACACCTGCGCGCCGCTCGGACAGGACAAGTATTTATCTGCTGCTGCTCGCTATATCCTTTGTTTATATATGCGCCCTATGAGAGCGCGCGCACGTGTGTGCCGTGGGTGTAGGTGCGATACTCTAGAAGAAGAGTACACTCGCACGCACGTGTATAGAGCGTTCGTTCTAGTAAGAAGGGGGGTTCGGACTGTCCTCCGGTATGCGAGATGATGTGTATATGTATATACGTACAAGGCAGAGGAAGAGAGGAGAGTGCAGAGTGAGAGAGAAAGTATCGACTCTGCGGATACACACTGTGTATACAAGCTAGGTAGCGCGGGGCCGCGAGAGCCTCTCCTCTTCTCGCCTGGAGAGACTGCTGCTCTCGGTTGTATACGTATATAGGTAGAAAGAGACCTCCTGCGCGGCGCACACTGCAGCGGGCGCGCACACCTATATCTGAGAGGCAGGTAGGTAGGTAGGTATGACACTGCAGGAGAGGGAACGGTAAACTAAACCCCCCTCGCCCCGGCCGAGGAGGACTGTCAATTTTTGGCTGACCACTACTGTACGCGAGGACAGTCCATGCTTTAATATACCGTAACGAAAGACACGCACGCACGCACACACGCGAACGACACGCGCTGAATCTCGGCGGGCGGGAGACACACTGCGCAAAAATGTATCATATACGGCGAGAGAAAAAAATATATGTGAGCGTATATGTGTATAATATAATGTGCAACGGAGAGAAGAAGATGCTGCGGGCTCGCGCGCGCGCAGCTGCGGCGCCGAGAAAGAGAGCGAAACACACTGTGTACAGAGCAGCAGCGAGTGAGAGAAGGAATAACGAACTAGAGAGTCACCTCACTCACGCGATGACGACGGGCTACTCTCGCGAGGAAGACTGCTGCTGCTGCGCTGCCGCGAATGTGTGTGCAGTTCTGATTCTCTCGCGCGCGCGAGGCAAGCGAACGAACGAACGTGCGCCGTCCCTCTCTCGCGCGCTATCGATACCCAACCCACCGCCGCGCGAGAGAGAGCGAGCACGTGTCCGCTTTTTCGGTGCATTAGGGTGGGGATACAGAGGGAGAGAGAGAATGGGTATTGAAGTTTCAGAGAGGTGGAGGCATCTCGCGGTGAGTGGAGTGCTGTAGTCGCAGAGGGCTTTTATTATCGATTGAGGGATGTGGGTCAGATATATTGCTGGGCGCGCGAGGTTTTGAGAGAATGCCGAGAGATGTGTTTGTGATTTTAGAGTGGCTTCTCTTTTCTTTCATTCTTTGATGAGAGGCTTTTTTTGAGGATGCGGGCAATGAAATATAGAACACAGCTGGTTTGTTATATGTATATGTACATTTATAAACAATAATTATTTTTGGGATATATGTAACAATGTAGCTTTTTGCTTTTTTAGTACATGTATAGTTTCTTTTTTTTCTTTTCTTTGCTTTTTTTTATAGACATAGAATTTCTTGTTTTCATTTTTCTCTTTAGATTTGTTTTTGCACAAAGCATACAAACATATCTGCGATTTAATAGATTGTTTCTTTTTCTTGTATGCGGGACTTTTTTATTTATTTATGTACTTTTAATCTCAATGAAAGTATACGCTTAAACGACGTTTAGTTTGGACTTATGAAAATGTAAATGTTTTTATAAATACAACGCATATTAAGTTAAAATCTAGAAATGGAATGAAAACTATAATATATGTATAATGCGCCCGACTGCGTGTCGCGGCATGTGTGTGACAGAAACATCTCCGGCTGCGATATTATCTTGATTTTCTCGTAAATGCATTAATTAAAAATTTTAGTCTTTTAGGAAAAAGAGATCAGTGAGATTCGTCATCGTTCGTATGGTCGCGGTCTTCTTCTTAGTAGTTATAGATTAGACTCTGAAAGAACAGATTGGAAGCAATTGCGTGTTAAAATTCACGAACTCATTACCCTTGATTAAAAAATACAGCGTTTATAAAAAAGATCAAAGAGTTCGCCCGCCCGGGAAACGATAATAATTGGACTATATAGCTTCGTACGCAGCATCGACACCGACATGCGTACTCGTGCCGTTGAGGAACTCCTCCAATTCGTCGCGTTTCTTATTCTCCTCCTTCTTCGCGCGCTTCTTCTTCTTCTCGGATTTCTCCGACTTGTCCTTCTCCCTATCTTTATCTTTGGACTTTTTTTTCTTCTTCTTCTCCTTATCCTCCGTCTGCAACAAAACAGTCGATTTAATAAAACAACCTTATTCACCCCCTACAAAGAGATAAATAAAAGATCCAAGTTTCTACCTTATCCCTATGTTTTTTCTTCTCCTTCATTACGGGACTGCTACTGTTGGAGCTCAACTGGCGTATACTGCTGTTATCCAGCAGCTCCAAATGGACGTTGGAGCTCGTAACACTGGCGTCCAAGCTCTTGTCGCTGAGCTCGTGTCTGTCCTTCTTGGTGCCGGTACTGCTGCTGACGTCCTCGCCGCCCTCGGGGCTCTGTCTCCACTTGCAGTCGCGGCCCAGCCAGCTGTCAAATGTGTCATCGGAGTTGCCGTCGTTCGGGTCGTCGATACGCAGCTTGTTCGAGATCTGCAACTCCTGCTCAATGGAGGAGGAGGAGTCGCGCTTTGAAGTTGGCGGTCTAGATTCTGCGCCCAGCGAAATATCACCGCACTTGTGCCTCTGCTTGCTCAGAGGATTCTCGGCGAGCTTCGGCTGTATCGATACTGGCATCTCATCCCCCGATGACAAGTCGTCCTCGATTCCAGCTACCAAGGGATTGGCTGTCTCTATGTCACTGCAATATGAATAATTTCAAATTAATTTAATACTGTTGCTTTATAATCTCATATTAAAATAATTGGTATTTAACAAACCTGTCTGAATCAACTTGCTTCCTTTGGCTTGATTGAGAATTGGATTGACTGTTGTCGTCCAAAAATGATTTATCAAGAAAACCATCATCAGGTACAAAATCTTCTACACTTGTAATTGGTGTATTGGAGTACATTTTGAAGTCTTCTGACTTTTCCTTTTCAACGCTACTTTCCTTTTTACTCAAAGTCATTTTTGAAATAAAAGATTGAGACCTGGTGGTCAATTCCTTTTTATCTTGGGCAATACTTGCAGCTGTCTTAGCATTTAAAAATTCTGGTACACTTTTGCTGTTGTGCATCCCTGTTTGTTCTACTTTATTATTGTTGGTTGCAGTCTGTAATTGTGTTTCTTTCCTAGAGACCGATCTTGAATCCATATTTTTAACAGGTATTGGTGTACCACCTCCAATTGGACCTATAATTCTTGGCCCAGCTGGAGTAGTAACTTGGCCATGAGGACTCAAAGATGAGGTAACGTTTGGAACTAAAGCAGTTGCAGAGACAGAATCTGCTGCTGCCCTTCTTCTGTTAACCAAGTTGTCCAAAAACTTGTTGTAATCTGCATCATCACTTTCTTGGAATAGGTCCAATTCCTGAACAGTTAACATAGTTTCTTCTTTATTGGTTTCCAATTGCTGCAATAGAGTTTCTCTTTGCAGTTGTAAAAATGGAAGATTGAAAAACTTGTGCAAAAGTTTCAAACCAAAACCATTTCTCATTGATGTTTCAGCATATCGCACTTGTGCAGTTCTATCTCCAAGTGAATCAATAAAATAAGTAACATGATCCGACGTCACATTTCTGTGGTGGGACATATCACAATGATTACCCAAAACAATGACTGGTATATGACTTGGTATTTTGGGAAGTTCTCTCTGAACATAATCAAATGTCCATTGCTTTGTTATGTCCATCACAACAATAACACCATTTGTGCCTTTATAAACATCTAAAAATTCAGCATCCAAAGCTGGTTCTTCAATAATATTCTCTGCGAGTATAATATTATCCATCTTCAAACCCTCCATCTTTTTCCGACGTCTGCCACGATCCACTACATCCCACACTTCGACTTTAACAACATCATCTGTAGCTTTATAGTTCCACTGAATACTTGCCACTTGAATTTCTTCTGTAGGTATATACTCTTCAACAAATTTTTGACCTTGCAATCTATGAAATAGACAAGTTTTACCAACATTTCTGTCTCCTTTTATAATAATTTTCACTGAAAAGAAAAACAAGCAATATTGATTATTACAATTAATTCAATCTTTTATGATCCTTAACAATAAAATTATGTACTTACTATTATATTGGACACCTTTTGCAAACTTTCTCTGTAAATTAGTTGGCATTGATTGATGTGCTGGCCTTGGGGATGAATTAGTCACCCCCTCAGACTTTCCAGCTAATCTCTTGAATGCCGAAAACATTTTTACAATCTTCTTATTTGGCCAGTGATAGAATTATATTTACGAGTTTCTTAAAGTATTTCTACGAAGATAACAAACATATATACTGAAAATAACCAATACGAGTCTAGTGAATAACATTCATCAGTAAGTTGGTAGGTTCATTGATTTTGAATATATTACAAATACTTACGTAAATATATTAATTCACATATTGATGATGTATTTAAATAAACACTTAATAACAATTAATAATCAACAATTTAAGAAAAACAAAGCAGCTGCTACCATATCAGACTTATTTAAGGTCTGACAGCTGATGGTAAACCAGCTGGCATCATTCTCCATCATGCATTTTTGCACAGGGGTGTTAACGTAATTTACCTCGCATATTCTACATGTAATGTGACCCGTCAAAAACTATGTGTTGTTACGACCCGAGTCGGGTTCTGGAAGCAGAAGGGCGCTTCTGCAATGGTCGCCGCATTGACCAACAGGAATTCGGGAACGTTGCTCAATTAAGCGCTGAAGCGCACAGAGTTGCGGGAGATTCAAATAAAGACTTGAACTCGAGAGAATGAACTTTAACTTGATTTTTATTGAATCAATTAAGAACTTTGTTAATCTTGACAAACAATGAACTTTAGAACCGTGACTCCATACAATTCAATATTGACTGACACTATGACGTGGTCAGGATGCGTGCACTAGTGCAATTGAACAGACTGCGAAGCTTATCATGTGCTTGGTAGCGACTGACTCTGGCAAAGAAAGAAAGAAGGGATGGTGGGGGCCCCCTCCGTCGCCCCCTACCAGTGAGGTACAGCTTGCCCGGATCACCGTCCAGGAGCCCCTTACGTAGAAATGAATCCACGTAGGAGGAGCCTGGGCGATTCCAGTTACCTCTCCTTAAAGAAGGAAATCAAAAAGAGGAAGTTGTGCGTTACCCTGTGAGGGCATTTCCACACTATCAGAAGTTATAGAGCAAAAACGGTTGTATGGCTGGACTACTATGTGGAGTGTAGAATGGGGAAAAACCTCGCTAGGACTAAAAACCCATTTATCTTAAGTTAGTTGTTGAGACGCGTAGAATGACTTTATTAGACAGAAAAAATAGATGAGTAATTTATATAGGTAGGTAAAGGTGATATGCGGCAGAAAGTTTTAGAGGAAAGAGGTTCACCCAGAGGGAGACGCCGCATCCACCAGCCGGTCCGGTCAGGCATTCGTTGCGGTTTTGAGGCGCACTGAATATCAGCCGCCAGCATAACGTCGCTGCGTCTCTTTTTGCGTGAAAGGAGAGAGAGAGAGAGAGAGAGAGAGAGAGAGAGAGAGAGAGAGAGAGAGAGAGTTTAGTGTATGAGGTGCGTCTTCTTGATGTGATCCTGAAAGAAAAATGATTAGTAAGGGCAGTGCCGGTCTTAGGGCGGGGCGAGAAGGGCAGTCGCGCCGGGCCTCGCGCTGACAGGAGCCCCGCGATGCAGGCCTGGACTGGCCATCGGGAATTCGGGAGAGCTCCCGGGGCCTGATTCTAAAAATGTCTCACACTCGAGACACACAAAATCCGAGAATAACCTTACCTATTATTTTATTCATATTTTATACATAATTTCAAAATTAATAATTTTTAATCTGCATAAATGAATATAATTATAATTATGTCATCAATTGCTGCAAAAATGATAAATTTTGTTATTAAAAATTAATTAAAGGAATAAGCAAATTAAGTTTGAGGAAGCCACACGGGCAAATGAACTTTTTTCTTAGTGTAGTTTCCCTAGCCTACACTCTTAAGCTTATAATTTATTTTAAAATTATTTAACTGAGCAAATGATAAATTATTTAAACTTTTTAAGATTAAAAGTATTAAGAATAATTATAAATATTCGGAATAATAACCTGTTTATATGACGGACATAAATCATGGTTGGCATCTAATGCAGTAGCTCTCATTATATTGTACGCATTTTTTGTCAGGTTCGCCTCTATAAGCAATGCAAGCGCTTTCTCTGCAGTCAGCCTTACACTTTTATCATATTTTATAGGCTTTATAATTTCATTTGCATTCTCTGCTTTACCTATAATGTCCATCAATTCCACTCCGCTTAAATTCGTTTCCATTCTCATTTTCTTTTTGCTACTTCGTAACATTCTTCATTACTTAAATTAGAACTGATATGAGCTCTATATATCTAAAACTATACCGTTTAATGGCCATGACAGAAATGTTTAATTTTTATAAAACTTGAACTCTTGTGCAGCTTTATAATATTATTAATTTTTTATTATTTTAGTGTTTCTATTACATTTGTTTATATTTTAAGTTATTTATATTTGTTCACCATTAACAGGAGTCATCGAGCGCGGGAGCGCTTCGAAGGCAAGTATAGAAAGAGGCTAGGAGTCGACCGTGCCATTCACTCTTCGAAATAGGTGTCCGATATATACAGATTTCCGAATCGTAACCAAAACGTATCTAAACGTATGAAAAAGTACGCAAACGTAACAGGAACGTATGTTTTTATTTCTGTTCGGGTATTAATAGGTTTCAGGGATAGCAATAAATTCATTGCTTTTTTTGTCAAATATATATATATATATATTACTTTTCTGTACAAATTTCCTGTAATATAAAGTCATTCCTGAGACAAAGACTGTTCCTCTGAAAATACGTTAAGTGGACGACGTTTCGGACACTTTTTTGTCTCTTATCCAGACTTTTTATTAAACAGATGAAATTACACTATAAAATACTTTAAATAAAACTAACTGCACTAACATAAATGGCTGGCGTCAGAATGAACTTCAAACAATTTATTTATAAATAACATAATTTGGTCAAAATAAATAAAAAAAGCTTTTTGTTCACATACTAAATAGCTACGACAGATTAGTTAACAAGAGCATTACAAGAAGAATTTCAATGAAATTGTGCCGGTTCATTAGATCCCGCAGTATTCCACACCATCCAGGAGGTTCTGCCCAAGGCGCGTTAGATTTTATAGTGGACCTTCGCCAATAGCCATATTATACCACTTAATAATGGGTTAAATTTTTGGATTATTAATGATTTCTTTTTCCAACATAGCAATTTTTTCTTCTAATATGCATTGTGTCTTGATAATGTTTTGCTGATTGAACCATATTTTTCTCTTTTGATACAAATTTTCCTGTGCCTCTCTCCCCTCAATTTCCAAAATGTACAATTCCTGGTTCATTTGTCTATTCATCTGATTTAAACTCTCAATAGCCCGCACGCAACTATTATTTTTAATTATTTTATCCATAAGAGTTAATGATTCAGGTATTCCTTTGATCCCTAGCTTTTCCCTCAAGCGCTCCAAATCTTCTTGGACCTTTTCAATCTTTTTGTCTATTTCGATACTCTCGGTATACACACAGTATTTATGAGCATGCGTTGTTTTTATCTTTTTTAAATGCTTGCCTTCACTACCCATCGTATTATCGTCAAGCTCCGGTCTTTTCCGCTTCTCTGTCGCAATTGATGGGATGAACTCCATTTCTAAATTTAAAAATACTCTGCTAAAATTGAAATTTAACGGTGATTCAATGTTACTTGTAGCAAGTAAGTACTTTGTTGGAAGATACTCCTAGACTTAGATGCTTCCTCGCCAAAAGATATTTTGAATGTGATCTTCAAAACCCTTGTGAGCCTTATTTATACTTGAGTGGAAGGCTAACCTAGTCGGGAAATACCCCCTCTACTTTACTAGTGGAAGAGGGTTAGGGTGTCTCCTCTGCATGCCCTTTCTGCTCCCATTAGTAAATGGGGGGGGGGGGGGCTATTTTCCCGTTTTGGTTTGCCTTTGGCTCAGGTATAATTAAGGCATGCAAGGTCCCTCTAATCCGTTTCGAGATAGGATCAGATGGATTGATGGATTACTTCTAGGTACATCAACATAAATTCTACAAGTTTATGACCATTGTCATAAGTAAGAAAGTGCTGGGAAGTTAGGGAAATTACAAAAATCTTAATTATGGTAGTAGTCTAGGAGCCAGGTAGGGTTTCGTGGCCAATTAAAGTGCCACGGCTGAAAACAACTCATTATGATCAGCCCCGGTCTTACGTATTATGAGACATGGGGAAAATATTTATTGCGGGGCCTACTTAAGGGGAGGATTTTCCTAATGAAATTCAGAATTGCTTGAAAAAGTACAAATATTGTCAAGAAAATACAAATGTATAGCCAAGGGAGTTGATGTATACATAAAAACGATTATTTAATAGTATATTACGACACAAGGCCAGGAAGTTGGATTTCCTGGCCAAGTGTCATATACTATTTTTCTTCATCCCCCGCCGAAAGTACGCCCATATAGTTTTGATATTAATTAGTAAAATAGCGTTCTTTGTTGCTAACTACGGCTCGGCCATATGTATAAAAGGCCTGCTTCAGCGCTACTTTACATATCGCGGAGCGTAAGCTCGACTTCTCCTTTTTTTTGATGCTCGCCCGACTTTTGCAAAACCGAGGCTTCGCCTCGGTTTTGCTGGTCGGGGCGGGCATCAAAAACACTAGCAAAAGATGCTTAAAAGAGATGATGGACCAACAATATGTACATACTTAATTGATACTCATTTCAACTACAGAACAACCTCTCAATGGTTCCTCTGTTTGTCTTTTTCTATCCCATAAGCGGTACATTATAGAATGAGAGTCAAAAAACTTTCACATATAAGTATATAGTTACACCATGTCTTGAAACTCAAAATGTAAACATCATGTCTATATATGTATAGAAGCTTTCTGACAGCGTGTATGCAATATAAGAACATAATTGATTATCAGAGTTATAAATATATTGTTCAATATATTAATAATAACATAAAATTAATTTAATACGCCTATATCTTTTCAATTTTCCGATTTTACAAATGATTTTCTTGTCATAACATTTGGAAGAGTTAGCATAGTTTAGGTTACAACACGTGCGCTGTCGCGGACGTTGCCACGCAACGATCAACAAAGAGCGGCCACAAAAGTCGCGAAATCGAGCCGGGAAGACCGTACTTTCGGCTAGGGGATGAAGAAAATAATTTTTAAACCCAAGTAGGCGGGGGATATGAGGTCCGCGCATGCTAGGGAATTACATAGACGTGCAACAATAAGCAAGACAATTATTTAAACAATTTTAAACCAAACTATTCGGGGATATGAGGTCCACGCATGTAAGGGAGTCATGTAGACATGAAAAAATAAGGAAAATGATTATTTAAATAATTTTTAAACCCAAGTAGCCGGGGGACGCGAGGTCCACGCATATTAAGTAATTACGTAGCCATGCAACAATAAGCAAGACAATTATTTAAGCAATTTTTAAACCCAAGTAGGCGGGGATACGAGGTCGACGCATATTAGGGAATTACGTAGACATGCATTAATAAACAAGACTATTATTTGAATAATTTTTAAACCCAAGTATCCGGGAGACGCGAGTTCCAAGCATATAACGGAGTTACGTAGACGCGAGACGTAAGCAATACGATTATTTGAATAATTTTTAAACCCAAGTCGGCGGGGCACACGAGCTCCAAGAATATAATGGAGTGATGAAGACATGAAACAATAAGCAAAATGATTATTTAAATAATTTGTGTACCCAAGTAGCCGGGGGACGCGGGGTCCAGGCTTATAAGGGAATCAAGTTATAGATGTTAAGAATTTTGGAAATAAAAGTCTTGCTTACGTCGTAAGTCTACATAACTCCGTAATAAGCGTGGAACTCGCATCCCCCGGGTACTTGGGTTTAAATAATACATTATGTAACGAGGGGCTGTAGTCGCAGATTATTCCCGCGGGTGCCCGAGCGTGCGTAGCGAAGCGAGATGTATTTTTTCGTAGCGGCCACATCCACTGTAGCCATTTCATAGATTTAAAAAGTTATTTTGTATTAATGTGTAATATAATTTTGTTAGTTTTAACCCAATTCACCATAAAAGTAAAAAATTAGACTATGTTACATTATTCTCGCATGTGCGGGAATAAAGTACTTTATAGAGGGATCCAGACGCCACTTTTGCGGCGCTTGTCAGGCTATAAAAGGGCCATTATAGTAGAGATGGGAATAAAATTATTTAAATAAGCGTTTTGCTTATTTTTCATGTCTACATGACTCCCTTATATGCTTGTATCTCGCATCCCCCGGCTACTTGCGTTTAAAATTGTTTAAATAATAGTCTTGCTTATTGTTGCACATCTACGTAATTCCCTAATATGGGTGGATCTCATATCCCCCGCCTACTTGAGTTTAAACATTATTTAAATAATCGTTTTGCTTAGTTTTTCATGTCTACATTACTCCCTTACGTGCATGGACCTCATATCCCCCGGCTATTTGAGTTTAAAAATTGTTTAAATAATTGTCTTGCTTATTTTTACACGTCTACGTAATTCCCTAATATGCGTGGATCTCATATCTCCTGCCTACTTGGGTTTAAAAATTATTTAAATAATCGTTTTGCTTATTATTTTGTGTCTTCATGACTCCTTCATATTCGTGAATCTCGTGACCCCCGGCTACTTGGGTTTAAAAATTATTCAAATAATCGTCTTGCTTACGTCGCACGTCTACGTAACTCCGCTATATGCTTGGAACTCGCGTCCCCCGGATACTTGGGTTTAAAAATTATTTAAATAATAGTCTTGCTTATTAATGCATGTATACCTAATTTCCTAATATGCGTGGACCTCGTATCCCCCGCCTACTTGGGATTAAATATTGTTTAAATAATTGTCTTGCTTATTGTTGCATGTCTACGTAATTCCCTAATATGCGTGGACCTCGCGTCCCCCGACTACTTGAGTTTAAAAATTATTTAAATAATTGTCTTGCTTATTGTTGCACGTCTACGTAATTCCCTAACATGCGCGGACCTCATATCCTCCGCCTTCTTGGGTTTAAAAATTATTTAAATAATCGTTTTTATGTATACATCAACTCCCTTGGCTATACATTTGTATTTTCTTGAGAATATTTGTACTTTTTCAAGCAATTCTGAATTTCATTAGGGAAATGCTCCCCTTAAGTAGGCCCCGCAATAAATATTTGCCCCAGGTCTCATAATACGTAAGACCGGCACTGAGTAAGGGGAAGGTAAATCTGGTGTGTCTGCATTTGTCCTTGGCTTGGATCTGTTGTATCTGAAACATCGTAAATTTGCGTTATTTACTAGGATTTATGTGGGTGGATCTATATGCAAAAAGTCTTTAGGTCTCTTGTATTTGTCTCTTGCGTCAGAGTCGTAGTTGCCTAGGTTTTTAATGATTTGATATTTTGATTCCGAAATTCTGTTGTAGAAGTTTTTGCCGGCTTCTTTGATGTAATCTTTATTAATGTACTCTACATTTAAATCTTTATGAATTAGAGTGTTTTTAGTGTATCTAGGGGCGTTTAAAATAGTGCGGAGTGTTTTATTCTGTACCGTTTGTATTTTTTGGTAATTAGATTTGTTTGTGTTGGCCCAGATCGTCGAGGCGTAGGTTAAGATGGGTCTTATTATCATTTTGTAAATTATTACTCCGTTATTTATATTTAGTGCTGAGTGATTATTTAAGATCGGTTTGAGTTTCATTGTGGCTCCTATTGCTTTGTTACGCGTGTTATTAACGTGGGCTGTGTAACTTAATTTTTTATCAAGCATTACTCCTAGATATTTTACTTTATTTTCCCATTCTATAGACTCGTTGTTTAGATTAGGCGGATCTAGATCCCGTGTTGGGGGTTTTTTACGCGAGAAAACGATTGATTCTGATTTAGAAGCATTTATTTTTATGCGCCATAATGTTGTCCAGTTTTTTACTTTATTAAGGAATTCGTTTAAAAGTTTTACTATTTTGAGATTGCTCCACGAGGTAGCCCACGCGGCCGTGTCATCTGCGTAAATTCCTATTTTTACTCCTTCAACGGTTGGAAGGTCATTGATGTAAATGATGAAAAGTATAGGACCGAGTAGACTACCTTGTGGTATGCCTGCACGTATATTAAATTCTTTAGATTCTACGTCATTTAGTTTTACTTTAAATTTTCTACTTTTTAAATATGATGCTAGTAGGTGAATTAAATTTTTATTTATTTTGGCTTCGATCAGCTTGCGGATTAGTCCGTTTATCCACACGCTGTCAAAAGCCTTCGCGACGTCCAGAAAAACCGCGCCTGTGTTTCTGTTGCAGTTAAAGTTTTTCGTGATGTCTTCTGTTAGTCTAAGTATGGCCTGTACTGTCGAGTGTCCATCTCTAAAGCCAAATTGTTCTGCTCGGAGTCGAAGTTTATCGTTTAGTTCGCCTTTAAGTCTGTCGATTATGATTGATTCGAAAATTTTGCTCATTGTATTTAGTAAACTTATGGGCCTGTAGCTGGTGGTCATGGTTAGATCTTTACCGGGTTTAGCAAACACTAAGATAGTTGCTTTTTTCCACTCCGTAGGGAAATAATTTAAATCGAAGCAAGCATTAAGAATTTTCGTAATATAACTTATGGCGCTGGAGGGTAGATGTTTAAGCATGCAATTAGTGACTTTATCCGGTCCGGGGGCTTTATTGTTTTTAGTTCTTTTAATATAGTTTTTGATTTCGAATGATTTGGCTTTATATTTAGGATCCGTAATTTCCAGATGGTTTAAGTACAAGGAAACCATGCGGTCTGTTTCTGTGGTGAAGAGCTTTGCTTCTTCGGATTCGTTTTTATGCGGGGTAAATGTATTAGCGAAGTGCGTTCCAAATGCGTTAGCTTTGTCTTCTGGAGAAAAGTATTTAATTTCATTATTTTCGTTTTTAAGAGCTGGAATATTTGTTTGTTTACGCGTTAGACCTTTTGTCATTCTCCAGAGGCTGTTATCTTTAATATTTAATTTTTTAACTGTATTATTCCACGTGTTACATTTAAATTCTTTAATCATTTTATCGATTTTTTTCCGTTGGTGATTTATTTCTAGTTTTAGTAGGGGATTTGGCCTGACATGGTTTTCTCGTATGTTTTTATTTCTGGAGTTAATTAAATCAAGTATTGTTTGTGGCAGAGGGGGTTCACCGGTTTTATTTTCATTTTTAGGTACTGCGATTTCTAATGCTTCCGAGATTGAGTTAGTTAAATTTAAGATTGCAAGATTTATATTATCGATTGAATTTAAGTCGTTTTGGCGCTCTTTAATCGCGTTATCTATATGATTTTGAAATGAATTCCAATTTGCTTTTGCTAAGTTATATTTAGGATGGTTAGTGGTGAATTTAGCGCTCAAGTTAACTATGATTTCTATGGGTAGTGATCTGAGTCTAACTCGTGAATTGTGTTTACATCCAAAGTAAAATAGAGATTTTTTGAGATCATGAAATCTATTATGTCCGGTTTTAGTCTTTTGTTAAATGGATAGTGCGTGAATTCCGGGGGTGCATGAACTGAAAGGTTATTTTTAAAACAGAAATTATTGTTTTTCCCAAGTGTGTTAATAGATCTACTACCCCATATGGTGTGTTTTGCATTGTAATCACCTGCTGCAATAACAACCGGGGCTATTTTAAAGATTTTAGTGTAGTCGGCTTTATGGAATTTTACGCTAGGGGAGTTATATGTGGATATTATCGCGACTTCTTGGCCTCGCGTTTTAATTTTTATAGCCGTGGCTTCTAGTTTTTCGAGATCAATCGGAATTACGTAGTGGCTGATGTCATTTTTAACGAGAATAGCCGTGCCTCTGTTAGTGTTGTTTTTATATGTTTTATAATTTTTTATGTTGAAATTTTGTTTATCTTTAATTAAGGTTTCACTTATGAGGCAAATGTCTATTTTGTTATTTATTAAGAGGGATTCTAATTCAAGTCTTTTGGCATATAATCCACCACACGCGTTCCATGCGTAGATTTTTAATTGTTTATTTTCCTGCTCCATTGCTGACATTAAGGGCTGTAGAGAAAAGTTGTTTTATTAGATTAGCTGTTTGAATTGTTGCATCTTTAAGTGTGAGTGTACCTGTTGTAATTTGAAGTGTTAACTCGATTGCCTCATTTATAATGTTCATTAGGTTTTCGGTGTCTTTAGATTGTATTTTATCATTATTATTTATCATGTTTGTTTGTGTGTGTGTCCAAGCTGGACTTGCGTTTTGTTTATTAATAAGTCGCGGGAAGTTACGTTCATAGTTAGTGTTGGCGTTGTAATTATGTTGTTGTGTTTGTTGTTGTTTTTGTGGCGGTTGTTGTCTGGGCGCGTGAATTTTTACCTGTTGTGTAGGTTTAACGTTTGTTTGTTTTTGTGAGCTGATTTTGATTAGATCGTATTGTCTTTTATATCTTGGGCATCCCTGGTAGTTTGCCGTGTGGTTTCCTCCACAGTTAGCGCATTTTAGGTTTTTTGTTTTATCCGAGAAATCTAATTTGCATTCAGTTGATTTGTGGATTTCTCCACATTTAACGCATTTGAGAAGCATGTGGCAGAATTTAGATACGTGATTGAATTCCTGGCAGTTGAAGCATTGCACAGGTTTGTTAGGTTTGTTGTACTTTTCAAGTTTTATTTTAAAATAATTAATCGATTTTACTTCATTCAAAAGCTTTAGATTCTCATCATTAGTTATGGTTAATAAGAAAAGAGGGAGCGGCGTGGCTGTTCTTCCACTTCCTCTTTTCATCTGTGCAACACCCTCAATCTTCAGTCCT
This sequence comes from Torymus aiolomorphi, assembly GCA_036365515.1. Taxonomy (NCBI): domain Eukaryota; kingdom Metazoa; phylum Arthropoda; class Insecta; order Hymenoptera; family Torymidae; genus Torymus; species Torymus aiolomorphi. The sequence continues at coordinate 260,013,218 of CM070873.1, forward strand.
AAATCAATCAATTCTTTCTTGATTTCATCCGTTTCTGTGTACGAGGGGAGGCCTCTTATCACAATTTTCGCAAGGGGGGTGGAATCAGCAGGTCGTCTCAGGGATAATTGAAAATTTGCTTCCTCAAGACCCTTGAGTAACAACCGATAGTCGTCAAGTGTACTAACCCCAACTGACATGTGCTGTCAATAGTTTGAACCATCGGTGGAAACTTAAGTTTCTTGAGAACAACTTTGAGCATCTTGTAAGGGAAGTTTAATTCGTCCACTTTGACTGTCACTGGTTTAATGTTTTGTTTTTTAGGTTTAGGGTCTGTCACGTTGTTTGTCTGTGTGTCGTTTGTGTTTAGGCACCCGGTTGGTACAGTTTTTTCTGTGTTGTCGTTGGCAAGGGTCTCAAAGTAATTTTTGGTTTTGTTGGAAAGGGTCACGTTAGATGGTTGTGTGTTGATCTTACTAGTGGTAGTTGTGGTGCTGCTGGTGGCCCTTGTTGAGGTCCTGGCCTTTGTCAATATCCTGGCCTTCTTCCTCTTGGTCGATGATACGACGCTGAATCCATCATCACTATTATCGGGGTTCACTCGCTTAGGGTGGTGTAGCGTTGAACCATCCGACTGGTCCATTTTGTCCGATGTGTGTGACATGGTGACCTTGGAGGTCACCTTTCCTAGGTCCGCTCTCTGGTGGCTGCTGTTGTTGTCGAACTTGTAGTTTGGAAGGATGCGGTGAATAACACAATGCTGTGTTCAGCCGTGTGATTGCCCTTAGAAGGGCAGGTGATCAAATTGATTCTCTGATGCACTATCACTATCACTATCACTCACTGATGAAAACTATCGCGATACTACGATGCTCACTGCGATCTTGACGCGACGACTGTCAGAGACAGAATCATCCTGACTCTGGCGGCCCGGGGCTCTTCTTTTATACCCTGGACGCGGACCTTCGGCCGTTGACGGTGATCCTTGCAGGAACGCTATTGGTTGGAAACTTTAGGTTGGTGGTGGGAGGCAGTATGATGTAGAGGCTGTAGGGCGCCAGGTTGCCTCAGAAGCCTCCCCCACTCTAGAGTCGAGGGCGTGACGATGGAAGGCCCCCTGACTGGAAAATAGGGTCGAGAGCGCTTAGGCAGCGGGTGGGGAGCCGCCCCCGTCAGTGGCGTAGGATGCTGCTGGTTCGTGATTGGTCGTTGATGCCGGCTCGGGCCGTTGAGTCGTTCCGCGCCACTGTGCACTGGCTCTGGGAATTGTTTGTCGCTGCTAGTCCGTTTACTTGTCCTTGAGGTGACCCTTGTTGTTGACTGTCAACTGTCTCTGGGGGTGCCTCACGGGTAAACACTTCTTGGAAGTGTTTACGCCTTCCGCCTCTCGGAAGTGTTTACTCGTGGCCGTCCGTTGGGATGACCTTATTGTTGTTGTCGTTCGCCTTGAGGTCATTCATGTTGTTGTCTGGTGATCGTCCTTGGGCTCGCTCCTGTTGTCATCGTATCCATCGCCCTTGAAATGACTCCTGTAACAGAGCCTTCCCTACCCGAGCGAGCTTCCCTAATTAATTATTATTACGCCTGCCATTATTTATCGAATCGCTAACTATTATGGCGTAATTATTATTTATTGTCCAAATAGTTATTAATTTAATCGCAGATTACTACCGTTTATTTAGTTTTATTGCTAATCTCAATTTGTTCGTTAGCGCGTTGACCTTGCCATTGATAGTTTAATTATACGGGCGCAATTACTATTTGTTAAAGGTAATTAGTTAATAAATTCATTACCGCTCCTATTTGAGTTATTGTTAATTACTTGTTTATAACTTATTTAATTAACTAATTAATATATAGATTCTACCTTAGGAATTTTAGATCGAGATTGTTATGGGAACGCATATAATTATTATTATTTAATTTAACTTTTATTTTATTTAATATTATTTTATTTAACTTTTATCAGAAATCAATATTCAAGGTTCCATTGTAGAATTGCCTTTATGTGTTGCACGACTCGTCTACGCAAACGCAGTTCATAACAGTGTACACGAAGTAATAAACAGGTCACATGCATTTAATTTTGAAAAAATTAAATTAAATACAAATAATTTATTTTTTATAATAAATTCTTAAAACAATTATAAATAAAATAAACGGAGTTTGCTAAAAATTTTAAATGGTAATAGAACAAAGTTAAGAAAAGAAAACTTAATTCTTTTAGATAAAATATTCCAAAATTATGAATTAAATTTTTGAAATAAAATTAAACATGTGTAGGTAGTGCAAGAATATAAAACCTAAATTGTAATTAATATTTGAAAAAAAAAATCTTTTAGAGTGATAAATTAAGCTATATAATTCTCAGAATATTTTATGTAACATTTATGTAATATATGCAAATTAAAATTTCCAATATCTAAATATCATCAGAATATAACTGTAACTTTTGTATAATGTAAAGTTTTATAAATTTAACCACAGATTATTCATTGTAATTATATTATAAACATATAATTTTGACTAAATTTTAATTATTAATTTAGTAAAATGTACTTGCTATTATAGGCAACCACCTTACAATTCACAATCAAAATTTAGTATTTCAAACATTTAATATACTCTGCACTATACTCATTGGCGTTGCGATATACGTTTTTTAAACTTATCATGTTGTTGAGGAAAAGTCTATCTGCGTCCTGACGAGCCTACCAGACAGTAAGTACCAAAGGCGAAACATACAAATTATAGGTACTTCTAAATCTTAAACAATTTTTTTTAACTTTTGTCAAAATTTCATATGTTTTCAAATTATCGTAAAAGGCTATAGCGGGATAAGAAGGTCAAAATTGCCCCCGTTTGGATTTTTCTTTCCAATTGACGATTCGAAAGGATATATTTAAAAGCCCCTTCAGCTAAATTTTCAGCCCCCTAGGTAATAATGCCCTGCTCCTGCTCCACTGTTTGCTCCAAAAAATCTGAAAAAATTCATGAATGCGAGTTCTTGAGCAAGAAAACACCCTGATTTTTTTTCAGATTTTTCGGATCAAAACTGGAGCCAGGAAAAATATTTGACTTTTTCAATTAATTTTTAGGTTATGAAGGTCATATTATAACTTCTAAATAACAATATATATTGTTAGATCTGGGTTCGGGTAATAAATAAGTATGTAACACACGATCACAAAAATACGTTGAAACTTTATTTTACTTCAACCCAACCATCAAGGTCAAACTCAAAATCAAAATTAAACTATTTACAAACAGTAAACAATAGCTGCTCCGGCGTTTTTATGTGCGGCGGTTCACAATGTTCGAACCGCGCACACGTTCGATTTCTCGATCATAACATTGCCTTCCCCTCTCTTCAGATTGTCGTCTCGACAATCTAAAAATCATCTTCACCAAACATCCTCTACCTTGACCCAACCCAGGCATCAAGTTACCGAGTGATATCTTCGAGATGTGAAGTCCATTCACCACTCCAGGACTAGATCAAGGACCCGTCTCTTGAAGTAGAATTCTTAACTTTTCTTACATTTTCTGAACTTTCAGACTATAGGAGGGAAGATGACGTACTGTGTGACGTACTCGCCCCTAGTCACTGCTCTGGCATTCGCCTAGCAACTCACGACCCTGGTAAAAATGATCTTCAAGGTTCGGAAATGTCCGGATCTAAGGAACCTTTCCGATCCCTTTCGGTTTTTGGAACCAATTTCTTCCGAACTCTTTCGAACTGTCATGGAGGTAAACTGTTTAAGAATGTTGATGATCTCTTTAGAACCCCTGTCGTAAATTTTAAATGTTATTAACAGTTAATAACTGTTAAAAATTATTTAAAACTATTTAGAACTGTTTAAAACTGTTTATAAATGTTACAAAATGTACGATTTTGGACACTTTTTTTGTAATTATAATACTTTGTAACAGTTTCAAACAGTTTCTAGTAGTTTTAAGCACTTTCAGTTTCAAATAATTTTAAATTTGATATATTTCAGGAAAAATTAAGAATTAATAAATTATTATTATTATTATTATTATTATTATTATTATTATTATTAATTAATAATTATTTAATAGCCTCATTATTATAATCATGAGAATCAAGAAGCGCGGGAGCACTCCGAAGGCAAGTAACAGTCAAACAATGCAGAAGAAGCCTAAGGAGTGTTTAATTATACTAATAATTAATTATTACTATGTTAATAATAATAATTAATAAATATTTATAAGTTATTAAATAATTTAATAACCCTTATAAACTGTTAAAAACTGTTGAAAAATGTTACAAACAGTTACAAACGATTAATAACGTCCAAAATCCTACATTTTGTAACATATTTAAACAGTTTATAACTCTTTCTAACAGTTTTTAACATTTTTTAACAAAAATATTTCCGCTAGGGACCTTTCTGATCTATTAAGATTTGTTACTTGGGTTGAAAAATTGTTTAAATAATTGTCTTGGCTATTGTTGCACGTCTGCGTAATTCCCTCATATGCGTGGTCCTCGCGTCCCTCGGCTTCTTGGGTTTAAAAATTATTTAAATAATCGTTTTGCTTATTTTTTTTATGTCTACCTTGATTCCCTTATATACGCGTGGACCTTATATCCCCCGCCTACTTGAGTTTAAAAATTATTTAGAATGTAACTATAGAATATATTTTAGAATGTAACTATAGTATGGCAAAAATGTTATCTGGTATCAGTTTCCCCAAGTCTGACAATGCATACCTATACTAATGTGTGAGGTCTGGATGTTTCCAGACCATCCAGAGGAACGATGACGCCCCTGCTTTTTTTAGGAAAACGTACAAAAATTGCGAAAATGAGAAAGAATATTTATATGACGTATCATGACTATTTTTCAATTTTCATCCTCTTACAAGGGGCCCCCACGTCATGTGTGCCCCATGGCCCCCGTAACCTTTAATGCGGCGCTGACTCACGGGCTTAAATGGTTCCGTCTAATTTTTCGGAAGGCCATGCCCCTTGTTGTTACCTCATGCATCATCTAAAATGCCAGACTGACTGCAGTATAATAGTACATTTCGACACGAGTGGGGAAGTCGATTATTTAGCTGGTGTGACTTTTTGCACGAGCGAAGCGAGTGCGAAAAAGTCACACCAGCTAAATAATCGACTTACGCACTAGTTTCAAACGGTATTTTATACCACGAGCGTCGAAAAATCATACCAAAGTTGTGATTTTGAGGTTAAAGTGGTATAAAATGTTTTTTTGATATATTATAATAACTTCATGTATTGAATTTACAAAAAAGAAGTGTTAGATATTTTTTCGAAGTAAAAAAAAGAATGCCTTTATTTTATTTATTCACCTTTAGTAAACTTTTTAGAACTCATATTGTACAGTCTAAAAAATAAACTATTGTTATCTTTTCTTAACAGGAAACCTTTTATATTTTGATATTTAAACTATTTTTTAATAACAATAACTTAGATTAAAATTAAAATTCATGACGTGACCAAAACTTTTAAGACGGTCATTCTACATCTATATAGATGTATGGGGAAAGATTTGATAAAAGCAACACATATTTGTCTAAAGTTTTTGAAACTCGTATCGTACTTATATTTTTTAAAATAAACTTTTTATATTTAAACTATTTTTTAATAACAAAACTTAGATTAAAATTCAAATTCATGACGTGACCAAAATTTTTAAGACGGTCATTTTACATCTATATATATGTATGGGGTTATAGATTTGATAAAAGCAACACATATTTGTCTAAAGTTTTTGAAACTCGTATCGTACTTATATTTTTTAAAATAAACTTTTTATATTTAAACTATTTTTTAATAACAAAACTTAGATTAAAATTCAAATTCATGACGTGATCAAAACTTTTAAGACGGTCATTCTACATCTATATAGATGTATAGGGTTATAGATTGGATAAATGAAATACATATTTGTCTAAAGTTTTTAAAACTCGTATATAGACATACATAAACTATTTTTTTAACTATCAAAATTACAATTTATGACGTGACCAACTTATTTAAGACGGACATTTTACATAAAAAACCTGACGTGACAAGTTGTGACGGTCACAATGGTCACAAGACGGTCTTATTTTGTCTTATGACACTCACACTTGTTAAAATGACTCGTCATTTTGCATCTCTGCCAAGTAGATCCATTTTACTAAATTAATTAATTTTAGTCAAAATTGAATGCTTATAATATAATTACAATAAATAATCTGTGGTTAAATTTACAAAATTGGACGAAAAATATAGATAAAAATAAATAGCAGATTTATTTCTACCTGGGACTGAGAATGAAGAGTATAATAGGAGGTTTTCATTAGAATTATTCATACAAAAACTTAATTAAGATAAAACGAATTGCATTTTAAAAATTTTATTCAACGCTTTATAAAAAGCATACTGTATACAATTAAAAACAATTAAAAAATAGAAGGTTCAGTCAATTATAAACATTATATATGTTGGTACCCTGTTAAACAAGTCATAAAAGTCTCACTGCTGACTTTCCACAATAGCTTGACAAAGTAATGGTTTCAAATTTTCTTTGAATAAAGAATGTTTCTCTCCATGTGTGATTCTTAATATTTTATCAGCTTTTGTCAATGCTTCTAAGGCTGGCTTTGCCTTCTCCAGATGCAATTGTATTTTTCCTAACATTAAGTATAATATCCCTGTTAATGGATGAACTTCACCATAATAGTGCCTAAAATGTATTTATAAAAAAGTATCAGTTCAATAGTATAAAATCAATAATTTATGATCAAATTAATATCACAATAAAAAAAAAAACTGTTATATTACAAATAGCCTGGCAGTAGTTTAACACCAAAGTTTTCAGCATGCTCCCAGTGTCCTAAATTGACAGCAGCATCAAATGCTGATTCTATTGTTCGAACATGTTGTATATTAAGGGCATATAAGATCCCTTTTTGTTTACTTAGACATTTCTTACTAATATCAAGATCTAAAAATTTGTATTAAGGAATCACTGCAAGGATAAAGAATGTTAAATGATTTTTCGGTAAAAAGGATACAGGCTACATTCTTCATAGTTTCAAGATGATGTGCAGTAAATTCACTAACTTCATTAAACTTTTCTTTAAAAGATGAAGAAATCTCTTTGGCACATGTTGGGCAAGATTCTTCATTAATATCACAAGGACTTTCACAGGATGAACAAACAGCTGCAGATGCATAAATTTCAGGTTCCTTGCATCTTTCACATTCACACAAAAAATAATATGTATTCTGTAATTCTCTACGCCTAACTTCTGTTTTATTTAGAACATCAATATATGAAATATGTATCTGCAAATGTTTAAGATTAATTAAATAATACATTTATATTCATAATGATAAATTTAACATGCTTATTGTTGACATCTCATACTTGTGACCAGTCTAAACGCGGAATGTCTTCGAGAGCTCTAATTAGAATTGTTGTGCCCTCGAAAACAGCAACTGCATTTGGTTTGCAACTATGATCTACTACAGAAGGGCCTAAATAAATACCAACACCAATACTATTCATATCAGAATCTAATATGTTATATGAATTGACACAAATTCGACCATATATTCCTAGTATTTCTGCTGAGTTTGGTAATTGTGTATCTGCCATAAATTCTTCTAAAACTTGACATAGAGAGACAAAATGATCAACGCGTTTTTGGTCATTTTTCACATCTGTATAATCTAAAATTGAAAATAAAGATCATTAGATATAAAATACGGTTGTCTATAATTTTAGCAAAATAATTTTAGCTTACGAGACATCAAGTCTTTAAACTTTCTAAAAGCATTTTTCGAATAATAATCTTTTTCTTCTCCTCCACCTTTCTGGAGTTTTACTACTATTCGAGCTAGTAAACGAGCTGCATCTGGTATTGTTCGAGGCAATATTCTCCTTAAATTCGAACATTCTGATTTGTGTACACTCCACGATTCCTTTTGGCAAGCACGATCACAGTAGTAAACGTACTGGCAACCTGAGCATTTTAGAAGTTTTCCACTAAAAAAACCGGAAATTATTAAAAACTAAATAAAAACAAGTTATAACTCATTTTTCTTTTTAGATCTATTACGAAAGTAACGCTACCTTTTAAAACAATAATCACAATGGTTATCTTTACGTTTTGAGCTTAGAACGTATGAAAACGGTTTCGAACTTATGAGACAATCTCCTTTTTTAATCTGCATCGCATCATTTTTATTTAAATTTTTAACCGGCATCAAAGTCTCTCACCATCCTCATCCAAACAGAAAATGCTCGGACAAGCACGATCATAAATGAGCACGGTGTACGCACATAAAAATAACCTAAGTAGACATCTGTCTCTGTGCGTGTTACGTATACCTGTATATGCGTGTACATCTAGATTTATGTTGAAATTTATGACATGCCAAGAAAAATATAATACGTGATTGAAATGCATTCTGATGGACGTTGATGGTAAATACAGAAGATTTTAAACGTTTGTGAATGTTTAATAAAATTTTATTACGAAAGAATATTGTACTAAAAAATGTGTATTTCAGACAATAATACAAATTTGTTTATAAAAACTTTTTCAATCTTTCATCAATAAAGGCAGTAGTTTTTTAATCAAACGTTACTTACTTAGTTTTGAAACAATAATCGCAGTGAATATGACGGTAATATGATTTTAATACATAAGCAAAAGGTTGTTTCATCAAAAGAGTTGCCCCTTTTGGTATAACAGAATTATTAGACTTGTTTCCATTTAAAATTCTCATTATTTTTAAAGTATCTATTCAACACTCAATAAATACAAATCTTAAAATTTTACAATTTGGAATCCTTTGTCACTTTAGGGAGCAGGCAATCAACTGTGCATGTGAACTATTTTAGGCAACAGGTTTATTTTAGAGAGTTATTATTAGATGTGCTATAGGACCATTCACCAAGCTGCACATTTTAATGAGATCCTGATTAAAGAAATTGAAAATTTATTTACAACGACTCGAAAAATCGACGTTTCGTCGACAGGATACGCTGCTTACAAACATAACAAAAATAACACATAGCTGTAGCATACACAATTTATCATTTAAAAGAAGATTTTAATTTGAAATAAAAAATCTCCTACAATATTCATAAAAAAAGGGCGCGCTATCTAAAAAAAGATAAACGCCCCGAAAACAAGGAATAAAAATTTTAAAATGCGCCAAAAGAATACACTGTTTTATGACAAATGTTCTTCAATATGTACAAGCTATTATTTGTAGTTTATTATAAATTAGTCTTTGTCCGTTGTTGTTTTCTCAATGTTTTAAGGCATCTCGTCGTCGTTTCTGCATGGTCTAACTTTTTTTTCTTTACAAAGTGCCTCAATTCATATTAAGAATAGCAATTTACTTGGACAACCTGAACCTCCATTGCGGCAGACTTATAGTAATCATTTACATTGCACACTCTTTTTGACCCTTTATCTTATTTTATCCAGACAGTCTGATTGATAGTTGAGCTCATGAAAAATGGAGGAATGGGATTTTTGCCATGTCCAATAATCTTCTTCATTTTACCACTTCTTTTTATGTTCATCCATAGAAACACCTCCTGGTCCTAACGACACAATCATCAACAATCCTCCGATCACAGAAAGGGTCTGAAAATATGTAAAGAATTATTTAGTATTTATTAATTATTTACATTAAATAAATTCTTTTGAAAAAAATTAAAGCAGTTATTACAAAAATTATCAATTCATTTTTTTCGGAATACCATATGTCAAAGAATAAAGGATTTAAAAAAAATGGCATTTAAAGATAATCTTTTTCAATAATTTTTTCAATGAAAAAAGCATATATATAATGAATTAAGGATTAATTACTTTCCTATTTCGTTTTCTAATAACTTTGAAATATTTAGAATTAAAAACATAAAAGTCTAATCAATTCCAAATAGAAAGTTTTATTACATTCTTTTTATTTCTCATACTTACTTGGAAGAAATCATATTTAAGGAAGTCTCTGAGAGGTTTGTAGTCTGGAATGGTCCACCAAGCATTATGATAAAAGTTGAGACAGGTCAAAATGAGTACAAGTAGCAAAGAACTGAGCTTAGTCTTGTATCCAATAGTCACGAAAACCATCAAGATTCCTCCTAGCACGTCTTGAATTATTTGGAAGAAAGACCATTCGAATCTGATCAAAGTTACAAACATGAATGCCAGTAGCACTCTTCCAGCCAGCTGTAACAGATTCTTCGGCTTATTGTCACCCAAGGAAGGTACACCAGCAAACAATGATCTTCCCTCGGCCTTGGACTCAGCCAAGACCAGCAAAAGAGCACCAATCAAAGCCAGATTTCTGAACAGGAATTGCATATCCCACAGAATGCTGTAGGCAAATGTTTGCAGAATCACAATGAAGAATAGCATTCCACAAGCTATGCTGACTTTTATCCTTCCAATAACCATGACACAGCCGCCAAGCTGGCCCAACAAATTTATCAGGACAAAGAGTGTGGCCAGGAACTTTCCACAGCCCCATGACATATCCATGTACTCTCTCTGCTCATTCCACTGGAACCACATCCGCAGGCCATCCTCCAAGAATGTGGCAATGAGACAGAGTCTAGCCAGAGTTGGAAGTACATGCTTACCATTTCTAATGATCTAAAATACATTAAAAAAAACCAATTAGCCCATCATCATCAACATAAGTACTCTCAGTAACCATTAAAAAAATGCACCCGCACCCCCAGGAATCAAGGCTCACGGGCTTCGCATATCATATACATAGGCGAATGTCCACATAGTGTCCCATGTGCCTTGTCTTTTGTCTCATGTCTCAAGCGCGAAAAAAATTGTTGTCCGCAATCTTAATAATTTCTAATCTATAATCATTTTTTCTGTATAATTTTCTATTGCCATAAACTATAAATGTACAAGAATTCGGACAAAGATTTTTTTCGCGCTTGAGACATGAGACAAGAGACAAAGCACATGAGACGCTATGTGGATATTCGCTAAAAGCGGTCATAGCGACACGGCGTCCCATATTTTGTTTTTTTTTTTTCGGCGGCGGGTCAGCATAAGTAGGTCCGTGAAAGTGAGTAACAGCGAACGAGCGAGCGTGCGCGCGGCCTGCCACGTCTCTGTCGTAACACACGGCGTTGCACCTTCCACAAGCATCTCACGAATCGCTTTCCTATACCTAAATCATCGCGAGAAAAAGAAATCATCGTCATCGCGCTGGCGGCGCCCCATCGTCAGCATGCGAACGCTGTTGATACTACGTGGACTTTATGCTCGGGAGCGAGAGCGGGCGCCCGGCTACTTCTACGGGGGGCATATGGTTGCTCTCCAAGCTCCCGTACCGTACCCTCAAGCTCTTTAAACGCCCGGAATGCCATCAACGCCGTATATAGCGGCGAACGCTAACCTCGTGAAAATCGTGCAAATACTCCCACGCGCGTTTAGCACACGTGTGTAGAGTAGCGGCACTAGCGCGCGCGTTTATGTGTGCGTTCTTACGGATCTTCCTCAAGGTCTCTAGTTAGTGAAAAACTCGTCATCGCGATGACGCGATAGTGACCGGGTGAGAGCTAAGGGTTCCGAGAAGCAAATAGTAAAAGTCCTCGAGAATGCGAGTGTGTGTATGATGGTGTATATATCTGGTAATCACCTGGTCGGCGACCTCCTCCGCCTTGGACATGACCTCCTGTTGCATCATTGTCCTGAGCGTGCGAGCGTGCGTGCGCGTGTAAGTGTGTAAGTGCGGCTGACGCTGCACCACCGCTGCTGCTGCTGCTCCTACGTCGTGCTGCTGCTACACCGAGTCCGCCACTCGACGTTTATTTCAAAAAAGCCGAAAACAAGTACGCACGGCCCATGCACCCACACGCACATCCACACACGCGAGGGCCCCGCAGCACAGAGTTGCTCTCCTCGAGCCGCGATCTCCCTCTGTCTCTCTCTTCGCGCTAGTAGACGCTATTTGTTCGTTTGCCACTCCTCCCCGCGGAGCGTGTGTAAGTATATAAGCAGGCAACTCCGATCACGGTAGCAGCTGCTGTGCGCGGGTCGCGGCGTTTCTATACGTGTGTGTGCGTGTGCGTCGTGCGCGTCTGTGGCAGACTGTGCGCGCCGCTGCCACTCTGCCAGTGGCGAGCTACGAGTTGCGACGACGAAGCCTACGCGCGTCTCTCTCCCCGCCGCTCTATTGCTCTCTCTCTCTCTCTCTCTCTCTTCAGCATGCATCAGCAGCGCTTTCTCCTTCCCTTCCTTCTCTTGCTTGGGAGCTCACGGCAAGTGCGTGGCCCGATGTGCCAATGCGTCGCGTGTGCGAGAGTTAGAGAAAGACAGTCGATGATGATGAATTAGAATTTGGAAACGGCGAATGTCGCAGAAGAGTTCGATTTTGTTCGAATATATTGGGAAAGAGACACACCAGTGTGAATTAGAGCGGCGCTGAAGAAGAGAGAGAGAGAGAGAGGTGCGCGGAGAAGACTTCACGGTCGCGCTTCGCTGCCCGCTACCGGCACTCGCCGTGCTGCACATATACACACGTGGCCGCGAGTCACGGTCATGACCGAGAAATTATATGTAAGTCTATTATGCGCAAGCCGCCGCGCTCGCGTGTGTCTTTTACTCCCAGCCATATAATCGCAGAGTCTTGCTTTATTAAATTATCGGCTTTATTACGGGATTTTAACGATTATTTTGGAACTCGCTCGCGTCGCTCACCTGCAGCGCGCGCGTATCATGCATGGAAAGCGAAATTATTGGTTTCCGTGTTTAAAGGAATGGAGGATATGCTATACCGTGTTTTTTATACACACACACACATGATATGCAGGAAGTCAATCAAGAGAGGAAAAATATATACGACTCCGAAAAATAGATGTGGCTCCGGGTTTTGGAGAGCTGTTTCTGACGTACCCGGCCCTTTTTTATTGATGCCTATCTATATCGCCCGCGCGAGTCTGGGATCTATGTAACTTCGTTACTGCAATTCAATTTTCGTTAATCTAATTGAGGTAGTGGCAGCGGTGTATAGTGTGGGATCTCTCTCTCTCTCTCTCTCTCTCTCTCTCTCTCTCTCTCTCTCTCTCTCTCTCTCTCTCTCTCTCTCTCTCTCTCTCTCTCTCTCTCTCTCTCTCTCTCTCTCTCTCTCTCTCTCTCTCTCTCTCTCTCTCTCTCTCTCTCTCTCTCTCTCTCTCTCTCTCTCTCTCTCTCTCTCTCTCTCCGCAACACGACAAATTTGTCTTGTTTTATTTATAAATCCCGCGCGCCGCGGCGGAAAACTCCGTGCAATTGTTGTGTCCGCGAAAACAAAATACGCGAGTGAGTGAATGATAAATAGAATGATGATGTCGACGATCAAGAAATTTCTGAAAAATCACGGTGATGCGTTGATTGTTTAACAAATAACTGCATTTCTTAACAAAATAATGCCTATTTTGCATTTTATATAAAATATAGCGTATTACACATGAATGAATTGAAATACATGTATAGATAAACGTATAGTAGAATTCGAAAACTCAATCTTCTTATAGTTTCTGTAGATTGCAAAACCAACATTTCTCAGTTGTTTCGAAATATATACCCACCGCTCTTATTTAGAAACCTCAATGCTATAATGCTTTTCGGAATCGTCTTCTTTTCGCCCAAAGCAATTTGGCATCTTCGACTCTCGGACCTTCACGCCCCGGCCTATTTCGGTTTTACACACTGGCAGCGAATGCTCGCATAATCGACACGATCGTCAAAGGATGAAAACGAAATTGCTTCGGGCGATTTTTTTTTTCGGCGAAGGCTGTATAATACTGTCGCTGTCGATATGCGGTAATCGGAGCGTTGATAAAAACGATCACGAGCAGTCTCGCTACATTATGATGCGAGTGATCAGGTTTTTCGTGTTTTTTTTTTTACCGTTGACGTTTTTAGTCCAGTTTAAGCGAGGCGTTTATATGGTGCCGCATTTTCAAAAGGAGATGAGGTTTTTTTCGAGTAAATCAAAGAAAGCAGGAAAAGATTCGCGTTTGATGAAAGATAAATTGCGTATCGGCAATATCTATCTATTTATCTATATTTATGAAATATATTTTTTTATTAGATTAAGCATGTTTTAAAAAAGAATATACGACTGCAGCTTGTGTTTATTAATGCACAGTTATGCAACAATTTTGTACAGATCCAAAGTGCGGTATTATCTTATAATTATTATTGAATGATGTCAATTATACACTGTAAAAAAAACCCTTGTAGATTTACAGTGGATTAGTAAAATTTTTCCACTAGACAACGGTAAATTCACTACTTTGAAAGTTGTAAAATTACAAATTTCATGAATATTTTATTACGTTTTTTGTAAAATCTGAACTACATTATAACCACATTGTAAAAATACTACATTGTAAGTATATAGGTATAAATTACAACCACATTGTAAAAATACTACATTGAAAGTAGGTAATTAAAGTGACCATCATTGAAAGTAGTAAAATTCATTTACTACTTTCAATGTAGTAAAAATACTAACTTCAAAGTAGTGAATTAGCTGGATTTGTATTAATTTCACCACTTTCAACGTAGGTCACTTTGATTACCTACTTTCAACGTAGTATTTTTACAAAGGCTTTTTTACAGTGTAAATTCATCTGATTGAATCAATTAAAAACCTTATATTGTCAGCCACAATTGGGAAGACAACAATGAACATTTGCATTTCCAGAATATACTAATCTTGTAGACGATATCAAACTCATAGAATACGTCAAACTTTAAATATTTCTTAGTTTCAATAAATACAGTATTTATTAAATTTTTTTTTGGCCACAAAAGTACATTATATTATAGCATAAAAATAAAATTAGAAGCAATTTCATTTGAAAAACCAGGTAAGTATAATTAAGATCAAGTTAATTAATCCATGTATGTGCATCATCCACAAAATTTCGCTCACCGACAAGCAAAAACCCGCTGCACATCAGAAAAAAGTCCGTCGACATTCGTTGATGCATAATCGACTAGCTGACACGCATTCGCATACAAGATTCATATATATGTGCAAATCCGCGGACTACAGACAACAACTGGGGTACAAAAACGGAAAAAAATTTTTTTGAGGGCACACCTACCACATAAGGTTTTTTCGGTTCTTTGGGGGTCCCCCAACATGAAAATACTCGTGTACACTCATTATCCGTTGCCAAACTTTTTTGCCGACGAAATCAATTTTTCTTATGGAAATTTAACATGGGAAAAATGGCCAAAAAGTAGTCATTGATGATTAACCAATAGCAAACTATTGAAGAGGCCAAACCAAATTTCACAAAAAGGCGATTAAAGTTGAAGAATAGAGGTTTAATTTGAGATGAGAATCGTTAAAATCTGTCGATTCTGTGCAAAGCTACGTGAAGTTGAAAATGGCGAAAAATGACAAAAAATCGCTCATTTTCGTCCATTTTTCCCATGTTAAATTTCCATAAGAAAAATTGATTTCGTCGGCAAAAAAGTTTGGCAACAGATAATGAGTGTTCACGAGTATTTTCATGTTGGGGGACCCCCAAAGAACCGAAAAAACCTTAAGTGGTAGGTGTGCCCTCAAAAAAAATTTTTTCCGTTTTTGTACCCCAGTTGTTCTCTGTAGTCCGCGGATTTGCACATATATGCGTCCGGCGTGCGCACGTATAAGTAAGATGATTTATTTTTCTCTCGACGCCGCCACTTTTTTTTGCTAGCGTCTCTTATTGGGTGATGATGCCTGTATATGTGTGTGACGCGCAGTAGTCGTTACGTCGGCTCATTCACGGCTCTTTTATTCAGAGAGAAGTGTACTTGGAAAAGAGTGTATAATTTAATTAGGGTTATCGATCCGCGGGTACAAGAAGTTTAATTAGTTTAATTTTTTGTTGCGGGGGTTGAAGGCGGAGAAGATGGTAAAAGTTCAGAGCAGTAGGTTTTTCGGAAAGTAGGTCAGAGATGTATGTATAGAGAGTTAAATAATGTTTAAATTTGGTGGAGAGTTTGGTTTTTACGTGGGTTCGAGTGGGGATAAATATTTCATTTAATTAATGTGGTTCTGGGTTGTGTAGATATCAGTTCGTTAGAATGAAATCTAAACGAAAAATTGGATTCGAATCTGATGAGGTTGATAATCAAGTTTTATTGAGAACTGAGGTGGAAAAAGAGTAGAAGTTCTACCATAATTAGAGCGAAGTAACCGGTTGAATCATTGCCAACCTTTTTCCTGCAGTCGAACACTTATCAAAATTAAATTAATTTGGTACGTCACCGACCCAGACATTTTCCGCGAGAGCGCATTTTTTTTTTCATTTAATATAACAAACATTGGGCATTTCTCGAGAAAAATGAAAATACTATCTATAAATTGAAGAATAAAAATATATAAAGAGGTCTGGTGTCAGTTTGCACACATTCTTTTTTGGTTAACAGATCGTTGTTTATTCACTAGTTTGTGGACTCAGATGCTATGAATTCGGTGATTTATCAAATGAGAGTATTCATGCGATACGTAACACTACGAGGCATTTTCTTTCATCTCTATATCAAGGTTATCGCTTTTGGTACTATATAACGATTATGTATCATATTTTTTAATCAATTAAGTGATACCCTATATTTTTCCATTTCCTCCGTACAAAAGAGGCTTTTTTTCAAATAAACAAATGTATAAATAATGTGATCGTAAATTTTGCTCCAAAATGAACATTAGAGCAAAGTATTGAATTTTCGATAAATTTTAATGTATAGGTAGGCACAATGGAATCTTTTGTTCTTTTTGTCATACAATAGTTTAGTTTTAAATTTGTTTGAAAATTACTCAAAAAGTAATCTATACAAGTATATTTCTCAAAGCGTGATTTTAAATAGTATTTTAACGACTTTAAAACTAATGTAGTACAACTGAAAAAAGAAAAACCAAAAAACTGCCATATCAATAAATCTCAATTTTCCTTAACACAGAAATTCACTCCGATTTTCATTTCGGAGCGAAATTGGCTCCATAATTTTCATTTCGGAGCGGAATCCACTCCGATTTCCATTTTGGAGCGCAAACCCCAAAAATGCAACCTAAACTCATTCCACGTGTATGAAGAATCACGGCGCAAGAGCTCCCCCCCAATAAATTTCGTCAAGATATACTACTATAGCAGTCACCTCGCTCCCATTATCACTCTCCAGAATTGTTGTTTACATTGTCAAGTCATTCGACGGATTCGACGCGACGACGGCGACGGTGCGCTTGCCACATCACTCATAATAATACCGCACTTGTACTTACCCCCAAGTAACAGAGATCGCACGCACCGGCCGAGTCGTAGCTGACGACGCGGCGGAAAACAATAATCATGCACAAGCACAAGTACAGAGCGCGCGGCACGGTGGGCGCGAGAACGGTACACGTGGCGCACCCCCCCGACTATCTGTGCTTTCCGTCAGAATCATCACTCGGTTTCTCTCTCGCACTCGTGTGCACAATAGAGCTGAAGAACATACGTACGTGGATATCGCGGCGACGTCGGTAACGTTAACCACTGTGCGCGGAATTTTCTCCATTTAAACGCCAACTCGCGCATTCTATCCATCTGTTTGCAGCGCGCGTGACAGAGAGAGAGGGAAAGCCGCCAGCGTGTACATACACACACATACACACGCACGCACTCGGTGATACACATATCGTCCTAATCCAGCGAACTTTCGCCCCTGATGAGAAGGAATAGTAGATAGGTCTCTCGATATGAAGTGGCTCGTTATCACGCTCGTCCTGGCCGTCGCCTGGAGGCAAGCCCATGCCTACTTCATCACCGTCGACTCACACAGCGAGGAGTGCTTTTTCGACAAAGTCGACTATGGCACCAAGATGGGTTAGTTTTTCCGGTATTCCGGGTATGGCATGCATGCAGGCCTATTTCATGATTGCAATGTTGTATGATCTTGTTTTGAATGGTATACAGCCAGAGAGGATGACTGACGTGTTTGATGCTTTGCAGGTCTGACGTTCGAGATAGCCGAGGGTGGATTCCTTGACATAGATGTGAGAATTGTTGCACCTGATGGCAAAGTCATGTACGATGGTGAGCAGGAGAGCAGTGGCAAGTTCACCTTTGCTGCTCACACACCTGGTATATACACTTACTGCTTTAGCAATCAAAAGGGCACTATGACACCCAAGGTTGTCATGTTTAACATGGACATTGGTGAGAAGTCAAAATTCAATGGTGAAAATAATGCTGCACCGGCAGCAGATGGATCTCACCCGGAGGGTGAAAGTAGTGCCAATGCCAAGCTCGACGACATGATTAAGGAGCTGAGCACAAGCTTGTGGACCGTGAAGAGCGAACAGGAATACATGCAAGTAGGTTTGACTGAAATTTTTATCATTTATAAGTTTATTTTTGGAGGTTACAGACATATCAGGTATACTTTGATTATTTCTGAATCTTAAATGGATTGTTGGAAGTAGATTAAAATTAAAAGTTATGATCTCAAACTCTCATATAATGTCTGCTCTTATATAAAATTTTGACAGCAAAAATATTAATTTATAATTTTGTACCTCTATTATGCTATTCTATTAGAATATAAAACAATACATTTTAATTCTTATTTTTCAGGTTCGAGATAGGAATCATAGAGAAATAAATGAAAGCACAAATTTCAGGGTTGTTGTATGGTCGGTCTTTGAAGCTACTGCTCTGGTGTGCATGACCCTAGGACAAGTTTACTATTTAAAGAGGTTCTTTGAAGTGAGGAGAGTGGTGTGATGTAAAATAAACTGCGTCAACACAAAATTTTGTTGCTCTAAGACTAATTGCGAGTCATTTGTATATGTTAATGATAACTGTGAGTGAATGGATTTTTAAATAAAAAAATATTGTCATTCTTGTACCAGTTTGTATTATTTACTTTCATCTTCTTAAAACTTATTTGCACTATATAACAAAAATGTAAAGTTAGAAAAGTAACTTTGGTTATTCTTCAATAGTCCAAGGCTTTGGCATCCTATGGGCATCCCAAGGATTAGCATGTTGATATTTTGGTGGCTCTTCCAATTCCACTCCACCTTTCTTCAATTCATCCAAAAATGCTGTCAATCTGTTGCTGTGTGATGGATCAATATCACAACGAACCGCTGTTATACCACACTCTAAGCATCTTTGAGCAAGGAGTCTTCCAACATTTGTAAATGCAGCAACATCCTTAGTTCTACATTCAATAAGATTATCAGCAAATGTATAAATATGAAATAGATTTATTGAGTATATTTTATTTACCTGTACAATTGCTTTTTCAATGCCCATTCTTTAGTTGATACCGTGATGAATGGTCCATTTTTAAAATGTGTTATAGAGGCTTCTACATGTTTTCCAGATACATGTATATTTAATCTAAATGTAAAATAAATGAAAGATTGGGTTAGGTTTTGAAGTTCAGTTAGTTCTAACACGTAATTAATAATCAAAATTATGCTATACTTGTTCCAAAATTCTCGTCCTGATTTTTCTAAATGATAACCAACAGGCTTACGAGCAATTCTCATGAACTCTAAATTTCTTGGATTTCTGTTTCTAATTTCGTTTAGGTTCTCCAGTAAACTAGCATTACTTTGTACATTCCTCGTAATAATTCCACTCCTTGGACATAGAGCAAGTGTTCCTCTGTGTAAGCTATTCATTTTTTTCTAAATATTTACAAAAGACAATAATAAAATATTTAATAATCAAAACAAACAACTTATTTTCAAATACATCGATCGCGTATTCACGTGTATATCTACTCGGCGATATAGTGACGATATAGGCACACTTGCAGTACTCGCACGCCGGACTAATAAAGCTCCGAAGTTGTCGACAAAACGTCGCCACTAACTTCAAGCGGCGCTCGACGTTCGATTATTTGAAGTATACGCACACATGCAGAAAATTGATTTACCAATTACCACCTTGCACCCGTTTTAGCATAAAATAATAGTGCGCTAGCGGCAGTTTGTTCCTTCGGACTTTACAGTGCTGAACTATCAGGTAGTATAATGGACGGGAGAATAAAAATAATCAATGATAACGTGAAATAGAACGTTCGATCGTTCTATGAATATTGTATCAATCGAAGCAACACCCCAATCTCTTTAAAAGTACTTAATAGAAATTGAAATGAAACTTTCACCTGCACTACTTTATTACTTTCACTAAATAAGGTACGTAATTCGATATTTGTGAAATTTCATAAATTAATTTCAGCAAAAACACGTTTTTTTAGATTTCTTTCATTGTAATTTCTCACCTTGTAAATTTTTTTATTACCTAAAACCGTATACTTTTTCCAATAAAGCACTATAAATACGGTGACGCGATAAGACATCAAATAGACAAATATTTACATATAGAAGAGAAACATCGTCGGTCACGGAATCGTCGATTATTAAGGGATCTCAGTGACAGTGTTTATCAACTGAAAACTTTAAGACAATCATGAGTTTAATCAAAGAAAAAACGAATAATGAAAGCGACTCATTGTCAAATAAAGATATTTTGGAGGAGGAAAAAGAAAATGGCAATGGAAATGTCAAGGAAGCACAGTATATAACACCAGAAATGGTTCTACGCTTGCCTACTATCACAGAAAGTATGGAAACTATAATTTTGTACTATATTCTGTTTCTATGCTTAGCTTAAAGTGTAGGATATTGAATAACACTTTGTTTTTTCAGATTATTTATGTTCTCCAGAAGCTAACACATATGATATTGACTTTACACAATTTCAAATACGTGACCTAGAAACTGGAACAATACTTTTTGAAATTTCAAAACCACCTATTACAGGTACATGAAATTAACTCATATATTAAATAAAAAAAAACACTTCAGATTGAAATGAAATATTAATAATATACTTTAAATTTTTGTAGAAGAAGAAGCAGCTAGTCGAAGATCAATTGTTTCTCCGTCAGAAGACGGCAAACTAGATTCTAATGTTGGAAGATTTGTACGTTATCAATTTACACCTCAGTTTTTGAAATTAAAAACTGTTGGAGCCACAGTAGAATTTATGGTTGGTTCCCGTCCAGCTAAAAACTTTAGAATGATAGAAAGGCACTTTTTCAGAGATAAGTTATTGAAAACGTTTGATTTTGAATTTGGATTTTGTATACCAAATAGCAAAAATACTTGTGAACACATTTATGAATTTCCAACACTCCCACCTGAACTAAGTAAAGAATTTTAGTATTATAATTTTAATAGTACTTGAAATTATTTTAATTCAAATATTTGATTTCTTTAGTTGCTGATATGATAGCAAATCCATTTGAAACAAGATCAGACTCATTCTACTTTGTGGATGATCAACTTGTGATGCATAATAAAGCTGACTATGCCTACGATGGTGGCTTAGAGAAAAAAGAATGAATTTGATTAACGAAGAGTGTTCGTATGTTTTATAATTCAGTGTATGGTTAGTGGACGTCTCAAAACGTTGGCAAAAAACTCAAAATTTGTTCTATTTTGTTCGTTGATGTCCACTAAGCATAGACTAAAAAAAGAATGAATATAAAATAATAAATAAATGTTTTAAATCATTTTAAAATATGGCAGGCCTGAAGCATTTGGTACTAACAAACTTTGCTTGTGTAAATTTATTTACATGTACATATTATATACAATTTGTATATTGAGTATATATCAATTATTATCAGAGATGATTCTATCATCTTGTTATACTTAAAAATTTTTTAAATTATTTACACTTCTATCTGCATGTTTTTTCAAAAAACATGTTTTTTTTCTGCTAGCAGAAAAAAAGTTTAAAATTAAAAACAAGTCAATTTAACAACAATTTTTCATCTTCATATTACATAAAGTATACGTACAAAAATGTACAAGAATTAAATTTGCGTTTTGTAATTTAAACAGAGAAAAAGAATGTAATTTCAGCCAGACAGAAATTTTGATCAATCTTATAATACTAATGAACACAAACAGGAATTATCTCTATTCACTGTGATTTCTCATTAAGGTTTCTCATTAATAAATGTAGTTATACAGTCAAGAAACTCAGCTGGTTTGTCTGCATGTACCCAGTGTCCAGCACCAGATATATAATGAAACTTTGCAGATGGAAATATTTTTTTTATAAGCGAATGATCACTTTCTTTAATATAATCACTTTCTGTTCCTCCTATAAATAATGTTGATCTATTATATGTCCTATCTTTTTCTTTTGGAAAAACTGCTATTCGGGTAGGAAAACTGTCTTCTAAGACTGGAAGATTTACACGCCATTTGTATTTTCCTGGTTCAGCTTCTACCAAATTAGTCAGCAAAAACTAAAAATATTTATTTTATTTAGTTGAAAAATATGAAAATAACTCATTTTGTAGTGAATAATTGTTTGATTGTTGAAATGAAACAGATCTTTTTTTGAATTACTTGTTTTTTTAATTCATATATATAGTAAACAGTTACTCTATAGGTAATTAAGTTGTTTTGAAATAGTTTATATACCTGACGAATGGCATTGGACTTTACAGAAACAGATAGTTGTTCATCTGCCAATTTTCGTGCCTTTGACAATGAGGGTATGCCATCAAGGGACACTAACCGCATTGCCTCAAATAATTTTGTCATAGAAAGAAGACTGGGGCTTGTTTTAGTTGGACAGAAATCAACCACAACAAGTTTGTCCACTAATTCTGGATAACTCAGGGCAGTGTACATAACTGCTCCTCCACCCATGCTATGACCTACTAAAATTACTTTTTTTATTTCTAAATCTTGCAGAAGCATTACTATGTCCTCTGTCATATGATAATAAGACATGTGGGGTGCGTGTGGCGAATCTCCATGATTTCTAGCATCTATTGTAATAACCTGCATTAATATGGGAAAAATGTAAATTCTTCTCTGAATTCTTTGCAATGAAAATTTATTCAGAGGTTTATTTTGTGTGAAAATATTTTTTATTCATGCACATACCTTTCGATTTGTTTGCTGATGTATGGTTTTCGATAAACTATTCCAATTACTTTTAGAGCCAAAAAGTCCATGCATTATCAGAATTGGTGGTTTGTCAGTATCCTCTGACACTTCTTTTGTTGATTCATATGATGCATATGCTAATTTTACTGGTGTTTGGCTGTTAGAAAAAGTCATGTTACTTATCGTACACATAATAATTCAATCAAATTCGTTGATACTTACGATGCTTGAGTATTTGCAAATCTTCTTTCTATAAGAAAATTGTTTAACCTGCAAGGCAGCAGATACAGTCTTGAAGAAAATTTTCTCAAAATCATCTTATCACCTTTTTGACAGTGTCAGTTGTGAGGGAAAATATTTTTCCAGATTGTGCGGGTGTCCTGACTTGATCAATATCACAATTTTCACGC
This sequence comes from Torymus aiolomorphi, assembly GCA_036365515.1. NCBI lineage: Eukaryota > Metazoa > Arthropoda > Insecta > Hymenoptera > Torymidae > Torymus > Torymus aiolomorphi. Next base: position 260,036,603 of record CM070873.1, read on the forward strand.
CAACATTTTGAATTTCCTTAACGCTTAATTTTTTCCTGACGGCTCTTCTGAGAGAGTCTTGAGATGACTCTCAATCAAGCAGACGATTTTTTCGGTAGATAAAACAGTTCAACAGCTGTGTTATATTATATATCATATAATCAGCTGATGATGCGTGTCGTCTATTTTCGTTTGTTTCCGCGTCGACAATTCGACATTTACATGCGCGTAAATAAGCTTTACTTATCGTATATAAACAAAATTTTAAAAAGTTTGTAGTGGAAAAAATATGAGTTTATGTTGGCAATAATTTTAAATTAATAAAAAATTTGATAATGGCTCATTCTATTTGCACGACAGATTTCGCAATATATAGGTATCTTGTTTTGCTTTGACCTTGACTAAAAAAGTATATTTACTAATATATAGATATACCTTCAATACAGAATCTGTCGTACTAATAACCTTTCCGTTTCCTTCCGTTTTTTTTTTTTAATTATGAAAGTACCGAAAATTAATTTTTTTAAAATGCACATTTTTGTAGAAAAATGATCATAGTTATGAACAAGATTAAAATAAAAAAAAGTTTTCATAAAAATCATTTTATTTCCTACAAATGCTGGAATTTATTCAATTCTTTAAACTAAAAATCGGATATTTTTATGTAATTTTATAGTATTTTTATGAATATTACAAAATATTAAAAACGCAATCCCTATAATTTCATAATTTATATACAATTCGAGTATCGTCTATCCGTACTTTAAAATACCATATGAATAAAATTTTATAAAAATCTATAAAAATATTTCACCCTATATTCTCAATATGAAAATAAGTGAAATATGCACTACCTATATGTATAAGTAGTGGTACGAAAAACTGAGAATAAGAATTAGTAGACGAATTTGAAACAAATGATGCAGTAGCACTGGACCAAACAATCGAGAGCTATACATCCTACATTTAGTTTAGTGGGTTTGCAACTACCGGAGCATGTACTTACTTATTTTACAATTTTTTGTTTAACTTTAAAATAAATTTAGAAATATTTTTAAAATGTTTAAGTTCGAAGCAAACTTACGAGAGGCCATTGGATTTTGCGAAAACATAGCTTACCGTAAGTTCTAAATTTTACAATAAAATAATTCTCAACTGTAAGGTTAAAAATGCGTCTGACGAGTCTGGACACCTCCATCTCGAAATTTTCGGCATTCCACCAAATGTGAAATGGCCAGTTTATTCCGATTTTCCTCTTTTCCTCTTTCCATTTCTCGGTTTCGAATCGCACGGACGCTGCTCAACAGAGATTGCGGAAGCGCCGCCGCCGGGGGGATTTGAGATTTCGATTGTTATGCAGTACTATATAAGTATGCGCGCGCAGCTTCTCTTTCCCTCCCCCGCGTAAGCCGTAGCACACGCGCGTCTTTTACTACGCCGGACCGGACTCGGCCGGAATTACAATACTTTGGTTTCGCCCTCTCTCCCTCTCATCTTCTCGCGCGTGTTGTGGACTTTGTGGTGTTGCTTTGCGGCTCTTTCCGCACGCGCGACTCAACAGCATAAAAAAGAAGTATTAAATATATGCGGGCACTAACTACGCAATTCGTTCTAGCATATAACGTTTATATACATAGGGGAAGCGCGTGCACACGTCTGACACCTGTTTGCAGTCCAGGGTGTGAAAAAATCAGCTTTGCGTCGTAAGTCAACATCGCACATTACTTATGTCGCGTGAATTCAATTATGTGTAAAATAAAAGTACTCTTGTAACCAACCGGCCGTCTGCCCACACCCGCGCCGATGCGCGCGGCACTTTCGCGCGCGAGAGGGCGGCTTATTTTTGGGTTATGTTTTGATTGATTCGAGAGTAAATTGTGTTAACTGCGAAAGTTTTTTTTTGTTGTCTGTTGCCGTGTAGTATGATGTTTATTCTGGGTCTTTAATGGTTCTGTTATTTCTATTTAGCGGCGAACGCTGGTACGAACCGTGTCAGCATGTTGGTGGAGACTAATGGTGAGGAGTTCGAGAAGGTACAAACAAATGGAGCAGCGGCAGCGGCCCACAATAGTGAAGATGAAGATCTGGCTAAGCCAAAGGAAGAGGAGCAAAATGAAGAGGCAGAGGAGGTGCAGGCGAACAAGAGAGTGAAAATGGAGAGGAGTGGCAGACAGTCAGGGAAGACAAAGGATACAAAGAAGCCCGCTGTCAAAACAATTGAGCCTGAGTGTGAAATTTGTTTGCAAAAATTGAACGATACTGATTTGAAGCTGTACATTGGACATCCAAACAATGCTGTCGACGAGTACTCAGTTTTGCTGGATACAAAATTGTGCTTGTTTAACGGAGATGAGGTGGATATTACAGAAGGTGATGCCAGAGCATTGAATAAAATTACTTCATTCAGGTAAATTTACTAACTTTAATTTTCATTTCTAATTGAAAAATTTCTCTGTTGACAATCATACATTAATGATATGTTTATTTAATAGTGTTTACGATAAGAATGGTCATCTATGTCCATTTGACACTGGATTGATTGAAAAAAATATTAATATTTATTTTTCTGGCTATGTAAAAGCCATCTATGAGGAAGACCCTTCTATTGAAGGTGGAATACCAGGCAAAGATATGGGTCCTATTGTTGAATGGTGGGTAACTGGATTCGATGGTGGAGAACAAGCAATTGTCTCTTTTAGTACTGAAATAGGAGATTATGTTTTATTGGAACCTTCTCAGGAATATGCTCCTTTTATGGTTGCAGTAAAAGAAAAAAGTTTTCTGAGCAAAACTGTTATAGAATTTCTTTTAGATGCAGAAAGCCCTACTTATGAAGATCTTTTGAATAAGCTTCAAGTAAGTTTAGGCTCTAAAAAACAATCTTGTAAATTGTCATAACTTTTTAAATAATTGTTAATTATATACATATTTTTTTTCTACAGACAGTAGTAATGCCAAAAGGCTTGCCAAAGTTTACAGAAGATGTACTTTTACATCATGCTCAATTTATTTGTGATCAAATTCTCTCATTTGATGAGTCAGCTACAGAAGAAGATCCATTACTGATTACTTCTCCATGTATTCGGGCTTTAATTGACCTTGCAGGAATCACATTCAAGAAGGGGAAATCTATAAGAAAAGGTAAAAAGCGTAATTCACGGCGACAAGAAGAAGATTGGCGAAGAGGGCTTATGCGTAGAGCACAGAAAGAAAAGAAACCTTCATGGTCAAGAGCAACCACTACTCCATTAGTCAGTAATATGTTTGAGAGCTTCTTCCCGGATCAGTTGGCAAATAATACGGACACAGTAGCACTTAAACGTCGAAGATGTGGAGTATGTGAGCCCTGCCAACAACCAGACTGTGGCGAATGTTCAGCTTGTAAGAGTATGATCAAATTCGGTGGTCCCGGTCGAAGTAAGCAGGCGTGTATTAAACGCCGTTGTCCAAATATGGAAATTCAGGTAAAATTAATAACATTTTGATATTAAACATACATTAACATAATTGTTTTTGTATTTTATTAAGATCTATATTATATTAACTTAGGAAGCGAATGATGAAGATCCTGATGATCAAGAGACATCTGAACCTGATGCCGAACCTAGTTTGGTAGCTTACAGAAAAAGAATAGGAACATTGAAAAGTAGAACTGGTAAAATAGAATGGGTTGGTGAACCTATTACTACAGATTCCAAAGGAGCTTTTTATTCTGCAGTTGAACTTGATACAGAAACAATTGAAATTAATGATTATGTATTTATTGAATCAGTTGATCCAACTGTACCATTACAAATAGTAAAAGTAATATATTTGTGGGAAAATAAAATGGGAATCAAAATGTTTCATGCAACATGGTTATGGCGAGGAAGTGAAACTGTATTGGGTGAAACGTCCAACTCAAGTGAACTGTTTTTAGTTGATGATTGTCAAGATGTACCAGTCTCATATGTGAAATCAAAAACTACTGTAGTTTATAAAGATACTCCTGATAATTGGAATGAATTAGGTACAAAGATAAAATAATTATTTATTTCTATCAAATTATATATGTATGAATATATGTTAATATGGAAATTGCTGTTTCAGGTAACGTTAATGGAGATTCCAGCATGGATGAGTCTAAAGAAGATATTATCTCATTTTATTATCAGAAACGTTATGATCCTAACACAGCCAGATTTGAAGATCCTTTATCGGACCTGGAATGCCGTGACGAAATAAAATATCGTTTCTGTTCAGCTTGTACACGTTGTACTTGTTTACAACAAACAAACCGACCTCAAGTATTTGATAAATTGGAAGAAAAAAGTAACAAAGAAGTCTTGTATGGTATGGTAAAATACAAAGACGAAGAATTCAGAGTTGGTAGTGGTGTTTATTTACAACCAAAAACATACAAATATAAATTTCCGCCTCCATATCAAAATACATCGAGAAGCGCAAAGCGAGAAGTTGACGAAGATAGATACCCCGAGTATTATCGTAAATTCAACGATCGTGTCAAAGGTTCTAACTTTGATACGCCCGAACCGTTTGATATTGGTTATATAACGAGCATATTCGCAACAACAAATGTAAAGTTGCTTGCATCTACTAGTTTACATATTAAAGTTAAAAAGTTATACCGTCCTGAAAATACTTATAAGAGTGAATCATTGAAACAACGATCCGATATTAATATGCTGTATTGGAGTGAAGAAGGTAAAAGGTTACGGTTCATGTAATTATTGATAATTTTATAGCAAGTATTATTAATATTTTGTCTTTGTTTACAGAGAACACAATTCCATTTTCATATGTGGTCGGAAAATGTTATTTAGCATATTCAGAAAATCTTGATAAAAGTACAGAAGAATGGACGTCTGGTGGACCAAATCGCTTTTACTTTTCACAGATGTATATTAATAAAGATGAAGAATTTGATGAACCACCTCCAAGAGCCTGTAGCATTGGCATACTTAATAAAAAAAGTGATAAAATAAAATCTAAAAGTAAGAAAGCTGAAAGTCAAAATAAAATAATAGATATTCCACCGGAATACCCAATCCTTTCAGAAAAATTAAGGACATTAGATGTGTTCGCTGGCTGTGGAGGTAAATAATATATTTGTAAAATACTTTTACTTATAGACTAATTTATCTGCAAAAATTCACGTGCTTACGTTTTCAAATTTTCTGTATTAAACACAATTTATGACTTTTATAGGTCTATCTGAAGGCTTACGCCTTGCCGGTGTCGCTGAAAGTAAATGGGCTATTGAAGTTGATGAAGCTGCAGCACACGCTTATCGTCTAAATAATCCTGATTCTGCAGTTTTCACTGGCGATTGCAACGCCTTTTTGAAAAAAGTCATGAATGTAATATCATTTTACATCAAATTTTAATATAGTTTTCCTTATAGTATGATTAATATTTTTTACAATTTCACAGGGAGAGACTGTAATCGGAGTTCAACGCTTGCCTCAAAGAGGTGAAGTAGACCTGCTTTGTGGAGGACCTCCATGCCAAGGTTTCAGTGGCATGAATAGATTTAACTCAAGAGCTTATTCGTTATTTAAAAATTCGCTTGTAGTTTCATATCTTTCGTATTGTGATTACTATAGACCACGATTTTTCATAATGGAAAACGTAAGGAATTTTGTAACGTTTAAGAAAAGTCTGGTACTTAAATTGACTTTAAGGTGCCTTATAAGAATGGGTTATCAGTGTACATTTGGAATACTACAAGCTGGAAATTATGGTGTTCCTCAAACACGTAGGAGGTATATTATATCATAATTATATATTATAAGTTTATAAAATCTACGATGTTAAACCTTTACGATATTAAAATTTTTAATTTTATTGTCTTTTTTAGAATGATATTATTAGCTGCAGCTCCAGGTGAAGTGCTTCCAAAATATCCTAATCCTCTTCATGTATTTAGTAAATCAGCTTGTAATTTAAGTGTTGTAATAGATAACAAAAAGGTAAATAAGATTTATACTATTTCCTATAACTATTTTAACTTTTTTTAATAATTAACAAGTAATTTGTTACATTTTTTAGTACTTTCCAACATATGATTGGACTGAATCAGCTCCTTATAAAGTTACAACAGTTCGAGATGCATTATCAGACTTGCCAAGTATTAAGAGTGGAAAGAATGAAGATGTGATGAGCTATGGCAGTGAACCATTATCCGATTTTCAGAGAAAGGTAGCAAATTTTTAAGATATATTTAAGGGGATGCCTCATACCGGCAGAGTTCTCTGCCGTACCGACCTAAATGTTTTTAATTAAATATTAAGTTATAATCTTTTTGTTGAATTCTGAGAGTTGGCGCACATAGACAAACTTATTATTTACTTCCCGGTCAAATTTCAGATAAATCTGTCGGAAAATAAAGACGAAATTTGAGAACTCGCAATGTCGCATAATATAATATTAACCCCAAAATACGACATCTTGCGAGTTCTCAAATTTCGTCTTCATTTTCCAATAGATTTATCTGAAATTTGACTGGGAAGTAGATAATAAGTTTGTCTATGTGCGTCAACTCTCAGAATTCAGGGAAAAGCTTATAACGATTGTTCAAAGTTTTTGAAAAAACGGCTTGATATTTCGACTCCAAACTTTGACTGGATGATAGAACGTTAAAAAACACAGAAGAGTGTTCTCTTGATTTTTTGTGATTCGACGTATTTTATTTTTAATCAGCTTGAAACCGTGTGAATTGCTCGGTCGGTAATAGTACGAGTAAGGCATCCCCTTAATCTTTAATTAAAAACATTGTGGTCGGTACGGCAGAGATCTCTGCCGGTATAAGGCATTCCCTTAAAAAACTGTCAAAAAATTCAATATTAAAATCAATTATTTTTTCATTTACAGTTACGAAATGGTGTACGTGATAATTTATTATTGGACCATATCTGCAAAGACTTGGGTCCACTAGTAGAAGCACGAATGGCTCATATACCCACTGTAAGCGGATCTGACTGGCGTGATCTACCAAATATTGTGATTCCTTTGAACGACGGAACTCATACAAATAAATTGTAAAAACTTCTCTACTATTAAAAATTTTCCAATAATTATAATTATGTTACCGTTAATAATAATTATGTTATAATTATAATTATGTTACCGTTTCTTTTTCAGAAAATACAATTATCATGATAAAAAAGCTGGTAAAAGTTCCACGGGAGCACTAAGAGGTGTGTGTAGCTGTGCTACAGGAAAAGAATGCAATTCACTTGATAGGCAAGATAACACATTAATTCCGTGGTGTTTACCTCATACTGGCAACCGACACAATCATTGGGCTGGTCTTTATGGTCGAATAGAGTGGGATGGTTTCTTCAGTACCACAATTACAAATCCTGAACCCATGGGCAAACAGGTAAGATTCTAAAAAATACTTTTTAGGCACGATCGTTACTCGTTAGGCACGACCTCTACTCGGGAGAGCCTTATATTTTCACCAAAGCGAAAATTGTTACACCTCAAATACTGATTAATAGTTTATTATATAAAAGATGTATGTATGTCTGTACGTCCGTATGTAACCAAGCTCCCCCGATTATCTCAGCGAAATTTTGACGGATCCAAGCGGATTTTAGCCGGTCGTTAGATACTCGTCTGATTATAAGTACCGGATAATCCTATATTAAGCCGAATCTATCGGAAAATAAAAAACATCAGAGTAATTGGAAATTGAAAAAAAAAAGATTTTCAAGCTTCTGCTTTAACTCATTAACACATGTTTTTTTGCATTGAACATTTTTTTCTATGAACAATGTTTGTAAATGTGATATAATAGTGACATAATCGACAAAATAGTTGATTTTTCCTCGTTACTTGACAGGTTTTGATTTTACACAAAAATGTTAAATGTAAAAGTTATAGATAATATTAAAACAACTTTTGCCATTTAACGTTTCCATGTACAATCAGTACCTGACGAACTAAACGTATAAAAACAATTTTGAACGCTTAAATACGCTGAAACAGCGGATTTTTGCTTATTATTCAACAGTATCTGACTTTACACAGAATTATTAGATACAAAAGTTGTAGATAACAATGAAACAAAACTTTTTTTCATTTAACATTTCCATATATAATCAATTCCTGACGATATAGATCTATAAAAACAATTTTTAACGCTTAAATACACCTTCAATAGTCGATTTTCAGTTATCATTTAATAGGATTTGATTTTACACAGAAATATTCCATACAAAAGTTGTAGATCTCAACAAACAAAACTTATTCGTGATGAACATTTTTGCGTAAAATAATTTCTAATAAGTTAAACATAAAAGAACGATTGTATATTCACGCGATCATGTTCTGAGTATATCATAAGATATTTTCTTATAATAGTGCTTTGGATACTTATCTGATCTTTGATATTTACCTCTAACTCATTTCTTATCACGCCTATTATATAATTCATGTCAATATTGATATCAATGATAACAATTTTTAAGGGTCGAGTTCTTCATCCTGAACAAACACGAGTTGTAAGTGTACGCGAATGTGCTAGATCTCAAGGATTCTCAGATAATTTCCGATTTTATGGAAATATACAAGACAAACATAGACAAGTTGGAAATGCCGTTCCTCCTCCGTTAGCAACAGCAATCGGCATGGAAATAAAAAAAAGCATTAGCATGAAGGAAACAGGTGCAAAGAAAGAACAAAGTTAAACTTATTGATTTTCTATTTTGACATTTGTAAATCCTATATTAAGCTATATTGGTTGGCTACATTATTCAATTAATTTACTTTTAAATATGTAAATTAGTACTACAATCTTTACAATTTTTTATCGTCTTTACTATGATAATTTATTTTTCTTCTCTCGTTTTAAGTTATTCAGTCTTAATTGTAATTTGAATTCTCATTAATTTAATATAATTGACAAAATTAAGCTTCGATATTGAATTCGTGTCAACCTTGATAAAATGTACTCTAAACATTAACTGTTGAAATTTAATTAAAGTGTCTTAAATGATTGTATTGTAAAAATATAACTTGAAAAAAATTCAAGACTGAATTATCTTTTTGGGAAGGAAGAATTGTCAGCACAGAAGAAAAATAATAAAATGATTGACAACTGATTAGAGATTTTTACATTAATGGTTTTTTTAAAAGATTAGTTTCATTTATAGATGATGCTGTAAAGTGCCTTACATAAGGGAATGTAAATTGTGACTTATTTATAAGTATAATAATATTAAATTTAACTTTTTCATTTTTTATAAACGACTTTTTATTATTAAACAAACCTTTGATAAAATATTATTTCATATTGTATCATAATTTTCTGTAGTTATACATAAGTGCAAATTTTTTTTATCAATTTTCTACAGTAAATTATGTAATCGTGAAATAACTATAAAAAATATAAGTGTTGTGTATAGAATTCTACTGAAAAATTTATAATGTTTTCTCTGAATAGTTTTAGTTTATACTTTTATAGTACACACACACACACACACACACACACACACACACACACACACACACACACACACACACACACACACACACACACACACACACACACACACACACACACACACACACACACACACACACACACACACACACACACACACACACACACACACACACACAAAGCGATTATTTCAAAATTTCTTTATGTGATGTCATTCATACAATGTTAAGAAAATCTTACGAAAAAATCAATTTTGTAACCTGACATTGAATTAAATAAACGTTTAATATACATGTAGTAGTTATCTAGACAGTTTTTACATTTTTTTTTCAATCACGTGTTCAAAATTTATCAATCTTTTGCACTTTTTTTACGTTTTGATCCTCGTCTTAACTTTTTTTTCTATTATCTATGGAATACAAGAGATAGCACATCACGCGCGAAGGGAGTCACTTATCACGTTGGCCGCGGCTTGATTTTGTCGTCTCGAAGAAAGGCCAATAGCCTTTCGCCATTCCTCCCCACTTTCGGCCAGCTGGTCTCCGATACACGTGTTGTCGGTGTGGTGCATAGTGCATATCTCCCTATAATTGCATTCACTTACAAAATAGCTTATCGGATATCGGTTTTATTAAAACAATTCTTAGTTGTGAAACATTTAAAGATACAATAAGAACGAATGAGGAGGCGTCGGTGGAGATTATACTTATTAAGAAACTCTTAGACTTTATCAATTAATAGCATCATCTCAGTCTACAACTATCTCACAGTCCAATATCACCACTAGGAGCTAAACGTTCTGATGTACAGATTTTCATGTTGAAATAAAAAATTAAAGTAAAGCAACAACATGCTTCGACTATTTTTTAGGAGAGTAAATAATAAACAAGCAAAATTGTCATGTACACAACTGAGCAATCCTTACTCCACAGAGGTTAGCAAGATAACATTACTTTACGTAAGTTTTTTACTTTCAAGTGTGTATATGCATTATAATTTATTTATGTTTAGAGTTCTGGTGATAAGGGATCAGAAATACCTAATTTTAAACTAGAACCAGAAACCCCAGGAGCAAAAATTATGAAGTGTCTTAGGAGAGATGGTGCTTTGATCAAAGATAGGTTCACTTTTTGGAAAAAGAACAAAAATCCTGCTATAGGTGAAAATGGAAAGGTTTTAAACTATGATGATCCAAGAGCTCCCATTTTCCCAAATCATTGTGATGTTGTAATAATAGGGGGAGGGGCAATTGGTAGTGCAATTGCTTATTGGGCTAAAGTTATAGGCATGGGCAGTTTACGAGTTACTGTAGTAGAAAAGGACCCAATGGTACATATAATACACAGGTGTACAATTATTAATTTAAGTTAATTTTTTTTTAATTTTAAAAATATTTTATTTTAGTATAAACAAGCATCAACAGTATTATCAGTTGGTGGTTTAAGGCAACAATTTTCTCTAGAAGAGAACATTGAGATGTCGTTATTCGGTGCTGAATTTGTTCGCAATGCAAATGATTACTTAGGAATTCCAGGAGAACCTAAAGTGGATTTACAATTTCATCCATATGGTTACTTATCTTTGTCAACTGCAGAAACAGCGGATATACTAAAACGTAATTCAGATTTCCAAAATTCTAAAGGAGCTAAAAATACTCTTTTATCGCCTAACCAAATAAAATCAAAATTTCCTTGGCTTACTACTGAGGATATTGAAGTCGGTTGCCTTGGTTTGGAAAATGAAGGTTGGTTTGATCCTTGGTCTTTATTATGCGCTCTAAAGCGGAAAGCTATATCATTGGGAGTAGAATATATAACAGCAGAAGCAAAAGGTTTTAATTTTAAAAAAAATCCTGATATTATATATGCTGGTTGTAAACCAGGTGAATATGAAGAAATTGAATATCTAGTTGTAAGTACTCTATTAATTCTATTATGTTCTAATAAATTTATTTCTTCATAAGGTACTAAATATTAATAGAATAAATTAGTTTCATGTGCAAACATTTTTATTATGAATTTTACAACATTTCAATAGGTTGAAACAGAAGATGGTGTCAAAAGACCAATAACTTTTAGTAAATGTATTATAGCTGCTGGTGCTTTTAGTGGACAAATTGCAAAAATGGCAAAGATTGGATATGGAGAAAATGCACTATCAGTACCATTACCAGTGGAACCAAGGTATCAATCTATTATCTAAGCTATTTTAATATTTACAACTATATATTATGCAAAATGGTATTTATTTTTATCAGTATAAAGTATATTGTATTAATAAAACAACTGTATAGGAAAAGATATGTTTACTGTTTCCATTCCCCTGATGGGCCAGGATTAAATACACCAATGACAATAGATCCAAAAGGTGTATATTTCAGACGAGAAGGTTTAAATAACCACTACATTTGTGGTCGCAGTCCTGAAGATCATGAAGAACCTTCTGTAGATAACTTAGATGTTGATCCAGAATTTTTCGATAATAAAATTTGGCCTGTACTTGCCAATCGCGTGAAAGCTTTTGAAAATTTAAAGGTTAAATTTTTTTTTAATAGTAACAAAAATTTTTAATATTAATTTTATTATCTTATCAAAATTAACATTTAATGATTCAGGTGAAATCTTCATGGGCTGGATATTATGAATATAATACATTTGATGAAAATGGTATAATAGGGTACCACCCATACCATGATAACATCATTTTTGCTACTGGTTTTAGTGGACATGGAATTCAGAAAGCACCTGCTGTTGGACGAGCAGTATCAGAATTACTTAGATATTCCACTTACCAAACTATAGACTTGAGTAGATTATGTTTTGAAAGATTTGTAACTCAAAACCGAATGATCGAAAGAAATATTTGGTAAATTGTAAGAAAACTTGTAAAATACTTTGTAAATAAATGTATAAATATTGTTTTATTCATTTTGTTGAGTCCAACACCATTCATTCATCTTCACATAACAGCTTTACAATACAAGACTGATTCCCCATTGGTTTATTGCTTTTGCACTTTCAACAACTTTCAATATTATGAAAATTCATTTGAATTGTTGGGGAGGAGGTCCAAATATACTTCCACTTTGTTTGCTGGCAGTTCTTGATGGAGCAAAACCAAGCAATTTTTGGATATTCTAAAAAAACCAATATAATTAATAACATATTACAAATTTAATATAAATATTTATAATTACCTGTCTAATGCTCATAGTGCAAAGAATGTATAAAAATATAAAAGAACATTCAGTGTAATCATCCCCTGGAAGATTTCTGTGAGATAAACCTTGAATCCAACTTATGGGAACAAATGGTAGTCTTGCTACAATACGACCATCGAAGATGCTGTTAAACATACTTAATAACGCAGTGAAAGCAAAACCTATGGCAAACATAGACTTCATTTTAACAAGTGACAAATCTCTATTGTTATTTTTCAATCTTTCCTCTTCACGCTCGATTTTCTTTTTTTGTTGCTTATCCAGAGAATCCCCATGTGCTTCTTTACGCTTCTCTACTAAAATGCAAACAAATTTGTAATTATACTCCAATGAAGTACGATACACTTGAAATAACAAATTTAAAAAATCCACTTACATTTTTTACTTTGTTTTTCCACTTCAGCTTTTAGTTTTTGATATTTCTCTGTTCTGTATACCATTAACCATGTCAAACCTGTGGCCAAAGCATAATAGTACATTTCGACATGGGTGGGGAAGTCTATTATTTAGCTGGTGTGACTTTTTGCACGAGCGAAGCGAGTGCAAAAAAGTCACACCAGCTAAATAATCGACTCACGCACTAGTTTCGAACGGTATTTTATACCACGAGCGCCGAAAAATCATACCAAAGTTGTGATTTTGAGGTTAGAGTGGTATAAATGATAATAATAGCAACAGTGCACTCAAAATAAAACAAAACATGTTTTTCCGAAAACTCACCTTCACCCAAAAGGGCTGTGCATATACTAATAAATAAAATCAACACAGTGTCAGCCCACATGACTAGATAAATTTTTTACTACAACTGAAATATGTTCAAATTATCACGCTTAACGTATGGTATTATGTTACCTATACTTTGGAGACTAACTACTTAAAGTATGAGGTAGCTTTAGGGTAATAATAAATATTTTTCATTGATGAGATGCACGATTCATCCGGGTTGAAGACGCGTGCATATACCATAGACTGCGCAGTGCGCGTTCCGTGTAGTGTCAAAGCCGGGGGGCTTATTTCATAACTATCTCACCGAGTGACACACGTGAGACAAGCGGTCTAAACCAATCAGAGAGCTCCTTTAAAGAGAATATCGTCTATCTCACAAGTGACACACTTATAGAATAAGGGCCCGGGACAAGAGTGAAGAGAGAGAAGACAATTCGGACGTGAGACGTCCAAGCAAAAGTGGCACACCTAGCGGGAAAAATTAGAACTGCTCTAAGTTATACCTAAGTATACCTAAGTAACCTAAGCAGACAGCTGATGAGAGCTGACTGTGACACAAGTTGACCGCATTGCGCGATACAGTTTAGGCCTCCGCTACATAAGAGCGTTTGCACGCGGGTGCACGCGTATGCAACTAGGGAATATCTAGTAATTTTCGATGCAGCCAACGTGAAAAATTTAGCGCCTCCAAAAAAAACTGTTCGTTCTCTGCTTTTTTTGGAGGTACTAAATTTTTCACGTTGGCTGCATCGACAATTACTAGTTATCTTACGCGTGCATACGCGTGTGCCCGCGACCAAACGCTCTTATGTAGCGGGGGCCTTAGTAGGAATAAGGCCAGGGCCCGTATTATGAACGTTTCTCACTTCGACACAGAACGTGTGTCACGGTGACACACGAATGTGTCGACATCGAAAAGCGCCACGAGTGAGTGAGTGAGTGAGTGAGTGAGTGAGTGAGTCAGTGAGTGACTTACTTTCAGGAATGAAGGAACGGAAAAGATGAGAACAGACCTGCTTTTTTTTTGCTTTTTCATCATCATCATGTGCAAAAAAGCAGGTCTGTTCTCATCTTTTCCGTTCCTTCTTTCCTGAAAGTAAGTCACTCACTCACTCACTCACTCACTCACTCACTCACTCGTGGCGCTTGTCGAAGTGAGAAACGTTCATAATACGGGCCCAGGGCCACATAGATGAATACGCTTGCGTACGAACCCGCATAGCGCAGTGAAGTCACTAGGAAAACTTTGTAATGCCAACATTGCAGGAAAGTCACTATGGTTTCGTGAGGAACTTCTATTGTTGAGAGGGTTCACGAAGTCATACTGACTTTTCTGTACAGTTGGCACTAGCGAGTTTCGCTTAGTGATTCCGCTAGTGATTCCGCTGCGCCGTACGCATTCATGCGCAAGCGTATTCAAGGAAGGGCCACATGTGAATACGCTTGCGTACGAATCCGCATAGTGCAGTAGAGTCACTAGGAAAACTTTGTAATGCCAACTTTGCAGGAAAGTCACTATGGTTTCGTGAGGAACTTCTATTGTTGAGAGGGTTCACGAAGTCATACTGACTTTCTTGTACAGTTGGCACTAGCGAGTTTCGCTTAGGCCGTCTAGTGATTCCGCTGCGTCGTACGCATTCATGCGCAAGCGTATTCACATATGTGGCCAAAGCGTCATCTATGTGGCCTTGGCCTAAAGCCCCGTGCCGACCCGGGTGAAGCGCTCTTGAAAAACGAGTGTGCCGTCTACCAACACTATTTCGTCCATGCTCCAAGCAACGAGGATCAAAGGGCGCGGACGGTCCGTTGTAGTCTAGGCGCTGGGGCCTGATTCTAAAAGCGTCGCTACCACAGCGAGGCGATTTCTTCGGTTTTTACTAAAGAAATAATCAACAGACAAGAAAAAAATTGTGCTAAATGTCATTTAATTTGCTCATAATTGCTCAATATTTAAATACTGAAAATATTAATAACAGTAAAAAAATAGAACGCATTATTAGCGTTTTTTGCTTTCAAGACAAAATTTTGATATGTGCAAATGAATGAAGGGCTGAGCAAAATTGAGTAAATTGAAATATTAAAGACGCATATTTTATTATTTGATATGGATTATTTCTTTAGTATAGAAATAAAGAAAAGCTGAATAACACCACCGGCGGGGTGGCTGCGCTGATTCTAAAAGTGTTTCGGCCACGAAACAGACAAATTTCGTAAGCAACTTGCGAAATAAAAATGTATCGGACGCGAAACCGAAACAAAACTCTGTCGGATCGAGACAAGGCGCGAACCGACACAAAACTGTGTCGGATCGAGACAAGGCGCAAGACCGAAACAAAACTGTTTCGGACCGAGACATACTGTTACAGTACCGACACAGCCCGAAGCCGACGTGTATCGGAGTTGCTCTTATGTCTCGGTCCGAAACAGTTTTGTGTCGGTTCGCGCCTTGTCTCGATCCGACACAGTTTTGTTTCGGATTCGCGTCCGACATATTTTTATTTCGCAAGTTGCTTACGAAATTTGTCTGCTTCGTGGCCGAAACACTTTTAGAATCAGGCCCCAGGCTATGATTTCGTAGCCGATTGAGTGCCATTGCTCTACTCAAGGCTTTTATATGTATTTTTTCATCCTGATTACGAATTTTGAGGGTAGAAGTCCTGAAAGTGGTCAGATAAATTGTTATTAACAATTTAATTGTTTAAATCGTTATTTCTTTAATTCTTTGATAGATATCAAAATTTTGCTTTTGTAAAATTATTGGTTTTTAATTCAGAAATATGCTCGATTTTGAATTTTTAAGAAAACTTAATTAGAAAAAAAGTTATAGCAAATTTAGTGCAAAAAAGTCCTGATGTAGCTTCGCGCGGCCACTCTTTCGCTTGTATCTCCGGTTCTAAGAAAAATTTTTCAACTTTCAACCTCGCATTTTGAAGAGAGAATAATATTCTATGAAGCTACTTTAAAATAATTATCTATAATTTAGTTTAAATAATTATTTCAGCTCTTCAACCGAAAAATTTCTGTAAAAAATGACGATTTTATTTGTTAAATGAAATTAAACTATTTTAATAAAATCAATACACATATTTTACTAAGATTTTTTTTAATAAAACTTCATAAAAATATGTAATTAAGAACTCTAAATTATATTAATTTAATCATTGTATTTATGAGCGCTGCGCCCGCGCATCGCATATAATGCAGTAATTCAAATTCAAACATATAAATAATATTTTTAATTTTATATTTGGCATATTTTGGTTTTGTTACATTAATTTTCAGATTAAACTTGAGATGTGGAAATACGTTGAAAAACGAATAATAGATTATTTGATAAAATATCAATGTCATTTTTATTTATGCGTGTACATCAAATAAATCAATATTATTTACTTGAAGTTTAAAATTGTGGCGCTTAATTTTTTTTACACTAAATTATAGATAATAATTACAAATTAATTTAATAATATTTTATGTTTAGCTGAAAATTAACAAATTTTTGACAGAAGAACTAAAAGAATTATCGCGCTTAGCTACAACGGGACTTTTTTGCACTCAATTTGCGATACCTTTTTTTCTAATTAAGTTTTCTTAAAAATTCAAAATCTATCGTGTTTGTAAATGAAAAACAAACAACTTTGCAATAGAAAAATTTTGAGAAAATTAGTGCAAATAGTGAAAAAAGTCTTATAAACAAATTAAATTGACATTTTTTACTGAAATTTTTAACTAAAAACGTTTAAATAATTATGTAAACTAAATTATAAATAATAATTATGAAGTAGCTTAATAGAATATTATTCTCTCTTCAAAATGTGAGGTTGAAAGTTGAAAAATTTTCGTTAGAACCGGAGAACAAGCGAAAGAGTGGCCGCGCGAAGGTACATCAGGACTTTTTTGCACTAAATTTGCTATAACTTTTTTTCTAATTAAGTTTTCTTAAAAATTCAAAATCGAGCATATTTCTGAATTAAAAACCAACAATTTTGCAAAAGCAAAATTTTAATATCTATCAAAGAATTAAAGATATAACTATTTAAACAATTAAATTGTTAATAACAATTTATCTGACCACTTTCAGGACTTCCACCCTCAAAATTCGTAATCAGGATGAAAAAATACGTATAAAAACCTTGAGTAGAGCAATGGCACTCAATCGGCTACGAAATCATAGCCTGTGCCTAGACTACGTCTTTTTAATAGTATTGGTAGACGGCACACTCGCTTTTTAAGAGCGCTCGACACGAGACGGCACGGCACGCCACGGTTCATTTGTGGCGAGTCCTTAGGAGCTAAATGTTAAAGATATTAAAGTAAAGCAACAAAATGCTTCGACTTTTTATTAGGAGAATAAATAATAAACAAGCAAAATTGTCTTGTACACAACTGAGCAATCCTTACTCCACAAAGGTTAGTGAGATAACATTACTTTATATAAGTTTTTTATTGTCAAGTGCGTGCGTATATGGCGAAATCTCTGGAACTTTTAACTTTAATGTTCCTCATATATTTTCCTATATAAATAAGAATAAATAGCATATGTGAGTGTTTTATATCATTCTACCCTATTTCTGTAAGGGAGACTATACGATTTTTCTTGATTTTAGCTGTTTTGTTAAATACAAATTTGAAAAAATCCACATTTTATAGGAGTCGGATTTTGTCACAATCGGTAAATTAAAGCACATTTTTTATTGTCACTTTTTTAGCGTCTGCCAGCCGTTTTTCAAACTTTGGCTTAAGATACTATTTAAAAAGACGAAAATTTTCATGATATTAAAAAAAGTGTGCCACTCTTATAAACAAAATGGCGCACTCTTAAATAATTAGTGTCACCCATTTTTTTCATACATCTAAATATACATGATTTCTTAGTTCGAACCATTTTAGCGTTTACTAAATTTCTGTAATTCCTACTTATTACTGTCGAGAAAACTAAAAAATCTAGCGCCATCTGAAAAGTGTGCCTTAAAAAATGAGCTTTTTATATGCAGAAACGTAAATATACTAGTGTGCGTAATTGACCTCAAAAAATGTTATTTTTTAATGACACAGTTTTGTTATTTGAGGAAATGCTCAAAACCACGACGTAATCAGTAGGTATTGGCCCAAATAATGTATTTAAAAAACGCTAAATTCATACACCGATTTTTTTATATAATTTTGTTGGTTTATTAATAATTTTTAATCTGATAGTAGGGATTTTAAATGTTTTTTCAATTCTAGACAGTTAAACATTATTGATACTGTTACTATATTAATACATTTTCACAAATACGCCACACACACACACACACACACACACACACACACACACACACACACACACACACACACACACACACACACACACACACACACACACACACACACACACACACAGCACAGTACGCACACACACGCACGCACACACGCACGTAGATACACACACACGCATACACACAGACGAACACACACGCGCGCGCGCGTGCACACCACGTGTCTATGAACTTATAATATTTCCTCACAAAGAAATAAATACACTTGCAAGCTGCATAGTGTACATACACTCTTCCACTTAAATGTGGTATTTAAAAAATATTATTTAACTTAGCCACAAAACACAATTATGTAAAATTGTACCAGCGCTTGTTGAACTTATTTATGCAAATGAAATCATAACAAATATTTTGAGAGCAGAAAATATTAAACAGACACGTTTTCCTTTGCAATGCAAGTTTACGAATCGTCTGAACAAACTCCTAGATATTTCTGTTTATTTACATTCTCTTCAGAATTCTTCTGTTCTTTTTGATATGAAATATGTATGCCGCGAGAGAAATAATAGTGTTAAGTGTCGATTGGATCCTCGCACTTAAATACGAAAAAGGCTTTTCAGATCATTTGATCAAAGACAAAATCGGAAAAACTTTTTCTAAATTATTTATCATGCTCTATATTAATAGTGGTTTGTACGATTCTCCATGTCAATACTTTTTTTTAACCTAAATGAATATTTCTATTTAGAAAAAAATGAGTTGTAAACTAAGTGCAATTACGAAAGTGAAGTTCTCAAAAAGTAAGAAAAAAGTGGTTAAAAAATGTAAAAAGTCTATTTATTTTTAAAATATTATTTTAGTTATTAAAATTATTGTTATTAGGTTTACGAAAAATTTCTTTTTTGTATGTTATACAATTAAAAAATGTTGTTGGTTTTTTTGTACCTGCCACAAATAAAGAGTGACGATAAGGAATAGATTAGTGTACAATGCGTCACGTGTGTCCGTCCGTGTGTGCGTGCGGGCGTACGTGGTGGTCGTAAGTGTCTGCAAGTTGTTGTACGAAATTTTTAAAGAATTGACTCAAAAGTATTTAGTTTTGACTAGTATCACAAACGCTCGTTATTGGCCTAATTTCGGGTTTTTCTATAACAATTAGTCTATCCTTAAGTTATAACTGTCGAAACAGCATTTTTCATTATAAATTTGCATAAAATTACAATAATTATTGTTGAAAAAATAAATTAAAACAGTAAAAAAAATCATTTTTGGAAATATGAATATTTTACATTTGTTATTGATCACGTTTTTTGCGTTTAATAAAAATGATTAACGCTTGAAAAATATTGTTTTTTATGACAAAAGACATATGAAAAATATGATAAAAGATGTGTGATTTTTAATCAAAAGTCAAAAGTTCTGGTGATCTTCCCAATTGCATTATAATTTATCTATGTTTAGAGTTCTGATGATAAAGGATCAGAAATACCTAATTTTGAAATAGAACCAGAAGCCCCAGAAGCAGAAATTATAAAGTGTTTTAGAAGAGATGGTGCTTTGATGAAAGATAAGTTGACTTTTTGTAAAGAGAACAAAAATCCTGCTGCAGGTGAAAATGGAAGGGTTTTAAACTATGATGATCCAAGAGCTGCAATTTTCCCGAATCATTGTGATATTGTAATAATAGGGGGAGGGGCAATTGGTAGTGCAATTGCTTATTGGGTTAAAGTTATAGGCAGAGGAAGTTTACGAGTTGCTGTAGTAGAAAGGGACCCAATGGTACATATACAAAAGTGAACAATTATTAATTTAAGTTCATTTTTTTAATTTTAAAAATATTTTATTTTAGTATAAACAAGCATCAACAGTATTATCGGTTGGTGGTTTAAGGCAACAATTTTCTCTGGAAGAGAACATTGAGATGTCGTTATTCGGAGCTGAATTTATTCGCAATGCAAATGATTATTTAGGAATTCCAGGAGAACCTAAAGTGGATTTACAATTTCATCCATATGGCTACTTATCTTTGTCAACTGCAGAAACAGCGGCTACACTAAAACGTAATTCAGATTTCCAAAATTCTAAAGGAGCTAAAAATATTCTTTTATCTTCTAACCAAATAAAATCAAAATTTCCTTGGCTTATTACTGAGGATATTGAAGTCGGTTGCCTTGGTTTGGAAAATGAAGGTTGGTTTGATCCTTGGTCTTTATTATGCGCTCTAAAGCGGAAAGCTATATCAATAGGAGTAGAATATGTAACAGCAGAAGCAAAAGCTTTTAATTTTAAAAAAAATCCTGCTATCATACATGCTGATTGTAAACCAGGTGAATATGAAGGAATTGAATATTTAGTTGTAAGTACACTTTATTAATTCTATTATGTTCTGATAAATTTATTTCTTCAGAAAGTACTAAATATTAATAGAATGAATGAGTTTCACGTCCAAACATTTTTATTATGAATTTTACAACATTTCAATAGGTTGAAACAGAAGATGGTGTCAAAAGACCAATAACTTTTAGTAAATGTATTATAGCTGCTGGCGCCTTTAGCGGACAAATTGCAAAAATGGCAAAGATTGGACAAGGAGAAAATGTACTATCAGTACCATTACCAGTGGAACCAAGGTATAAATCTACTATCCAACCCTGGCGGAAGTAAAAACTGCACATATCTGCACTATTTGCACATATATCTACAATTATGTAGATTTCTGCACATTTTTGTAAATTTCTGTACATTTCTGCACATTTCTGCAGATTTTTGCACATTTTGTCCACTTATTAGACTTTTGTACAAAAATGTGCAGAAATGTGTAGAAATGTGCAGAAATGTGCAGAAACGTGCAGAAATGTACAGAAATGTACGAAAATGTGCAGAAATGTGCAAAAATATACAAAGATGTAGGTACAATTCAATATAATTATCAGATGAAAAATGAATGAGCTTCATAAATGTATAAAAACTTTGTTAATCATTAGTATAAATATTTCGCATGTTCATTAGAAATTGTTTATTATCAATTAAATTGCATTTTCATTATCGCAGAAAAAAACTTACTGGGTTACTACACGCGCACGCAAACCGTTACGCTATCGCTCGCATTAAAGAATTTGGGCATTTTCATCTACATAAGGTGCATTATCCGTATTTATTTAATTGATATTACATTTTGATTATTCATCTAATATATTAATGATTTTTAATAATTTTTTATATTTACACAATATTTTAAGAAAATGAATAACTTAATGATAAGACATTAATTAATTAAATTCGATTTACTTAAAAAATTTAGTGCTGGTAAAGTAGAAATCAGACCAGTACTGAAAATATATTCTCTAAATTTTCTTCTTTGGTATTAGCTTTATTCTAGAGCGCTATCAAAAAAGAAGTTTATATTTTTCAAATTTTCGTTCTGTAAATATTTTCTTACTTTAAGAAAATGTTTTTTGAATTGAAGAAAATTAAATTCTTGTTTCGTTTAGTATGATAAATAAACATTCATTTGTACATATTAGAGTACATTTCTGTACATTTCTGTACATTCCCGCACATAACCGCACACTTCTGCACATTTCTGCATATTTTTGCACATTTTTTTTACAAAAGTCTAATAAGTGTACAAAATGTGCAAAAATGTGTAAAAATGTGCAAAAATGTGTAAAAATGTGCAAAAATGTGCAGAGACGTGCAGAGATGTGCAGATATGTGCAGTTTTTACTTCCGCCAGGGAAGCTGTTTTAATATTTACAACTATGTGTTATGCAAAATAGTATCTATTTTTATCAGTATAAAGTATTGTATTAATAAAACATAACTGTATAGGAAAAGATATGTTTACTGTTTCCATGCACCTGATGGGCCAGGATTAAATACACCAATGATAATAGATCCAAAAGGGTTATATTTCAGGCAAGAAGGTTCAATTAACCACTACATTTGTGGTCTCAATCCTGAAGATCATGAAGAACCTCCGGTAGATAACTTAGATGTTGATCCAGAATTTTTCGATAATAAAATTTGGCCTATTCTTGCCAATCGCGTGAAAGCTTTTGAAAATTTAAAGGTTAAATTTTTTTTTTAATAGTAACAAAAATCTTTTAATATTAATTTTATTATCTTATCAAAATTAATATTTAATGATTCAGGTGAAATCTTCGTGGGCTGGATATTATGAATATAATACATTTGATGAAAATGGTATAATAGGGTACCACCCATATCATGATAACATCATTTTTGCTACTGGTTTCAGTGGACATGGAATTCAGAAAGCACCTGCTATTGGACGAGCAATATCAGAATTAATTATATATTCAACTTACCAAACTATAGACTTGAGTAAATTATCTTTTGAAAGATTTATAACTCAAGAACCAGTGATAGAAATGAATATTTGGTAAATTGTAAGATAACTTGTAAAATATTTTGTAAATAAATGTATTGTTGGGGTTTAAGGTAAGGTAACGGATAAATAAACGAAACAAATCAAGATGAAACAAAAGCTTTATTGAATGCACTCATATCACAATCTCACACAACTCGGAGCAGCTTCTCGCTCTCCCTCCCCTCGTTGTCGCTCTCGCTCGCGGCGTTGCTATCTTCCATATCTTATTTGAATGATCAAACGAACTTGTCTTTCCTAATGTCCAGATAAAACCGCCGGGCGTGAACCTTAGTGTTAAGTATTCGATCATTATATTGTTGTTATAACATTTTAATATAGCTTATAATAATTGTTACTTTCTTTATACTTATTTGGCCTTGTCAATTTATTTTAATTGCTCTCCCCGTTCGAATCTTGCCCGACTAGCTATCCTCAAGAGAAAGTAATCGTCTCGCATGAATTTAAAGATCAAACGAACTTACCTGTAAGTGAAGTTCGATCGTAATTATACGAGTGCTTCGTTCTGTCGTTCGAAGAGATTATATATACATGTAGTATTCCCCAGCTGCCCGCCAGATGGCGCAACGGTCTTTAGAGAGAGAGAAAAAGTGGGGCGCGAGACCCGCGGGCCCGCCGGCCCGCGGCGCTCCTTGACTCTCGCTCTCTGTTACTTCATTTGTTTAGAGTATTAAGTAAAATTGTTAATATGCAATACAAATTGGGTGGATCTCAAATATAAGAGGTGAGATATAATCTCTTCGAACGAACTTCACTTATAGGTAAGTTCGTTTGATCTTCAATTATACTTCGTGCTTCGTTCTCGAGATTATATATACATGTAGATCTTTAGAGATAAATATTAACAATTTTAAATTATTATATCATTATATATAAACCATATAATTATTATTTGAGCATCATAAAATTTGTAGTTACATAATATAGTGATAAAATAAGACATTAATAACCAGTGCCTCATAAACGATGAAATGTAAATAAAGTATAAATGTAAATAAAATCTGATCGCTAATATTCAGTTTCCCATTCAAATTTTGCGAAGGATTAAACTTCCATGAGAACTACGACCGTATCTCTCTACAATCTTCAAATTTATCAGAAATTCGAGGTTAACACATGACTCTTTAAGTAATAAAAGAAACTTTAAACCCTATGTGGGTTCGTTAAACCTTCAAAAAATCATTAAGATAAGATCACTATCAACCTTAGCATCCAAAAAACCCTCGCATTTTAATTTTAATAAAACAATCCATGCTTAAATCTAACAAAATGATCTGCACTCATAAGGTTTATACTTAAATAATATAATAGGTTTTCACTACCAGTACTATTTTCCTGTCATCTCGATCTTATATTCTCACATGTGAGCACTTATCAATGTAAAATATTTGAAATATATAAAATATATTAATAATTACGCCAAAAATCATTTCAATGACAGATGATATAGCACCCAGAAAAATAAACTAGTTGGATTTCATGTCATCTTATAGCAGTAACACCAAATGAAAACGATTTGCAGAAAAAATTCCATATATATATTATAAAATCTTAATTCAAATTATTTCAGGGCCAGAAAATTCAAATAGAATAATATCTTTCTTATCACTTATAAATGCAAATGAGTATATTATTATTATTGATATGTGAAAAGGTAACTCAACAAATACATAAAACTGCTTTTGTGAAGCAGTTTAAATTAATTAACCCATTATCGTTCCTCCATTTATAGAGAAAATCGAACGGCATGTTTAAATGATTTTTTTTTTTTTTTTTTTAATACGTAATGTTATTTGATAAAATTTCAATAATCAATGTCGCTTGTCTAATTGCATTATTCAAGCTTTCTAACACCCTTCGCAATCCCTCAGATTGGAATGTTTATTATAAGACTCATGTACATAGCGAATAATCATTTCAAGCCCGAACTCTGACCACCTAGCTTCCATCTATAATCAACCATGATAACGGTACACTAGTAACCCTTTCAATGAAGAGGAATGCATGCTATGATAAATACAAGTCGAAATAATAATAGCAAATTTTCATGACTTCCAGAATTTAATATAAAATTCAAATATATGCCAATGGAAAGACAAATAAGACAATCTATTTTCAAAACTCATGACTAAGCTAATTGGCCTTTATGTACCCTCCATTACAAAATTGTGTTAAACAATTAGAGCCCGAAGCTCCTTTGAAGATCAGCTTTGAACTATTTATTTCTTTGCTCCATGATAAAGAAAAACAGTTTGGTTTAAGTAAGCTATATGCGATAATATATCTCTTTTCGTCTACACTTAATTCACTATAACTCTCTGATCATTTAGATGCCTTGCTATAAAGCTCCATGTTTAAATGAGTCCACAATTCTTATCAAACACTTTTGTAAACTTTCTTATGTTAAAACCAATTTTATATTTTTACATGCTCGATGAGCTATGACAATTAACATCTCTGTCTTATTTAACTTACCAATTTGTGTCTTTGTTAAAGCCTTTCGTTCATGCGAGCCCGTTTTCTTAATAGAAAGGCTTCCAAATGAACACTCAAAGCTTCCAAGCACTCAAGTCAGTTGATAGACTTAAACTTGGTACATGTTATATTCCAATTAAATATCATAAAATTTATTATGAACTTGATTTTATTCATTGTAATAACTCTTATAAATCCAAACCATCAGATCGAATTTGATAGGTTCTCGTTCATCTAGGCTGATACTATCTCTTTTTATATTTATCTTGTCTTTCATTTTTGTAACCATCGTATTCGGCTTCATTTAAACATCAAATTAAAAGAATCAATAGATATCAATGAATTTTCGTCTTTTTAATGTAATAATCTAGCCTCTAGTATTTCCAGCCATTGTTATCGACTAACAGTATGGGTTTACATGTCGTATCAGTCCAATGGAATCAGTGAATACAATTCGTTCAACAGTTTATTATCATCTTTATTTTTAGCAGAAAAAAATGTCAAAAGACATATTTCCATTACGCATTATGCAAGTATAGTCAAGTCAGATACCGTACTGTCAGAAACAGACATTAGCTACACCTTACCGAAAAGTAAGTGTAATTAAAACATTCAAGTCACCACTTTCCTGTCTCAATCTTTTTATCAGGAGAGGAACCGTTATCTAAATGGTAAATCTTCATTTCACACTAGTCATAAAAGTCACAACTAATATCTGACATATGAGGAAAACTATACAGTCAAAAAATTGATATTAATATCGGCATGTAGCGGAAAAACAAGTTATATTTACTCCTAATATCTAGAAGATAGAAGCTCATAAATGGCCGAGATAATTCAATATATCGGAGACAAAGTGCAGTCATAAAAAATAAAAATTCCTCAATCAAAACTAATATATATTAATGAAGAAAAATCAATCTCCACACCCGCTGAACGATCACGGTGTTCTATATCTCGACAAAGCCAAACACAGAGTATAGCTATATAACTTTGGTTAAATATTGGGTACTTGAATTAATTTCCGCCTTTTTTGCGTAGAAAAGAAATATTTATTTTTTGTTAAATAATTATAATTACATGTCATTCAAAGTGCTGTCCATCGTTAGCTATCACCATTCCCCATCTGATGGGTAAAGCATGAATGCCATCACGAAAGAAGCCCTCGTCTTTGGACTGAATCCATTTGTTAAGCCATTTTTCGATATCTTCGTAAGATTGGAAGTGCTCGTCAACAAAGCTATGTGCGATCGATCTAAATAAGTGATAATCTGAAGGCGCAATATCTGGTGAATATGGCGGGTGTGGTAAGACATCCCAGTAAAGTGCTTCCAATGTTTCCTTAACGGATTAATTAGCAACATGCGGCCGAGCATTGTCATGCAGGAAAATCGATATATACCTATATACGTCGCATAGAGGTATTATAGATAGAGCAGGGGAGACATAGGGCTAAGTGAAAATTTCCGAACGTTAGGCCTCTTGCACGTAAAAAGGAATAGACGGTACAGCGAGGAATACGGAGGAACAAGTAGCTGTCTGTGTATCGCTATTCCTTGCTATCCCTATTAAAAATTCTCACGTGAGTACTCACGTGATTCTCACGTGATTCTCATGTGATTACTCACGTGAGAATTTTTAATATGGATTCCTTGCTGTTCCTCCATGTGTCTTGAGATTGTTTACATCCGTTTATTAGGTAGTCATTCAAACTATTAATTACAAATTCTAACTATTAATTTGAACTATTAAAACTTTAGAATTTGTTTGTTACTTTAATAAAAATGTAAAAATATTTTTTAATATGTTAATAAAAATGTGTTTAAATATAATAAATATTATGACCTTACCTATTTGAAAAATTATGTTGAACTTGTAAATTATTATATATTTACTTATATATTTCTTAAAATAACAGTAAATTAATAGTTAGAATTTGTAATTAATAGTTTAAATGTCTACCTCATAAACGTATCTAAACAATCACAAGACACATGGAGGAACAGCAAGGAATAGCAAGGAATACCGACACACAGACAACTACTTGTTCCTCCGTATTCCTCGCTGTACCTTCTATTCCTTTTTACGTGCAAGAGGCCTTAGATAGAGAGAGAGAGAAGATCGCGGGACGTAGCTATCTCTCTCTTCACGCGTATGCGATGGCGCTGACGCTCCCTTTTTGCGCGTACTGCGCACGCGTGAGTAGAGAGAGACAGCTACGTCCCGCGATCTTGTCTCTCTTTCTAACTCTGCGACGGCCGGCGGCTTGACTAATTGACTTCCCTACTCTATCTATGATACCTCTATGGTTAGGGCGCCTTTTCATGCAACGAATTATTCGTTGCGAATTGCGAGTGATATACTTTTGCGAGTAGAAAATTATTCGGTACGAACAGCGAAATATTAGAACGAGTGACCAGCTAATTTTGTTTTTGGAGCAACAAATGAGTCGAACGAGAGAGAGAGAGAGAGAGAGAGAGAGAGAGAGAGAGAGAGAGAGAGAGATTCGGATATTGAAAGATATAATAATGAAATTCAACAGCAACCCGTATGGAAATAATAAATGTATGAAACCGTAGGAAAACGTATAAAAACGTATAAAAATGAACCTTTCTATTGGTTTTTGGACATATTTTATACGGTTTTATACATTTTTATACATTTTTATACAGTTTAATACATTTCCAGACATTTTCTTACACTTCAGAAATTCTTCCATGTCAAGTTTGTAAAAGGTTAATGTAATAAAACATAGGAAACCGTACAAAAATGTATATTTCTGTATATTTCCGTAGATTTTTTTCAAATTTATTACATTTTTATACGGTTTTATACATTTTTATACAGTTTAATACATTTTTATACAAAATAAAAAAAAATAGAAAAATAAATAAATAAATTATGTTTTTATGTTTATAAAAATATAATTACGTTTTTCCGTTTTTTACGATTTATAAATTCTATAAAACGTAAAAAACCATATGAAATTGTATAAAATCGTTGCAAATCGTAGAAAACTGTATTAAAATGTTAAAAACCGCATGAAACCGTATTAAAACGTATCAAAACGTATTAAAACGTATAAATTTGTCCAAAAACCAATGTTTAGATCCGGTTTTATACGTTTTTATACAGTTTTGTACGGTTTATACGGTTTCATACATTTCTTTTTTTCCATACGGGAAATAAATTATTTACAAATGAATTAGTATTACCACAAGAGAATAGCTGTAGCAGCAGCTGCAATAATCTTGCTTCGTAAGAAAAGGAAGTATACGAAAAAAAGCACGTATAATATATATACATTTATAACCCAAAATTTATAATAAGAAAAATATACTTATTTTCTTATATTTACTTACCGCATTCGTCCCTTCCATTTCGCACAGCTTTGTTATTTTATAAAAAATATTACTTATTTACTATTTGTATTCCGTGATTTTTGCGAATAAACTTTTACTAATTGCGACTGACCACGTGATTTTCACTCATAACGAATTAGGAAGATTTTACATACATAAGCGCCGTTCCGCTCTGCTCCGCTCTGCTCTGCTCTGCTCTGCTCCGTTCCGCTCTATTCCGTTCCAGAATTCTGAATCAAGTAAAGGGAAAATCGCTTACAAACGGAACTGAACTGAAATTGGACCGGGTTTGAGCAGAACAGAACAGAGCAGAGCAGAGTAGAGCAGAACGGCGCTTATCGGCTTATGTACAATCTCCCTTATTCGTCGCATGAAATTGGGCCTTTAAGGTGGATCTCCTCGGACTCCCTAGTCAAAGCAGTGCTAAATGTAGAAGTTACCTAAAATTAAAAAAAAACCATAGTTGTAATGTGATTTATTTATTTAAAATGATAGAGATAGTCCATGTGTTATAAATAAAGTGTATTTAACATGACTAAGATAACTTTTTTCACAAAATGGCGATTTTCTAGAAACTAGATATCGTCAATACAAACAATTGTTGATAAATCACTGGAATCTTTTTTGTTTCTCAACCGATTTTAGTTTTTAAGGTCTCAATTTGCTCCTTAAGAAATTTCATGAGGACTTGCCGAAGGAAAAATTAAAAATTATTCAAAACTCAGAAAGTTATAGCCAATTAAAAGAATATTTTGTTTTAACGACGTGCATGAATTTATGAACAATTATCTATAACTTTCTGAGTTTTGAATAATTTTTAATTTTTCCTTCGGCAAGTCCCCATGAAATTTCTTAAGGAGCAAAGTGAGACCTTGAAAACTAAAATCGGTTGAGAAACAAAAAAGATTCCAGTGATTTATTAACAATTGTTTGAAGTGACGATATCTAGTTTCTAGAAAATCGCCATTTTGTGAAAAAAGTTATCTTAGTCATGTTAAATACACTTTATTTATAACACATGGACTATCTCTATCATTTTAAATAAATAAATCACATTACAACTATGGTTTTTTTTAAATTTTAGGTAACTTCTACATTTAGCACTGCTTTGACTAGGGAGTCCGAGGAGAACCACCTTAAGGTAGTTCTCGAGTAATAATCGGAGGCAAAAGTTTTGACTCTCTCTATCTATCTATATCTATATCTATATTAGTTAATGGCCGTGGTTCTCTCCTGAGACGTTGACTCTCTCGCTTGCCGCGCGTGTTTTGTTTACGCTATAGGGAGAGACTCGAACGGGCGGTACGCCCCCACTCCGCGCATTCTCGCTGTCTCTAGCTCTCATTCTCAGGGAGATAGTACAATAGGTTCAGTGCTCTGCTTCTTGCCATGCTCCGTGCTCTGCGCCATCTGTGCCGTGGTATCAGCATTCAACTGATTGGATGATTCCACCCTGACCCATCTCGTCCTTATATATGTGTGTGTGTGTATGTGCGCGTGCGCGTGCGCGCGCGGTCTAAGATCCTAATAGAATCAACCAATCAGCTGAATGATGATACCAAAGCGCAGATGGCGCAGAGCATGGAACACGGCACGGAGCAGATCACGGAACCTATTGTACTATCTCCCTCAGGCCCTGGCCACATAAACGCGTACGACCGCGTTCGACTGTGTTCGACTGTTCGATCGCGGTCAGGCGCACGCGCTCGCTTCTCTCATTGGTCGTCGTAGGCGCTGTTCCTGCTTTCAACCAATGAAAGAAGCGAGCGCGTGCGCCTGACCGCAGTCGGACGCAGTCGTACGCGTTTATGTGGTCAGGGCCTCATGGCGCGTGACCGCACGTCGAACAAAAGCAAGCTGCTATGGATTACAATAACTCAAAAACAGATCCGCTAGTCTATTTGTGCTTTAACTATAATATTCTAAATACCTCCCTTGACAACATTTTAGTTTTTCAAAAATATTTCCCAGAAATTCTTTCTCACAATCTGAAAGCACAATCGGTAAAAGCAATACATTTCATATGAAATTCGTTAAAAATTTCTCTCCGAGCACGAGACGATTTTTGTGTTAGGAAGGACTGGGCAGTTCCAGATTCACGCTAATGACCACGATTTACGCAAAAATCGTCTCCTGGACATGCGCGTGCAGTCATACAATTAAATAAACCTCAAAAACGAGTTCAGCGGGTCGAAAAATGCACTGGGTACTCCCAGATTGGTGCTAAAGGCTATGAAAAACCCCTTGGGGCATTACCCTCAGATTTGTACTAAAGGCTTAAATTTGCGCAAAAATCGTCTACTGCGCATGCGCATTGCATTCTACACTAAAATAGATCTCAAAATCGAAATCAGCGGGTCGAAAACCCCCCTGACTAACTTCGGATATAAATTATATATAAACTGACAGAAAAACCCGGGGAAAAATTTCTATGTTGCTCTTGGAAGTTGCCCACAACTGCTTAAAATCGAAATATTTACTATCTTTTATATGAAAAAGTCCAATGTCACAAGTAATAGTCCGGGCGCCAGCCTGTGTGGCCGTAGCAAATATCATGCCGTGCTTAGCACCCAAGTTTTCTTACATATTTTGACCTCCTGAATCCGAATTTCTTGGGTGCTTAGCTCAAAATTGCAAAATAGATTTGTTATTAACAATAAATGGCGTTTTTTAACGAAAATTCTCGTTTAAACTCGAAAAAAAAAAACTTTTTTTTACTTTATGTTGCATATAAACGTATAATTTGTTTATTTTACATAAAAAATTGAATAGAGCTTATTATTGTGCTTAATTTAAAATAACCAATTAAATACGAATATCGAGTTTTAGATGAACGCGATGTTGTTGCGCGGTACTCGGTCTATACAGAAGGTGCAAGTAAGTTTTATTGTTAGCATTAGAAATTTATATTTTTTAAAGCTCTATTCAATTTTTTATGTAAAATAAACAAATCATACGTTTATATGCAACATAAAGTCAAAGAACGATTTTTTTCGAGTTTAAACAGGAATTTTCGTTAAAAAACGCTATTTATTGTTAATAACAAATTTATTTTGCATTTTTGAGCTAAGCACCCAAGAAATTCGGATTCAGGAGGTCAAAATACATAAGAAAAACTTGGGTGCTAAGCACGGCATGATATTTGCTACGGCCACACAGGCTGGCGCCCGGACTATAAAACTTCCTATGGCAGCATAGTAAAAATTAACACGTGGCTAATGGAACTTTATCTTTTGTACATTTTCCCAGGCTAGCATGGTAAAAATTGAGAGAGTTTTAGAGTAAGAATTCACACGTTCAATCGTAAACAGCCCGCGAGTGCACGAAAAGTTGACCTCTTCAATGTCAAAATAGGAAAGATTCAGACAAATACATGTCAACAAACTCAATCCACCTTGGCAACATCAAGACAAAACACAAACGCCAAACGCAACAACTGAATCTGCGTTCTAATCCAATATACTTGTTTTTATTTTTATTTTTTATTTTTTATGATGAGACAATTTTTAAAATCATTGTTTATTTGTAATATTTTTAAGGAAGGTTGTGAAAAACCATTATATCGAAAATACAAATTCATTAATAAATAAATGAGCTTGTTTAATTTAAGGTATTGGTAATAGTTATAAAATGTTAAACAATATTCTTAATATATAACATTTGTAATAAATTACGTTAAAATAGAGAATAGTATTATTCGAGTTAAAGCATAATTTGTTATAAAATTAGCGCGCATAACTTACGTTTGGGGATATACAAGTTCCAAAATTTTGTAGGACATATGTCTTTATAGGTAAGTGGTTAGCGCTCCCACTACCGACCGACCCCACTCCAGCCCGCAGAATTTTTCGATTCTTTTTATTTTGTGACTAAAGAAATAATATTCTTGTTTGTAAATCAATTCCTCCAACTAAAATTTAATTTCCTCCATTTTCCTCCACCATTAGTTTTTTTCTATATGTTCACAATTTTTTACAAGATTTAATAAATGACTATAATGTGTTTACTTTAAAAGAAAAAAAATATAACATTAAAATCTTAAACAAAATGTAGAGGAAAATGGAGGAAATTAAATTATAGTTGAAGGAATTGATTTACAAACAAGAATATTATTTCTTTAGTTACAAAATACAAAGAATCGAAAAATTCTGCGGGCTGGAGTGGGATCGGTCCACTACCGTGCCAAGGGTTCCAGGTTCGAGTCTCGATGTCGTCAAAAATTTTTAATTTATTTAATAAATTTTCTTTAATCATGTTTAATTCAAAAATAACTTTTGTATTGTCTAAATATAATAATTATGTGTCTGATACTTGCTCCCCCACTCCTAAAAAAAAAAGATGAAATAATTTTGTTCGCTCTTTAAAATCAGTTATAAAAAAATTCCCATGTTAGACTTGGAATTTTTCCTACGTGTATTGCAATTTCTGCTAAAAATCCGACATATGGTCGAGTTACGATTCCAACATGGTAATTTTTACATGACAACATAAGAATTTTTACCAGATTTTTTCTGTCAGTGTAACCATATATAAATTTTATACAATACGTAGAATTAATTTATTTACATAGAATTTTTTTATATTCTTATTCCTTTAACAAAACCAAAAAAAATACTGAATAATTTCATTTTTGTAAAATAACCCTTCATTATAAGCGCATGTTAAATTTGTGATCAGCTAAAATAAAAAAAAAATAAATAAAAAGGGTTTTCGGACTTGACCGCAATCATTATACCTTCAAAACAGTGCTTTTAATTAAATATAAATATTCAGTTAAGTGTTTTTTCCGGGCACAGGTGCAATTAAGTGGTTATGCACTTAGCTGATACTTGCTCTTTGAACGCGTTTCAGATTTCCGGACCAAGTCTACATGAAAAAGGGTAGTTGAAGATATAAATTCAGTTGAATTAGACTGAAATGTACCTGTTCTGAGGAATAATTTAATGAGGAAATTTTATCGTCGGATGTTCTTGGGGACGATGTATAAGAAACAAAGGAAAAATAATATAAACAACTAAAAAATTTGCAAAAGTTGTTAAAATAAATAAACAATGTGCGAAATTTCGTTTTTTAGCTCTTATGAAAACTATGTTAGAGATATCAAAAAATAAAAAATATGAGCTTATAGGTATTAAAAATATCTACAAAATGACATGTTGGAAAATACTTTTTGTCAATTAGTTTATCCGAAAAAAATTAAAAACAGTGATTTTAAGCAACTATTTGAATCTCTAATAACTAATAAACATTTAACGGCAAATACTTCTAACCCAGCTTAAAGTAGAGCTTTAAGTGTCCTTATAAAGTGCTGAAAATTTCAGACCAAAACATTTATTAGATTTTGCAATAAGTTAATTATTGTTAAAAAAAGGTCATTTCGAAAAAGTTAATTTCTACAGCCTACTGACGTTGTACAGCGTCCAGCGGGAGTGCATTTTACTCGTCAACAGTTGTACAATCACGTACAGTAAATTGCTAAGCGATTTAAAACCAATAATTTGTTTAAAAATGACTTTAAAAATGTAGGTGTTTAAAGTTTAGTTAACTTTTACATTCTCGCACACTAATTATTATTAAATAAATTCATAACCTATAGTTTATTTGCTGCTATTTTTCTACGAATTTTAAGACCACAACCATCATTCTACGTTGATTATAAACTGAGATAAACTTTTTCAATAAATCACCATAGTCTTCATTATTAATATTAAGAGCTGAAAATTGCTTAGTGGTATAAAGAATGAGTCAAAGTTTTATACTTCACAATATATGAAAGCTTCAGCTCAAAATTATAGTACATTTCGTTTTTCGCACGAGCTAAGCGAGTGCGAACAGTCACACGAAGTAAATAATCAACTTCCGCACTCGTTTCGAACGGTATTTTATACCACGAGAGCCGAAAAATCATACCAAAGTTATGATTTTGAGGTTAGAGTGGTATACAATTATTTAAATACGAATAGATGCAGTGCTTTTTTATGAAACGTCCCAGCGCGTCAGTGAGAAAGTGGGGACCTTTTAATTAAGAGTAATAAAAAAATAACGAATAATTCTCGAAAATGGGATAATATAATAGCAACGTATGCACATTGTATTACATCTTCCGTTCAACCACGTTCATTTTTATCACCAATTTTACTAGGATTATCTTCAATGATGCATAAAAAATATGCCTCAAAAAATCTCATTGACAGCTTAAATCATATTGGACTGTGTGCGTCTTACGATGAAACTCTTCTTTTTGAATCTTCAATAGTAAACGATCCTCAACAGTATAATTTAAGTGAATCTTATATACAATTGATATTTGACAATGCAGATCATATAATACAAATACTATTGATGGCCAATGTTCTAACGCTGATCATAGAACAATAGTAGATTTACCAGAGGACAATAATTTAGACTTCGAATCACTATTGCCAGACGTCGATAACCATAAACACAACCAAATAACGAAAACGACGATAACTATGAGTATGAAAGTTCGTCTTGCGATACACTTCAATTCACGAAACAACATGTAAAAAGGCGTAGGTTAGAATAATTTTTAAGAATTTATTTTGTAAAAAGGTTTCAAAGCGTTCAATAAACCGTTTATATTATATTAATCCTTACCATATTTTATTTACCTTTATGTATAAATTTAACCTGCCAACATACGTAAAAAAATAATTGTGTCCAATAGATATAATAATATTTATAACAAAATTTAAACAGATAGATAAGATCAATTTTACCAGTTCTGCCGAATTGAACTCGCGTGATCAATTTTGAATATGCCGCCGCCGCGACGCGTAACGCGCATGCCCCGCCCACTTTCTCACTGACGCGCTGGGACGTTTCATAAAAACACACTGCATCTATTTGTATTTAAATAATTTAATTTTGAGCTGAGGCTTCCCTACATTGTGGAATATAATATGGTGATTTATTGAAAAAAAAAAGTTTATCTCGGTTTATAATCAACGTAGAATGATGGTTGTGGTCTTAAAATTCGTAGAAAAATAGCAGCAAACGAACTATCGAGGTTATTCGTTATTTTTTTATTACTCTTAATTAAAAGGTCCCCACTTTCTCACTGACGCGCTGGGACATTTCATAAAAAAGCACTGCATCTATTCGTATTTAAATAATTTTATACCACTCTAACCTCAAAATCATAACTTTGGTATGATTTTTCGGCTCTCGTGGTATAAAATACCGTTCGAAACGAGTGCGGAAGTTGATTATTTACTTCGTGTGACTGTTCGCACTCGCTTAGCTCGTGCGAAAAACGAAATGTACTATAATTTTGAGCTGAAGCTTTCATACATTGTGAAGTATAAAACTTTGACTCATTCTTTATACCACTAAGCAATTTTCAGCTCTTAATATTAATAATGAAGACTATGGTGATTTATTGAAAAAGTTTATCTCAGTTTATAATCAACGTAGAATGATGGTTGTGGTCTTAAAATTCGTAGAAAAATAGCAGCAAACAAACTATCGAGGTTACGAATTTATTTAATAATAATTAGTGTGCGATAATGTAAAAGTTAACTAAACTTTAAACACCTACATTTTTAAAGTCATTTTTAAACAAATTATTGGTTTTAAATCGCTTAGCAATTTACTGTACGTGATTGTACAACTCTTGACGAGTAAAATGCACTCCCGCTGGACGCTGTACGACGTCAGTAGGCTGTAGAAATTAACTTTTTCGAAATGACCTTTTTTTAACAATAATTAACTTTTTGCAAAATCTAATAAATGTTTTGGTCTGAAATTTTCAGCACTTTATAAGGACACTTAAAGCTCTACTTTAAGCTGGGTTAGAAGTATTTGCCGTTAAATGTTTATTAGTTATTAGAGATTCAAATAGTTGCTTAAAATCACTGTTTTTCATTTTTTTCGGATAAACTAATTGACAAAAATGTATTTTCTAACATGTCATTTTGTAGATATTTTTAATACCTATAAGCTCATATTTTTTATTTTTTGATATCTCTAACATAGTTTTCATAAGAGCTAAAAAAACGAAATTTCGCACATTGTTTATTTATTTTAACAACTTTTGCAAATTTTTTAATTGTTTAAATTATTTTTCCTTTGTTTCTTACATCGTCTCCAAGAACATCCGACGATAAAATTTCCTCATTAAATTATTCCTCGCGAAAAAACTAATTCGACTGGACTAGTTGGTTAGGTCGTTATTCCTGGAAGCCACAGATATATACTGCTACCACATGCCATTGAAAGAATTCTTACTCCTGCCTCAGAGCAGTCACCAGCTCTCCGGTTCGGTCTCTCTCCCTATACTGAAATGTAATTGGAGAAAATTCAATAAAGAGAGCTTTGCTCTCAGATTAAACTTGACTATCTCTTATTATTCGACCTACCTTTTGTACCACCCCCCCTAATCCAAAAGCATGCCGTCGTTTATACTCGTAAACAATTAACTTAAAGTTAAATTTTTAGTTTGTTTTCTGTCATCACTAAGTACTCGGGAACATGAATTTTACTATCTATTTCGGTTAAACCCGAAATCTTGCAATGTTTAAAGTCGATGGCTTTATAAATATGAAAATTTTTGCAGCTATTCCAAAATCAGTATCAAACAAAAATCTATAATTTTCGTATGGTTGTTAAAGGTGATAATTTGGTAGAAAAAATATTTTATTTGAAAAGAGCGTAGGGCTAGCTACCGCTACAAATTTTGAAGAAGAAAAATATACGTCTGAGTTACCACCTTCTTTGAGCGCGAGCCGAGATAGCAGCTTCTTCAAGAGCGGGCTGAGTTAGCCTCTTCTTCGAGCAACTGGCGAGTTGACACCTTCTTCGAGCACTCGCTGAGATAGCACCTTGTTCCGCTTAGCCGTCGATATGAGGAAATCCACGGAATCTTTAACTGTTGCGATAGTTTTTTTTAAGTACTTAATTTATCAGCTAGCGGAGAGTGCGAAGCACATAAACGAGATAGGTTGTAAATTCTCCCATTTTTACGTAGAAAACCAGTCCTGTAATCCATATTAGTATGTGCCACGCATGCTCAAGCTGGGGATGTACAAAACTATCTAAAAAGGTCCACTTTTCAAAAGATACTCTCGAAACATCCGCATAATAAAATGATCTTTTTCGTTTGTTTGTTTGAAGATCGTTGAAAATTTTATTTAAGAAAATTTAAATTACGAACGACTTCACACATACCTATCTAATAAGAAACATACCTATTATAATGAAAAAATTGACATATTTGATTTTGGGTCTTGAAACACTGTTGATTTCAATTTATTTATTTTTTATTTATTTATTTATTGTATATCATTACAGGCCTTATTGCTTAGAACAAAGTGAATAATTACAGCAATGTAACATACAGCAATCATTATAACAATGCATTTTAATAAATAACATTATAACAAACATTTCAACTATTTTAAAAATATCTATATGTTATCATGGAGTAGATACTTTTTGGCAAGGATTTTAAAGAGCGTACTGTTCGCACAATTATAAAAAAATTATCTGCACACATTCCCCGTTTGCCCAGATAACAAAATATTGTGTATTATAAAGTCATATACTAATACCTATTCCGGTTGTGTAAAACATTCATTAGTAAGTAAAACTACGTAATTTTGTAGTTAAAAATAAGACATTGAACATCAATTGTTTTCTTACAACGTATACTTTATAAATCCATATAATGTAAAAACTTCTATTAAGATACTGAACTGTTCAGTCAGAGAATTTCGAGCAAGTCGTTCTTGGAGGTCAGCTCAACATGGACGCATAACACAGTTCGCACGGTGCAAAAATAGGAATTCCACGAGTCATGTAATGAGTGAGCTGAGAAAGCCTTATTTTTATTACAGCGAAGGAAGTTTCCCGCAAACTTTAAAAAATATTGACATACCCGCGGTACTCGGATGTAATATAAAATACTGTACACGAAACCATCGAATTTAAAAATGTTATTTTTGAGTACAAGGAAAAATACCAAATTATAAATAAATAAACATATGTAATTATATTAATAAAAGCTTCTTTCAAATCAGCAAAACAGAATAAGCGGGTTTAACTATTTTTAATCCGGAAAATAAAACAATGATCTTTTGTAAATTGATTTGTTATCACACATTTACGCAGTATTATTTTTGTATAGAATTCAATTTACAAGATAAATTTGTATTTGCTAAAACCTCGAAAGAATATCTGTTGAAACCATTGTGAAACTGCGCGTATACGCGCAGGTAGTACATTTCCGTTGTGATAAATACGTTGTATAACGTATTTCTATAGCATGAACGACCCTTTCGCGAAGATTCCTTTTCATTACGAACACAAGTATAGCGCTTGAAGGGCAGAGGCGAATTTCAAAGAATTGTATTTGAGTGTTATATTTATGATATAAGCTACCGGTTAAAATTTTCCACTTGAGATCCGTGGCGTTTCAAAAACGTTTCTTTGTATTTAAGTTTAGAAAAAATTTAAAAAGCATTTTAGAAGTAAGTTTAAATAGAATAAATTTATTTTCCAACGATCGTACAAATTTTCAATAAAAATAATCTATGTTACAAATTCATGTTGATTGATTAAATGATAAATTCTTATAGCGGCACTATTGCATGTGCAATAATCTTTTAATAATAGCAATTTTATAATTGACAATTCTAAAATGTTTTTTAATTTTTACGAATGCAAAAGTGCACTGCAATAAATGGTAATTTCTTTTGTCGTCATGATTTAATGGAAAGAGCAAAACACTATTTTTGTAGTTAGCATTTCGTAAACGTTCTTCTCTATATTTATAACTCGAAATGTTTGTTAGATACCTCAATCGTTACAGCTCGATAACTGTTTATCCTTGAATTTCAATTGAACCGAAAAAATCACGATAAAATTAAATAGAATATACTTAATTGCACCGATAAAAATTGGAATATTCTGCCAGAACATTTCGTTTTCATACACAGTAGATATTATAAAAAGATTACATTAGTTTATAATTCTATAAAAAAAGCATACTCAGAAAATAATCATCTATAAAATTGAACCATAAGTGAATAAATTATAACAAAGCAATATATTAGAAGTTTTATTTTTGTCCGGCCCGTTCTAATTATAATGCCTATACGGCACGCAAAATCATTGTGCAGCAACATAATATAGATATCTGTTGTGATTACGTTTACGAACGTTTGACTAGCTTAAATTTTTATGAATGAAAAAAACAATACTCATGTTTAACTTGTTATTACCACTTTCATTCAATTGATTTTATAACCAATTACATTTTTTTTTTTTAATAAAAATCACTTTAGAAATACATGTTATACATCTATAATATAACATCGTCGGTAACACATTTAGATTCCATCCGCGATAAGCCGACAAAATACACGCTTCTTATCAATCTACCTTCCCCTCTATCCCCTCTATAAATAAACAACTCGCCGTTGATTGAATAAATCATCTTCCCCGACAGCGGCCGAAAATACCAGAGCCGTGTGTTCTAGATCCATCTCCGCTGCTCCGTTCTATTACTTGTATATATGCCTGCGCAAAACCCGTTGCTCCAGAAGCATTATTATATTCCAATAAACCTTATATACCTATACTATACTCTACTACGTGCCACCGTGCATAATAGTCCAGTCAAATTGGCTCGAAAAAGGGTGATTTTCGAACAAAATTAATATTAGGATGCGACAACATTTTTCTTGTTCAGTGGGCCAATACAGAGCTACTGTAAAAAAAGAAACTCGCAACTCCTGGCGGAATTGTTTATATCATTGTTCAAAGGGTCAAAATATGGTTTTTTGCATTTTGCAAAAAAACTAATGCTCGGATGAAGTTCAATGTATGGAAGAAGTTGTAGGCATTAAAAAGACCTACAAAACGAGCTCTTATTTATTAAGATTCGTCAATTATTTACGTCGCAAATTGAATAAAACAATTAAATTTAAGTTTTTCGATTTTTTGCAATAAAAAATGTTCTATTATAGTTATTGATTAAAAATTTCTACATTTGGATAGGTCTTTTCAAGACAAAAAAAATACCATTTTGACATTTGTGATAATTTAATTATTTATTGCTAAAATCCATTTTGCAACAAAAAACACTTTTTTTAAAAAATTAATTATTACAGGAATGGGAGGTCGCATCGACATGGGGTGAAGCTTATTCTCTTCTTAAAGAGTTGTACTTTAATTGCTCCATAAGAAGTATATCGCGTTTTTTAGTGTTAAATAATAAATAACTTCAATTATTACATTGAAAAAATTTCGAAGAATATCAATTTTTGGTTCTTTCTGCAAAATTAATAGTTAAATAAACAATTACACATTAAAAAACAATTTTATTAAAAAACGGTTAGGGTAGGTTGTCATAATTTTTAGTGCTACTCCAAATTAAAAAAAGAA
Source organism: Torymus aiolomorphi (assembly GCA_036365515.1). Lineage (NCBI taxonomy): Eukaryota > Metazoa > Arthropoda > Insecta > Hymenoptera > Torymidae > Torymus > Torymus aiolomorphi. The sequence continues at coordinate 260,077,893 of CM070873.1, forward strand.
TCATTCAAATGCATTAATTAGTTGCTGAGAAAAGCTAAATTTTTCAGCGTATGTCATTTTGAAGTCTCTAATTCAGATTTTAGGCAGCGCGCGGTCGAGCGATTAGCGTCATTACCTGTTCTTTTTGTAAAGCCATTTTTCATAGCTTTTAACTAAAAAACGCGATATACTTCTTATGGAGCAATTAAAGTACAACTCTTTAAGAAGAGAATAAGCTTCGCCCCATGTCGATGCGACCTCCCATTCCTGTAATAATTAATTTAAAAAAAAAGTATTTTTTGTTGCAAAATGGATTTTAGCAATAAATAATTAAATTATCGCAAATGTCAAAACGGTATTTTTTTCGTCTTGAAAAGACCTATCCAAATATGCAAAGTTTTAATCAATAACTATAATAGAACATTTTTTATTGCAAAAAATCGAAAAACTTAAATTTAATTGTTTTATTCAATTTGCGACGTAAATAATTGACGAATCTTAATAAATAAGAGCTCGTTTTGTAGGTCTTTTTAATTCCTACAACTTCTTCCATACATTGAACTTCATCGGCCGAGCATTAGCTTTTTCGCAAAATGCAAAAACCATATTTTGATCCTTTAAACAATGATATAAACAAATCCGCCAGGAGTTGCGAGTTTCTTTTTTTACAGTAGCTCTGTATTGTCCCACTGAACAAGAAAAATGTTGTCGCATCCTAATATTAATTTTGTTTTGAAAAAAGTCTAATTTGACTGGACTATAAGAGACGCTCTGCTCACTCTCGTGCGTCCTTGAACGTTCGCGAATGTTCTTCCTGTTTCTTTCTTCTTTCGGAGAGCAGATACTTATAATGTCAAGTTCGCGAATCATCCGCCCATAAACGAAAACGATGATGATACGTGTACATATCTACAACTTTCTATTTCACTGTAAGAGAGAGGATGTTATTCAGCGCGGCTGGATAAAAATGCATCTTCGAGAAATTTCTCTAAACCGTTGAACCCTGCAGCAGCGCGTGTGTATGTACGCAGCGGCGGCGACCCGAACGCTCCCCAGACGAAATCGATAATACGCTTGATGGTTATGCGGACCCTGTGCGAATATATGTATATAGGTGTATTACAGTACTTTTACACCGGTATGCGGTGTTTCTGCTGAAAAATACTTATAACAAAGAGATGCACGAGTCACCGGCTTTTCTTATCTATGCGAATATTTGAAATCTAGACGTCTGCCGGCACGCGTGTATCGGCTGGCCTAATTAGATTGTAGCAGGCTTTTTTAAGTAGCTTTTTTTAAGTGAGCGATTAGAAGAAAGGTAAATAAGCAATAAAAATGAGGGAAATTTTTTCAGAGAGATAGTACAAAGAAATATCGGTTGCTATGCGAAGTATAGTACATTTTGTGCGTGAGTATAGGGGGGTGTGCATATACAAACTCCGCGAAAGCGTCGCGAATGTTCTCGAACTGTCTGGAGCATTCCCGTCCCTTCTACTTCTCGTTCGCGCTGTATTTATGGCACGTATCGCACTAAAATCGTACCGAAACTGCGCAATTATATTGGATATTTCATCCCGCACTTCGGCGCATCGCTATCTAGGTCGGTCCTATTTGCAATTTTCGCAAAAAACGAGGACAATCGCCCACGTCGCCGCCTAGATGTACTATATATATCTAGCGTTGTCTCGAAGCTTCGCGAAGTCGTCGCCGCTGGCGATTGGCGCAACTGTCGCTCAAAGCCAACTCGAAAATTTATCAAAAACTCCTCGAAAAATGATCGACCCTCCTTGACATTCACCCAAAATCGTAAAAAATTAATCAAGGAATGTAATGTGATTGATGAGTGTTTGCGATGAGTTGTAAGAAGGTCGGAAAAAACTATGAAATCCGGCGGAACATTCGGAAACGTAGTCTCGAAGCTTCTCGCTCCGTCGCGGCGTAGTGGGGCTGGGTATAAAAGTGGGAGCGCGAGCGCCGACTCCTCAGTACATGAAAACAAACGAAGCGAATAACTTTGAAGCGAACGAACGATACACTAACGAAACAACACACACAATGTCTGCCATTGGTATTGACTTGGGCACCACCTACTCCTGCGTGGGAGTCTGGCAACAGGGAAAGGTCGAGATCATAGCCAACGATCAGGGCAACAGAACAACACCCAGCTATGTTGCCTTCACGGACACGGAGAGGCTCATCGGCGACGCCGCCAAGAACCAGGTGGCGATGAACCCTGCCAACACAGTGTTCGACGCCAAACGGTTGATCGGCAGAAAGTAAGTCTGAGAATTTTGTCTATCATTTTTACTCTTTTATTAAGTTTTTAATGAAATTTTAAAATTCAGTCTTTTATTTTAAATCGTTTCGAACTCTTTAATTTTCATGTTCTTTAAATTAATTCCTTTTTAAAATTCTTATGTGGATTTTTAAATTTCTTTTTCTATCCGTATGGAAATAATAAATGTAGAAAATCATAGAAACCCGTAGGAAATTGTAGGAAACTCTAGGAAAGTGTAGGAAACTGTTGGTTTTCGGACAAAACTTGTACGATTTTGTACGTTTTTGTACGTTTTTGTACATTTTTGTATGGTTTTATACGGTTTTATACGTTTTCATACGATTTATAAATTCTCTCAAATTTGTCTGTAAGAACTTAAACGTATGAAAACGTAAGAAAACGTAAGAAAACGTACATTTCCGTAAGTTCTAATGAATCTTAGTTTCGTACAGTTTTATACATTTATTTACGGATTCGTACGAGTTTATATACTTTCATACATTTTATTACGATTCGTAAATTTTTTACGTATATAACAAATTTTTCCTGTCGAAATAGTAAATATAGCAAACTGTATAAAACTGTACGAAACCGTACGCAAACGTATTAAACCGTAGAAATTAACCATGCAAACTGCGAAAAACCAACACTTGTACAGTTTTGTACAGTTTGTTACGGTTTTCTTCAAGTTCGTATAGTTTATTACGATTTACTACACTTTTTTTCCATATGGGTAGTAATTCCATCGGTTAACTCTTGACATTAAGTGTAGTAAAAACATTTTAATGTTGTTATTTTTTCAATAATTTTAAAATTAGGCAACTCGTATTATTTTGTAAAATGTGATATATATTAAATTTGTTCGTTAATTTTTGTGTTACAGGTTTGACGACCCTAAGATCCAGGCCGACATCAAACACTGGCCTTTCAAAGTCGTCAGTGAAGGAGGCAAGCCGAAGATCGAGGTTGAGTTCCGCGGCGAGAGGAAGAGGTTCAATCCGGAAGAGATCAGCTCGATGGTCCTGACAAAGATGAGGGAAACAGCTGAAGCATTCATGGGAAAGACGGTTAAGGACGCGGTTATCACAGTACCCGCGTACTTCAACGACTCACAGCGCCAGGCCACCAAGGACGCTGGAGCGATAGCCGGTCTCAACGTGCTCAGGATCATAAACGAGCCCACGGCTGCGGCACTCGCCTACGGTCTCGACAAAAACCTCAAAGGGGAGAAGAACGTCCTCATCTTCGATCTAGGCGGCGGAACCTTCGACGTCTCCATTCTCACCATCGACGAGGGTTCGCTCTTCGAGGTGAAAGCCACGGCGGGCGACACCCATCTCGGCGGCGAAGATTTCGATTCCAGACTCGTTGACCATCTCTGCAAAGAATTCGAGAGGAAGTACCGAAAGAACATGAAGACCAACCCTAGGGCCCTCAGACGATTGAGGACCGCTGCGGAGCGAGCCAAGCGCACCCTGTCCTCGAGCACCGAGGCCTCCATCGAGATCGACGCACTCTACGAGGGCATCGACTTCTACACGAAGATCTCCAGGGCGCGCTTCGAGGAGCTCTGCGCAGACCTGTTCCGCTCCACTCTGGAGCCAGTTGAGAAGGCACTGGCCGACGCCAAGCTGGATAAACGATCAATCCACGACGTCGTGCTCGTCGGCGGCTCGACTCGCATACCGAAGATCCAGTCGATGCTGCAGAACTTCTTCTGCGGCAAGCAGTTGAACCTCTCCATCAATCCCGACGAGGCTGTTGCATACGGTGCGGCAGTCCAAGCCGCCATTCTCACCGGCGAGGGTCAGACCAACGCGACTCTCCAGGACGTCCTGCTGGTAGACGTAGCACCCCTGTCGCTCGGCATCGAGACCGCCGGCGGCGTCATGACCAACATCATCGAGCGCAACGCGCGCATACCCTGCAAGCAGACGCAAACCTTCACTACCTACGCCGACAACCAACCCGGCGTTACCATCCAGGTGTACGAGGGCGAGCGTGCCATGACAAAGGATAACAACCACCTCGGCCGCTTCGAGCTCAGTGGCATCGCCCCGGCGCCGCGAGGCGTACCAAAGATCGACGTCACCTTCGACATGGACGCCAATGGCATCATGCACGTTACCGCCAAGGACATGGCCAGCGGTCGCAGCAGCAACATCCGCATTACCAACGACAAGGGACGCCTGTCGCGTGAAGAGATCGACCGCATGCTGTCCGACGCCGACCGTTACCGCGAACAAGATCAAGAGCAGCGGGAGAAGGTCCAGGCGCGCAACCAGATCGAGAGCTACGTGTTCTCGGTTAAGCAAGCGGTTAGCGACAGCGGCGACAAACTCGCGCAGTCCGACAAGGACAGCGTGACGAAGCTGTGCGACGACACCATACACTGGCTCGACAACAACACTCTGGCCGAGAAGGACGAGTACAAGCACAAGCTTGAGGAGCTGCAGAAGCAGTGCGCGCCTATCATGACGAAGATTCACACCGGAGCTGCTGCGGGCCCGCAAGATTCATGCGGCAATCAATTCCGTCAAGGGGCGGCCGATAACAGCTACAACGGCCCCACTGTGGAAGAAGTGGATTAAGCCGGCGAAACACCCACGGCTAAGCATACCATCAACGCGCGGCTCCAACGACACCTCGAGAGCTGCTAGCGAGAATCTCCATGAGATTCACACAATATAAAAAGCAGTATTTAAAAACGAAAAAAAAAAAAGAAAATTCCCAAGAGACTGATAATTTATTTTACCAAAGTTGTTTCTTACGCACGAAAGAACAAAGTATATATAAGACTTTTAAAATTAATTTTTCATGTCGGGGCTTATTGATCCTATCTCTGTAATTTTATTTGGTATTCGAAGCTAACACTACGGGTCCAGCGATGGATTTGCAGTTTAACTTCGGGTATCGTTTAGGGTTACTAGAGGTCGAATCAACAAGTCCTGTAACCAGTTTAATCAGCTTTCTGTAAAATTACTCATTTTTTTTTTGGTTCTATTATGGGCAGATGGTAAAACTGGTTCTTTTTATATTGTGATACTTATTAAATAAATAAAATCGTTCTTTATTTTTTATACATAAAACAATGTCTTTTCATTCACAACAATAACTATATCCTTATATCCTACTTCCTTTCCAAAAATAGATTAAGTAGATATTAAAGTTGAGAGAAGTAACTTAAAAATTAAAAGTACTTTGTATATTTTAATTAGATAATTTTTGTTCATATTTACTATTGTTTATTAATATTGAGTAAATTCTAAATTGAAAAAGTAAAAGATAAAGAATACTTCTAAAGTTAGAATTAAATTAAAATAGCTAAAAAAAAAGTGTAAAAGTATATTTCAATTTTCATGATGTAACTTGATTAGTAATTGATAAAAATGATCTTGAAATTAGATGAATTAATATAAATAAAAAGGTTTACTATGATTATTGTAATTGCTATTATAAAAAAAAAAACCGCTGCCAATTCATTGGCCCGTAGCTTCCTCAACCTTAATTTGTTGATTCCTTTAATTTTTAATAACAAAATTTATAATTTTTTAAAAAATTTATTGCATAATTATAATTAAATTCATTTATGAATATTAAAAATTGTTAATTTTTAAATTTATTTATTTATTATTTATTTATATCAAATTTATATAAATTTTGAGCTTATAAATAAAGTTATCATTTGAAATAGAAGTAAAATATCTATAATTTATAATAAAACAAATAGCTATCACAGTTGTTTTGTTATTAACAAAAACGTGTTTTTTTAAAAAAGTTCATAACTCACAAATAAATTATAATAATGCAGAATATAATGCATTCATAATGCATAATTCATAATTATAATGCATTAATAATGCATAATTCGCAATTATAATAGATTATAATAGATATAATTTTTAAACATTTTAATTCATTTTGTTGGTTGGTTTTTTAAAAATTAAAAAAAAATCATCGTATGCCTACTCAATGACGTTTCCTCATTCCACACCATCTAGCGGTAGATATCGTATCGGTAGGTAGCGGCAGCGGAGTTATGAGTTTTAAAAAAAAACACGTTTTTGTTTTTGATGATAACTAAAGAACCGTGATAGATAAAAAATTAATTTTTTTTAGAAAATATAGATATTTTAATTCTTTTTCGAATGCCACCCACCCCATCCAGATACATAGAGCCGTTTTCGAGAAATTACGGTTTTAAAAAAATGTCAAAAAATTTTTAACCTCAAATATCTCTGAAATTTATGGACCAATCATTTTGCCCAAAGAACTCGACCGAGAACTATAAAAAATTTACCCCTAAAAGGAATTTTGAAGCCATTAAGTCAATTTTACTCTTGTAATCGTTGGGCATACAAAACTGATTTTTTTCATTTTTCAATTTTTTACTCAAAATCTAGCCTACAGAATGTATTCAAATTTTAACAGATTATAGCTATTTATATTCTGTATTATCATCATTTTTCTCAAAAAAATTGACCGTTAAGTTTAGGAGTTATAAGCTTCTAAAAAAAAAAAAAAAAAACACGTTTTTGTTAATAACAAAAAAACCGTGATAGCTAGAAACTTTTTTTTTTAGAAAATATAGGTATTTTAATTCTTTTTCGAACGCTACCCATCAGATTCGAATAACTCGATCCTATCATTTAAAAAAATCATAAAACAGTTTTGAGAAAATCGAAAATTTGAAAAAAAAACAAAAACGCATCGCCCCAATCAAAAAACGGATTTTTGACCATCACGCAATAAAAACAAAAAAAATGAGACCTGTTCGGTCAAAATCGACCGAGTAGAAGCTGAGATCCAGGCGTATACACACGCACATCAATACAGACATTTTTCAATAGTATTTTGATTCCTAACACCTCGGAACACAATTATAACATGTTTTTACAACAACTCAAAAATTTACTATCACAAAGCTTCCTCTAGGAGGAAGCAAAAAAATTCATTTAAACGTAATTATATATGAAATTAAATACATTTATTTGATATCTATTACATAGTGTTTGTAAATTTTGACAAGATATAAATACTGTTTATGCAATCTATATTTATTGCACTATTATATACTTAACGCGTTTTAAATTAATTTATAATTTAATCTTTTTTTTTTTAAATGAGTTCATTAACCAGATAATTGAGTAAAAGTTTCACTATGACGCTATACCATTTAAATGCAATTGGCCTATAATGATTGCACTTTCACTAGAAACTATAAGTATAGGTAAATAATAAATATTAAAGGTCTACTGCTATAAGAATGGAGCAATTCCACGTGTGTGCTCCGTCTGACGTCAAACCTAACCTAACCTTGTGAGAACCATCATATCTCTCTCTCTCTCTCTCTCTCCACGCAGGTATGCACATCATTATAGTGCAAACTGCGAAGTATATGGCACAACTAATTACAACTCGCAACACTCCTGCTACGGAGAATTTCGAAACGGCTAGTGTCGGCCAGTGCACTGCTAGGCTGCTGGCTGATGCTTCGAATATTCACGAACGATGACGTCTTAATGTCAATATTCATTTAAAAGCCGCAGCTGCAAAAACTGCAAGAATAATCGTTATCGTCGCAAGAACAACAAGGCCGCTTAAGGTAAAAAAGACGGAAAAAAACTCAAGAAAGAGAATACCTATATAACACGCTGTGGCGAGCAGCGCGCGCTCACACGTTTTATAAGGTGTTCATGTGTGTGAGCGCGGTGTGTGCATGGTAATCAGCAGGGAAGAACGTAACGGGTGAAATTAGGACAAAAGAGAAAGTTTTTCCCGACGTCGATAAGCCACGAATACTACTACGCGTTGACCAACATGTGAAGTAATTCCATTTGTGAGGCTGGCTCTTTCATTCTCTTAACGGCTGGTTTACCTTTCAGACGACGAGCGGGCGTGCGAAAAAAACGAAGAAAAACAGTCATGTCCGTGAATAAGTCCGTGCTGGCAATGTTCCGCCGGAGCCACACGGTCTCGTCCTTGCTATGCAACAAATTCGGCCTGCTTTACTCTGATGAGCGACAGCCGACGACGACGACGGCCGTTGATCAGGATTACAGGAGGTTCGGTACCAAAAATGCCAACAGCCAGAAGCCCGACTGGAACAGAGCAGTCTCCGAGGCGGAGAAAATCGTAGGATATCCTACCTCCTTTTTAAGCCTTCGTTGGCTCCTCAGCGATGAGATAGCCAATGTTGCTCTGCATTTGCGAAAACTTGTTGGCTCTAATCATCCTCTCCTTAAAACTGCCAAGTAAGATATGATTTTGTGATTTTATGAACTTCTTCCTTTTAAGGAAATGAAGTGGATTGTTATAAGGATTAAAATGTATGTAAATTTTTTCATTGCAGAAGTTTAATTTACAATGGACGAAATAATATGCAAGCATGGGGACTCATTGTTCTACTCATATCAAAGGCAGCTGGCCACCAGAATGTTGATGACTTGGAGTTGGACAAAGCTGCTGGAGTTTTGCATAGGTATGTTGAAATAATTTATTATGTACTTTGATATAATTTTTTCACATATACAGTATGAACTTAATTGTTTTTATAGTCAAAGAGCACTTGCTGAGGTTACTGAAATGATTCGCACAAGTCACTTAGTCCATAAGGGTTTAGTAAATATACAGCCAGGTGTTTATCCTGAATCTGCAGAATTAAATGATATGACATTTGGTAACAAAATTGCCTTACTTAGTGGCGATTATCTGCTTGGAAATAGTAGTGCAGAATTAGCAAAACTTAGAAACCAAGATGTAAAAATTTCATTTTATATTTTTCTTTTTAAACTATAATATATTTTATTAAATATCATCTTTTTTATTGTATAGCTTGTAGAACTCATGTCTAGTGCAGTGAGAGATTTAGCAGAAGCAGAATTCATAGGCAGAAGAGATAGTCAAAATAATCCCCTACCATCTGTACCACCAGCAGATCGCACTGGTTATGCTGTAAAAGAATGGACACTGAGAAATGTATTAAGTGCTGGTGCTCTTTTAGGAAAGTCTTGTAAAGGTACATTAAAATTAGCAGGTCACAATGAAGAAATACAAGAGCATGGTTATAATTTTGGAAAGCATTTAGCTCTTGCATGGCAGGTATGGAATTATAATATATTTAAATTTTTTAATCTGATCATTTTCGCAAATATTCATTCATTATCAAACTTTTATGAAATATTCTTTACATTTATAGGCATGTCTTGACCTTGGTCCTTTCATCAGTAAGGATAGGAATAATCCATTTAGTGTATGCTCTGCACCAGTTATGTTTCACATTGAATATGACCCTTCAATTTTAATAGAAATTGATAAGGGCCTTGAATCAGTTCAAAATGTTGACTATGCAAAGGTTTATGATATTGTTATCAGTGGTCCCGGAGTCGAATTAACGAAAGATTTACAAAGAGAACATTCACAGCGTGCAATGGAAATGTTAAGTGTCTTTCAAGAAAGCGATGCACGAACGGCGTTATCTAACATTATAGCTGCAATGGGTGACTTCTGAAAATAATGAGTAAATATTTTTACTATGGTCAGATAAATTTGCCAAAAATATTTTTAATATCAATTGCTATAACATATAACAATTGTACAAAATATTTTTAACGTGTTAATTATTTTTATAAAGAATAATCAAATTTTTTACAAAGATATAAAATTTAGTATTAACAGAATGTTATTTAATTAATAATAGAACATATTTATACTATTGTTTACGAATGAAAATCTCATGTTGAAACGTCTTTTATACATTTTTATTAAAAAAAAATGTAAATATTTGTTACAGTATGTTATTCAATGTAAGTTCTATTGATTTCATTTATATACAGTGTTTTTGTACATATTGAGAATATGTAATATTTATAAAATATATGTATTTTTTAATTTTATAAAAAAACATTTTTTAAATTTATTATTACCCTTAAATCTTTGAAAAGCAATTTATTTAATTTGTTGTTGATTGACTGTTTAGATATCTATTACAATGTAGATATATTAATATTTAAGTTTAAAATAATAACATAAGTTATATTGTAAAATAATTATTTTACAATTTTATCAAATTAAATTAAAAACTGATCTTTCTGCTCCATTGATATTTATTTACAAAATAATAAATATATGGGTTGATGTACCCATGTTTTTAAAATTATACAATTTTCCTTACATTTTATTGTGGAAAAATATAACAAAAATATATTTTTTAGTCTCTACAAGACTAAAAATATTTATAATTAAGTTCATAATTCACACTATTCGTTATTTTAAACCTGCTTAAAGCAGGTCACGATAGTGAATAAATATAACTAATGTTTATCTTAACCATTTCAATTTTCTTTGCTGCTTTTATTATTGTCTAATTTTGCGTCAGCAAACAGTTCTTTCATTATATCAATCTTCTTTTTTGAATGTGTAGGAACACCTCTATACAAATTTTCCGTTATTTGTAGTCGATTTGCACTACTATTTCTTCTAGATTTTTGTTCAACGTATTCAATATTTTCATTATCATCAATAGCCTTCATAGCTGCCAATAATTTTGCTTTATCAAATGTTGCTTTATCAAATGAGCTTTCACTGGCAGTTTTTTGTTCAATCTTATTTTTTGAATTGGACTCTTTTGAATTATTATGGATCCTTTTGCCATTAGATTTATAATCTTTCCCGTCGATTTCTGATTCTTTAATTTGTTTTGAGTTTTGTTTATTGTTATTTAATAATTTTTCCGTTTGATTTTTTACTTCAAGTTCTTTACTATTATTTGTTACATCTGAATCAAAAATTACTACCGTATCCTTTAATAAATCTTGTGTAATTGTATCATCTATCCAAGACGTTTTAACAACATCTTGAGATTGTATTTTTGTTATCAAGTTATCAGATTTACCAATTTCTTCAGAGGCCATTTCTGCATGAACCAAACCATTTATTGTTTTAAATTCAACTTTCTCATGCACAGTACTTATATTTACTTCACTCTTTTTGGTATCTTCATTAGAGTCAAATGAAGAATTGGAAGGTTTATATAATTGATTTATAAACTTTGATAAATGAGACGAGGTATTTGGTTGCTTTTCCATTTCTGACTGATCAATAATTACATCCGATTTTCTTAATTCATTTTCGTCTTCATCAGCATTAAATGCAATAGGTATTTCCATTTCACTTTCCAAATCACTGTTGCTATAATTTGTGTTTGTATCTACATCATCTTTTAACATGTCTCTTGCTATTACTGTAATAACAGAATCACGGTCATACCTCGTTTCTTTATCATTTTCCATAATTTTTTCCATATTTTCTATGTTCTCCTTTGTTAAAGATCGTGATCTATTTATAATCTGTGTTTTATTTGTGCGTACCCCTTCAGTGGCAGAACTAACTAATCTGTAATAAAAAAGTTATTTTTAATGAATAAAAACTTTAATAATTATTCCTTTTATATGTTTGCATCTAACAAACCTTGCATGGAGTAATCTCGATCTATTTGTGAAGTTCACTGTATTATTTTCGCCTTTAATATTATCAAACACTTCTTCATTTTTACACTTGTCTTCATCAGTTGAATAGCCGAATTCTTCTTTTAGCGTTTTTGGAAGCTCATATGCCTTTTTAACACTATCTGAATCTTTTTGATTTTCTGTAACATAATTTTCTTCTAATTGAGATTCTTTAATTGGTGAATCCCTGACACTACCTCTGGAAGTGGAGAATGGCACTGTTCTATTAAGAGCAGGTGATTTTTGATGGCGAAAACTTCTTATTTGCTCAAAATTCATAAAAGTTTCAGTCAATTTTAACGGCGTCTCTTGGCTTATTTTTTGTAAAGTCTCTTGTGGTTGATTTGTTATAAAGGATCCATTTAAAGCTGGTAGAGATTGACCTGTTATTGCTTCACTTCTGCGTCTTCTAAAACTAAAATTACTATGGGAGAAGATTTATTTTTACAAATTATTAATGATGAAGCATTTATAATAATTTATAAAATCTTATAGTAAATTAAATCAGTCACAATTATACCTATTTCCTTTTATTAAATTTTCTGATCTACTGTCATTTAGATTTGTAAGCGATTGACTAGTTATATGTGGCTTATCTTTGCTAAAAAACATTATGCGACTTGCTTGATAAGAACGTTTTTCTCTCTGCTCCGTTAATTCTTCTAAACTTTTAAGTTTCAATTGAGTATCTTGAAGTTGCTTTTGTGATTCTTTATGCTTGACCATTTCTGCATGTAATTGGTGTTTTAGATATTTTGTTTCTAAAGCTAATTTTCGTTTTAAAGTCTAAAACAACATTTAATAAAGATACTTTAGAACTTTTAATTATTCCAATATTTAGAAACAAATCTCTATTACCTGAATAGTTTCATCTTGTTGATTTATTCTATGATTTAAATCAAGTACTTCATTCTGTAGTTTTTCTCTCTCTCCTAAGTGACGATCCTTACTTAACTGTAAAAGTTTTTTATTTTGTGCCTAAATAATAAATACTAATTAGTTCAGATTAAAAATTTGTAAAAGAAGCATAATATTTCATTTTTATATTTTAATGCATTGGGCAAAAGATTCAAAATAAAGATATGGGATTTCTTTTTTTCTTTTTGAGGTAATTACTTGAATGCACCTGCAAAGAATGCAGCTCATTTTCTTTTTCTTTTAAAGTGTCGCATGTATCTTTGTACTGTGATTTTAATTTTTTGTACTTTGTTTGAAGGACTCTTAAATCTTCATGATGGGAATTTATTATTCTTGGTAATTCAGCATTAGTTCCTTCATAACGTTTCAAAGCTGTATCTTGTCTTTTTTGAATTGCTTTGAGGAGTTTATTTTCATTGGACAGCTCCTAAGATAATTTTAAAAATGTAAATTTACACATAAGCAATCTGAAGCAATGTATTACTTACGTTTAAGTGGAAATGGGCATCTGCTAATTGATTTTGTAATTGTTTTATTCGAAGCATTTTTGCAGATGAAACACGCTGATTAATTACACTTTTACTAGAAGACTTAGCAGTATCAGGTGGATTGAAGCGAGCACTATTTTTATAAGGACTGGGTCCAGCTACAAACAAATTTCTACATTAATTTATACTATTTTCATTTTATATGTATTGTGCAAAAGTAAAATAACATTTTGCAAACCAATTATAGGACGTAATTGTTTTCTATTTGATAATATTTGTGTAATACGGTTATTTTTACAGAATAAATTATTGCTGCTATCTTGGATTGTACACTTTGCTTTGATATTACTGTTTCTAGAAAACAAAAAGATTGTAAACTTATCATCTTTTTCATTCTATGTTAATTATTCAAACACTATTCATACCTGTGTAAGCGTAAATTATCAGTTAAACAAGATATAGGCAATGGAGGAACGTCACTTTGCATCTTTTAAAAGAAAAAGAAAAACTAAATTTTTTTTACTTGTCACATTTTAGCAACAAAGTCAATGGCCTCTATGGGATATTAATATGACTTATCAAAACATCTATCGCGACATATTCATAGTCTGATTGGCACCCATGACTGTTTCCCGTATGTCGCCATAGAAACTAAAGAGTAAACAGTTTTTTACCTATGTAAAATGGACACATATAGGTGCATACAGTGTGCACGTTTTTCATTGATTGTTTGATCAGTAACATGCTTTTATTTTTTTTCTGGGGATATTATAACTATCTTGAATAGAACTATACTAAAAAAGACACAGTTTATAGTATCAAGGGTACTCTTTAATTGTGAGAACGCCTTATCACATCATTTACAAAACAATTTTACACTTGTTTCGGTATAATTTTCAGGACTATTTACATTATTTATATTTTCATTATTCCAGTTGATTTATGACTATGTCATAATTAAAATGATTTTTAAATAATTTGCATAAATAACAACAGTACGTATAATACATATCTGTATATACAAGAAACTTTTCATTTGTTCATTTTTTCTCTTCATCAACCTTAACGTTGTGTTGAGCATCCCACAATTTACTATAAAATGAATTTGGTATTTTAAGTAAGTCTGCATGTTTTCCTCGTTCCACCATTTGACCACCATTTAACACAAAGATTTCATCTGCATCTACTACAGTAGATAAACGATGAGCAATTACAATCGAAGTTTTTCCAGCAGTGGCACGTCTTAGAGCCTCAAGTATATGCTAAAATTGATATTCATAAGTATTATGAATTAACATATAGAATGGTAACGCTTTGTAAAAAGCACTTACCTGCTCAGTAATAGAATCTAATGATGAGGTAGCTTCATCAAATATCAATATAGGACTGTTTTTCAAAATTGCTCGAGCTATAGCAACGCGTTGTTTTTCTCCTCCACTTAATTTTAAACCACGTTCTCCCACGGGAGTATCATACCCTTGAGGCCACTTAAGAATGGCATCATGTAAATTTGCCATTTGGGCTGCTTTATATACATCTTCTTTGGATCCTGATAAGTTTCCATAATTAAGATTATAAAATATAGATTCATGGAAGAGAACAGAATCTTGTGGTACTATGGCAATGGCTCGACGTAGATCATCAATGTCAAGATCTTGAGTATCTTTACCATTTATTAGAATCCTACCACTTACTGGATCAAAGAATCTATAAAGTAGTCTGACTAATGTCGATTTACTACAAAATATGGAAAACGTTAAAATTTAAACAATCAAAAGTTTTAAAGGAAAAATATAAGTATTTCATACCCAGATCCAGATCCTCCAACAATAGCTACTTTCTTTCCACTGGGAATAATGAAAGACAGATCATGAACTATATTTTTTCCTTCAATGTATTGGAAGTTAACATTATCAAAAATAATTTCTGAGTTATGTGGTGCAACATGAAAAGACATAGCATTTTCTTTGTTCTAAAATTATAAATTCAATAATGAGATTGTTTTAGTTACATAAATATCTAAGTTTTGATTATGAAATAAGACAAAACTTACTTTTATAGCAGGATCTGTCATGGTTAAAGAGAACATTGTCTGCATGTCTATTAAAGCTTGTCTTATTTCTCTGTACACGGATCCCAAAAATCCAAGTGGAATAGATAATTGAAATAGTAGTCCATTGACCATTACCAAATCTCCCACTGTCAAACTTCCTATGTTTAAAACACACATTATATGTATTTTTTTCTTTATTTTATTTTGGTATATTATTTTATGAAATTAATTACCATTTACAATATCTCTTGCAGCCAAAACCATTATTAAACTTAAAGCAGCACTAAATATAGCATGTTGACCAAAATTTAAAAGAGCTAAACTTGTACTTGTTTTTAAAGATGCTGCCTCATATTTTCTCAAAGATTGGTCATACCTTTCAGCTTCGAATTTCTCATTGTTAAAATACTAAAATGACAAATTATTCATTAGTGAAATTAAAAATATCTTACAAAAGTATTACATGATAATGAATATTACCTTTACTGTTTCATAATTAATAAGTGAATCTATTGCTTTGTTTCCAGCTTCATTTTCTGCTTTATTCATATAAACTCGAAATTTGGTTCTCCATTGGGTGATTACTAGTGTGAAAAGAGAATATGTACCGACACAACCTAATGCAACAGCTGCATACTCAGGACCACATTTAAGACCCAAAATTGTACTAACAAGTGCCAATTCAAAAACTGTAGGAACAACATTGAAAACCATAGCTGATAAAACGAAATTTATGCCGCGGCTACCTCTATCAATTGTCTATAAAAATAAAAATAAAAAAATTTAATTTGATTATCTATAAAATCATACAATCATATTGAAATAAACATCATATTGAAAGTTTACCTTCGATAAGGCTCCAGTTTGTCTACTTAAATGAAATGCTAGATCTAGGTTATGAAGATGAAGAAAAACGTTTTTCGCTATTTTTCTTATTGAATGCTGTGCAACTTTAGCAAAAACTGCATTACGAAGTTCATTGAATCCATATGCTCCACATCTAGCGATGCCATCTAAAATTCATTTCTTTTTATAGTTAATTAATGAAAATAAAAAATTGCATTTTAATATTTTAATGAAAGTCAAGTCCTTACATCCAACAAGCATAGCAGTTCCTACAGTTGCAACAGTATTAGGAGCAGTTGCCATTGCTTCTGCTGTTCCCACATTAAATGTGTCCACTGCATATTTAAAAAGAAATGGCACACAGACATTCAGTACTTTAGCTCCAATCAACAATCCAAATGCTAGTTTCACTCTATTCCTTATTTCAGGTTCATCCTGCATAGCGAGGGCATAAAATAGGTGTTCTTGAATTATTCAGATAGTGTTTGCAGATACACTTCTATAGAAAATTATGACTTCTAAGAGATCAAACTTTGATCAAGCATAAAGGAGAAAAGTAATTTGTTGATACCTTTGGCCATATGAAGGTGAACATTGCTTTGAGCATTTCATCTCCCGTAACTTTTGGAGCTTTATCAAGATTGAGTGCATCACGACCCAAACTAGAGGCACCAGGGTGAAAACAGTTTCTTTTTTGTTGAGCTGGTTTTGCCCCTGTTATACTTGCTACTACTAGTGCTTGTTTGACTGGTGTTACTATAGGTTTTGTTTGAGGGACATTTTTCTTTTGTTGGGCCCGATCAATGACATTTCCACTACAACACTGGAATACAAGTAATTAAATTTAAAATAAGTTTGATATTAACTATATTTAAAAAAAAATGCATTTGATTTAGTCATTGCATTTGTAAATACTAAACTTATTTTCAGTATTAAGTGAATTGTGTAAGGCTTAAAAAACATCCAATTTTGGTGAAAAAAGGTAATTTATTTCTTTGTACAATCTTACAAAATTAAATTATTTTTGCAAAATATCGTGTTATATACATTTAAAAACAATATCATAAAAAGCTACTTCTAATTGTTTGAAAATAATCTTATGTTAATTAATGAGCTTTCAATAATTTTTATGTATTCTTTTATCAAAGAAATAGCTATTTTAAAACTTTCAGTTTTATTAACAATTTTTATCATAAAGCTTAATAGTACTATAAATTCCATTTTTATATTTTGCAATATAGCCAATCCTAAATTATTTACTAATTGTAAGTCTGTATTAGTTAATTCCTCACGATATATCTTTTCTTTCCATAATGATTCTTTTAACAAATTGGAAGTTATGACAAATAATGCATTTTTAGCATTGTAATTTAATCCATCAATAGTAAAAGCCATACGTTCATCAAATTTGTTAGTTTTTAAAAAATTACAAACAGAGGTGCTAACTCGATGACATTCTTGAATATTTGAAAGATTGAAGAATATTTGATCTAAGGGATTTTTAGAAATGAAAAATCCATACTCCAAATATAACTTTAGACTACTATGAGCACCATAATTAATGAATATCTGCATTTTTTTATCATAAGATCTTAATGCTCTAATTTGATAAAACTCTTTGCCATTTGAAAATGATATTAATTGAGCATCAGCAACAGTCTCACATGTATGATTAAATAAATCAAGAAAGGGTGCTAAAGCTAAGTTATCATTACCTTTTATATTTATAAATTTGTGCTTTTTATTATTCATATAAATGGCTCTAGTATTAATTGTATAATATGCCCAAATATATCTGTGATATGAAAAAATCTCAAAGTATGATTGTTTACAGTGATCACAAGTATTATTAGATATCTTTTTAATAGATTGTATCACAGAAAAATAACTAGATTTTAATTCTTTTCCTATATCACTCAATTTATTGCTAATAAATTCTGGTAAAAGCCTTTTTTCAACTTTACTACAAAATTCTGGATTGGAATAAGTATTTGGAAGAGTATCTAAATAAGGCTTCCAACATGAAGCTTCTTTTAAATGTTTCTCATAAATTAAAAATATTGCTAGAACACAATGAGCACTATAACTTCTATCAAGAGAAAAAAAAATCCCTATAGGACTTTGTGATACAACAAACGTTGTTATTAGCAACGATTTAGGAATTTGCAGAACTACTTGATCTTTCTCAACTTTATCCAATGTCATCAAACCTCTGCCTGTAATTTCAAAAACATATGGCTTTAAATTACAGACAGCTTTCCATTCGTTAGCAGTCATCCAAGACTTCAACCTTTCATACATTTCCTCATGATTTATTGGAATATTTTTTAAAGCCTTCTGGTTCTTCAACCGTCTGTTTCTTGCTGTACGACCCATAACGAACAATGAAAACATTCATATCTGCAGAGCAAAAGCAAAAGTTTATGTTTTAAAGTCATCCTATTCCAATAGCGATCTTGATCAATAAATAATTAATACCATAAATTCATGAAGAAACCCAATCATCAAAATTCACAAATTGGCATCATCATCAATTCCATTTTTACCCACCTAAATAGGTAAATAGAACTAACCTTTTTCTCTAACCTCAAAACCCCCTGAAAACATCAATCAAAATCGCTAAATTGAAAGAAACCAGAACGAACGGCACCGGCGTTCATCTGAAAATTTACCCTGACTCCGTAATAGCTGTCAACCCGGGCGGGTACGAGGACAGCAGTCGTTTGGCGGGCGTAGACGAGGGTACGACGGAGACGCTGACTCGCGCGGGGAAGATCCGACAGCAGGGCGGTGATACGCTGGTGCTCGCTGATCTGCGATGCTCGCAGCAGCCGGCCGCACAGGAAGAGGGACATATCTGCTCTCGAGGATGATGTCCTCCTTCGTCAAAGCGTTCCGGGATCACACACCTCCGCGCATCCCGTCCTACGCGCTCGCTTTCGGGCGTGTAATACAAACCAAGATAGATTATAGGTACATAGTAAGTATAAGTAGAAGAGTCTGCTGGTGGTCTAATTCCGAGAGATTTTTTACGAGCATTGCGCGCGCTCTGCACCCAAAATGGCTGTACTTATTATCGTGTTATCGACTGCATTGATCCATATTAGGGACAATGTAAGAGCCGTGTCGTGCTGTGTCGTGATGTGCCTTGCCTTGTCCTTGCCATGCGCAACTTAGAGCATATACTACTAGAGGCAGCCTGCCATGCTCGAAAAGCGTGGTCAGTTCGAGACAGGCCATATTATAGGGAAGAGTACATTATACTATCTTTCTCGCTCGCACGCGACATTATATCGAAGAGTACATGCTGTCTCTCTCGCACCTGGCCACACTTTCGAGCCCGACAGGCTGCCTCCAGTAGTGTATGCTCTAAGGTTCCTACAAAGATATAGAATACATGTTTATAAACCGACAGAAATAGGAACGAAACGGCAATTAAAAGCCCACATGGGAGCCATATGGGACGCATGTGGGATCCACATGTCTCCCACATGGCTCCCACGTGGCTCCCACATGGCTCCCACGTGGCTCCCACATGGTCCCATATGGCTCCCATATGGGACCCATGTGAGAAATTGCTGCGGGAACCATATGGTTCCCACATGGATCCCATGTGAGTCCCACATGGACCCTATATGGGTCCCATATGACTAACTTATGGCATAATTTTTAAATAAACTTAATGTTTATTGATAATTTATTTAAAAAATATAACACTGAGTGAAGCTTTTTGATTTTCATTTTGAAAAAAATAATTTTCATTATTATCATAATAAATATATTTTTTCCGCCCTTTAACCTCAAAATGCCATCTTAAATGTCATTTTGCGGCCTCGGACGGAAAAAGACGTTACTGAAACGTGGACGTAAGAGAATTTTTACCTCATATGCGACTTTTCGACCTCGCTTCGCTCGGCCGAAAAACGTCGCATGAGGTAAATAATCCTCTTCCGCCCGCGTTAGTAATGTACTATTTAGCCTATAGCGGGCCGAAAGTACCACTTTCGCTCCCGGCGCCCGATCGCGAAAGTTGTATTTTCGGCCTCGCTAGGCAAAAAAATAGTATACGCTCCACGGGAGTAAAATTGGCCAGCCCACAGCTCGTGTAAATTGCCACCCGAGCCGAAGGCTGTGGACTGTCCAAGTTTTTTCCTCCCTTGATGCGTAATATACTGTTTTAAAGACTAAACCTATACAAAAAATTTCAATATGCCTTTTTCGTTTGCAATATTTTTTAAATAATTTATTAATAAACAATAAGTTTATTTAAAAATTATGCCATAAGTTAGTCATATGGGACCCATATAGGATCCATGTGGATCAATATAGTTCCCGCAACAATTTCTCACATGGATCCCATATATGGGAGCCATATATATGGGACCATATGGCTCCCATGTGGGCTTTTTCAGTAGGGAAGGCACGGCACGGCAAGACACAGCACGACACAGCACGACACGGCTCTTATGTACATTGTCCCTATAATAGTATATAAGGGAATAAGTACCTATAGTGTAGAACTCAGTTCGGTGTTTAGTGTTTTGCAAGTATATATAAGTAGGTGCAGGATGCTGCGAACTACGGGTTCTTGCGAGAAAAAATCTAAAACTTTCATTAGATTGCGAATTTGTTCCTTAGAATTGCATAAATTCTCGTACTTGGTATAAATCATTGTTTTTCTTGACTCGTTTTACATGTATTTAAATTTTATCTGCAAGTACTTAATTTATGCGATGATTAATAACATTTCAAATTATAAGCCATAACATAATTTCTAATTATAAGCTTTGAATTTCGAAACAACGGTGTTTCCAGTAAAAATCAAAACAAAAATAATGACGCGTGTGAAAACAATTGCGCTTTATGCGCCTTCGCTTTATATTTATTTACTTTTTTTGTAATCTTTGGAGCTTTTTGCGCCATTCGAATAAAATGTGTCATTTATCTTATTATCTATCTGTTTATTTATAACGTCTTACTTGAGAAAAAAGCACTTTTTGCAATTGCAAAGCCGAAAAATTAATTTCACGCTTATTGGCCGTGACCACCTGTAAAGCGAGCTGAACGAGTATCCTCGGGCAGTAATTATATGCTTTAACCTTCTTTCGTCCTCGGAAATTTAACATTCACTCGCAATTATTTAACAGTTTAATTAATAATTACTCGACAAGCTGAAGTTTACAAAGGAATTTTAATCGGTGAGGATATAAAGGTAAACTACGTTGATTAATTATTATGTCTTTCCATTGTAAAATTTAACGTGTAGTCGCAATGTTATAAAAAAGCCTTAAGTAATGAGTGTATCTGTGTATCGAAAACTTTCTTATAAGAGTTGCCAAATTTCAAGTGCAATTTCAAAATCCTTTATTATATGAATTGATTTCGAGAAACGTTATATTTGTTATACGAACCATATCGGTAATGAAATATTTACAAATTTTTAAATACCTTTCAGTAAGAATAACAAGACTTTGAGTAATTCAAAATTCATGATGTAGATATATAGACTTCATTACAATTGTAAAAAAAATGAAAATATTATAATCCTACAATTCCTTATTTATCTATACTTTTATATTTGAAAATGAGGGGGGGTTTTAAGTAGAAAAAGACAGTTTCCTCCACCTATTTTCTAATTTAAAGGATTAGAAATATCAGTTGAAATATTTGTCGAAAATATATAAATATTATATTTTCACGTGACTTGCACAAAAATACAGATTCGATTTATAAAATTGTTTCTATATGTGAATAAAATAAATAAAAATACTTTTACTATGATTCATACAGGCGACGTCTGTTAATTTTGTCTGTTTCTACTGAAACAATTTCTTTTCTTATATAATATACTGAAAAACTGCTCTAGTATATAGTAGTATTCGTCGCCGTTACTACTATTCCTTTTTGACGTAATAATATATATGTATATTATTAGAGGGCTACGCTTACTTTATAAACATCAGGTATACAATTATAGATTATTTACTAGAACTTCTTTATACTGCTTTGCTTTTTTTTACACGCGTATTATAGAAGAAGAAACTTTTTTATTTTTATCCCAAACATTCAGTCCGCAAAAAAATTTATGGGTGACCTTCATCAGTCACTCCTATAAGAAACGCTGTGCTCGGAATTAATACCTCGACTTTCCTATTTTTACTGTAGTGGAGCATAAAACCGTATTTTTAATTCAATTTTCTCGAGAAAATAAAGGTTCACCACATGGCAAATCCCTCGCAGTAATAAAAGTGAGGAACTTTTATAAGACATATCGAGGCCGATACATACGAACGTTCGCAGTCGTACACAATAATATTATTACTTACTTATATTGCTCAAAAATGCCCGATAACTCCAATACACCCATATCGCTCCGATAAGGATTGAAAAAGCTCGCTTGTCTATATATAGATACAGGCACGCGTGCGCGCGGAATTTTCGCTCATTGAAACCCCTCAATGTTATAACAGACCATCGGCTGCGCGGTATATTATTATATAGTCCTTTTTGCCATCATCGCGCTATCAAATTGAATTATCCTCTCGTGTGACGACACGAAGGCATCAATGTAAGCCGGTGGCCGCGATCAAATTGAATTAAAATCGGAATCCTACTTTTTAATCTTGCCTGTATAAACAGCGCGCATTAGCATACATACACATACTTATTATACGTTTGATTATTAACAGTATAGCAGCAGGTGCGCGTGGGCGCGCGCAAAAGTAGGCATCGAAAATAGCGGCTCGCGTGCGCGCGCGTGACCTGCAAGTATACCGTACATTATCTCTCTCGAGTATTATTATAATTAATGATGATACATCTTAATGAGTCACACGCTCTTTCGCTCCTTTCTCGTGCCTGCGCGCACCTTGCTATATACGACGACGAGAGAGCGCGCGCGCGTGCTCAAGTACGTACCTAACGTACATGCGTATCTCTCTCTCTCTCTCTCTCTTACTCTCTCGGTACCACGTACCTCTCTTTAAAGTAAGAGAGGGACGGATTGGTAGAACAAAAAAGGGGAAAGAGAGACACGTCGGTGCGCGCCGGGCTAATGGGCGAGAAAAAGAGAGCAGGCTGCGCTGCTAGCTGAACTCTCCACACTGCATGCGTGCACGGACGTACATACATATAGTATATATACACGCCGATAGTTACAGACAGACGGAGGAGAAATTTATATGCGTATACGTGTATAGGAGTGGGACAGAGCACAGCGATACATACGAATCCCGCGAGAGAGTGGAAGGGGGAGGAAGTCGGTGCGCGGCGGTGAGAGAGCTGCTATAGCCGCCGGGTACGCACACATCATAGTCTCTCGTATATGCTGTACGTACACAGTTGTTGCGAGGATCAGCAACGAGTCAACGACGACGACAACGACACCCGGTGAAAAAAGAAGAGTAGTTTAGTACCTATATAGCAATACCTATACCTTGGCTGCGCGGAGAGGCAGGCCAAATGCGCGTTCGTAATAGTGTCGCGCTAGCGTCGCAATAACGCTACCAAAACCGAGTGCGGTCTCTCTGCGTCATCATCAGTGTGATTCGCAGAAGTCTCATATCATAAGAAGAGGCAGCGAAGCTACCCGCGCCCGCGACTCGTCGTCCGTTGTGTGTCGTGCCGTTCTTTTTTTGAATTTTCGACGAGAGAAGGAGAAGGTGGTGGGCCGTCGTACACACAGCAGTGTAACATCGAGATTAGTATTGGGAGATAGATAGAGAGAGAGAGAGAGAAGAGAGAGAGAGAGAGAGAGAGAGAGAGAGAGAGCTGCGCGAGCAAGCAACAGCATTTATATCGAGAGCAGTGCGGCGAATAATCTCTCCACGCGCCCGCCGCCTGCAGCAGCTCCGAAATTCGCGGATAGGGAGGAGGAGGAGGTGGAGCGCGCGAAGAACTGTGCGCGCGTGTGTGTGTGTGCAACGCGCGCGCGGCAGCGGCGGCCGGTTGACAGCGGCAGAGCACCAGCAGCAGCAGCCAACGGACCGACGAACGGACGAACGAACGCACGGGGAAAGAGGGAGAGAAATCGAGTGTGAGTGAGAGTGCGCGTGAGGAAGAGAGAAAGAGAGAGAGGGAGAGATATAGGATATATAGATAGAGCAGGTAGCCAGGTCGTCGGTGACGGTGGCTCAGCAACAGCAGCAGGCACGATGGTCATCAAGATCTACATATCGAGCACCAGCGGCAACAAGGAAGTGAGTCACGAGTGACCCTGTGAACACATATATACCTTACACTTATTATACTCTTCCCTATATACATTTCTCTCTCAATCTTTCGTGCACACCCTGTATATATATATCAGCGCGAGCTCGTGTGAGTGTTTCCTGCTTTCTTTTTTGCGCGAAACTCGTTTCCTGCGTGCGCGCATAATTCGAGCGACGATATGATTATTTAGCGGCCAACGATACCTGTATATTTACCTACCAGCACTGGCTGGCTGGCTGGCTGGCTCTTAGAAGATTGTCCTTGGTTACGCCACACGCGCGCGCGCGATTTTTCGGCTATGAATTATTTTCGCGGTGCGAGTAGGCAGGTAGACAGAGATAGAGAGGAGAGAGCGCCAGGGAGCTGTGATGAGCTGCTGCTCTAGTATAAGCTAAGCGGCGCTCGTCGTATCGGATTACAATGGATTGACGAGGAGGAGAGATGGGGTATCAAAATTTGCTACTGGGTAGCTGTATCGGTGTATCTCGGCGTCGTATGGTCTATCCTATGGTCTCGATAATTGAATATCCGTGATGCCGAAGCAGTAGTGCTTCTGTGTTCTCCGTTTCGATAGAGTAGATAGAGCGCGGAGAGATGTACATACGTACGTACGCGCGTGTATTTTGTATTATTTATAACTGCACGCGCGGGCGCTTATTTTTCCTTTTCCTTACACCACCTTCTTCCAACAATAACATCACACAGCCCTCGGGAGCGGCCGATCGATCGTCTAGTATGTGTATACGAGCGCTAGGTGCCGGCGATTATTATTTTTTTGCATTCTTTTCTCTCTAAAATTATACCTACTCGGGGCCCGCGCCCCGTTTGATTAGTCACTTTTATTTGTTCTCGGGTATTGTTGACGTATGTGGAAAGAGAGAGAGAGAGGGAAAGGGGGAGATGGCGAGAGGGAAGAGTCGCGAAAGCTGTTTATGTATATTATTTTACTTTTTACATGATGTATGATTGTGTAGGTGAAGAAACGGCAGCAGCGAGTATTGATGATCTTGGAGAGTAAAAATGTAGAATACCAGGTGATAGACATCACAGAGCCCGGTAAGGATCAGGAGAAGGAGTTCATGCAGATGAACAGCAATGCCAAGGACAGTAAATATCCTCTGCCGCCACAGATCTTCAACGAGGAGGAGTACTGCGGAGTAGGTTTTTTTCTGTTTGGTTCAAAGCAACAGTTGAGATAATGATGAATAATGATGGTAGCTAACTGGCTGTTATTAAATCACTGTTTAGGACTATGAGGGCTTTGATGAGGCGAATGAGATGGATGAGCTTGAAAAATTCTTGAAAGGGGCTTCCATTAGTAGCGGAGAAGTTACGGAAAACAAGTCACAAACCAGTGATGTTCAGCAGAACGGCAATGGTTCTAGTCGAGAGGTAACAACTATTTAAACGTACAATAGAACTAAATCTTTTTACAGTGACTGTGTAGTTCAATGCCAATATCTTTTCAGCCTTCCACTGATAAAGATGCAACAGTAGCAGAAGCTGATGAGTGAGTAAAATGAAAAGTTTAACATCATCACTTTGATTTGGACCAAAATCATTTTTTTATTTTAACAATTTTTTATTTGTGTGCAGAACGGAAGAAAGAAGACCATCTGAGACTGATAATGACCAGCTTTCTGATAACGTAAAACGTTCTGGCTCTGAAACTGAGATTAAAGACTTATCTGAAGATAATCTAGATGCTGAGAAGGATGAAGATGGTAAAACAGAAGTTTCCAAAAATCAAGATAATGAAGAATAGATTGTCATCATTTGCATCAAAGGAAAATTACTTTGTATATGGAATCCATTACGACCAATTCTTCCTTCATAAGTGATTTATTTCATTTTTGTAAAGTCGCCTTTTTTCAAGATGATAAGGTAAAACTGCCAGCAATACGTCCATGCAAATTAGAAGAGTTGATATAGCTTGCTAATTGCACTTTTTTTAAGTGCTTTTTCCAAGTATTTTTTTTTGTATGCAGTCAACTCTTAAGACAAATCTAAACATACTCGCTTAGTTTTTACTTTCATAATTTTTCATTTCGTTAGAGCTATGAGATATTGAACAGAGGAAATTATATTTTGTGCTCTTATGTTACAGTTAACAAATTGTACATATAAATTTAATTCTTATAGTACTAAAAATTTATTGAAAACACGATCATTTGTAAAAATCAGTTGGATAGCTTAAAGCAAATTGTATTTGAATCAAGTTACAAGAGACTGCTAGCTTATAGCAAGAATAAATGTTAAAATGTACATTCCTGCAGCTTAAAGTTGTCCTTGCCTGAAATGATTTATTTGAATTTACATTTTCTGAAGAAAGAAAATATTTGAAACCTTGTAAAAGTTAATATAGGAAATCAAAAGATTAAAACAAATTTAAAACACATAACTAAATAAATAAATATTTTATATTTGCAACAAAAATATTGTTTACATATGTTATAAAAACATGCAGATTTTATAACTAACAAAAATAAACATCATTATGCTTTTATCGAAATTTAAATTAACAACTACAATTTTATTCAGTCCAAGAAAATCTGTAAATTTTCTCATTTTTACATTTGGATAATTTTGTGGTTAGAAATCGATTTTTCTTTAATCTGCAAATTTTCTCATTTTTATATTTGGATAATTTTGTGATAAGAAGTAGATTTCTTTAATGTAAGCAAAAATAGAGCTTTGCTATCAACATTTAACTAGGAAATTGCGTTCATTTTACTTTTCATCACGAGTTGAGATTCCTGTTACTCAAAATAATTACTATATTAGGAATGCTTAATTATATATTAGGCATTAATTTGAACGCATACAATCGTCTTCCGTATCTTTGTTAATTTCTTATCAGGTGAAAATGTCAGATTATTAAGTTCTTCGTTACTCCACGTTCTGTACAGCCTGAAATCAATAATAGCATCATTGCCTTAATGAATTAAATTGTCAGAAATTAGATTCTCTTTATATTGAAGCATAAAAATGAAATTTTGAAATATTATTCAGAAGCATAAAAATGAAATTTTGAAATATTATTCAATTCTTTTTTACGTTATTAGAATGACAAATAAACTAGATATTTTTATAACATTAAATTTGTTTTTTAATAATGCACATAGAAAAAAAAACAATTTTATCATAACATTTATTTTCCCTTTCATTTTTTTCTTTTTTTTTCTTAATTAGGTACATCTTAATTTAAAAACGCATCTCTATTTAAAAATAGAATTCTGAATTAATTTATGTAGGAAATCAGATCACTCCATAAATATGGAAATACTCTCAAATAACTACAAATAAAAAATTAAATATTTGTTATAGAGAAAAACTTTGTAATTATAAATTTTATTTTTTATTCAAACAAGTTTTTGTAATTTATGAAGATAATGAATTTTCGTATCAAGAGTATGATTTGACTTCCCAACAAATTTTACATTTATACTAAACATTTAATTTACATACTATATTTACAAAACGTATATTTCTTGTCATCTGTTTAATTTACATATTTGTTTATCATCAGAATCTTGTATTTTAAAGTATAATTTAATATTGATAAATTTATTTCAGTTTACATATTTGTGAAATAAGTTATAATCAATAACAGAAAAAAAAATTAGTACTTTCTATATTATGCACAAGGAATCGTAAACAGAAGTATATTAGTTTTTGTCTCAAAGAAGTACAGTTAAATTGCAGATAGAATTTTCAGTAAGAACATAATAGTATTTATTTTAGATAAAAATGCAAAATAACTGTACTTTACAGAAAAAAAATTACAGTTACAGTCTCACAATTACTTGAATAACTTATGAATAAACATATTACGCAATGCTTCTCAATTTGTGATACAGGCTACAAAATTCATGTTTATCGATGCATGAAAAATGTCGGCATATATATTTAGAAAAAGACTTTTTGGTATAAAATATTATTATTAGAACACATCATGATCTTAGATGATAATAAATTCGCCATAAATCAATGTTATAAAAAAAAAATAATGAAAAATGCTATACATGTTAAATGTATGTTGTACCATTTTGTATAATGTACAAATTAGGGCTTCATGACCTGTAAAATTTTCATGAAGTAACGAAAAAAGTTTTTACAATGTCATCTTAAATTATGAAGTTATTATTGGTTATGGTGCATTTTAAGAGATTTAAAAAATTTGTCAAATTAAAATCTAAAATAATCATTGTTTTAACAACAAATTTTTTTTCCACTACCAATGAAAACTCAATTGCACACAATATTATAAATATAGAAAATAAATTACTGTAGGAGGTATGAAAAGAATTGAGTACTTTACAGCGATGTTATTATTAAGTACACGTTAAAATATTCTATTTCTAGCAATAAATTGAAAAAATTATCTAATAAAACTTATACAAATGATGAATAAGTATAAATCAATGCTAGCTGTACAAATCTATGTAGATGCTAGATACAATATGCTATAATATTCCAGCAATTGCAAAAATATTTATGCATAATGAGTTTTAATTTTTTTTTTTTTTTTTTGAGAATTTCTTTTACGTAAAAAGTAGTAAAAAAACTGATAAAAGAAGTTAAGCTACATGTTACATATTTAACTAAAAATTCTACCAAGTGCAAATAAAATTGTATCAAATTATTAAAAGACCCCTGTATAGCAATATTTTTACATTTGCAAAAGGTATTTAGCAATATCCCTCCTTTAATAGTTTATTTTCTACGAATCTAAGTTCAATCTTTTCAATTTCTGAACCCAGTTCCAGTAGTTGGTGCTAGTAAAGCTCAAACTAGTTTAGTCCGTACCAAAATATTTTTGTCCAAAATGATTTGGAGCCACTGTGTGAATTTCGGATGTTAAAATTTTCATCTAGAAACAAACGTTTTTAGAACTTCAACTTATTCTAATCTAAAATATTAAAAATTTCAACAATGAAAATACATTACCTTAGGAAATGCTGTGATTAATGTTTGGGCTGCAAATGGTGTACAAAATAAATTAGACAGTATAATATTCTCTTCTGGTACACTGTGTTCCTTCAACACAGCTATAGCTTTTATCACAGTATTTCCAGTACCTAACACAATAATGAAAAATCAATAACGTATCAAATCTTATCTCGAAGTACAAGTAAGATCCTCAGATACAGACTCATTATAGGATACATTAGGAGTATTTTTCTCTCTGCAATGTCATCCGGAAACTTGGCATAAACAACTCTTGCTTCATGCGTGTCAATATCGCTTTCGACCAGAATTTTGCCAATCCTTATGCTACGGCAGCAGTCTCTGAGTCCCTGCTCCATTGCCTCTCCACTTCTTACAATTGACACACCGCAATTGCCTTTCTGGTACTTGAGGCCATGGTACTTTGCACCGGTTGGAGTAGTGATCACACATTTTGAAAAGGGCAGCTGGTTCAAGCTTTCCTCGATCACCAACCTTATCTGTACATAAAAAAAAAAAGATCCCAGGTAAGATAAAGAAATTCCTCCACCTCGGCAGAAGAAAAAAAAAAGTTACATCAACATATAAATTACCAATCTATCTGCGTAGAACTTGAAGTCGCTTCTCGTGGTGGTTCTGCAAGTCACAAAGATTTATGCAACTATTATCTCACAATATATAACATCAATCGCGATGAAGCACTTATGTATGTACGAGCATCACGCATCTCGCATACAATTGAGATCAATCGCGCGCATGCGGCAAGGTTAGGAAAATGTGCGACCGAGTACTCACTTGTCTCTGAGGATAGTCTGCAACTCCTTCACCTGATCGTTTGTCGGGAGGATCTTGAGATTGGGGCCGTACTCCTCCTCGACGACATCCGGCTTCTGCACGGCCTCGCCGTTCTCGGCTGAGAATTTTTTTACCGCAGTGTCGGCGCTGCCCATCTTATCGCCAGATTTGTGCGGAACTACAGTGTGTTATACGCATGTAATAAGTGGCGCCCCTATCCAATGCGATGCTTTCTCAGAATAAGCTCAAGTTCAGCTACTGCACTTCCGTGTTTCTTCTCGCGCGGATCAGATGAGGAGAAAAATGAGGCTTGCGACTTTGCGAGAGCTCATGTTATATGATGCGTGCGCGCGCTTTTACGCACGACCGATGATCAGATCACGCGCGATATATACTTGTACTTATATCGTGGTCGTGATCGGTGATGCCGCAGCTGCATCAGCCGGAAATGCGGATCTGATCTCTCGTGATGATAACAGCTTTATGATCGGAAATAAATTTTAATTACAAGCCTTGAGATCTCAAAGTTGGTAGCATTGTGAAGTTTTCCTTATATTTATTGATAATTTTATTTGTACATAAAAATCATTTTTTCAAATACCAAACATCGTTGTGCTCTCTTTTTAATAACATTTAATTTTGCTACCTTCTGAAGAATCATACACTCTAAAACAAAATTGTGCACCGCATACTGGTGTAAAATCACTATATAGGATGATGTTAATTTACCACTTTTTAGTACTTTTACTCCACTCACATGAAGGAAGGGTATCGAACCCGAACTCACCGATTTCAAAAATTTCGATATATGTTGTAGATCATGAAAAAATTCATTCAATATACATGATCAAAAAATTAGCTTTTTGAAAATAAAAAATAAGGGTTGCAACCCTTAGGGTCAAAATTGCTTCAGTTATCTTTGTTTTTTTATAAGAAGTAATTTCTATTTTGTTTTACTCTGAAATACGCAGTAGAAACCGAGATATATTTAAAAAACCGTTTTTGGGGGTTATCTTTAGGGGTGGTTTTCACCCCCTAAATATGTTTTTCCGCAGATAAGAAAAAACACGTCTCTCATATTTTTTCATGATCTACAACATATATCGAAATTTTTGAAATCGGTGAGTTCGAGTTCGATACCCTTCCTTGTCAGAATATAGGTCGTATTAATTATCACTTTTGAGAGTAGTAATTTTACACAATTTTTTTAGAGTGTAAAGAGTGACTAAAATGATATAAAATGTTCAAAGGAAAATGTAATTTACGATTATGTCCTTTCTAATAATAAGGGTAATAAATTAATTCATAGCAGATAATTGTATAAAGACCTTTTATTGGTATTATAATTATACAATAAATATACTATAATAGAACGGCAAGCAATAGAATGATGTGTGTATAATTTTACGAATGAAATCAATAAAATTTATTCAGTTTAAAATTTTTTGTATGAGATCTCGTCCATTAATGACCAACATACATCACTTTTTAAAGTGATTTATTTGATAAGCAATAAGTTATTTTTTCACGAATAAAACAAATTGCAGTTAGTTTTCCCAAGATTTGAAATAGATATTTCCAAAAGATGAGGTCAAGTGTGCGAATGACTTCATAAGAGTCGCAAAATAATCTTGACAAAGGATTGATGTGTCTAAAAATAACAGATTTGTATAAATTTATATAAAAAATATTATTTACATAATTAATTGATTGCCATAATACTATTTATACAAATTTCATTTATATTATTAAAGTTTACAATACAAGTTATGTGGGTTGGGTAGAAAAAAAAATACGGAAACTTCGAACATTTAATATAATTTTATTGTCTTGATAGTTTTTATATCATACGCATGTAAATTTGCAGCATCATACAAATGACAATATTAAAAAAACAATTGTCGAGTAAACGGACTTCCTTGTATAGAAATCGAAGGTGAATGAAATACAAATTTTTACACTTTTTCTCTCATACTAGAGCAATTCATAAATAAATTACATTATATGTACGTAAAATTACGTTAGATCGTAAGGTGCTTAAACACTAAAAATAATAAAACTATGAAAATAACAAAAAAAAAAAAAAGGAAAACAAAATCATACTGATATCTCACGAGCCGGCACAGTTTCTGCCTCTCTACACGGCTATCGCTGGAGCAATACTATGATTGGTGGGACTCAAAGCGTAGAGAGGTAATTGACCATTTTCAATTCACGCAAAAGGACGTCTTTTTTAAAAAATAAAAAACTATCCATTCTGAGAGTTTAGGCGTTTCTCTCGTTGACGCTGCGCTCCAAACTCATTGCGTACAGGATTCTTATTATCTTTTTTTTTGTCTTTTTTGAAGCTTTTGTTTGACGTTCAATAATATAATCATCAACAAACACGCAGCTTACTATGTATTTTGTAACAACGCAGGACGCACGTTTTTCACCAGCCTTTGTTTTAAAGTCGACATTTCCGTTGAATAAATTGAAAATTACCATTACACAGACGGACATGTAAGGGTATATATATATACGTACCGTGTCTGATTGCCGTCTAAAAAAGTAGTTTTCCGACCATTATAACTACGCCTCGCAAACAAACATAAATTTTGATCAAGGAATGCAAAGCGTCCGAACGTCTTTGTCGCTCGCAAAAGTGGGCGAATAATCTTGGCTTAGAAGCATTTGGTATTGCTTGATATGCAATATAATTAATTATCAGCTACAAAAGTCGTTGAGTGACTTAATAGCAATTCAAAAGATATATTTTGTATGCTTTTTTAAATCGAATAAGATACAGTAAGACGGCGGATCTCAGCAGGTCTTAAGTATTTTTTCTCACAGATCCTTTAAAACTAATATACATACAAGTATGCATGTTAGAGAGATATCTGTAGTGCTCACTGATTAAAAAAGCCCTCGATTAAATAATCGTTCTATCATTTCTAAACGATTCATCTTCTGCATAATCAGATCTTATAACTGCAAAAAAATAGCTATATCTCAGAACCTCATTCCTCATGGAGGGATCAATAAATGTAATAGTGCGTGTATGTAAAATCTACTCCATAAAATTGGAAGAATATGATTAGACTGCATTAATAGGATAAGTCACAACGCCTCCGACTCCCGGGAGACAAGTTGTTTTATTTAAGGCCAAATCAATTTCACGAGCTGCTTGTCTTCCTTCTGTGATTGCCCATACAACAAGAGACTGGCCCCTTCGACAATCTGTAACGAATTTTTATTTAAAAAAAATATGTAAAAGTGAATTTGTAATAGAATTCGAATAAGATATTTACCTCCAGCAGCAAATACTCCAGGTACAGTCGTTGAATATTTTCCAAGAGGAGTTTCGAAGTTTCCACGATTGTCCATCTTTGTCACTAGTTGTTCTGATACATATTTCTCGGGGCCCAGGAAACCCATAGCAAGTAAAACCAAATCACATTTGTAAACCTAAAAATTAATTTGATATTTGTTTACTTGTAATGTACCAGGTCGTCAATTTTATTGTAATCATAACTTTTTTACCTTTTCAGAATTAGGAACTTCATTCATTTTCCATCGACCAGCTTCATCTTTCGTCCAAGATACATTGACTGTTTTAATACCGCTCACGCGACCATTTCCATCTTCCAGGAATTCCTGTAAAGTAGATTTAAAAAATTTTTGGTTATATTCTTCCTGTAAAAATATTTCGAATCATGCATTGTTTATTCAGTAAAAGTGTCACCTTGCTTAAAGTGCTAAATACTCTAGGATCTTGACCAAATCTGTGTACGACTTCTTCGTGTCCATAATCCATTTTGAATATTCTGGGAAATTGTGGCCAAGGATTATCTTCTGCCCTGGTCTTGGGTGGTTCTGGTAAGATTTCGAATGTAACGATTGATTTAGCTCCCTGTAAAGGAAAATAATTCAAAAGTAAATATTTGAAACTTTGAACTAAATGAAATTTACGAATATAATAATATAAAGAACATACTTGACGTAAAGATGTTGCAATACAATCACAGCCAGTGTCTCCACCACCAATGATAATTACATTTTTGTCTTTGGCCATTAACTCTGGGTTCAGTGGTGTCTTGTTACCCATTTGATTTTTTTGCCAATGCTCCAAGAAGCTAACAGCAAAATGAATGCCGGTTAATTTGCGTCCTGGAATTGAGAGATCTCTTGGCCACGTGGCTCCCGTACATATTAAAAGCGCATCATGTTGTTCTTTTAATTCCTTTAAAATAATTAAAATAATAAATAAATCGCTTAAAATTCATCATCGTTTTTTTAAATTAAAAGAAGAATAACTTACGTTGGCTGTAATACTCTTTCCAACGTTGACGTTAGTTTTGAAAATAATACCCTCCTCTTCGAGTAACTTAACTCGCCTTTGTACTACTTCCTTTGAAAGTTTCATTGTGGGAATGCCATACTGGAGTAGTCCGCCAACTCGATCGTTTCTCTCGAATACTATGACAGAATGTCCAGCCTTATTCAGCTGATGTGCAGCGGCCAATCCCGCGGGGCCAGATCCAATGATAGCAACGGTTTTGCCAGATCGCTTAGTTGGTGGATGGGCTACAATCCATCCCTGCTCAAAAGCGTGATCGATGATTGCGCATTCGATGTTTTTGATTGTAACGGCTGGTTCAGAGATACCCAAAACACAAGCACCCTCGCAAGGAGCTGGACATACTCTTCCAGTGAATTCTGCAATTATAAACGTTTATTGAATTACTGATGTATTTTACAATTAAATAATACTTTGTAGGATTATTGGAAATTTCTATTAACTAACCTGGGAAGTTATTAGTCTGTAGAAGTTGATTGAGTGCCTCTTTCCAATTATCTTGGAATACAAGATCATTCCATTTTGGAATAATATTTCCAAGCGGACAACCGTGGCTGCTCTGACAGAATGGAACACCACATTCCATGCATCGCGCAGCTTGTACCTTCAGTCCCTTCCTAACACCCTGGAAGTTGTAAATCTCACCCCAGTCTTCCATGCGCTTCTCAACAGGTCTGTAATGTCCGCCTTGTCGTTTGTACTTCATAAAGCCCTTAATTTTATCTAGTTTCTTTTGTGCTAATTCAGCATCAGCTACCACATCCTCTATATCCATCACAGATTCAATTTTGGCATTACCGTTGGTAATTGCAACAGCAGTCTCAGTTAAAGTCGATTCTTTCTCCAACATTTCTTTCTCCTCCGCCAACTGTTGCAAAGCTCGCTGGTACTCATACGGGAATACTTTGAAAATGCGGCTGGTAGGCTCTGGCCAAATGTCCAGCAATTCTCGTGCAATCAAAGATCCGGTCTTTGCTTCGAATTCCTCCAACAGTTGTTGAACGTAGTCGATATCTTTCTTTGCATTCAGGGGTAGTAATTCAACCATCTCTGGGTTGCATTTGCTAAAAAATATTAGAAGCATTATTACCACGCGCCGTAAGCCAATACATAAGTCTTTAATATGAAAATTGATTTGTACCTTTTGAACGATCCATCAACATCCAGAACGTA
Source organism: Torymus aiolomorphi (assembly GCA_036365515.1). Classification (NCBI taxonomy): domain Eukaryota; kingdom Metazoa; phylum Arthropoda; class Insecta; order Hymenoptera; family Torymidae; genus Torymus; species Torymus aiolomorphi. The sequence continues at coordinate 260,113,429 of CM070873.1, forward strand.
GGCGATGCCGCCAGACATACCAGCAGCGAAGTTTCTTCCCGTCAGACCTAAGATCAGAGCGCAACCACCGGTCATGTATTCACAACCGTGATCGCCTACACCCTCGACGACTACAACAGCTCCACTGTTTCGTACGCTGAACCTCTCAGCCGCAATACCGCGGAAGTAAGCGCGACCTGAGGTGGCACCGTAGAGGCACACGTTACCGACTATTACATTAGCTTCGGAATTGAAGTCTGACTCTTTGGGTGGATAAATGACGATTTCACCACCGCAAAGACCCTTTCCAACATAGTCATTGGCGTCTCCCTCGAGAGTCACGTGAACTCCCTTAGTCATAAACGCACAGAAACTCTGTCCAGCAGAGCCTTGAAGCTTGATATTAATACTGTTTTCTGGGAGACCTTCTTCTCCGTATTTCCTAAAATTAAACACAATAATACGTTAGTAAGTGGTAATATTTAGGATTGATGATGTTTTAACATAATAAGTTTTGTTTACATACTTTGAAATATGATAACTTAAGGTTGATCCGAATGCTCTGGTTTCGTTGTTAATGGTCATTTCAATATTAACGCTCTTCTGTTGGCCATTCATAATAGCCGTTGCCTTTTCAATAAGCTCATTATCAGGTCTGTTTTCTAACTGGAAGTCCTGTTTAACACTTCCACCCTTGATGTTAACACCTGGTCTCAATTCCAAAGCGCTACGCAAAACCATTGAGAGATCAAGTGTTTTGGCTTTGTCTACTGTAATGCCCTCGCGGACTTTAAGTAAATGTGTGCGACCAATGAGATCTTGGAATTTAGTAATTCCCAAAGAAGCCATAATAGTACGAATCTATAAAAAACATTTTTTGTAAATTAAAAATAAACAGTAATTTGTCTCTGTAATACATACCTCTTCTGCCAAAGCGAAGAAGAAATTGATCACGTGCTCAGGTGCACCGGCAAACTTCTTCCTCAGATGAGGATCTTGAGTTGCAATACCGACGGGGCAAGTGTTCAAGTGACACTTCCTCATCATGGTACATCCCATAGCGATGAGAGGAGCAGTACTAAGACCAAACTCGTCAGCACCAAGCAAAGCAGCAACGACAATATCGAAACCAGTACGCATCTGCCCATCAGCCTGAATAACCATGCGCGAACGAAGATTATTCAGGGTCAAGATCTGGTGCGTTTCAGCCACACCCAATTCCCATGGAAGACCTGCTGACTTGATTCCAGTCCAGCTACTTGCTCCGGTACCACCATCGTGACCGGAAATGACAACGTGTTCAGCTTTGCCCTAAAATTCAATTTATTTCAATTAGCAAAAGAGGAAGGATTTTTAGGGGGCTCTGAATTTTTTGTGGGACTAATATTTTACTTTAGCAACACCAGATGCGACTACACCAACGCCGACTTCAGACACAAGCTTCACGGATATTCTTGCATTCGGATTAGCACATTTCAAATCGTAAATCAATTCAGCCAAATCTTCAATAGAATAAATGTCGTGATGAGGTGGAGGAGAAATCAGACCGACACCTGGTACCGAATGTCTGGTAGCAGCAATATCTTTTGTCACCTACAATTATGAATAGCAATGAGTATCAAAACATTCTGACCAAAAACTTATATCTTAAAATAAAAAAAAAGCTCAATTGTGTACCTTATAGCCAGGCAATTCGCCACCTTCACCGGGCTTCGCACCTTGAGCCATTTTAATTTGCAAATCATCAGCGCTGGCCAGGTAACTCGAAGTAACACCGAAACGACCACTAGCAACTTGCTTGATCGCCGAACGTCTATTGTGCTGAGGATCTTGATTCAGGTATCTATCAGCGTTTTCGCCACCCTCGCCAGTGTTGGATTTACCGCCAATTCTATTCATGGCGATAGCAAGAGTTTGATGAGCTTCCAGAGAGATACTGCCAAAACTCATGGCGCCGGTCGCAAAGCGCTTCACAATATCTGAAGCAGGTTCTACCAAGGAGATATCGACTGGAGTCTTATCCTTCACGAATTCAAGCTGACCTCGAAGTGTGCAAGCTTGGACAACTTCCATGGATGTCTTTCGGTAATTCTCATAGGCGCTCCAGTTCTTCGAGCTTACGTATTCCTGGAGGCTGGCAATGCTACGAGGATCATTAATGTGTTTCTCTCCGCCAGCACGCCAGTGATAGATTCCAGGGTTGTTGATGACAACAGTGTCGAAGCTATCATCCCAGTAGGTTATTCGGTGTCTAGCAAAAGCTTCACGCGCCAATATGTCGAAGGTAACTCCGCCAATACGAGAATAGGTACCCTTTAAAAAAAAGTCACGATTTAAGTAACACATTTTCTTCAGTAAAAAATCTAATTAAATTTTTTATCATACCGAAATCTCATATACAATTTGAATCAATGGAAATCATTAATTGGATCCAGTTTATAATCATTGATAAGACAAACTTCTTTTTCATATTCAAAATTCTTTATGAGTTTCTACACACCTTGAAGCACTTATCGACTACTTCATCGGCCAATCCAACAGCTTCAAAGATCTGAGCTCCTTTGTATGATTGCAGTGTTGATATTCCCATCTTAGCCATAACTTTGGCTATACCACGTTCCATAGCTTCAGAATAACCCTAAAATAACGATGAATATTGTTGTAATACTTAGTAAGATAAAACATAAAAAAATGTTTTAATGTAGTGATAGTTAATAAAAAGTTTTTAATCACAAAAATATCATGAATTGGATCCATTTTATAATCATTAGATATGAATATAATAATTAATTTCTTGAAACTTTTACAATGTAAGGAGATATAATAAAAATGTTTACTTTGAATATGACATCGTCCGTCATCGATTCATCTAAAACGAAGTCAGCTCTTAAATTTCTGGCCATTTCAAATACCAAATAAGGACAAATAGCGTCTGCTCCATAACCAAGCAGAACACAAATATGATGAACCTCTCGGGCTTCTCCTGTTTCCAAAATAAGACCAACTTTCATACGCTGTCTTTCCTCAATCAGGAAGTGATGAACTGCTCCAAGCGCCATTAAGATACTCACAGGTACTCTAAACAGTAATTTGGTATTTACGTTTTTTCACTTCAAGAACAGTTATAATAAGGATAAAAGGTTATAATATTTTAATATTTTACCTTTCTGGTCCAGCCTGACGATCGGATAGAACAAGAAGTTGATATCCTGCTCTAGCAGCTTCATTGGCTTCGTTGCAAACTCTATCCAGAGTCTTTAATAAACCAGATGTACCATATGATTTGGGATAAGTACAGTCGATAATTTGAGACTTCCAACCACGGTAGCTAGTTTTCTTGATGACCTCAAGATCATGCAAGGATAAAATTGGTTGTTCTAAAAATAAACGGTGAACGTACGTTTCACTAGGTTCTAAAATGTTACTTTCTGGACCAATGGGGCATAAAAGTGACATTACAATTTTTTCTCTGAATGGATCAATGGGTGGATTTGTTACCTGTGACAGAAAAAAATAATTTATTATAATAATTAAAATTGTAATACAAAATGGATGACTAAATTCGAATAAATATTTACGTACTTGAGCAAACAGTTGTTTGAAGTATTCGTAGAGAAGTGGTTGGAATTCAGACAGGCATGCCAATGGAGCATCATTACCCATAGATCCAAGAGCCTCTTTCCTGAAAAAGTTATTTTGTTTATAATACAACATGCATACATAATGTTTTTAGTTTCAAATTTAATCTTGTTACTTTAATTTTTACAGAATTTGTTACTAAATTTTATTAATAGGAAAATAAGTACAATAACTTACTTGGTCTTAATCATTGGCAAGAGAAGTAGATTGATTGTTTCGAGGGTATAGCCAAACAGAGCGATTCGCTTGTCACCTCCCCAAACGCGGTGTACCGCAGAGATTCCATCTTTCTTTGAAATTCCATTCGTGGGAACTACAGCATAGCTAACGCCATTTTCGACACTGGAAGTGCTGTCCTCAGTGTGAGCTGCACGAAAGTCGTCCATGGTTATCTAAAGTGAAAGAGTCAAAGTTAAAGGTTTATCGTTAAATATATAGCTAGCCAGTCAACCAAGATTTTTATTACAGCAATATTAAAGATAAAAGTCGTAAATACGAATATTTTCAATCATATACAACAAATACTATAACTAATGTACCATGAAAAATAGTCGCTATATAGTTGTAAACTACCATACATATTTACCCTAAAACATATAATAAAGGCAAAAGGGAGAAAGGACGTACAATAAAGATGAGAGGAGAAAACGAAAGTACGTAGTTGTGGAGAACATAAAAATAGTGCTTTTACTTGCACGAAAGTATTGTCAAATCCAAGTGTGGATGAAAAAGATTTGGAAAAAAAGAAAACACACACATGAATTTAGATGATTATTTCTGAACTCACCCTCTTTTAAAAACACCAGTCACAGTCAGCATATGGAGAAATTGGAAAAAAATGATTTTGGATTAACAATTTGCCAATTATTGTGTTTGTCTTTGTCATAGTCACAAATTCTTTCAATTTACCATATTTTAATTGATTATTACGATGATTAAAAATTACAACATAAAAAACGTATCCCAGCCTTTCATCACGGTTCCACAAAAATAGATACCGACATGAACGTAAGGACAATACATGATTAACAGTTCACTGTTACCGTCAAAATGCACTTATGCGGAGTTTGTATTTGTGAGAAATACCTGATTCTTCAGCCATTGAGAATGTGGGCGGCTTCTGGCGATCTTCAACTTAAGTTCCACATCTTGGATGATCTGTTTCTCTTCGGTATCGACCAGCAACATTCTTCCAGGCTTCAAACGGCTCTGAAAATAAAATAAAATAATAATCAAGATTTGTGCACGTGGGACACAAGTTGGTTAACATTCATATCACAGCACTGGATGACGGTCCTACTCCTCTATACAAACCTAGTCCCTGGATGATTTAAATTATATATTAAATACATGACATGATTAAAAAATAAATTAAAATACAACGTGACTTTCTATCAAGTAGACACTGGACAATTTGTTAAAATGCTTTTGAATCTTCAATTGATATTCTGTTTTTACTATAAGTCTCTTATATGAGTAGTAAAAGAATAATTAACAGATATACTTATAGTAAAGACAGGATACCAGTACAAAGACGCTGTTTGTGAAAATTTGAATGAAGTATTTGAATACATCATACACAGATCACTTTTACATATCAATCATTGATTTAAGATTTCTATAATTAATTTCAAAATGGCAACACTCAACAACGAGGATAAGAGCAATCTATGTTGAGAAAAATATAAAAAAAAAATTGAATACTTGAAAAATTAATAACGAAAAATAAAAGAATTAGAAAGGAGGAATAATAATTATAGTATATAAGCAATATCGCTTGTCAACTTGTTGCGAAAAATCCGCTATAATAAAGGTACAATATGAACCGTAGATCACTAATCCCCAATCAGCCGCCTAAAGATGTCCCACAAGAATCTCTTGACCCTACAGCTGTAAATTCTTCATATTCAAAGATAATAGTAAAATAAATGAAATGAGCAGGAGGGTTATGGTTAAAAATGGCATTTTTTTTTCTGAGCTCTGGGGATAAGAGATAATCGTGCGTGTGTGCGCTCGTATAAATCGTCACTTTTTTTGTCAATTTCCGTCCGATATAGCCCAGAATTAAAATCAGCAGCGCCCATCGATTGGTTCCCATCGCACATCTTTGATCGCATGGTCTTCTCTCTATCTCATTCGCTCTTTCTCTCTCGTCGCTTAATTCTCTGTCTTTGTTTGCTCTCTCGTTTACCTTCAGGACAACATTGCTGGGCGGAGTGTCATAGACGCCCACTTCGGACGCCATCACCATCACATTATCCTTAGTGACGTAGAAGCGCGACGGGCGCAGGCCATTTCTGCCAAACAAAAAATTCAAAAAAGTCTTTTGTATTACCACACCTTTGCTCTGTGCCGCGCGGCGCTGTGTAATAATCCGCTCTCTCGTCTCTCAACTTTATTGTAGCTTCATCATCAATTCTTTTCATCATCTCGTTTTCTCTCTTTATCTCTAAAGAAAAGTTCGTTCGTTTGCCTTATTCCGTCGGCACTCGCACAAACTCTCTACATTATTTCTCTCTTTTTCTCTTTCGTTTTCGCGTTCTCTCTTTCTCTGCGTGTGCTCTCTCTCCGAGATACGCCAGTTTACTCGGTCTATACTCATGCCTGGATCTCACAAACAAGGACGCAGAGCGGTATGGATGCGAACACGACAATGCTTGTGCGAGGATTTTTCCGGTTTTTTTTTTTCGTTTCGCCGCTGTTTCACTCCGCTGGGTGTGTCAACCGACGCAGAAGGCGCTCGATCAAGACCAGACAACGGCAAACCATCCGAGCGTCTCTCTAACAAGCAATTGTCGTTTCACGATATACCTTCTACAGTCATTTTTGCCTACGTTGTTAATTTTTTTTTTTTTGCTCAGTATCGAGAAACTAGACCGATCGCGGGACTACTTGCAGTTAAACTCGCCTTATGCTCGCCTTATTGTCCTAACTTTTATTATAATTTGTTATTTTCCTGCAATGTAATAATGATATATGAAGAGAAGACAATATATGTCTATACATAATGTAAAAAAAACAAGGAATGGCGGTAAACTGTAGGGGAAAACGAACATAAAATAAGCAACAAATAAAACATATAAACTTAAACGAAAAACAAAACAAAAATAACTTCCTAATATCTAACTCCTAATGCCATCCCCTGTTACTTTACATTCTGTAGCGATTCGAAGGCGAGTCTCTCAGTCTTCTGACCAAGAACTCAGACGAGTTCTTCTGCAAATACCAATACTATTACATACCATATAATCACGATATTTCTTAATGGCATACACCCACTTTCTTTCAACATCAATAAAACGTAATTAATATTAACGGCAACTATAGTTAAGTTTCTTGACACTTGCAATAACTTTAGTATAGAGAATCAGCACATGTCTCATTTTCCATGGTCGATGCGATGTAAACTGTCCATATGGAAGCGAAATCTCGGATCAAAGTACCTCAGCAGTAGGATGAAAGTCTTTACCTGTCCAGGATTGCGCCGACGTAGCGGCCGTCGGTGAAGGTGAGCAGGGCTGGTCCGTCCCACGGCTCCATGGCGCACGCGGCCCAGTGGTAGAAGTCCCGTTTCTCCGTCGCCATCGTGTGATCGTTCTGCCAGGCCTCCGGCACCATCGTCATCACAGCCTGATTTCGAAAAAAAATATCGTTTAATAATTTTTTCGAACAAACCTCAATTTCAACAAACTAATAAGTTTTTCTTGTTAAAATCTCATTAGTAGTTGGAATCATAACGATCATTAATTGGATCCATTTTTTTAATCATAGAATTTCAACAAAACACTGAAAAACCTCAAAACTTGAATAAAGAAACTCACCTCGGGCAAGGACCGCTGTCCGGCATGGACAAGGAACTCAAGTACGCAGTCGGCGCTGCCCGAGTCCGAGAGATTCGGCTCGACAACAGGGTAAAGGTCCTTCAGCTGATCGCCGAATAGACTACTGCGCATCACGCCCTCGCGGGCCTTCATGAAGTTCACATTACCCCGCAGCGTATTGATCTCGCCATTGTGAGCCAGCAACCTGTAAACCAAAATCAATCATCATTAATCCATGCGATTCGTATACGTAAAAATTTAGTGTATAAAAGGTGGATTCTCACCGTAACGGGTGCGCTCGCTCCCAGCTTGGAAATGTATTTGTGGAAAAGCGCGTGTGCACCAGTGCCAGGTAGGTCTCGAATCTTGGCGACTGTACGGTGAAGAAGAGAGAGATGAACGTTTATTAATCACTTGTGTAAGCGATACACAGATAAATCTCGCGACGAGGATAAGTGGAGTTGCGCAAACAAACATTTATTTGAAATATTATTAAGCGCAAAATAAATGAATCATATTTTATCGTATATATAAATTTGAGAAGGATATAACGAACCTTTAGATCGGTGAAGTAGACCCATAGTTGATCGGCGGTGAGCTGTCCCTTGTAAACGACCGTCTTCAGCGACAAGGAGCAGATGTAGTACCTGAGGCCGGGCTTCTGTATAATGTGCGACGACCTCTTCCTCAGTACGAATACCTATGCAGTCCAGAACGAGAACACCTCCATTAATAATTTATCTCGCTTTTAATCCATACTTTTAGCGAACTTCTCAGTCGTGTTATACGCGATAGCTACGTCGGTATATCACAACGAACCGTCGCGCGGCCGTCGCAACGCATTCGATGCAATTTTAAAATCACCGCGGCGATACTTGGCTCCGGTCCATCTATCAACCGGCGCCAAGTTTCGATTCAACGACAAGCGGCGCTTTATAATATTCGGGCGGAAGGAGAGCCGATAATTAGAATAAGCGAGCGTGTTATGTATATATTTATTTACCTGACGGTTCAAGGCCTCGGCTTCTTGATCGCCGGTAACGAAGACCTGGCGCATGTACGGCTCGCATTTCTTCGCCACCTGGCCGATGTGAGAGTTGTCTGTGGGTACGTCGCGCCAACAGATCACCTGCGGGGATTGAAAGGTGAATGAAATGTTTGTCAGACAGCACGGGTTTGTTGACAGCCGGACACATTTTGCGCGTGCGCGTCTCTTGAGTATGCACTCTTCGAGACAGGAATTCGTACTTGCAAATGTGACTTATGTATGGTAAATTCGGAATGTATTATTGTGAACGGAAAAACGTGTTTTTCTTATTTAAGAATTTAAAATTAGTTTACATAAATAAATATAAAGTATTTTTGTTTCAGGAAACTGTTTACTTGTTATTTTTCCATTCAAAAAACTGCAAAAACAACAATGACTAACAAATTAAAATAAATTAATATTTATAAGAAATTGTATATATTTAATCACTATTATTATGTTGTCTGTAAATAAGTATTTATTTATATCTAAAATAGAAAAATACTAGCGTGACTCCATTTCGGAGCAAAAACACGTGGTCGCGTCCGTGAAATAAGGTTAGATTTCCAAAACTACTCAAGTCGACCAAGTAAAGCCAATTTTCACATCTCATTTCAACAATTCAACTATCCCTACTATGCCAAAAAAATCTGTGCATAAAAATTCATTATAAACAAAGAAAAAACTCACTCTCAATTGGCAATCCGCGGCGATCTTCTCGAAGGCGGCCTCGGTATCCTTGTGGCTCTTCTTGTCGAGAAATAATATGCCCGTGGCGTAGCGGCCGAACTCCGGCAGCTCGATCCCCTGCTGCTCTCTACACAGGGACACGGAAAAACTCCCGTCAATTCAATAGGCACACACAGAGGCAACTGTACGCGCGTGTATGTCGAGGTCACATGCGTTGAGGCGCCGGCGAGACACACACCGCCGTCCTTGGACCCCCAGCGAGAGAGCTCGTCACTACTCGCAGTTTTATCGAGTTAGCGAGAGCCGCGGGGATCAAAGTACGAGATGCTGCGTCAACGCGATTGCGTAAAGATGTGTGTGAGTGTGCACGCGACGGGGCGGAATGCGAGCATTGTTGTTGTTGAGACTATTTGGAGAGAGAGAGAGAGAGAGAGAGTTGCGTGTAATCGTGCGCGTGTGTGACGTGGTTTGAGATTGTAGCTTTGCGAGAGGTATAATGTGGTGCGCGCGTGCGTGCGTGTGTGTGTGTGTGTGTGTGTGTGTGTGTGTGTGTGTGTGTGTGTGTGTGTGTGTGTGTGTGTGTGTGTGTGTGTGTGTGTGTGTGTGTGTGTGTGTGGGGAAAGGTTTCTTTTTGTGAGGAAGAGGTGGTTGAGGGTTTCATTAAGCGAGAGTTTTACGGTATTTGTTTGGTACAGTGGGGAGGAGGGGGAGAATGAATGCATTATTGATTCGACGGATATTAAACAGTGGAATTCTTTGAATTTTCCGCATCGGTGGCGAGGAACGGGGCAATTTCAGCGTCGATTGGAAGCTAAATTAGTTTGACGGCGTGATCGATGAGTGTGTATATACAGCTACGTCTGTTTCGATACAAAGTTTTCGTACAAAGCTACTAGCAATTTTAGCTTCATTTAATTTAAGTTTCGCGTTCCGCTCCCGCGCGATCGACTACCTCGATCAAAGCAACAATAACAACAATTTTAGAACGTACCTAAGCTCGTCGGCATAGTACTGATGTGGTATGGCGCAGAGGACGCCGGCGCCGTCACCCGTGTCGTTGTCGCAGGCGCACGCGCCTCTGTGGTTCATGCGCGCCGACAGTTTCTCCGCATCGCGAACGATCTGTAAAAAAAGAGGAAAGGAGGAGGGTAAAATACATTATTATCGCTGTATATATAGGTACAGGTTTGTAGAAAACTCTCCGATTCGCTTTTTATTTCCGCCACGGGGAATTACATTTGATGTGTCGCGCGGAAACTGGGTCAATTCTTTGTAGAAATGTCAGTTCCGACGGGGGGCAGTCATAAAACTTCGCGGAAATAATGCGGGCGCAGCAGGGAGGAGATTTCATAAACTGGGTCTTTTTTTGTACAGAGCGAGGACGTGTTTGAAGATTGTCGGAAAGTTTTGCGTGGCATTGCAAAAGAGAGCAAAGGTTTTGGTCCAGTTCTATAAGAAACTGTGAAGGATAGTTGGGGTGGAAGGAGCCCAGGAATTATTGCGCTCCTTTGATTTATTGTTTATTTATTAAAAAGCGAATCCGAGATTTTAAAAAGTGTTATAATAAAGGGGGAATTGAAAGTATAGTCTTATGTAATTTGATTTAACGAAACTAGTATACTTATTGTCAACAAATTTTTTAAATTAAATATAATGTAATGACGCTCTTACGTAACATTAACTTTGAAACTAGTCTATTCCTCAAGTTTGAAAAAAATACTTGCGCGAGTTAATTACGTTTAAATGCTTTTGAATGCGCAATATTAAGCCCGAATGAACAGCATAATAATAATAATTCCGTGCAATAAACCCACAAATTTATAACACTTTCCAAGAACAACTTTCAATATTTGATAAAAAATTTTCAAAACCAGTTTACCCACTTCAAAACCTACTTCCCTCGATACTCATAAACACCGCAACTTTCATTTCGAAATTTAAAATCCGCACTATTGCATTACCCTTCCTGCATGAGCATCGCACATAACTTATATATTGCATTACCCATTCAGTGCATCAGTATAGTTCTGAACAACTCACTTTGTGGGAGCGTTTGCCATCGATGGCAACGATGAAGCCAACGCCGCAAGCTTCCTTCTCGAGCGTCGGATCGTAGAGACCCTTCTTCTCCGGAAGTGACCACGGCTCGCCGTAGCTCATACTTGGGACCTGCAACACACACAAGCGAATCGTACACATTAATATATAAAATGGAATCTCAAAGTGTATTAAGTAGTATGATATAATGGTATGTGGCCTTGAACTGACACGTGTCGCTCAAGTTTGGAATGTTTTTAGACTGTGGCGCATAATTGCTACGTGTTTGTTTGGATTTCGAACGCATAGTTTATTTCCGGAATTCGCGATTGATCTTCTCCTTGACGTAAACAGAGCGCTTTTTTAGTCACGCTCGAGATATTTTTAAATAACTCCCCGGAGTAAAAATGTTCTCATAATCGCACAGTTGCTTTTTCGTGCACTCAGAAAAACGATCCTCCCGTCTTGAAATAAAATTCCTTCCCAGAAAATCTTCGTGCGACAAAAAAGGATTCCTTCTGCGCGAAAAATCATCATCCCGCTACAGGAAGCTTGACTTCCTGTTGTAAGATAATTCGTCCTTCCATAGGAAGATATCTTCTTGGCCCTATTTTTAGCGGAAATTCTCTTCAGGCAGATTCTCGTTGATACAGGAAGATCGTTTTCTGAGTGTGGAGTGTTTTTTTTTAATGCTCAGTTCTCTAAAGAGACGAACGGCGTTGTAAATAGAGCTTTCGCTTAAAGCGCAATAAGCGAGAAGCGAGTGTTTACAATAAGAGGATACACGTTGGGGAAGAAAAAGAAGGAAATGAAAAAGGCGAGCTCTGGCAATAGCAGATAATTTATTCTCGAGTGCAGCAACAGCAGCAGTAGAATTGCAGCAAGCTTATTTCCGCTCGAATCTCACTCTCGACGTCGAATCACGGCTTACACACTTGGTCAACTCTCGGGTCTTGCATATAGTTTAAATCGACTTTAATATTAATATATTTCAGGTTACTCTGTGCGTATAGGTGAGTTATAATGTTTTACGTGGACTTTGAAGAAAAAACAATGCGGATGGAGTGCGCACTGTAATAAACTGAATTTCCAGCAAACAACGTTTTCCTGTTATAGTTAATTTTGTATCGAGGTAATTGATTAATTTTCTGATATTACGTAAGATAATTTCATCGTGCGCGAGAGAGCGCGCGCGCATATAAACTCGTAACGGCTTTGAATACAATCAAGGCTGCTTGATATTATCAAATGTACAAGTTACAATTGAATTGTAAATAGTAATTAAGCGCATTACAGCAGAGTTAAAAAATTTAATTTTAATTATTCGACAAAATTTTGTTTCTATTCGGACAGCACGCGATCCACGATTTAATTAAAACTTTTCTTATTACGAATCGCCTCGAGTGAATCGATGGCTAATTAAATTATAAGCTAGAGAGAGTAATTATAGTGTATTTCGGGAATTTCGCTAAATTCGTGTGTGCTTGTAACTCTATTTTAAATTTTATCAAAAATGAAATGAACCGAATTCCAGGTATAACATTAAAAGCAGCTTTGCCTCACTTAAACCATATTCAAATGCACTTGCGCTCCATGCATTTACGAATCCCCCACGTGGGCGATCCATTCAACATTAGTGAATCAAGATCGAGGATACAACGTCGCCCCCGTTCACATATTGAATTCCTCGTCAAACCCAGAGCTGGCGCCTGCACAATTTCAATTAGACCATCGTACCGCTACTGCACTATTAGTTACAAACAATACCGATCGTACAGCTATACTCGACTTTATCCTCAACATATATTACACACGCACGCACGTACGCACGCACGTACGCACACACACCCACACACACACATACAGCGGGAGTAATACAATCTCTAATCCGCGATTTCTCGCATTTTGGATTATATATGGACGGGTCGGATTTGAAACGGCTTCGGTCTCGCGCGTTTCAAAATCCACATGTGCGTGAGTGTGTACGAGTACTTATGACGAACTTCGGTAACGTAGACGACAACGGCTTCCACGTCGAATTTACGATCCTGCGCTTGGCAGTGACAAACGCAAGCGCTGGCGTATAGCGTAGGAAGGTATTGAGAGATGATTTTGCTCAGGAGTTCGGTATGTGCGCGTGTGTGTGGGTGTGTGTGTTTCGAGAGGGAGAAGTTTACGAGAGGCATAAATCGCGCGGGAGTTTATGCGAGGATGATGATTTATCGGGTATCATCGACCGTGACGGAGATCTCTTTATTATCTGCGAATTGAAAATCAAATTTGAGAAGGGGTATGGTTTTAATGCAAGTTTTACTATCGCAATTTTAATATGTTCTGCATAATATCGAACGATATGAATTCTTGAACGCAAAGTTTTTCAACGCATTCTGCTATATAATACGCGCGCATAAAGCTTTAACGTTACACTTGACCATAAATTTAAAGGCTAATAAGGGAAAGTGCATCGCAACGAAAACACTAAAGCGAAACAACGCATATACAAAAGCGAACGAGCGCGCGCTCTTAAGAAACGATCGTCAAGCAAAAACTATATAAACATATACACTATAACTCTGCTCTATAACTATTCATACATCGCAATTGCGCGCAAAACAACATCCACTTGTACAACGCATTACATGTACCAATTTATTTCCTAAATCACAGCGATTCTCTCATCTCCCGATTCAATTCACCGCAAAACTACTACTGGATTTCATCACTGAACTAACTGTGCGGCGCACACAAAAAAAACACCGGCAGCCGAGCGAGAGAAAGAAACGCGCAGAAGCGCGCGCAACCTTGGATTCTTTTCAAAAACAGCCTCGCGCGCTGCCGATAATTACGGATTATCGTCGCCACGAGCCGTGTCGTGTGTACGTGTGTACCTGTGCGTCTGCACAGCAAAAAAAATGAGTTACGCCACTTGTGTTTGCGAACGGTGTATGTGTATGTATAACTACATACGTGCACACATGTGTGTATACTCTTCTTCGGCGCAGGAGCGCATTTGCGGACCCGTGCGAGTTACGCGGTACGATCGCGTTTGGCCAGAGGATGTAATTGCGTTGGACGATGTTGTTTTGATTGTTGTTATAGTGTGCGTTTGAATGAGAAACATTGTTGCTAGGTGACAATACCGCGGAGATATAGGCGAATTAAAATTGTTTATACTTACGAGTAATAGCGCAGTGAACGCGCGCCGCTGTGTTATTTACAATTTAAAAATTTTCGTTCTTTTTTCATTGCGATTTTACATACTATGTTGACATACTTAGTTTTCCCTGCGCACCGTATTGATAATAGCACGTAATATAGCATATAATATATCACGCATCTCATTACACTCTGAATCCAAAACCGGGGCAATTAATGTAACCTCCTCCGCATCTCCTACACGTGAATTACAAAGCAAGAATTCGCAATATCCCTGCAGAAACGCGACGTTATTAATTTAGGAGGAAGGGACGCTTAATTAGCGCGTGCTAAAATTGCCGCACCGACAACTGTACAAAGATCCCTCTCTCACTAGGGAGGAGTAAAAGAGTCAGCTGCGCGGAATCGCGAGATAAAGGATTTATCGGGACAAAAGGAAGAGAACGCGGGGCGGGGTTATGTAAATAAGGCGCGAGAAATGCACGAGAGCGAGAGAAGGTCGTTCTTTTTTTCATTATAATAATAATAATAATAAAAAAGAGGAGCGTGAGGCGTCGAGCTAATATTATGCGCGAGAGAGAGAGAGAGAGAGAGAAAGCGGCGGCGTTATATAGCCACCCTGCGGGAGCTTTTTACCCGATCCTTTTTTTTTCTCACTTTTTCTTTATACCAATGTACGTATGTACGTACGTGTGTGACGCTTTTGCAGCGGAGGTCGGTCAGGGTTAAGTGGTGCGCACATGCTAATGGGGGTGCGCGCGGGGATTTGCATATTCCTTTTTTTAAAAGTCCTTATGAGGGGGTATTGCGTGTACGCGGCGAAAGGCGGTGCGGAGATTTTTTTATGTGCTGAATAAATCTTGTTCGCGGTTTCTTGGAATTTCTACAGTGGAAGATATTGTAACGTGACGAGGGTCAAGCGAAGCTTATTATTTTCAATCTTTGCTGATTCATGGCTTCTGTACACTGAGAAAAAATTTTTGTAAAAATTACCATACTTCTAGTAAAGCCACCACAGACTGTAAAAACCCAAAAAATTACCATACTTTACAGTAAATTTTATAATACAGTATAGTAACTTTTCCTATATGCATAGTAAATTTTCCTATATTTCTAGTAAAATTTCTTATAAAGTATGGTCATTTTTTGGGTTTTTACAGTCTGTGGTGGCTTTATAAGACAGTATGGTCATTTTTACGAAAATAATAATAATTTTTACAAAAATTTTTTCTCAGTGTAGGGTCGTTAAGTGGAAAGGGAGAGATGATTAATTGCCGATGGAAGTTAGAAATGATTTTGATGCAAGGATTGTACAATCACGTGATGTTTTAAGTGTGATAAAGGAAATAGTATCAATAGAGACTTTTTTAATTTTGAAAGCGATGCAGTCGTAATCTCTGTTATCACGTTTAGAGTATGTTAGAGAAGATTACATATACTAATTACTAAGTACACAAGAAGCAGCGTTAACTGAGTCAAGATGAGTATATTCACTTGTTTTTTAAAACCTTGCCATTTAGTAACCTCGTCAAATTTTTTTCATTACCTACTCCTTTTGTTCTCCAAGCGAATAATGGCACAGATTTCACTAACAGCGTTTTGAAAAATAGCTAATTTTAAACGTCTCTTATATATCAATTTCTTTTCACGAAAAGCCTTTTAAAAAGCTTAATCGTCATTTGAAACCTGACCTTAAACTGCCATCACCGCGAGTTTTCAAAACGAGCTGAAACGTCCTCAAGTTGCGTAATAAATAACCAGCGCACTTCGTCAAGACTAAGATTAAAAAAATTATTTTTAGTAAGACAACATCAACATCAGGAGCATTTTTAGAAAAAAAAAATAGTAGGCCGAACTATATATCCACCGGCTCAATGCCAGCTTCTTACCCCCATTTATTACTTCGAGAAAGATCCTATTACTATCTTTTACCCACTTCCACTTTATTCTCGTCCGCGACGTTTTTCTAAAAATCTCTCTTACACTTATACATTCAATCCAAATTCCTCTCTATACCAAACCATCCCGTCCCTATATACCCTCCATTAATTATAATCCTCCTCCTCCGCTCAGCCACCCACGCTCCCGCCAACGCAAACTACGTCCAACCCCCCGAATAATTTCGCGCCGGCGAACTCCGCACGTGACACAACACCCGCCACTCCGAGAGCTAATATCGATTTGCACGCGCAGGGATATATACGCGTACACGCTGGTCATTGTCGGCGCGGACGAACGTCTTGCGAACCTGCTCCCCGCGTCGTGTGTGAGCTGCATGCATACAGCGGCGGCGACGGCGGCAGGTCGATGGACGCGCGTTTAAAATAGACCGCCGCAGGGTATTTTCGCTCGTTCCGCCGCGAAACTGGATGCGCGCGCGAGAGAGGAAAGGTTCGCGTGAGTGTTATGGATCGGGCGGGTATTCTTTAACGGATGAGAGGGTCGATTATTTACGGGCGACGCGTGGGCTGAGGTTGTTGTGTTGACGTGGCGATAGATTTTTCAAGTGACTGTTATATGAATGTATAATGGTATATAGGGTTTAGGGAGCGATAGTTTCGTTATGTAACGTTGCGTAGAAAGTAGTGAGTGATGGCTTTATCTGGATGTATTCATTTTTCTCTCGGATAATAAAATGTCAAACAAAATTCGAAGAGAAGAATTATTGCGGCATTTTTGCTCTAGTTGGCAGTCGTAGACAAGAGCAACGATAGTGTCTGGGCGAAGAGTGAGATGGGTAAACATTGATGAAAGCACGTTCAGCTTTTATTTGTCATTTTTATAAACTCGCGGGATGAGAGATGACTTTTGCAAAGGCTCAATCTTACCAGTTATTTAATTGGTAGTATTGATGGTAGACAAAAATACACCTGAGTGTATTTTAAAAACAAGTGCAGATAAAAATAACAAATTGAGACGTAATAATCAATAACAATATATAGAAGACCGCGTTGTTCAACTTTTCCAGACTTTGTTTCCCCTTTTATCGGTGTCGCTGTACGATGTTTGTAAATAAATGCGGGGCAAAAATTATACGCCGCTTTTTAAAGCCGCACGCGTCGTTGATAAATTTATATCAATGATAATTACGTAAGGTTATAATATCTTCACCTCGTACACCTTTGAACGTTAAAAAACGTCCTCAGCCCGATAAGAGAAGCACTTTGTCACCCAGCAATAAATAAAAGTCTACGCTCCTCAAACAAAGCCGAAAAAACATTCAAAACACCTCTAAACCCAAACAGCTTATTAGAACATACTTCATCATTACACTGTACGCGAACGTCGACGTACGCCAACTTGACTCAACGACATAATTCTATTCCCAGCATCGCCGCGAAGACCGACGTCGCGTTCGCCAATCCCTGAATAAAGACGTTTACAACAACCTCGTATACACGTTTGTACTCTCACGCTCGTCTCGCGCGCTATCAATGGATCTATTATTCAAAAATAGAGCGCCGCGAGCCCCGCGGTAGCGTTCTACTTCATAATAGATATATACACACACACACACGTCTGAGCCCGTATGTGTATGGATGTATGCACAAGCTATCAAAGCACGGCCCACGCGAGCACGCGCGTCTAGACAATCAATTCCGCCGATAGATAAGAATGTACGCGCTCGCGGGAGAGATTAGTTTCCGCGAATAAACGCCGCAGGCGACGATGACGGCTGCACCTATATATGTATGTGTATGTATACAATGCATACGCGTCGCGGTAGACGTATGCACGAAGCGCAGTTCGCCGTAATTGCTTTCGTCGAGGAGGAGGTGGAGGAGGAAAACGAGGGAAGCGTTAAACTATCGTGCGAGAGTGCACATACGCTTTTGTGGAGAGGGATTGGATTATGCGGTTGAATTAAGGGATTTAGTTGTCGGCGATGGCAATAATTTTGACTGGTGGTTTAGTGCGGAAAAATAGGTGCTGGGTCTCGCAATTAGATCTGATTAATGTAATCTCGCGGCACCGCGTGTTCGATCAGAATTTAATTAGGATTCAATTAGCTTTCAATCGGAGGTCTTAATTCACTTGATGCAGCAGCTCATTGTCTAACGCCTCTGAAGAGTGT
The DNA here is from genome assembly GCA_036365515.1 of Torymus aiolomorphi. Classification (NCBI taxonomy): domain Eukaryota; kingdom Metazoa; phylum Arthropoda; class Insecta; order Hymenoptera; family Torymidae; genus Torymus; species Torymus aiolomorphi. The sequence continues at coordinate 260,131,853 of CM070873.1, forward strand.
TTTTATATCTTTCTCATTTTTTCACCGCGTGCACTTATAATCCATCTTTAAAACGCCCGCGATGCAAAAATCCATTTATACGGCAATTATCTGGACAGCACGTTGTTGATAAAATTCAATTCGCGTGCGCGTTTATCGCTCGTTCGTTTCGCGCGGCTGCGTAAATAAATCGCGAATCCCTCTCTCTTGAGAAAATTAAAAAACTTTAGTATCGCGCCCGAGTTTCCGTGCCAGCAGCAGATGACATCGATTAAAATTCACTAGGACATATACCACCGCTATATCTATACAAAAGTTCAGCAAAGTTCAAGGACTAACGTCTTCGCCAACTTCCCCAAGGCCCTCATCTCGTAGCTGCCGCTACACGCTTATTGATTCGAGGAACCTCTCTTCTGAGGCACAAAATTTCGCGTTCCCAATCGCAAAGGAAAAAAAAAAATTGCGCCTGTATTTAGACCTTTCGCTTATCGCGATCAGATACCAGACTCCGTAGCTGCTGCTACGCAGTTGTGCGTGTACATGACAAAGACGGAAAAAATGCGTCGTAGCGTGTATTACCCTCTCTTTACATATATGTATACATACACAAGCCAGTTCAAGCGCGCTCCGCGCGCTCTTCGCTTCACCTCTTATACAATTAATATTGAAATATTATGAATTTAAAATTCATTTATACCACTCTAACCTCAAAATCACAACTTTGATATGATTTTTTGGCGCTCGTGGTATAAAATACCATTCGAAACTAGTGCGTAAATCGATTATTTAGCTGGTGTGACTTTTTCGCACTCGCTTCGCTCGTGCAAAAAGTCACACCAGCTAAATAATCGACTTCCCCACCCGTGTCGAAATGTACTATTTATTTAACATACATAAATTCATCAAATCTTTTCTACTAAAACTTGGATTGTATTTATATTTATTTTAGTTTATTCCTAAAATACAAAAATTTTGAGGTTAGAAATTTAAGCGTATTCAGAACAGTTTTTATAGTCCTTTATTATTAAGGGGATGTAGGAGCGAACTTTATCGATGGTGACCCCCACCCTCGAGCCGTATTTTCCATTGTTCACGCGAAATTTACTTCGTGATATTGAAAATTAAGTTGCTAGCGATTTGTTATCGTGTAAAGAATGCGGGATCACAGCATTTTCAATAATCAAAATGTTCAATAATTTATATAATGCAATATTCTTAAAATTGACGCGTGTAATTACGTAAAAGTGACGGTCATCTTACAATTTTCTGTGTGAAACGGCACCCTCACCTTGCGTCGTATTTCCCATTATTTGTCTTAACTAAAAATTATTAAACGCTGTATAACGTTCATAAACATTCTTTATTATAACAAGAACACGCGATCACCGCATTTTTGTGTTTTACGATTGTATACTTTTTTTTATTTATGATATTATGTTTCTGAGGTTAGGAAAATTTCAACCAATCAGCGTGGCTCCGACATCACCTTAACTACAGATAAAATGATAATACTTTTTTGTTACACAATGTTAAACTTTAAGTCATTAATACAATTTATAACTTATATCTTTAGTTTAAATAGTTCATAATTTAAAATTATATGGGTTTTATTTGGACGAATCAGTTAAGACCTTAAGCTAATAGCTAACGTCACTGCAGACCAATCACGGGTTCCGTTTAAACGGACTTGACCCCAATCGCAAAGGTTTTATTTCGGCTTCACATTTCCGTCATTTTTTTAAGAGAGAAAATATACGCGCTGCTGCTGATGATAATAAGCAGCAACGTGCGCTTTTAGAACAGGTGTAGACAACAAATCGCGATGATCGAGGGGATCGATCATTGCGCCGTGCTATCTGTCTGCATCGCCGAGGTATATAATAACCCCCTCTCGCTCGGAAAGCTTCCGCGCGAGTAGCACGCGCTCGAAGCGTGACTTATTTCGAGGCGCAACGTACTTATCAACGATTTGAAATTCACGTAATTGCGCGAGCTTGTGGATTGCAAATTATTGCGATTGCGTTTTTTATTCGTCTTTCTTTTTCTTTTTTTAGGAAAAGGAGGTATTTTTAGCGGAGGCGAGAAAAACTCGTCTGGTAGGAAAGTTTTCAGGTTTCATATGCTAATCCTCTCTGCAAAAATACGCCTAAGCGTGTGTGCGTATGTATAATACAAGATTTATGGATCGGCATAAAATCGCTGAGAAAATAAAAATTAAAGGTGTAATATACAGTAAATATTCTTACAACGCGATATAGTCGTACCGTACCGTCGTCGCCTGTCATTATTTCGATGTCTTCCCAAACTACTTTCATATTCATAAACTAGCGTTAGCCATTATAAGCCAACATTTCGTAAAGCACACGATTACACACAGCTCGTGAACCTAGCCCCCCCCCCCCCTTGTTTTTTAACAACAAAAAACACTATACTCGCAGTCCTTTAAATCCTCAGCTATCTAGCTCGCTCGCACGCTAGGAAGCCTCACCGATACCCCCAATAAAATTAATTAGCTGGCTGACGAAAAAAAAAAAGAAAAGAAAAATTACAACCCCCCTCCGCTACGTACGTCACTCGCGCACACACACACACATACACTGTCTGACCGGGCCCCGGAAAGAGCGCGTGCACCGGATCCACGCGCTCGCGTATCGATTTCCCGGCTGCGCGCGCTCGCGCCGACGCGTGGGCGCAACCCTCTGTGACCCCATTCAAATAGCGGCGACGTAATCGCTTTCGACACACGCGCGTAAGAGCGCACAGCGCACGAGCGTGTCTATTTATTTTCGCGCGAAGGATTGCTATTTCTGCGAGAAGCTGCGAAAAGAGGAGACAAGAGCAAGAGACAGAGAGCCTTTCATTTAACCGTGTTATACAATTGTAGTATAGTGTATAGGGGGTTGAAAAGTGGTACGACGAGGAAACAAAAGTTTTACGATTGAAATCGCGGATCGGTGGGGTGGGTTGTTAAGGAACGGAAAAAAGGCATTAGGTGCACGCGACGGTATGGATGCACGGCAGTTGATACTGTTATTATTTTCATTGTGAGAGGGAGGAACGAGGCGAATCAATATTTGCGAGATTTTAGTCTAGCCGCGACGATGATGATGATAATAATGATTATCGTATCGGTTTTCAGAGTGGCTAACGATCACTGATTACCGTTGTGAATCACCTATACAGCGAAAATCGTGCTTTCCAAGTATTGACGGTCACGGTAACCGAAGACACATACTTTTCCCCTTCCGTTGATAAAAGGTTCGACAAACATTGATACCGGCGAGTGACTTTCTTGGTATAGTGCATTCTGTTCAGTCAGCTATAGGTGCGACTGCTTTTTTTTGGAAGCGTTTGTACTTTGTTCGGCGAAGAATTTATCGTTAGACTATTCGGTGTAAGGCGTAGAGCCTTTTTACATGTATTTTGAAGTTTTTGAGAATAACAGGAAACATTCTAATTCAGATAAAAGGTATTTCACTTGTTATATTATTCATCTCTGAACTATCCAAATTAATCGTTTCTTAAGTATCATCAACCACTCTCCCAATTTTTTCCAAGCTTTAATAGCACTTTTCGACACGGGTGCGGAAATAGATTATTTACGTACTAATGTCGAACCGCGTATTTTATGCCACGAACGCCGAAAAATCATATCAAAGTTCTGATTTTGAATTTAGAGTGGTATAAAAACTTTTTCGCAATCCGTATTTGATACTGCAAACCAATAATCTTCGCACAAAAGTAATTCTCGCCACCAACCTCTCGACAACATACACATATATCATACAAACCATCATCCTCATCCCCCGAAAAACTCACCCGAGTTTATCCACTTCCAATACACTCCAACTCTCGGACCAAAATCCTCGACGCTCGCACAGCCCTTCCAACGCTGTCGCTTTTAATCGGGATTACAGCGGCTCGACCGATTAGATTCGCTATAAGTGTCTCTCGCGACTCTGTCGTTTTCTCTCTCCTCTCCTCCTCTATATACTCTTCCTCCGGAGATCGATCGATCGACTCGTCCCCCAAGGTCGTCTGCCGCAGTCAACGCTGGATCTGGCTGACAAGTGACCGTGTGACGTCCGTCCGCGCGATTCTTCTCTCACTCACATCTATCGTCTCTCTGTTACGTGCAGCGTATACGTCTGTGTATTATAATATGCGAGGAGAGAGAGAGGAGCTCGTGTCGGGTTGAGGCGCGAAGCCAGACTGGAGCAGCTATAGCGAGCACGAGCTGCAGGCGCGCGCAGTAGTAACAGCCGCGCGCCGGTCGGACCCCCCACCTCCACCACCGCCGCCGTCGCCGCGCCGGTTGATATATATGTATATATATTATGCGAAGACACGCACAGATACATGCACACTCGTGCATGCCTACCCCCCACGACTGTCGCTCGTGATGACGTCTCACATATGCCGTAATAGTTTTTCCCTCGAGTATAGAGAGAATATATGTGTAAGTCAGGTGTCGGCGCATTCGGGAGGAAAAGGCGCGAGGATGTGTGTTTTGCTTCTCGAGTTATTAAGATTGGAGATTCGTGGAGTGGTGTCGAGTGTTGTAGGAGGAAAGGAGAGGAGAGAGGAGATAAAGGAAAATTGGGTTGGTAGGGTGCTGTGTGGATGACGGGTTTATAAATGGTTGGGGGGGGGGGCATGCGTATTGTGTGGGTAGCCGTAAATAGAGTAGGCCGTGATGGTGTGGTGGTTGGTATTGTGTATATGTAGGAATTTTCCATGGTTGTAGGGAGACCGGGGCTAGTTGGCATACAAGGTAGGTTGATCAAACGTTAATAACTCGTATAGTTGGAGTAAAGGTCAAAACTACTGATGTCAGTAATGTAAAATGGAATAAGGAATATTTTTTTTAATTTTCAGTTGGAAAGCATCATGCGTTTTGGAAATACGCAAGTTTTAAAATTTTTTGAGATGTTGGTGAAAATTTTACATTTTGAAATATGTCGTGTAATTCTTTGAAACATTTTGTTAATCTATTTTTTCTTAACATAGAGCAAATGGTTGCTTTTTTACAATTTTACCATTGCTATTTTTTTTATCCTTCAATTTTTAATATAATTAGAAGAATTTTTAAATTAGTGTTCGCTTGGGGCATGTTTACTGATCTATTGAGAACAGGCAGATTGTTTAACTAATCATTTTACTATTTTAATATCTAATTAACAACATTATTTTTATATATAAAAATTCTTGTATGTTGATACAGAAAATCTATGGAAGTCTAATAAAACGGCCATTTATACATTTTGGGTAATTTATAGTTTTTAGCTGATTATAGCTTATTTTCTGATCAATGTCACATTCGCATATGCGATTCTTTTATATAATATAATAATATCGTTATTTACTCAATGATTTATTATCAGTGAACTTACCACATGCACGTGGCCAACTTACCCCGCTTATGGGGCAGGTTGACCAAAATCGTGCAATTAGAAACTTGTTTCTACCTTTTTTGTGATCAATTTACAAATTTGAAAAAAATCATGAAGAGTTTTGTTAATTAACTAATACTGTTTTGCAGAAAAAAATAAAATGTGGAAAGACGGCCAACTAGCCGGGTCTCCCCTGCTGTGCATTAAATTACTATATCTAATGAAAAAGTTAGCTGTATATAAGAGGACAGCTGAATTTTTACGTTAATGGTATTAATGTGAGGATTTTTTTGCAGTTATATATAATTTCGACCGAAAAATATATTATATTGAAATTTAAATAAAATTTCAACTGAAAAACGTCGACTACTTTTTCCACGAATTCCTTCATTATTAAAAAAATTTTTAACGCGTCAATTGTAGCAAAAAAAATTTGCAACGCCTTCATCATTTTTACTTGATAATTCTCCAAACTCTTTGACGTCATAGACCGGTACTATTCCAATTTAAAAGACAGATACTGCACCTAAAACTTTTCGCTTGGACAAATATCTAGAAAAATTCAAAGCTACGTCTCAATTTAGACGCTTGTTATTTTTCACATGTGCGTCAACTAATAATAGAATACGAAGTAATAAAAACACAGGCGCGGAAAGTGTGTCAAACTTTATCAAAAAATTGTGTAAACACGAACGAAAAAATTTACCAAGAAAAACTGCGGCCAGGAGGCGCCGAGAGCTGAAAGAAAAGAAATTTGGAACGATTACGCAACGATCGATTTGCATTCCAAATAAGTCGTTAAAATTTCAGATCTATCTGCAGAACAGATAATATTTTTTCGAACACTCAGATACGGCGAGCCCGTTTTATCCCCATCTTAGACAAAAAAACCAACCGTCAAAATAAAAAGTCAAGTACAATGTGAAAAAATTTTGTAAAGTTTTATAAAAAATTTATGAAACCGTTTTGATAAATTAATGGTGTTATGAAATTTTTATAAAATATATATATAAAAATTATTTTTATGTAATTGTTTTTATAAAAATTTTACAAAAACGATTTCAATAAAATTTTATTAAAAACTATATTTTATAATAATTTTATAAAAATGACATTTTTTATAAAGATTTTATAAAACCATTATTTTATAAAAATTGTTTTATAAAATATATTTTTATAAATTTTTATAAAAACCTTACAAAATTTTTTTACGTGGGTGTCACACGTCGCGACAGACATCCACACTCTAGAAGTATAAACACACGATAAAAGAGCTGATTTCCAACTATAGTATATGTAGCGTCTAAATGTTATTCCCCATGTTCGAGAGCACGACTGTGGTATACGTAATAGGAAGTCGACCCCCTGGGACCAAAGTTGCGCAACGCGATGATGTTTGTTGCTCTACCCCCGATTTCCCTCTCTCTCGCCTTTATTCATTTACGTATACGCGCGCGAAAGTTTAGTAATTTTGGCGAGGGTTAGCAGATAAGAAACTTTGCTTAGATGCGCAGCGTTAAGGAGATTTTGGCAGCTGCGCGATCGCTTAACTTTGGCGCCTCGATAATAACGGTATTATTATAGTCGACGGTCTCGCGGCGTGCATTTTTCTCGGTAAAGATGCTAATTCCAGATACGTGATTTATCTGTAGTGGAAGGTCGTCGTGTGTGGGTGCGATGAGAATGATAAGAAAATGCGACATTCAGTGAAATTCAGTGTAATAGGATGAATGGCGTTGAGTGTATGATTTGCGTGACAAATTTTTCAGGAGATATAATCTTAAATAATTAATGCGGACAATTAGGAGAGTATAGCGATATGACTGACTGATTGTTACATCATTGGAGCCGGAGAAATGTGCATGAAATTACTTCAAGGACGTTTAATGTGCACTTGTAAACGAGGAAGTTACGTGGAAGAACGGTTTTAAGATCGATTGAAGGATTTTTTTCTTCTTCCTGGAATAATCAAGTATCTTTTATCGGTATAATGAAGCATTGATTACTGGGCATGACTTATTTTGAGGTTCATGTTTAAATTGTATCGGGGTCATAATAATAATAATACATACATACTTGCTAACACTATTCACATTTATAACAAGATGTTAGAAAAAATACTTTATACCACTCTAACCTCAAAATCACAACTTTGGTATGATTTTTCGGCGCTCGTGGTATAAAATACCGTTCGAAACTAGTGCGTAAGTCGATTATTTAGCTGGTGTGACTTTTTCGCACTCGCTTCGCTCGTGCACACCAGCTAAATAATCGACTTCCCCACCCGTGTCGAAATGTACTATTTTAAAATAAAAATTATTTTTTATTATATTCATACTTTTTTTTTTAATTAAACTTGATAAATATTAAATATAGAATCCACTATTTCAACCTTCGGTGGAAGGTGAAAGAGGTATAGGCCAGGAGCATTAAGCCCATAATCATTCAGATATGGATGCGTTCTGACGTAGATTATCTTTTTTGGCTATAGCTTCTCCATAATATATAGAACGAAAATATCGGGGTGCACCAAAAAAAAAGTTATGCTAACTGCAGGAACAATCGAAACGTGAAAAAATACGTCAAAATCACGGTTGTTCTCATACATTATTGAAAATAACTTCTTAACTATACGTTTTAGAGAAAATATTCATAGGACCAAATTTGTTCCGCATGAAATTTTCTACAAGGTAGAGTTAAATAAAAAAATGGAAATGCAATAATTACATAGCAAAATAGCAATAAACTCGCAAAAAATCATGAAAAATAGGATATTTTTCAAGCACTTGTAGAATTATTAAGGACTGGTCCTATCCTTTGAGAATTTGTATGTAAGTACTTCAAAGCAATATAAATAAAGCCCCCAAAGCTGATCAGTCGTATAGTTTTCGCACAATTCATTTGTTAACTAAACTCGTTGGAAAAAATCACTATTTTGTTGCATTAATGCCAGAGTCAAACTGATTATTTAAAATCGGTTCTGATTTTTTTACGTACTCATAATGTTCCCAGCTATCATCTGGCATCGTCAGAATATCAATTTTATAATTGTTAATAATTTTTTAAGCAATTTTAAATGCTCGGAAAATTTTTCCCTTATAAATAATTATTTCTACGCTGCCATTTTACAAGTAAAAAAATATTATAACACATATAATGAAAGTTCTTGCAATCGCCTTTCATTTAAAACCATGCTGGTCTCGATTGAACGTATAGATCGTGAGATATAAGTCTCCAAAGATGAAAAACGGCAACATTTTTCTTATACTTTCTAAATGTATATTCCAATTACCCATTTTCTCAGCTTCTATAAATTGTCTCATTATTGTAACCATATCAAAATATTGCAACCATAATTTAGCAGTTGGCCATCGCTGTTTGATTTGTTCAACATGTTTTAGAAATTTGTCATAAATTTTGAGATAATCTTCATCATTTATCTCATTTAATGTATTTGTTCCAGAACAGAGTTTATCATCTAATATTCTATTTTCATTATCTGTTAAATCAAAGGAAGATAACATTATTTTTCCCAAGGCTAAATGAGTAAGGATATGCGCCCCGTACAGCTCTTGAGTAAGCATGGCCATTTAAAATTTTATCAACCGAATTTTCTGTAAAAATTTTACAAAAAAGTTCTTTCAAGCCACGTCCGTCCATTATGAATCCAATAGCACTCATAAAGGACATTAGTAAATGGAACCCGCCTGGATTGCCAAATTGGCAATTACTGATGATAATTCCCCTTTACAACATTCTAGTATTTCTCGCGCTTTATAGTACAAAGGTTGATCAAATGTGACAAAAGTATGTTTTTGGTTTGTCTCCTGAGATTTTATGCGGGCTTGCTGAAGAACAGTATAAATAGTGTCATAACTGCTCGGTGGAGCATTAACAAATGGCAAAAAAATAATTCTACTTTCTTCATAATTGAGAGCTATTGTTATAGACTCCATAAAGCCATTCCAGCCTGGAAAATTAAGTGACTATCGGTGTTTTCCAAAGATCCACAAAAAATCTGTTTTAGATAACTTAATATCGAGAGATAAAGGACTTATTTTATTTAAATTTTAAACAATGATATTTTCCATTCCCGAACGAGAGGGCCTGTGAAAGACTTCTAAATCAATTTTACCGTATTTTTCAAGGACAACAGAAGATGTCCGTGTGCATAATCTGTCAATAGATTTAATGGAAAAAACTGAAGATTGCGGAGTAAGAAATTGAATGCCACCCATGGCATGGAAAGTGTTACGCCCATCAATAGTGTTAATATTATGGTCAACATTATCAAAAACAAACTGCATATACGTATCATCATAATTCGTCTCTTGCGGAAAAGCTAATGCTGAACCTTCAAATAATTGTGTTTCTTCATAAGAACAGCATAATCCTAAAGAATTCAAAATTTCTATAAAATCTTTTGAACCATACTTTTTGTTAAGCGTAGCACCTAAGCCGACTTGAATAGAAGATACAAAAGATCTTGGACGATTAGCTGTTACTATGGCGTGAGTTATAGATGTTATTTTTGGTTCATAATTTCTTGTGCTGGACTTTTTTTTTAATATAATTTCATCTAATAAAATTTTCAAAGTTTCGGGTATACAATTATCTACATTGTCAAGAAAACAATCTGGAGCGGGATACGAATGCATGTCATAAACTGCTGATCTAATATCTTCTAAAATTATTTTTGAAACAGTTTTAACCAGTTGTATACGCTCTTCGTTCTCATTTTTTTTCTACTTTTATACCAATTATCTGTCAAAATTTTACCACCCATATCAGTAAAAGTTAAAATAGGCCAGTCTTTAGATGAATGTATTATAATACCATTTCCGAAAGTATTAAATAAATGTTTTTTGTATATTTCATGTTGGGCCATTCATCGCTATCAAAATTTTGCAGTATTGCTTTTATACTAAATTGACATTCTTCCTTATTTGCAAGTATGTGTTCACTTACGAATTTAGCAGCTTTCGCAGTATTCGAATCTTCGACTTCATAACTCTTCTTGAGTATATCATACAACTCCTTATTACAATTACCATGATAACTTGCGCCTACATTTTTTAAATCAATCACAGGAGTAATGCGGGAAATCACAGTAATGCATAACTTATGCGTAGAATTAAAAAAGTTATTCAAAAGAGTTTGTTTTGCATCACTACTTTGAACCATTCGAATGATATTTCGCTGTTTTGCAGAATACTTTTTCTGTTTTTCTATAAATACATCCGATGCATCTTCACCACATATAAAGCATCGATTTTTAAAATCGAATTCCGCAACAGAACGAGTTGCCGATGATGTTAAGGCTTCTAACTTACGTATTGGGCTAAAATTTTTGGCTCATTTGTATAAGTCTTCACACAACTTTCATGAACAGTAATAGAACATTCTCAATTTCAAATGTTTTCCATCCTATCTTCTGATACTTGCTTGTATATAATTTTTTATAGTTTGTTGTTGAACTTCACGTGTCTTCGCGTTACTCGTGTAAGGTTTGTCGCATAAAATGCAGATTCCAGTATCTTCGTCCATTCTACTCTGTAATAATATAAAAGATTATTTTATTACAATCATTGTTGCTAACGAAAATTATACATAACGAGTGAATAACAGATATAGAAAATCTATATAAGTAATACATTTAAAAGAGTATCATGTTAAACAGTTAGGCAATTTGTATCAGTATAAAGATGTTGTGTTTACATTTTGAGTTTTGAAATATAAACAAGATATATATATCTCCATGTGTGTGTGTGTGTGTGTGTGAGTGTGAGTGTGGGTGTGTGTGTGTGTGTGTGTGTGTGTGTGTGTGTGTGTGTGTGTGTGTGTGTGTGTGTGTGTGTGTGTGTGTGTGTGTGTGTGTGTGTGTGTGTGTGTGTGTGTGTGTGTGTGTGTGTGTGTGTGTGTGTGTGTGTGTGTGTGTGTGTGCACAGTATAAAAACATTTGTAATACATTTTGATTTAGAAAACATAATATATTTTAATAATTAATTGAATAATAAAACAAAGTTATTATAGTCATAACTTTTAGCTTGTACAAAATTTCGATTAGTAATCAACTTTTTGTCATCGCGTTTAATTTATTATAAAATTAGTTTTTTTTTCCTCGACAAATGATGTAACGAGCTTTTCCTATTCAGACCGATGTAAAAAAAAAAAAAAAAAAAAAACTTCATCAAATATATTCGCGTTCTTGAAATTGTCAAAAATCAATCTACCCACCATGTGATCTTTATACTATTAAAAAAAAATCTCCCGAAAAATTCCGAACCTCCGGTCACCGAAATCATCGATTCTTTTTTTAAATTCCGTTTAATGTCAAATGCCACAAGGATTAGCGGCATACCTCTACATTGTACGCAGGAATTTCATTCCGAAAAAATTCCACTGCCGACGCAGACGGCGTCAATCCCGTCGATGTGCGTGATCACGTGACATTTCGCAATTGATTCCTAACCGCGGGAGTACATAAAAGAACTGTTATCTCCCCCCTCTCACTCTCTTTCCCTCAATCAGGCGCTTGCGGGCCCGAAAAGAGTTTACGCATATGACCCCGCGAGAAATTTCTTGTCAGGGTAAAAGAAAAACGTTCCCGCGGATGCTATCTTATAGTGTATCGTTTCACAATGAATGACGCTTAGAACGTGCGCGAGAGACAGGCGCTTATCGTCGTCGCGTACACGTATATATACGCACATCATACAAATCGGACTGCGCAAATGTCAATCATCGTAGCGGACGATAAGGCGCCCAGCAGCGGTGATTCGACGCTTTGAGAGTCATAGTGGTTGTGTAAAAGTAGTGATTGGTGCTATACACGTTGTTACACGTGTGAGTACAGTGGCATTCGGTGGGTTAGGGACCTGCACATCGTGCTGAAGTGTTTTTTCGCGCGTATTTTGGAACAAAAAAAGTATTTTCGTGAACTAATGAATTCAAGATAAGAAGGGGAGAGTGGCATTTATCGGAGCTTTACGGCAAGTAATGTTTTTAACTTCGCGATGGTGCAGCGACGCTTATTCAATCTTCGCCGGTTTTAATTAGGTCTATTATATCGGAGTTTTGGTTATCAATGGTACGAAATTAGAAAGTGAACAAAAAAATCGGTGGGTTAGAGACCTGCACATCGTGCTGAAGTGTTTTTTCGCGCGTATTTTGGAACAAAAAAAGTATTTTCGTGAACTAATGAATTCAAGATAAGAAGGGGGAGAGTGGCATTTATCGGAGCTTTACGGCAAGAAATGTTTTTAACTTCGCGATGGTGCAGCGACGCTTATTCAATCTTCGCCGGTTTTAATTAGGTCTATTATATCGGAGTTTTGGTTATCAATGGTACGAAATTAGAAAGTGAACAAAAAAATCGGTGGGTTAGAGACCTGCACATCGTGCTGAAGTGTTTTTTCGCGCGTATTTTGGAACAAAAAAAGTATTTTCGTGAACTAATGAATTCAAGATAAGAAGGGGGAGAGTGGCATTTATCGGAGCTTTACGGCAAGAAATGTTTTTAACTTCGCGATGGTGCAGCGACGCTTATTCAATCTTCGCCGGTTTTAATTAGGTCTATTATATCGGAGTTTTGGTTATTAATGATACGAAATTAGAAAGTGAATGAAATGATAAGTTATATGGAGGTGCAATTGAATTGAATCTTCATGTTCGATCTTTTTTAAAACTTCATTCATCTGACTGAAATAAGTACTTAAGATTATTTTTTTAAACGATAATTTAAACAGCTATGTAACGAAATTTACAAAAAACTATCAGCTCAGAATCCCGAAAACTGCTGATAATTTGTTAAGATACACATTCCCAAATAATGTTTCTCATTTTTTATACCTTAAGGTACACCAAAAAATTTTCGAACCATTGAGAATGTTTTTATCAGTTTTAAAACTAACTAAAGTTTGAAGTAAACTTCAAAACATTTTTTTAAAGATTGTACTTTAAAGATACTTTAAAGATAAACGATTCAGTCAGAAAATGTAAAATATAAACTTTTAAAAATATGACAATAAAACTAGAAGAAACGAGCTTTTATCTGCTTTTTCTTTATATCCATATAAAATCGCATATATTTACACCGATAAATGCAAAAAATTTCCATCAAGCCAAAAACCGCGCGCACCTCAAAAGCACTGCATCAATTACGCGCTCCCACCTTATAATATAGCTACAGCACTTATGTGCGAACATCGCTCGGTGCAAAATGCGCCGCAGAGAATGAAACGCGAGATAGACGCCGCATGTCGCTGTCTGCGTGTGTCTATATGTATGCGCGATGAGTATGGCTGCTGATCCGCTAGCATAATCAAATTGAATATCGCAAGACGCGATCATAACATTACGCGATCGATTATTTTTTTTGTTACGCTCATGCATGCAACTCGCGCGCGGGCAAGCACGCGGTTTGTTATTATCATCTGGTGCAAGTACGTAAGTGGAGGCTCATATTCGTTTCATGGGGCGTGGAGGGTAAGGTTGGGTGGAAGGTGTTGGGAAGATAATTGAAGGTATTTTTGAATGATATTCAATTTTAGACAATTTATGCCATTTGATTGTAGGCTAATTATGTAATTGGTAGCCGTATGAATAATTAATTTCCATTATGCAGTCGAAGAGATAAATGTTTTGATGCATTGAACTAGTCGTATAATGCAGTAGTGGCATTCAGGATAGGTGGTAATATTTTAAACGAAAAAATTATTTTATATTCGTGTCGGGAAATATTTAATTTTAAACGTATACGATACTTGTCGCCATTTCAGAACAACAAATATGACATTTTACGCGTTCATTTAAAAAAGCAGTACTATTTTCCGGGAACAGAGCATTCCGTTGAGAGCATCGCGCTTCGAGTTAAATGTAAAGTGAAATAAAATTTTTTATTTTCTGGGGAAAACCAGTGTGCGCAAAGATTTTGCTCCTTTTACAGGAAAAGTGAAGGCAAAATAGAACCTGCGCACGTGACTTTTTGAATAAAAACATGAAAGCATCGCTCGCACGCGGCGTCGTTTTCTTGTAAAAGCGACGCTAAGTCCTCTGATTCCGATAAAAATTCATTATATACGTTAAATAAAACATCACCGAAATACTTACAAAGTATTACTTAGTCAGGAGCGGAAATATTCATGGACAATATCGCCGGCTGCGCTTTTTTTCATGCGAATCGATGTTACGTACTGACGTAGAATGGAACATCACCCAATTCTTTTCGTTTTTCTTTTAGCGTAAACATGCATCAATACCGATCAAAAAGTATCACCGTGGTTATTCCATAACGTGCACTCGAATCGCTCTTTCGGCGTCTGCGGTTTTTTCCATAGATTGAAAATGTTTAACCCTTTGAGGGGCACATTTTTTCCTGAAAAAATCTATTTTTTTTTCAATTGATTGTTTAAACCTACCAAAAAAAAGAACAAGTTGTGGTAATTTTTTGTAATGGTTGTGCAACTTAGTTATGTAAGAGTCTAAAAAACGCCTTTGTCCAGTTTCAAACTGTGAAACATTAAAGAAATGAAGAAAAAATGAATGTTAAATAGGTGGGAAGTATACTTCCCACCGCCCCTCAAAGGGTTAAATCCTGGCAAATCCTTTGTTGTCGGAAATATTTAATTTCGATATTTTTATATACACTTTACTTAGTAAATGATTGTCTTAGAGGTCATACTTCTCGTTAAAATTGCACCCATTAGTTGATATAAACCACAAATTTAATATAATTCGAGTTACCTCTAAAAATGCATTTGAACAATAAAAAGATCTGATACTTTGAATTGGATCAATTAAAAATGACGTGGATTCTTTTTAGGAAAATGTTAAAAAAAATCCGCAATTTGAAAGAAAAACCACACCTAAATTCACTTAATATTAACCCTTTTCGTCCCAATTAGACAAAATTTAAACAAGACTTTTTTCCCTGTAACCTTTTTTTACTAAATGTCGTTAAAAAAAATTCTAATGAGCCTATATCAATAGTTTCGAATCTCCTCTTTCGAATACCATAACGTAAATTAGCCTACAATTTCGCAAAAGAAAAGTTATAACAATTTTTTTTTTAAATGCCAATTTTTTCGACATTTTTCCGTAAGATCGTATATTTTGACATAGAAAAAGATAATACTGATCATTACCAAAGGTATTAATCGCGTATTTTTTATCAGACCTTTCTTTTCCCATTGGAATTTTTAAAAGAAACAAAATGGCGGTCCCCAAAATGGCGTCCTAAATAAAAATTTTGTTGATAAACTACAGGACGCTGCAGTTTAAAAAGTATGAGCTATTTCAAAAAAATGCCAAGAGTGAAAAGTTCTTAGAATTCATCGAGAAATACACTGGAATTTTTTCAGATTTTTTGGTGACATTTTGAAAAATTTGTTTAAATTTTTAGAAAATTTTTAAAAATTTACGAAAATTTCTGAAAAACTTCTAGCATATTCGTTGATAAATTCTAAGCATTTTTTGATCTTTGCAATTTTTTCCAAAAGTTGATAGTTTTCTCAGCAAAAAATATTCTGGATACATCATTTAGAAAGGTTATTTTTTTTTTCTGCGAAAACTGTCAACTTTTGGAAAAAATTGCAAAGAACAAAAAATGCTTAGAATTTATCAACGAATATGCTAAAATTTTTTCAGAAATTTTCGTGAATTTTTAAAAATTTGCTAAAAATTTAAACAAATTTTTCAAAAAATTAAAAATATTCGGGCATTAGCTTCAATTAATAAATTAAATTTTTCAAAATGTCACCAAAAAAACCTGAAAAAATTCCAGTATATTTCTCGATGAATTCTGAGAACTTTTCACTCTTGGCATTTTTTTTTAAATAGCTCATACTTTTTAAACTGCAGCGTCTTGTAGTTTATCAACAAAATTTTTATTTTGAACGCCATTTTGGGGACCGCCATTTTTTTTTTTTTTTTTTTTTAAATTCCAATGGGAAAAGAAAGGTCTGATAAAAAATACGCGATTAATACCTTTGGTAATGATCAGTATTATCTTTTTCTATGTCAAAATATACGATCTTATGGAAAAATGTCGAAAAAATTGGCATTTAAAAAAAAATTGTTATAACCTTTTTTTGCGAAATCGTAGGCTAATTTACTTTACGGCATTCGAAAGAGAAGATCCGAAACTATTGATATAGGCTCATTAGAATTTTTTTTAACGACGTTGAGTAAAAAAAGTTACAGGGCAAAAAGTTGTGTTTAAATTTTGTCCATTTGGGACGAAAAGGGTTCACAAAATTTCAAGATTTCACCAACAACACTGATGCGTAAGCTGAGGTGCATGGGCCTGTTGCGTTCAGCCCTCTGTTCGATACACTCGTACTTGTTGGATAGAAGGCAAAGAGTTTTTAGTAAGAATGAGACTTCTGATTGAGTAACAACCAATCTCGGTATTCCACAGGGGTTGGCGCTGGGACCGATGCTGTTTTATGCGTGCGCACACACACACACACACACACACACACACACACACATATATAAACGATTTATAAGAACATTCTCTCAACAACAACTTAGGACACATACTTTATGCTGATGATCTCCAAATTTACGTACAAGTGACTTTTTATCAGCTGGAGGAGATGAGAATGGCCCAGTTATTAGCAGCGGCTTGAGACCTGTCGGACTGGGCGACGTAGTCCGATCTTCGATTAAATCGAGGCAAAACTCAAGTCATTTTCTTCGCTTTGCAGCACACAATAAATCACATTGATAAGCTGAGATTGCCTGGAGTTGATCTTGGATCGGGTGTCACTGTTCCTTCTACTGATCACGTGACGAGTCTTGGAGTGACGGTCGAACACATTCTTAGAAAGCTTTTTTTGATTATCTAATGGTAAAGGTGAATCGAGTGCTGTACGCCATACGTTTTCTCCGATCATGCACCACAGAACTACTTCGTCGGCATATGGTACGGGCACTAATTTTCCCTCTTCTCGACTATACTGTTTCGTGGTAACCCTCGACGCTATACGTATACGAACAGAAATCTCGATTACAGAGACTGCACAATGCATGTCTCAGGTACATCTTCGGAGTGAAACGGACTGATCGTGTGACTCCCTTTGGTGCAAGCTGGACTGGTTGCGGATGTAAACAAGACGACAGTATTTCACTGCCGTTCTACTCTACAAAATCATAAATTTTCGTTCTCCGACCTATTTAGTTGATATGTTTCAGAAGCGCCAGTTGAGTCGACCCGCTAGGGAAGCCACAAGGGACCTTACGATTCCTAGGATGCATACCGATTTTGGTCAACAATCCTTTAAGGAGGTACATAACAGACATGCCGCGGGGCGCGGAGAGGGGTACTCCCCTCGCACCGTGCACCGGCCACCCTCTTCTTACCGCGCACCTCTGCGCGCAGCCACGAAGCTTGATGTTTTGTTTACGTTTTCGTTAAATACTCGGAAATTTATGAGATTACACTAATTGAACTTTCGCGAACTAGTCTAGGCGTCAGGGGGGTTTCCGTGGCCGATCGATGTCCACACCTCTGCCAAAGCTTTTCTTACGTATTTTTGTTTGCTGATTACGAATTTCGAAGGTGGACAGTCGTCAGATTGTTAGTTTTTTTTTATTAATAATCAATATGATTAATTATAACTGAATCCTAACTGTATAAAACTGGTAAATTGATCTAGAATTATGATCGTTTTTTCAGAATTGAAAAATTTTGATTAGAACCTGAATTATTGTAAATTTAGTGCAATAACTCGCGAATTTGAGCACGGGTCAGATTAGGCAGTCTACTTTGCGCTGCGCGCGGCTCCGCGCTCGCGCTCGAATTCGCGAGTTATTGCACTAAATTTGCAATAATTCGGATTCTAATCAAAATTTTTCAATTCTGAAAAAACGAGCATAATTCTAGATCAATTTATTACAGTTTTATACAGTTAAGATTCACTTATAATTAATCATATTGATTTTTCGGCAATTTAAACAATTAAATTGTTAATAACAAAAAAACTAACAGTCTGGCGACTGTCCACCTTCGAAATTCGGAATCAGCAGACAAAAATACGTAAGAAAAGCTTTGTTGGAGGCGTGGACATCCATCGGCCACGAAAACCTCCCTGGCGCCTAGACTAAACACCTTCTTAAGGATTTAGCCAATATGTTCGTTACTTTTTTATTGCTCTTTCTGCTTTTTTACAAAATCGCACTCTATGTCAATCAGCTGTTTTTGACCGAGTCCCATAAGAGCCCGTGTATAACCTGCAAACTTTCGAATCAAATATTTTCAAAATATGTGCGATAATAAATATAGAAAATAATTGTGCGTGCTCCGCATAATTCAAAGAATAATGTGTTCAAATTATGATCTCTGCATCTTCGTATCGCCTACACTGAAAAAAATTTCACGTTGTAAGAACTGAAAGTACGGCTCTGACAACAGTACTGTTCGGCTGATTTTCTTTCTGCAAAATTTTATAGACACAGTAATTGTATTCGTACAGTTGTGAGAGCTGTACAAGATACACTGAAAGCACTAATGTATAGAGTTCTTTTGTCGGAGCATTAAATAGGTTATGATTCGCCATACATACATATTTTTCATTAAAATAATCTCGATTGATAAGTACACTGATTACAGATGAAATACGCAAACGCGGATTGCAAACATGCGGTTGATGAGGCCAGTTTCTTGACTTTTTTAGGTTATAACATGAACATCGGCTTCACGTTGTAGCGTTGTCAACAAACAAATATCGGCGGCAAAACTAAATCGTACGGCTGTCAGAGCTGTACAAGTACATTTCCCGCATCTGACCAATAGTGCCATTACATTATACAAATGAATAGCTACTTCAGCCGTCTGTAAGGGTAAATGAACACTATAAATAGTGTTAGTACAGCAAATCGAAACTATGGTTTCTACAGCCTAAAATTTTTTTCAGTGTATGTACCTTCTTAAGGTGGCTTGGGTGCTTTGTTAAACAGAGTTAAATATTTCTGAAATTTAACACAGATATTCTTTGAACATTAAACTTTGCATGTATATCAAAAAAATTCAAGGTCAACGACCAAATTTTAGAGAAAACTAGGTTTCTAAAACGTTTCTTTTAACATGTAACCTTATAGGAAAAGACATTAATTTTGTATTTATTCCATTATTAAGAGATAATTTTTATCAAATGAGGTACCAAATTGAACATTTTTTAATGTAGATTCCAATGCTGTCATCATAATTATGTGTAAACGACCAAATTAAAGAGATATTAACGATAAACTTTGTAAATGTGCTTCTGCGCATGCGCACTGCGCGCACATACACGAATAAGTAATAGGAATGGCGATTTTTTCTGTTTTGTAACAAAACCCAGATTTTTTAAAACTTTCTAAAGTAGTTCGGAGGTGATTACTGAAATAAAAATTTCGGAAATTGCAAAAAACACAGAAGGCCCCACTGGGGACCCGACTTGATGCGACACCACGCGCCCAAGCCACCTTAAGTACGTTCTCCGGGTCGAAACAGCAATTTTAGTTTTTATATTTTTATATAATGTTTTTTTAATTTGATAATCCAAGAGTAAGTACATGTAACAAATATATACTTGAAAGAACATAAGACAATTTTTTTTAGACAAATTCAGGCAATAGTCACTATGGTATTGTTACAATTAAAGACAAAAACTTCAATAAGTTCTTTAAATTTTTTTATTTTTTATCCGATCTTAACGAAATAGAGCTTATTTTGTTCGTTAAGAAATTTCAGGGAGAGTATCGATGGGAAAATTTATTATACGAATTACCAGTAAGGCGCAATATCAATTTATTTAAGAAAAGCAAGTCAAGTTTTCATCAAAACTTTCTTAAACAAATTGATGTTGCGCCGTACTGGTAACTCGCATCATAAATTTTCCCATCGATACTCCCCCTGAAATTTCTTAACGAACAAAATAAGCTTTATTTCGTTAAGATCGGATAAAAAATAAAAAAATTTAATGAACTTATTGAAGTTTCTGTCTTTAATTGTAACAATAGCATAGTGACTATTGCTGAATTTGTCTGAAAAAAATTGTCTTATGTTCTTTCAAGTATATATTTGTTACATGTACTTACTCTTGGATTATCAAATTAATAAAACATTATTTAAAAATATAAAAACTAAGATTGCTGTTTCGACTCGGAGAACGTCCTTAAGGGCCCGAGATGTGCATAAATATCTACCTAGTCTTAGTCGCATTAAACACGCTCTTCACAAGCACCTATATCAAACCTTGACTAACCGTACACAAATCGACTGTGATATCTTTTTTTTATATTCAATAAATTATGACGGACTGTTATATAGTCTTTATGTACATGACGTTCTTTTATTATAGTATTTATTGTATATAGAATTTTTATCTACAGGTATTATAGGTTATTAAGTATTATTATTGTATTATCTTGACCGATCGATCTAGTCTCTTATCTGTAAAAGTTTGTGGTATCTGTATGGTTATATTCTAATGTTATCTTGACTAGCTGCCCTTGTATTGTTTTCATTAATTAATTTATGTGAGATACTAGCGTAGATCGAAACTACACTGAGAGAAATGATGCTATAAAATGTTATTATTCTAACAAAAATTACTATAATTTATAAGAACGATGGGCCACACTCATTTTATAAAACACTTTGAAATAATTATATGAATTATTAGAATAAACTTTCTATTATTTACAACAGCATTGAAATAAATTTTAATATAAACCCTACCAAGAATTAATATGAAACATTGTAAATATTATATTTTAGTAACTTTGAAAAAACTATTTTTAAAATGTATTAGATTATATGATAAATTTTGTTGATCATTATACATATTTTGCTATATAATATAGCAAAAATTAGTATGCCTGTAACAAATATTAGTTATTTCTAGAAATACCATGTGATTATCCGATATTTTAATACGCTACATAGTAAAAAGTGCTGTTTACACTACACTATTTCCCGATATAAGTCGGCAATAGCGCCACCATCTCCGGTCACGTTAGGTTAGTTTATTATCGACTACGCGGGAAAAAATCTCTCCAGGACTTGCGAGTGTGTGTCCAATGAGCCGTTTTTATTGCTTCAGAAAGTCGTAAGTATGGATTATGGATAATACTTATTGTTTATTACTAATAAGAAATAAAAAAATTCATTAGTTTATTCCACTGGCATAAGTAGGTACTAAGTCTGTCCGCTCACATTGGGTTAGGTTGTTACCGAGTACGCGGGAAGACATCGATCAAGACTCGCGAGCGCGTGCCCACGGAGTGCCGTACCGGCTTTATGCTCCTGACTTAGAAAATTGTAAGTAGACTTTACATTTACCATTTTTTTACTAACAAATGAAAATACTATATCAAATGAGCTTATTTTCGTTCATAACCCACACAAAATTTTCATTTAATATAATTTCTTCATTTTTAACATAGCACATCCACTCTAACCTTACTTCCTACTTTTTATTAGGTTCATCTTCCCACATTTAAGCGCGTTTGCGCTTAATATATCTATTAAGTATGGAAAATGAAATTGACGGCCAGGTAATCCGTCTAGACTGAAAATTTATCATTTATATCATAAGCCAATGTTTATTTTAACATTAAATTGTTTAATATTTTATAGGATTTGCAGCACCCAGTAAATGCTGATACTCCTGCTCCAGTAAATGCTGATGATACTGTTGATCCAGTAATCATCATCAAGGTAAGAAATCCACTTGATACCAATGGAGGTGAGCGTCAAATAGTAGAAGCTGAAGTTGTACCACAAAAAGACACAGTAAGTTACACAAATCATCCTTGCCTATTAAGTTTTATAAATGTTATATTTCTAGCTATTAATTTACTTATTTTTAAGGGACTAGAGGATTACTTGAAAAAGTAGTGAGGGAAAGGCCGTCCTTAAAGCATATAAGGAAAGCTTGAAAAATAAAGTCCGCTTAAAGAGCAACATTCGTTCCAAACTTGTACGACTAGTTATTGGCAGAGAGAAAGATGCTGCATTGAAGAATATAACAGAAGATGAAATGCTTAAAAAATTTATGTATGTACAAGTTTTATGTACTCATCACTTTTCCTTCCGTGGTGTATTAATATTTGTAACCTTATTAAATAATTTAATTGTAAACAATTATTTTTGCTTTTTCTAGAATCAAAACAGAACGATTCCAATTATTGGCTGATGAAATTACCACAATTTTGAAAGGGGAAAATTCATCCACATATTTCACAAGTTATGTGAATACTGGAGAGAAATCGATACTAGGGTAGATGTCCGTATTAGTGTGAGTTTAAGAAACTCTTCAGTTTTGTCGCATAATAATAGACTATTTAAGTTGTATCAGAGATTCCGGGTGGTTTATATAGATAATAAAAGTAATAATCTACACGAAACAATTTTTTTTTTTTATAGAAAAATATTTATATTTACGAAAGTTACAAGCAATATAAAAAAAAAATTTTGTACGCATTTGTGTGCCCTAGCAGACATCAAAGTGCATTTTTGTGTGCCCCGTATTAATGTGGATGTACACGTTTGTGTGCCCCACATTAGTGTGTCTTGATAATATTATCATTGCCAACAAAATTATTTTGTTAACTGTAGTGCATTTATAATCAATTTCTAACCCTTGTTTACATTGAATGTTAATTAATTCCAATACGGTAAAAACTGCTGAAGGTCGTCAATGCGATATGAAACAACGTTTGTGCGCAGACAACCTAACCTAACTTTTCTGTTCAAGCACCGATACGAGCATGCTCGTATTGTATTTGTGCACGCACAAATCTGGACAAGTCGTTTTTCACTGACCCTATTAGTAGACACCATTAATTAAATATTAAAATCAATTGAAAACCTTTATATTAAAGTTTATTATGTAACATAATATTATTTTATGATATAATCAATTGTATCCCACATTAAAATCCTTCCGAAACATTATTTAATGTTTTAAAAATGTCATTTCTTAGCAAGTTTGGACAAGGAAACACCGTGACACACCGCAAACCGTGAAACATATTTTTGAAAGTTCTTTTTTAATGTTATAGTAAATGAAAACAAATTAAGTAATTAATTCTATTTAAACTTAATTAACTATACTTTATGAAAAAAAAAATTTTAGTGTTACGTTTTTACTCGTTTACTTCTAGGATGTTCGGGATTGAAGTACCCGAAGTGTCCGCCAGATGGCAAGCACCGACGAGCAACCTTCAATGAAAAATACTTGAATGAGTATACATATAGAGGTCTGCGGCAGCCACTATTCAGGTGCTTTATGCACATGCCTTGTTACTTTTCCCCTATACTTTTGCCTATACTTGTTGCGTACATTTGCCTACACTTGTCTTAGTTGCGACTAAGACATATTATTGCCTTTACTTTATTTATTACTTTGCCCTTATCGATTTTACCTATACTTTGCCTTATTGCCGATACTTTGCCTACATTTATTGCCTACAGTTACATTGCCTATACTTTGTTGTCTTATTTGCGAATAAGACACTTTATACTTTGCCTATTTTATTTGAACGCATTTTACGTTCACACCTTTTTCGGTAATCAACTTTTACTTGCGAGTAGAGTTGATTGCATAGACTCTCGAAATCTTAATTTTCCCTTTTATTTCTTCTCGTTGACAAACTCTAACAATATAAATAACTCGTACACGTTCATTCGTGCACATTTTTGGTCCTTCGAGCCGGATTGAGTTGTCAACCGAGAGGAATACTTGAAAAGCGATCGGATAAAATTCTGTTATTTAGTTGTTCTCAATTGCCAGAGATTTACGACCTCTGACAAGTAAGGCGATTTCGTTGGAGATTTACGACCTCCTAACGAGACCTCGTGTGACTGATCTTCAGCCTCCGCACTCGCACGGCGGGCGGAGTCATCACATCAACTCATAAAACTCAAGAATCTTTAATATCCAACGTTTTTCAAAATGCCATCACTTTCACTTACGCAAACTATCGAGCGTCAGTTCGAATTATTTAATCGAATCTGCAATTCAAGTACCAATATCAAGAAAGTGGGCAAGGACAATATCACTCGTGAGCTTCTCGAAGCTAAGCTACAGATATTAGAGAAGAACTGGAAGGAATTCCAAGAATATCATACTATTGTCCTATCCCAGAAATTTGAAAGTACTAGCCAAAGTGACTATTTTGTTACTGACTGCTATGGAGCGACTGAAGATAGTTACATAAATGCAGTGGTCGATATAGCCCATTGGCTTAAACAATTCCCTCAACAAGCTAATGTGCCTGTTGCGCAGCAACCAGTCTCTACAAGGAAGTTACCTAACATCGAAGTGCCTATATTTTCCGGCAAATTCACTGACTGGTTAGATTTTGAAGATCTCTTTAAAGCTACCATCATCCAAGATGAAAGACTCACCAATGCCGAGAAATTACAACAATTGAAAACGCATGTTCAAGGAGAAGCAGCTGATATGCTCAAAACAATTCAAATTACAGATCTCAACTTCCCTATTGCCTGGAAAAAGTTGGAAGATCACTATACAAACAAACGTCGACTCGTTGCCATTTATACCAAGACCCTACTCGATCTTCCTGCCGTACACTCCGAGTCACCATCTCATTTACAATCCCTTCTTAATACATCGACAAATGCAATCTCGGCTTTAGAGCAACTCAAAAAGCCAACCAATCAATGGGATGATCTACTCGTGCCTATCATTGCTCATAAGCTTGATTTCAAAACCTTATGCGAGTGGGAAAAACAAGTCAGTAAGAGTGCCGATCCCCCTACTTTTGTCCAACTTAGTCTGTTCATCACCGAACGTATTGATTTTTTAGAAACCACCTCCGTACCTAAGTTAAGTAAATCTAAAACTTCAGAAAATAGATCAATTAGCTCTCATGCTACGTTTACCGACAAGTGTGTCTTTTGTACAGATGCACATTTCATTACTCGTTGCAATGCCTTCAAAGCCAAAACCGCAAATGAACGAAAAATCTTCGTGGAAAAAAGGAAGTTATGTTTCAATTGTCTTGGGTTTCACCCAATCAGTAATTGCCGATCTGACAGAAGATGTATCATATGTAACAAACAACACCATACGCTTCTTCACGAAGATACAAATACAAGTTCTCATGTGTCTGCCACTGAACCAATACATAATCACGTCGCTTTCACTGGTCCCTCTTTTGCTGCCAACACTGACCTGCAACTAAGTTTAGTAGCTCAAAGCTCCAGCGTAGAACCTACTCTTCTGGCTACCGCGTTGGTGAAACTACGTGGTGCTGATGGCAGAATTCATACTGCTCGAGCTATGATAGATCCTGGATCCCAAAGTTCTTTTGTATCCGAGGTGTTATTAAAGAAGCTTGAACAACCATACTCTGCCACGACAGTGCCGTTGAGTGGTATTGGAGGTTATTCTCACATCCCTGCTAAGGGCCGTACAACTTTGCAACTTACATCCGCCTTTAACCCTAAAGCACATTTGCAATTAAACGCACTAGTACTTCCCTTCATTACTAAATACACGCAAAGATGCCATGAACTAAAGAATGCCTGGACCCATTTGAAAGGATTACAATTAGCTGACGATTTCAGGAAAACACCTGCTGAAATTGACATTTTACTTGGGGCCGACATCTTCCCAGAGATCTTGCTCAACGGACTGGTCAAAGGACCTTCCGGAACTCCAATGGCCCAACGCACAATCTTCGGATGGATTATAAGCGGACCTATAGCCAAACTTAATACCTCAAAGTCTCCAATTGCAGCATTTCAATCTTAGTTTTCAGATCGGTTTAAATGTCTGCTAAACTAATTCTGTTCGCCCATTGTATGGACGAAAGCGGGCGGTATGTTCGGGATTGAAGTACCCGAAGTGTCCGCCAGATGGCAAGCACCGACGAGCAACCTTCAATGAAAAATACTTGAATGAGTATACATATAGAGGTCTGCGGCAGCCACTATTCAGGTGCTTTATGCACATGCCTTGTTACTTTTCCCCTATACTTTTGCCTATACTTGTTGCGTACATTTGCCTACACTTGTCTTAGTTGCGACTAAGACATATTATTGCCTTTACTTTATTTATTACTTTGCCCTTATCGATTTTACCTATACTTTGCCTTATTGCCGATACTTTGCCTACATTTATTGCCTACAGTTACATTGCCTATACTTTGTTGTCTTATTTGCGAATAAGACACTTTATACTTTGCCTATTTTATTTGAACGCATTTTACGTTCACACCTTTTTCGGTAATCAACTTTTACTTGCGAGTAGAGTTGATTGCATAGACTCTCGAAATCTTAATTTTCCCTTTTATTTCTTCTCGTTGACAAACTCTAACAATATAAATAACTCGTACACGTTCATTCGTGCACAAGGATATGTTTTAATAATAGGGCACACAAATATGGACAGGCACACTAATACGGACCACTACCCTAGCCAGTGGAAAACTTTGGAATCATTTTAATTATGTAAAACTTTGCTTGAGACGTGATCAATTATTACGACAGAAAGCAAGCAAGAAGCCTAAATCTGCGTTGACCGAGGAGGAACTTCCGCCAATTAATGGTAAGTATATTATTTTTATATTGTCTATATAATATAAATATTAGTTCTCTATGTAATTTTTATATTTTCATAGGAAACGAAGATACTATTTGGTTAAGTACGCATCTAGAACCTTGGAACGAGGTAGTGGATAAGTGGACAGCAAGCTTTAATGAGCGGGGGATTCTTTTAACAGAAGAAAATCTTTCTGTGTATGATTATATAGAAAGATTTCCATGCTTAGCAATTCAAAGAGCAAAAGAATTGGTAAGATTTATTCTTATTTTAAAACTTACATAAACTATCATAATAAACTGTAGTAAACAACATTTTTTTTCAGTTCACTATTGATTTCAATCTCTTGCATACTGATAAACAATTCGTCAGTGCAGATGAATGGACTAAAATTAAAACATTTTTAATTTCATGTTTTAATGACATCAAAACAAAAACTTGTGAAGATTCAGTTTTTATTGAACTTCTGAAAACTGGCTGTTTGACGCCACGTTAGTACTATTCAATTTTATTTAATAATCGGGACTATTTAATGCAAGCATATATCTTTATAGTACACTTCGACACGGGTGCGGGGTAATTATTTAGCCCATGTGACGTTTTTCGCACGAGCGAAGCGAGTGAGAAAAGTTACATGAGCTAAAAATCTTCTTACGCAACCGTATTTTATACTACGAGAGCCGAATGATCATATTAAAGTTATGATTTTGAGGTTAGAGTGGTATAAAAATACTTTTTAAATAAATACACACATGCACACATACGCACAAACACGCCTGAATAAACACAATCATTATTATTCAGATTAGTTACATAAATATTTTATAATTAACAGAAAAAGAAGATTTTATCGTCTTCTATCTTCTATGCCACATCATAAAACCGAAAAGGAGTGGAAAACGGAAGAGTAATGACCAAGATAACAGAGCAAAAAAATTATCTTTACAAGAACGTCGGGAAACATTTATACTGAGAGTTGAGGTACGCACGTAATGTAAAGGTAGAATGTTATTTATTGAGTTTTTTATTCTTTAAAAAACTTTTTAAAGAATAAAAATTTGTTTTGTCTCATACAATCAATTGTTGACTCAAGGCACTACAATTTTTTGAATTGTAAGATCAGAGATTTTTAAAATGTTTATTTTTGTAGGTTTTTAATTTTGTTTGTAACTTTAATACGCTTTTGATGTACAGATATGGGACGTGATGGCTTGAAAGTTGTTTTGTAGTGTAGAATAAACAGATATTCTATTTTTATACGTCAGATATCTTGTTTCCTATATTTCATTTTACAATTTTCTATGTTAAATTATAGTTTTTCCCCTTCAAAATTTATATGAAACCATAATGCTTTTTCAAAATAGAATTGTGACTTATCAGTTAAATGACCGTATATTAACAAACTCATAAGTATCTCTTCTTTTTAACGAACTGAATTGTACTGAATAATAGTAACAATATTAAACTTTTATGCAGATACCTATTATATATAATAACAATTTATACCACTCTAACCTCAAAATCACAACTTTGGTATGATTTGTCGGTGCTCGTGGTATAAAATATGTTTCGACACGAGTGCGGAAGTTGATTATTTACTTCATGTGACTTTTCGCACTCGCTTCACTCGTGCGAAAAACGTCACATGAAGTAAATCATCACCTTCCGCACCAGTATCGAAATATACTATTATATTGATAAGATAATTAACCAATTCAGCAAATCAAACAATTAAAAAAGTCGTTTTGTTGGGATATTTTAATAATTTTAATCAATTATTTAATTTTTTTTTAGCATTTAGTTTAACTTAAATTCGAGACTTAATAATAATCATTATTATTTGATTGCAGACAGCAAACGATATTCACCCAAGATTATTAGATTTGAAGGAGCGACACATGCAAAATTCTCAATCGTTTCAACCAGTGATCGTTGCAGTTGGTGCAGTTTCACAGATTCAGAAATATCACGTTGTCGTAGATAAAAAATTGTTTGACGCCAACTCAGTCCTAGAAGCCATTGAATTAACTTTGCGAATATTTTTTAGTCTGGATTGTAACTACCCGGAAAATTCAAAAACTATCTGGACATTTTTACAGAAAGCTTTATTTGGTGTCAATTGTGTTTTCGACACGGTTTCGGTTGAAATTAATGTCCTTTTAGGTCATATTCGTAATCTATAATTTTAGATTTCTAAACAATATGGATAGAATAGTGTGTAACAGTTGTGAAGCTTCGCTTGAAAGTTATAAGTTATTACTCAATCACATTTCATTGTGTAACCAGTCAAACAATTTTCCGTGTTTTATAAAAGAATGTAACAGAACATATTCTACATATATTGCTTTTAGAAAACATGTGACTCGAAAACATACCCTGCTTATTAAAAATGTAAGTATTAAATCAATATCAGATGCTGATATTTAAAATGCCTCTGAGCAAATTGTACTTTGTAACGACAAAGATCTTAGCGAGGCTCTGATCTATGATTCTGACGAATCTATGATCCACAGTTCTGATGAATCAGTGATTTATGATTCTGAGGAAAGTACTGATAATACGTACGTAATCGGTTCATTAAAAGAGTCGCTTAAAGATACCGTCATATAATATAGTGCAAATGTCTCAAATTTAAGTAGAATCCCGAGAAAATGTATTAACGATATAATAAGCGAAACAAAAGAATTTGTGCAAAAAATTTCTGAATTATTAAAACGAGAAATTCTATTAGAAATTAATAGTAGCTGTACAAATGAATCCGAAAAGTTTGATGAAATATTTAATGACTTGTCAAATTGTTTAAATATTGTAGATACAGAGCACAAAAGATTTTCAGTGTTTGCGAAATTAGATACTTACATAAAACCAATAAGTTATATTATCGGAGAAAGAGAAGAATATAGAAAAATAAATTCTATTCAAACGCTCGTACACGTACCTGTAAACGCTCAATTTATTCCGTTAAGATCGGTTTTGAAAAAGTTCTTTGAATTGCCAGACGTATATAATGAAATGATGCAATACATAGAAAGTTTAAAATCAAATAGTGAAGTAATTACAAATTTTATTCAAGGTAGTTATTGGAAAGATAAAACATCAACATTAGAAAATAAAACTGTATTACCTCTTGTCATGTATTTCGACGATTATGAAAATAATAACCCGTTAGGCTCCCATAAAGGCATATCAAAAACTGGCGCAGTCTATATCAGTATTTTATCTCTACCTCCGAAGTATCAAGCCAAAAGAGAAAATATATTTTTGTTCATATTATTTAATACAATTGATAGACAAGCCTTTAAAAATCCGATAATATTTACACAAGCTGTAGAAGAATTGAATTTTTTGAGCGAACATGGAATTGAAATTGAATTATCGCATGGACGTGAAAAAATTTATTTTCAGCTAGCTTTTTTCATTGGCGATAATTTAGGACTGCATTCCATTTTAGGACTAACCGAAAGTTTTAATGCTAATAGGTTTTGCCATCATTGTCTGATAACGCGATCTGAAAGGAGTGCAGTGTTTCATGAGGAAGAATGTAGTTTGCGAACCATAACTAATTATGACACACTATTAGCTTTAAACGATCCAAAAATTTCTGGTATAAAAGAAAAATGTGTACTGCATGACATCAACAACTTTCATATGACAATAAATATTGCAGTTGATGTCATGCATGACATTTTAGAGGGCGTATGCAGGTATGATTTAGCATTTATACTCAATGATTTAATTTATATTAAAAAATTATTTTCGATAGACACATTCAATTCGAGGTTGCGGGGGTACGATTTTGGATTTGGACATAATGTTAATAAGCCGCCGGAATTAAGTGAAAATTCGATTAAAAAAGGTTGCATTATTATGTCCTCATCTGAAATGTTATACTTGATTCAAAATTTAAATTTGATTATAGGTCATTTGATACCTAAAAAAGATGATGAGTATTGGCAAATGGTTTTACTTTTAAAAGAGTTAGTCACAATTGTTGCAAGTGATGCATTGCATCCTCTTTCTCACAAATTACTGGAAATAACAATTTACGAATATTTGTCATTGTACACATCTCTTTCACACGAATTAAAACCAAAGCATCATTTCTTAGTTCACTACCCGCGGTGCATGGAAATGTTTGGTCCGTTGTGGAAAATATGCTGTTTACGTTTCGAAATTAAGAACCAAGAGGGGAAAGCTGTTTCCAAAAGTACGACTAGTCGTATTAATATAAACAAAACTATTGCGATTAAACATCAATTGCACTTAAATTATAGATTTTTGAAAAAAGAAGTTACCGAACCAATATTTAAGTCAAAAAAATGTAAAACTAAATCGATTTATGAATTACCAGAGTATAAAAGTTATTTTAATTTTGTAAATCAACGTAACATAGTAAGTGTTCATTCAGTACAATATTACGATAAAATTATAAAAAAAAACTCTATTTTGGTAAAATGTTCTCCGTCTGGACCAATATTTCAAATGGTCCATGAAATTATTTTTAACGATACTAAATATACTTTTATAACGAAAAATTTAGTAGATTGTTATTTCGATGAAAATCTGTTAGCATATAAGATTTTCAATGTAGATATCTTCCATTTTGATAAGATAGAAGAAGAAGAAATCCAAAGTTGTAAAATAACACATATGGTGTTATTACCCGACGGATATTATTATATCTCCAAAACTTGGATGTAGTAACTTTTTCATAAATAAATATTATAATTATATTATAATGATTGCGCTCTCACAATTATTTCCCTTTTAATTATCGTACGAAGCAGTTATATGAATTGATTTCATGAAAAATTATAGATGTCTACAAACATTATTGCTCAGATGGTTCGTTCTAGAAACTTTATTTCAAATATTTTATTAGTTTTTTATTTGCTTATCAATTGCAACTAAATCTGATCATCGTATTAAAGAAAAATTACATTTTTTAGATATTATATTTTAAATTTGCCGCCAAGAACTATTGCTTGTAAATTTATTAATTGCCGATTCTAATGTAGGTGGCGTATGACATCTCGCAAGCGGCAGAGTTCGTGGGTCGATTGATATATAAGGACGTTTCGTTTATAGTTTTCCATGCGAGGTATGCGTGCGACTGCGAATACATAATATGCGTGCGAAGATAGGTCTCTTACGTTAGAAATAGAGTAAGTTAGGTTAAAATAATATTAGGAAAACTTGGAATTGCGATAAAGCGAAGATATATAGACAGTATCGATAAAATGCGAATTGTAGCTAAAACTACTTAAAAAGGAATTCGTTAATCTCTATACTAAAAGAAAGTATTAGAAAAAAAAACTTTCCTTTCTTCTTATTTGCATTTTGAAATTTATTTTTTAACATAAGCTAGTAAAAATAGCTATGTTTTATGGGAAATTTTAGTATCCTACATTGTAAAATTGAAATTCAAGAAATTTTACTATGTAAGATAGGAATTATTAATACAATACGAGTGTGTCCCATCTTTGGTATAATTTATAGTAAATTTTGCTATAAATATAGCAAATTTTACTGCACCATTTCTCTCAGTGTAAGATTGCAAAATATTGTTGTTTTACCTCTGTACCATTTTTTGGCAATGATAAAAAATAAAGTATTATTATTATTATTATTATTATTATTATTATTAAAATTCTAGATCGGACTACAACATTTCCCAACATGAAAGCAACCTTTTGAGTCCATCAAGAAAAACGACCGTACCGCACACTCATAATACGCACTCTCTCAGCAGCACTCTCATCAACCTCCCTCCCGTAAATTCTCCTCCCTTGTATACCCCATCGACAGGCCATTAACTTCATTAACCCTCACCTCGCCGCCAGCTGAACACATGCGTCTCATCGCACACTCCACACTCTATTTCTGCGCGCGCTTTTCTGAATATTGCACATCAGCAGCAGTAGCAGCAGCAGAGTATATATGTAAATATACGTATACGGAAACCCAATCTCATACGTAACGCATGCCTGCGGCGGGACGGCGCGCGGAGAGAGAGAAGAGAAGAGAAAAATTACGCGGCGCCTGCGATGCGTCCGTATAATTCACTCGAGAACTCCTAGAAGATAGAGAGACGCGCGCGCTTCGATGTCTGTGTAAGTATATAGCGGAGGAAATATGACGTCCGAGCGCGACGGATATCGATCGACCTTAGGCTAGCGTAGCAGAGGTCGCCGAAAATGCAGTGTTGATGTGTTTATGCGTGGGTGGGAGAGGGCGAGGGAGAGAGAGAGAGAGAGAGAGGGGATGGATTGTTTCGGAAAAGGGATTTTTTTTCGCTGGCTCGGTGCTTCTAGACTGTGAGTGTTTTTGACGAGCGAGGAAACCGGATCAGCCCGCGGGATTATTTTCGGAAGAGATTAAATTTTTTAATCGCCGTAATTGAGTATTTTAGAGCCCAGTGGTGAAAGATAGAAGAAGAATAGAAGCGGAATGAGACGTGAAAAGATTTACGTAGGGATTTTAAAGTTTTGGTTGAATTTAATGAAAATTAAATTAATTAGATGGCTTTTGGCAGAGAGCGTGTTTATTCAGATGAGACGAGATAATACACAGTAATCCTTGCCGAGAGCTGCTCAGGATTGAGTATTACGAAGGACGGGAGACACCAGATCAATAGTCCAGGTATCTTATAGAGTTAGCTCCAATTATTTTTGGATTTAAATGTGTTCTTTTATTTTTAAAATGATTTTTAGAGCCCGGCAAATTAACTCTGGAGAAATTACAGCGAAATCAGTAACACGGGGAGCGAGAAAACCAAAATGAGTAATCGATACTAAATATACGGACTTTCGTCTGGAACTTTCCGCTCGGGAGCGGACCGGACACGCCTCGTACCTTTTAGCTATACTGCGCCAAAAAAATACCTCCATTGTTATTTAACGATTTCCCAAATTTTTGTATCTCGGGAAACCACTAAAATGCCAACTATGCACCCACGCGTGGACACACTTCGTCGGCAATAATCCTTCGCCTCCTCCTCTCGCGTCGTAGTGGCATTTCCTCTCGCAAAGAGGGATAGCCACAGGCTCTCTACTTTCGTCTTCGCGGTCGCTAAACACAGAGCTTGAAGGATCGGACCACTGGCGCGGGGCCAAGTGAGCAGGCCATTCTTGCCTGTTCTCTCTTTCCCTCTCTTCCCTCGCCTCTAAAGATTTCTCGCGACGACGCAGTTTCGCGTCCTTGACTTTTCGGCAGAGAAAACGAGCGAGCGAGCGAGACGATAAGTTGCTTATCGGGCCGTTCGAGGCTCTTAAAGGATAGCAGATCCGCTATGTTTTGCGTGATGCAAGCCTTCTTTTTTTTCGCGTGAGAGGATAGTAGTTGTCGCATCGACCAAACAGAGAAAGAGAGTGCGGGGCGATGGCGGCGGCTGGTTACGTAGACGATGACGTACATTTTGGAGGATAGAATTGGGCTGCTGTGTGTGTGTTAATGGTGTATAGTTTATGAAAGGGTATAGGAGGAGGAAAATTTTTGCGCGGATGTGGGCATTTCAGTTTTTACCGAGCCGGCGTAATAACCGAGCGCTCTGTAATAATGCGCGAGTGGATTTTGAAAAACGAAAATGAGGGGTAATTTGCAAAAATGGGTTTGAGTATGAATAACGCTTTGTTGGTAGCTCTGGTATATAACTTCTCTTCAATTATATGCCATTAAAAAGAAGTATAAAACTGTACCGGGAACCTCATTAAAGCCATATTAATGTAGCGACGTTTCAATTCAACACCTGCGCGACGACGACAAAAGCGCCTAAAAAACTTTGCACGCGCGCGCGCGCGCGGGGCTTACTAACAATCTTGCGCAATTGTGAGAAAAAAGCGCGTCGTGGCAGTTAATAATAGCCGGCTGAGCGAGAGGGAGAGCTTACGCGAAATATCTCTCTCTGTTTTCTCAGCGCGCTCGCGAAAGCGTATGCGTAGTCCCGGGTGGTGCTTTCAAACGACAAGGAGATGAAAAGTCGACTCGCGCCTACTTCAGCCCAGGCTTCTTTTTTCCAGGTCGGCTTCCCCGGGTTCTTTGTCGCGAACTTCGCCCTTTAGAGCCAAAAGAACGCTGCTTTTTGCGACAGTGAGCGTGGTACACTTATATATGCGTGTGCGTGGGGGGGGGGGGGGGGGACGCAGAGCGAGGAGAAACAATTCGATGCTCGAAATCACGCTGGGACGTATAACAATGCTGGGAGTTTGGTGCTGCTTGTCTTTTTTGCTGCTTCGTTAGGTCTTGGATTCCCCGGGCACGGTCGGGAGAGTTGTGTGGCGCTGAATGCGAGATGAGTGCCGCGGAGGTGTTCTTTGCGGCGGCGGTTAATGTTGGGCTTTTGATGTATAAGTAGGTGGGTTTTATTAAGAGCTTTGTTATTATTAAATTGGGAGTTTAATCACTGGGATTTACGATGACACAGTTACTAGTAAGTGCTGGAAATACCAATAGACGCGTGACGTAAAAATTGATTCGTTAATCGTTTTCAAATAATAAGGTTAATGAATGAGTGTTTGTAAACTGAGTCTTAAATATACACTGCATAGATAAAATCTCAATATTTCGTGCTACTTTAGAAATATAAGAATCTTCCCTTATCTTAGAATAAGATAAAGAAATAATCGCTAAATCAGATGATCTGCATTAATTCAGTGATATACAAATCTCTTGTCTTCGATAACAATGAAAAAATGTGTTGACATTGGTAAGATCATTTTTAAATCCCAATCAACAGTTTCTACTCATATTCTGTTCAATTATCGCGTTTTTTCACGCAATTAGTATAAGCATTTAATGTATTAATCTTGTAATAAATAATTGTTTTTATAAACTATTCGTCAACCTTATATTAATCACAACTCTTCTCGAATTCCTCTAAACACTCCAAAACACAAGGATAAGCTCCTAGTCTTTGTATATCATTTCAAACGTCGAAACCCAACACTTTAAATCCATAAACTTCATTACTCCGCCACTAACTTCTTCGCCACAGGCACGCGCTGCACTCAAAATATTAAACGAAACTGACCCTCAATCAACCACAAAACTTTTCCAGACGAAGATAAAATTTTGTTATTCTCCGTTACGTAACATTTCGTCTCCTCTACAAAGCACAGACGTAAGAAGACGAGAACGCACGCATACGAGAGCCTTCGCTAATTCCTCGCGCGTGCGTAAGCGACATACACAGGCGAGAAAAATGATCCGTGGCGATAAACTTTGCATTCCAGACGTACACGCACACACAGAGGATCTTTCGTCGCAATCGGCCGTAAATTAATGCTCTGGTATTTTAAGACGCGCGCGATAAACATAACAATGTTAGGTGTTACAATACGATCCCTCCGCGTCCAGTGTACATTCAAGCTTTAGCGGTACGTGAGATAACGTATCGCCCCTCGGTGCTGGTAGTGGTGGCGGTGATGCTTTCGCGCACTGTCTGCCCGACTTCTAGACGTGTTTCGATTGCGGAATTCCCCGGTGGTTGGTATGTGTGTGTGTGTGTGTTATCGCGAGGGGGATGACTTTTTTATTTTATTGTTCGAGAGAAGATGAGGTGAGAGCTGCTTATCAAGATTGATGGAGGAGGTAGGTGGGTTTTAAGAGTGTCGCGGAAAGATACGAGGTGCACATGATTATTGACAGAAACAAATGTTTGGGTATGGAAAGAAAGTATATCCAGTTTTAATTTGGTGGATTTATTCGGATTAAGTAATCTTTTGTCCACGGTAAAAGCTTCTAAACGTTTTATGATTTATTGGTCGGTTTTGATTTCATTCGTATGCAGTTCATATACCGTAAAGTGATAGTAACTGTATAAAGCAAACGTAATTTATCGAGTCCACAGAAATACAGTTAGGTTTGCACAGCGATGTATCAAAAAGTGTCTTTACTTGCGTAAAAGCGAGAGACGGTAATTACTCAAAGTGGCTGCGCGAGGATATAGGAAAAAAAGGTGCGGCGTTCTAGAGGGGGGGAAATTTTCGTATCAAATGAGCTCGTGTACGCGAAAGTCGAGAGAAATATTACTAACCGTTTAAAAAAGTGACCTCGATGCGAGAGAAAAATATGCAATATATTTAGTTTTTCAGGTTCGTTGTAATAAGTAACAGATAAGTACCAGCAAAGTTTCAAATGCCGTACCTTTTCTTGGAAGTGCTTAAAAACACATCTGACTTACCAGTCTAACGTGGTCGCAAAGTAGCCGATGCTTTTGAAAATCTAGCCTTTTCGAAAACTTTTATCTAACAATTATAGCTTGTCGGAACTATGATGATGATAGCACAATGCAAATTTGTAAATTTGATTGTCGCCTTTGTACAAAGTTGTGCCTATTGTGGTTATGCTAAACACAACTTCTAGATATAGTCTAACGGCAACACAGCTATGCATAGACTTACTTTGTTTTTAAGAATACAGTTGTAGTTACATTCTAATATGCAGCTATAGTATGATATAACAACCGCATATTCTTCATGGAATTCCTATCAAATGCATACGGAGAAAAATTTATTAGTAAACTTTACTTTTTTTATAAGAAAATTTACTATTTTCACACTCATCATGTGGGATTTTTACTTTTAAAATTTTATTATTTAATTTTTATTATTTTTGTAGAAAATTGACTGATTCTGTGACACTTCGTTTCAACAGTCATAAAAATTGCTATTTAAAAAAGTCAACGCTACTATGAAAATAATAAATTTTCTTATAAAAAAAGTAAAGTTTAC
The DNA here is from genome assembly GCA_036365515.1 of Torymus aiolomorphi. Classification (NCBI taxonomy): domain Eukaryota; kingdom Metazoa; phylum Arthropoda; class Insecta; order Hymenoptera; family Torymidae; genus Torymus; species Torymus aiolomorphi. Next base: position 260,169,518 of record CM070873.1, read on the forward strand.
AAATAAATTTTTGTGTACATAAAAATGACTCACAACTATAAAGAACACTCTATATCCATCCAAAAAATTATTAGCATTCCCCTATACGTTAACCACATGGAAAGATCGAGCACATACTCGTAGTTTGCAAAACGACTTAGAAGCGAGTTACCCGCTGTTAGGTCAGCAATACTAATTGCGTTATGTCGAAGAGAGTAGTTTAGTATGCAATGGGTTTGAAGTTTGCAACGTTGGAGTCCAACGAAATAAAAAAAATAATTCATTTTGCTTCACGTTTATATTAAATAATATTAATTTTGCGTGTAGATTTAGTGTTTTATAGTATAAATTAACTTTAAAACAAAGGTTTAGATAAAACTTCCATTGTTTAATAACTTTAATCAATCGTAAAAAATTATTTCGTTGCATTCCAACGATGCAAACTTCAGACCCATAGTATGCAGGTAGATATAGGCGTGCGAGCGAGAGAAGCATCCTCTCTTAAAAAACGATGGCCGGATGTTGTGAAGCACTTAAAGAGTGATTTTGATTGGTCTGTAAGGAACAGCGAAAATTCTCTACTTCCGATACATTTGAATTTTTGAAATTGAATTTTTATTCTTAACTATTTAAAACTAAATAATTAAATCAAATTAGAATAAAACGATTAATTTTGTTATGCTTTGAAAAATGATCTGATTATCCTATCATTTAAACCAATTAAAATAAAATCATAATGAAAAATTATATGTTCATAACCTGAAAAACAAAATAGTACGCGCGCAGCGCGTTTGGATTTTGCTAGTAGCAGAAAAAGGAGCTAAACAATTGGCGAAACGATGCGCGCGTACCGGTTACACGCATGGAGTCGACCGACCGACCGACACACTCACACACGAGCTTCTTTTTTGAGAACGAGAAACCTGTTCCGAGATCACAAGGACGAAGTACAAATGTACAAGCGCACGAAGGATCGATAGGGGGATTGATTGAATGTGAAAATTTTTTGACGAATCTGTGAGATCCTTAGATTCGTGGGTAATTTTTATTAAGTTATAAGATGAAATTAGGTTTCATGTTCGCCTTTGATAAACTCTTTCATTTTCGCGTGCCCCAGTTTATTGAAATATTTGTAGCATTGTCATCAAATATTCAATTATGCCGAATCTTCATTTTGACCAGTAAAACTGCAAGATAGCTCTGACAATTCAACGTGTTCAAGTTAGAGACACACATACTTTGCAGAACGCAAAGCGTTGTGTTGGCATTTCATTGATCACGGCATATTTTAATAATGCTAGAAAATTTCGGCTCACGTCGCTTTAATCCTCCAATAAATAAAGCTCATTTCACCAAGATTAATTTACGTTGAAACGTATAACCGTAAACCATTCTGAAACGAAGACAAACAAAGAAATTTATTGCAAGTGCAATTTACCATTTGCATAATATATCCCTAATTGAGCATCCAGCATTAATCCTATAATGGCTAACAAACATAATAACCATTTTATTGAAAATTACAGTAACTTACTAGCAATTCCGCTATGAATCAGGTGGGTATGCACATGTGTGCTCTGCAAATGTTCACGCACACGCGCAAACTCACTGTACACGCATACATACGCAACGGGTCGAAAGGACAGAACGTTCCGAAATATTGACCGAGTAGTCGCCGGCGGTGCGCGTCGTCCGCCCCGAGGGAGTCGTTCGTTTTTGGATTGCTCAAGCCCCCACGATGCCAGTATATTTGGCAAAGTGAATGTAAGCAATTTGCGAGCGAGCGCGCGTGCGAGCGTTGGACTATTTAATTTATTTCATAGGCCGCGAGACACACGCAAACACGCGACGTATCGATTTTCCCTCTCGCGGTTCGTTAATTTCAATTGACGCGTCGTTTGCTGCCGTGCGAGTGTCAGAAATTTAAAAAAGCGACGTAGTTTTCCGCTAAAAATGTTTTATTGTCTGTGTATACAAAACCTGCGGGTGTATTCAACATTTTTAATGTACGTTTTTTTCCTCTTTTTTCCAACATGTTATCGCTCCAGTGTAATTATTTAAGAATGCCCGATGAGTTGTATCAATTAACGCGAATTATCGAGAAAAAAAAAAAAAAAAAAAAAAATACAAACAAGTCTCGATTGCAGAAAAATCGTTTACGTTAAACACATACATACGTCGCTCGCGTGCGTCTCTCTCTCTCTCTCTCTCTCTCTCTCTCTCTCTCTCATATTCCTTTCCGAAGATAAACAATGCGCGCCGCGTTATTTATGGATCGTTATCTGCGGCATAAAAATTTATGATTCTCGCGTATACACTTTCGCCGCGGGTATAAAACAATGCGCCGCGCGCGTTCATTCAATTTGCAAATCCGCCTATTTCCTCCGATTCTCTCGTATATCTACTACTATGCCTCAGCATCACGTATACTCTAACGATAACATAAAAACAAAACGAAACGAGACTATTACAATTTGTTTACCACAGAGAATTGCGCTAATAACCCCGCGCGCTATCGCCACGTGTCATCGATGCGCGCAAACTGCGCAATACTTTTTGTCGTCGCGCACTGCACGCGCGCGTATCTAGTGTGTATTGTAATAGAATAGAATAGTAATTTTAATAAGCATCAATGACCGTAAAACTTGCCTCCGCTCCGTTGCTCACCTATTAAAACGACAAGTAAGAACAAACAGCCGACTGCCTCACACATACACACGTGCGCTGTAACACTAATCTATTACAGGATACAGACTCGCACACATACTCTCTCGTATTTTTTTCGGTTGTAACATAATTAGCAGCGCGCTGTGTTAGATAATATACACTCGCGCCATTTTTTTCTTCAACTTCATCCGCGAAGTCCCACGCGGAACGAGTGCAGCAGCGCCGGCAGCGCGCGACGGTGTAAAGAGCGAGCGCGTGCGGTTTATTGATTTGTGTAGGGTCCGTATAATCACGCGCCGCACCGGGGAGACAGAGAGAAAAAGGGCCGCCGACGTATGTGAGCCGTGCCCTTCTCGCGCTCTCGTTTTTCGTGGGTCGTATCTCTATGTGTGTACGTACGTACATGTGTGCATGGAGGGTATAGTTCCGCATAAGGTTCGTCAAATATTAAACGCGGATGGATGGAGAGAGAAAGAGAGAAGAGCTAGCGCGCTATAGTATATAGCTATGGGGGCGAAAATCGATTGGACGGTGTAGTTCTTGTGTTTTGGTTCGGGGAATTGGTCAGCGGTGTTTGTGATGGTGCTGTGCCAAGAATCTCGAGTCCTTCTTCTAAAATACACGCACACACATGTTTTGGAGCACCGAGTAATGAGCAGTGCTCCGAAAAACAAAAACGAACGTGCGCACGCATTCCTCCTGTCTCCAAAATTGTAAAGTCTCGAGAAAACAGCTGTATCTGTCAATATGACGGGAAACTCAAGGGGAGTGTGTGGGAGTGTGTGCATGTGAGCTGAGTATGAAAGCACGAGACCGTCATCTCTCTCTCTCCATACCGCGAATACGCCGCGCGGAGGGATAAAGATAGAGCCGCAGTCGCCGCCGGCACATTTCGTCCTCGTGTGCGAGTAGTGCGCGCCGCGGCGTCAACGTATTTATAGACCCCGCTCGCACGGAGGCGAACTCCTATACCTACCCACCTCTCTCTCTCTCTCTGTCTCTCTCTCTTGCTCGAAAAAGAGAGGAACGAAAGCGCCTGTGTAGATATAAGTATAGAAGGATAGAGATAGGTAGCTAGGCAGGCCGGAAGAACGAGAACCGAGTGCGTATGTACATGTGCATCCGAAAACCGACGTCAGCAGAGCGTCGTCGTAGACGTCGCCGTCTCTGCATTTGGCGACGACGACGACACGCGGCGCATATAAGTATACGTGTACTGTATATAACGCGCCGCGAGAGAGAGCAAACCCAGCCGCCGCCATGATACATAATTCAAGCAGAACCTACCTTATACATACCTCCCCGCGTTAGTATCTCATTCTCGAGAGGGAGAGATTCGCACACAGCAAGGAGAAAATAAATAAATGAATGTACATAGTTACTACAGGCAAACGCGTGCGTGTGCGATGGTTACCTTGAAGCGCCGGATGGCCTGTTATCTCTCTCCCTCTTCTTCTGTGCGAACCGGCCGCTTTTTCCTCTTGTCTTGTCCTTTGCCGCTGCTGGGCTCTCCTTCCTTGCTATAATAACACACGCCGGCCGAGAGACGAAGAAGAAGCAGTGGAGAACCGGTCCTCGAGGATGGATGTCTATATAGGTATATAGCTAGCTGAAAGATTCACAGCAGAGCAGCAGCCAGCACCACCACCGGACGACGGGGAGTCTATCTCTTTCTCCTCGCGAGATGCACACACACAGAGCGGAATTCGCGAGCCGGCTCCCGTTGGCAACGCGCTGCCCGCGCGCTCTCCTCTCTCTCTCTCTCTCTCTCGTTATCCCACGACTCCTTTTTTCCTCTTCGTTGTTGTTGCACGCTTATTATATGGGTCTATAAAGTTTGATATGGACAAGGGAGAGGGTGCGCGTGCAGCACACACTGTGGACGCAGGGAATCAGGGATTGTTGTATATTGGTCGGACGCGTGTGTGGGTGTTAGAAAGAGAAAGAGAGAATAAGTATATATCTGTATATATATGTATATTCGCTGTGTGTAGAGGGAGTATGCACTTGTATATGAACGAAACGTGGTCCGTCGGATCAACCGGTTCGCGCACGAATGTGCTTCACTGAAAATTCCTGTCGTGCGCTCTCGCTCCGCGACTTCGTTTCTCCCTCTTTCTCCCACTCTCTTATAGTTTCGTTCCGTCTCTCTCCCGGTCCACCGGCGGTATCGGCGGCTCGGCGCGCGCCAACCGCATATAGGTATACTTATACATTATTTCATGTATTTGTATATATGTATGTGCGCTGCGCACTACTAGTAGAAGTGGAAAAGCGCTGCGAAATGCGCGCTACCCCCCCTTTTGCCAGACGAGGAGAGTAGGTATAGGCTGTCCCTGTCTGACCGTCTGCACCGTAGTGGCTTTCTTCGCACCCTGACGTCCCTGACTATAGAGCGCATGTGCGACGAACCTCTGCCGCTGTGCTGTCGGGGAAACGTCGAACGGTGGTGGTTTCAGCTGGATCTGTAGTTGGCGAGTTGGTAGTTTATTTAATTGAGCTTTTGTTGCGTTGGATGAGTGTTTTAGATACAATGATCATTGTTTTTGGTAATTTTTTAGTAGTATGTAGGTACTTTGTAGAAAGAGAATAGATGCATTTCTATTTCACATGACAATTACGATTTAAGATCAATCGGATAAACGCAGGAGAGAGTATTTAGTATTTATATATTTACCGTATTTTTGCATTTTTATCATCAGGCATTTAAATTAAATATAGAAAATGGTAATTATCCAACAATAGTTCTTTTCACAATGCTACACCTTAATTTTCCTGCCTAGACGTCGACTATAGAATTACCCTGACTAACTGAACAACTATACCACGAAGCACAGGACAGCCCGCAACCCATGATCATATAAAAATAAAGAAGCGGAGCGGAACGAAAGGATAACTATTGAACGCAAATTCGCCTTGTTAAAGGTAGCGACAACGCCCTCTGCGGCGGAATTGGAAAGTAGGCTAATGGGTGTAAACATCGTAAATATAATAGAAAAAATAAAAAAATTAACAAAATGAAGCAAAACAATCGTTTAAAAAATAAATCCAAATGAGGCAGTGTACCCCAATGGAAATTTATGAAAGGCTCTTCTGTACATTATTTTCCAGCTGATAAAAAGCTCCGAAAGAAGTGGATAATAACTTTCAAGAAAGGTAAAGCCATCATAACCCCATACATGTTGTGTGTGGTGTGTGGTGCTCATTTTGCTAAAGATTACATACCCAGTAAATTAATTTTAATAACAATTTTATAATAATTATTGTAATAATTATAGCAATATTAAGAATAAAATAATCATTTTTAACATTGAATCCGCAAAAGATAATGTTAATAACATTACTTAGGTTTTAATTTTTTTCGTTGCGAATTCAATGCTAAAAATCATTATTTTATTTTTAATATTGTTATAATTATTACGTTAATTATTAATTGTTATAAAATTTGTATTAAAATTAAAAAATTTTAATTTACTTGGTATGTAATCTTTAGCAAAATGAACACCACACACAAACATATATGGGGTTATGATGGCTTTACTTATCTTACAAGCTATTATCCACTTCTTTCGGAGCTTTTCATTAGCTGGAAAATAATGTACAGAAGAGCCTTACTGCACAACTTCAATTTCTTTTTTAAATAATTTTTTTGCTCCATTTTGTTGATTTTTCTATTATATTTACGAATTCAATTTATTTACGATGTTTAAAAAATAGCTCACTTTCCAATTCCGCCACAGAGGGCGCTATCGCTACCTTTAACAAGGCGAAAAAAATGGGGCGGAGCCGCGGAGGGCGCGATAATTTTTAAGTACTTGTTTACACTCAGAACTTTTGTTAATAGTCTAAAAGATTTTTATTCAAATTTTGCTAAGGTAATGTATACTTACCGACAAATTTTAGAATGTATATTTCTTTTGCAAATAATAATAGAATTACTAACAAAAAAAATTGAGTATAGTATTTACATATACGGAGCGCCTGAAAGAGCTGTTTTTCCAAAAATTTACTCAGAATTTATTTAATTAAATAAAAGCCGCAATGCCGAAAGTAGGGATCTGTATACTTCGAATTTTGCCAATTTTAAAAAGTGTTTATCTGATGGAAATGCTGATAGAATCGCACAAAAAAAAATCTGAGCATAGTATTTACATACACGGAGCGCCTGAAAGAATTGCTTTTCCAAATAAATAATTTTCTTCAAAAGAATCGAATATAAACTCAAATATTTTAACTGCTCCAAAAAATTATGAGTTTTAAATAAGGTAATTGAGAAAATCAAAAGACTGATTACGATAAGAAGTTCAATCGTATAATATAAAAAAGAAATTCAATGTTACAAAAATCTGTTTTTTTTGTGAGTAACGTATTCTTGATTTCTCGATAAGTAATGAGCGGAAATAAAATATTGTGAATTACAATAAAATAAAGTAAATAAACATGCGACTATGATATCACAAACTTCTAAAAAAGACAAATGAGGCGTATAGGTGTAAAAGCTGCCACGTCACATTTGCAATAAGGTTGAAAATTGAGTGGTCGATCACTCGATTTTCAGCCTTATTGCCAATGTGACTTGGCAGCTTTTGCACCTATACGCCTGAAATACAAAAATAAATCACAAGGTTTTTCCATATAAACAATAACTTATACGCCTTATGAAATGCCTCATAAACACTATAAAATTCAACAATACAACGTTATTATTCGTTGACAATTAAGACAGGTACCGCTGTAATCTTAACATCCCGAGCAGCAACTGTTCCGTTCCCTCTCTTTCTCTCTCTCCCTCCCAGAGGACAGCTCTTCTGCAGGAGGTCTCATCGTGGCGTAATTGAAATCAGAATAGAAGTCGACGGTAATGGACGGCGTCTTGCAGTTCCTGGCTGCATCTACGCCGGCAGGGCTGGTGTACCGGGGATGTGTGGTGCACGATGCACAAGTACAGATAAGTCGAACGCTATATCGCATCGTCAAACGCGCAAATTGGACAAGTGAAGGCGAGCAACAGCCACGGCTTCTCATCCGGATTATTGGGGAAGCTACGGATCTGTTCGTGGATTGATAAGAGATTTGTGGATCGAAAGTCGGATGGAGTAATCAGTTTTCGGACTTTTTGATGGTTTCTTTTTTAAAATTAATACGAGGGATAATAATTTTTCTATTGTTAAAAAAACATAAAAGATAATAATTGGATAAAATTTTAAATTCAAAAAAGTGCAAGTTTATATAAGTTTATTTTTCAAAGTATTTTAAAAACTAAAGTATTTTAAAATTAAAACAAAACTAAAATTTCTTATCAGAGTCTTATAAGCCAAGAAAACTAAAATATAATTATCGTCGTGTGACATTGACAGTGAAAAAGCACAAGACACGAGCTTTGCTCGATATTTATTTTATTTAAATTCTCATCAATATCATATCTGAATAATGCGTAATGACACGATGAACAATCATTAAAAAATATAGTGTGTTTTCTACAATTACAATTGATATACATAGTTTATTAATGTAGATAAGATGTTACTAATTAGAAGAATCGGATGTCGCGCGTTTGGAAAAGGAATCTACCTCATCGCTCATTAGAATCATCCTCTACTGACAATTAAAAAGTCTTACAAAATATAGTGCAAATACGTTTGCTATACACAACAAGGAGGGACGTAACCGTTTTTTCTCGCTTTCCAGCTCGTTATCTCACTGCTTCTAGCTGCAACTAACTTATACTGTGGATACTCGCTAACGCTCTATTTTTATACAACTGTTCGTTCGTTCCTAGGTTTTTTCAACCCTCTTTTTTTAAAATCTCGCCACGCCTCGTTCCCCAAATCATTGGGAGACACATAACAAACATAACGGAAAAATCAACCTTTTTTCTTCTACGCATGCTCTCAGCCGTGAAAATAAAATAGTCCCATTGAATTTCCACGTACAACTCTAATATTTTTGCGTAAGGCTTTGAAAAAACAACAATCGCAATTCATTAGTATTTTGCAGGGATTCGTATTTCGTAACAATTTATCTCTTCTATATCTTTAAACCTACTTTTTTCACTCATTTCGCGCTTCTTCTTCCGTTTTACTTATACGAAAAACTTAACAACATCGCTCGCGCAATACATATCTTCATATTTTTTTTTTGTTATTATTTTAAAAGTATTAAATGAAAAAGAAAGACTATTATTTTCACATACGTAATAATAAATTAAAAATGTCAAAACAAGCAATAAATATTTCTTTTTCTCGTGGACGCGATGATCTTCTTGTGGTCCGTTTTTAATCCCATGTGTGTTGCTGTAGCTGTTGTTGCTGTTGTCGCGCATGCTTCGTTTCTCACGGTTGTAATTCAACAAACATACACACTAGACATGCATTCGCGAGTCGAAAATTACATACTCGATAATCTTTCGCGATGAAAGAAAGGCCTATATTATATCACATACAATATCCAGAACATATCCGCTGTACAAAGTTTAGGACCCGCGTCTGTATAAAAAAATTGAAAGAAAAAAATTTGTTACCTCATTTAGATCGCTTTCTATATAATACACACGACTGATTAGAAGTTTGCGCAAATAGAATCAACAAATTTAGGCTACTCTTGAAACACGCGCACAGGCATATAATGCAATTCTCCGATATATTTATATAACTACGATTTACACTTCGTCTCGAGGGAAAAAATTTGTCACAGTTGTTGCGTCTTTCGCGCGTTTACAATGTGTGAGACGAGAGCGACGTGTAGCATTAAAATCGAGCGCGTCATCGCGATCAGAGCAACGCTAACTTTTTTTTAGTTATACAACAAATTACGTGCTTTTTTTACTATTCTTTTAATATTGTTTTTTTAGATTTTTTTCGTCATTCAAATTTTTTTTTTCGTTGAATCGCGAGGAATGTTCTTCGTATATTGTAATGGCTATTGCGCTCTGCAAAAACGCGAAAAACGAACCTACGCTAGTTAGATTATTGCCACTGTAGTCTAGATATAGACCCAATCTCTACTTTAGATGATAGAAAATCTGAACTCCCTTTTGTATTTTACTTCTCATTCTCACTCATTTTTTATTTTGTAATTTTTTTCAACTAACAACATGTATACTCTAATATTGCTATGCTTTGTTCTTGTGGGCTTTAGGCTCTTTGGAGTTTTGCCCGATGTTATGTACTGTTATTTCTAATTAGAACATTTAGTATGGTGTAAGTTTCTCTTTCTTTTTAAATGCATATCTATAATATTTATATTTGAGTGTACTTGCGTGCACGCGTCCCTGCGCAAATCTGTGTATTATATATATAATGCGTATTTATATTTTTATATATATATTTATATGGATAGTTTTAGACAGTTACTTTGAAACAACATACATTTGGTAGTTTGCAAAATTCCTACCACATATTGCTATTTTTCTTTATGTAATTTGATTCTTATTTTTTTTATTTCACTTTATAATTGTTTTTATGGATATTAAGTTAATTTGCTCATAATGTCCCAGTTTGATAACTACTGTAAATTCGAAACTTTTGTAAACATTATCTCGTATTCTTTAATACTTAGTTTAAAATGTCCAGTACAATCTGTTTTTTTTTTTTTTCATTATCTCGTAAAATATGAAAACAGTTATTACAATTTCAGAAAAATGTAAGGTCTGTTACCGAGTAACGATAGTTAGTACGAGATCTAGCTCTGCTTTTAAAATATCATGTACAAACGACATACTCGTTATAAAATATATGTATAAATAAGTAATGTTTTATACGAATAAGAAAACAATCTTTTTTTAAAGCGCACGAGATACAGGTATGTTTTTGGAGTGACAAATAGGTCCCATAATGATCTGTATTTTTGAAGCCATCAATGCTAAGCATCGATTCGAGTCGCACAGATCCATATTTTTGTATAAATGTAAATATCAAATGACTTATATTTTTTTCAGTGCTATCATTCAGACACTTCTATCACTCTCTCAACTTAAGTATGTACATAGAGTGACATAAGACATGCATACTATCAAACATACATAAATATTAAATAAATGTACATTGAAGAATTTCAATCAAGAAATCTTCGAACAATCGATTCTTCTTTTAACTCTTAATCTTTCAATACTTCTTTAAGACTTCTGTGGTTTCTTACGTTAATTTTAGTCTTACAATGAATAATTAAAGTAAGTGTTAAAAAAAGTGATTATTAGCAAAAAAAGGTACAAGATTAAACTTTATAAAGATAGCTTTATCAAGATTTATTAAAAAAAACAAAGCTTCAATTTTGCTAAAAAATATAAAAAATAATTCAATACTCCAGTAAACAATTAAAAATATCGTAGCGTATTAATACTTGTAAAAGGTACAAGAATAAAATAAAATTTTCATTGTCGGATTCATCATTCATTTGATGAAATATGTACCCTTATCTATGTATACTTTTAAAACTACAAATTTCCACAATTTTAAACTACATGCACAATTTTACTATAAAACGCGCTTGTAAAAGAAAACCGCAATACTCTTGCTTACGTCAACAATAACAAAGGATAGCCTTGATCCTTAACTTGAAACAATAAAGGTAACATCCTCGCTCCATGATCCTATCGTGATTGTCGTGCACCCAAGCACACAGTCGATCAACTCTGGTATTTACATAACTGGATAACTGGATGCTGCGTCTCGCCATCCCTATATGTTTTGTTAATTGTTGTTATTATTATTATTATTCGAACTCAAAGGACTGCCAATGTTGTCGATCTCACGCTGAGCTCTGGAAATTTTCACCTTATCCCTTGGAGTGCCGTCCTCTCCTGTTTCCATGGCGAACATTTTCATTTTTTCCTTGAAACTCAATTTCTCTGGTACCGCACCCATTTGCAAATTCTGTTGTTGTCTCTGTTTTTCTGCCAATCTTCTTGTTCTCGGATCCCTGATACGAGAGAAAAAATTAGAGAAATGTAAGAGCGATTCAAAGTATAATAGAAATAAATTAAGAAGACGTACTTATAAACTTCCTGAGCGCCTATCACGCCAGGAGTCGCTCCTTGGAATATACTTCCGGGACCTTCGGGTGTTTTCGGAGAAGCCAATAACATCTCTGCATCGTTTATGAAGTTCTATAAGGGGGGAAAATAATTATTATGGTATCTAGCAAAATTATGAATACCAAAAATATCTACCACTGCATAACAAATAAATACAACTCTAAGATAAACGTCTACTAATGGTTTCGATCGTCATTGTTTTAAAAGAACAATCAGTAAATAAAAAACACATGGAAAAACCGGGCAAGAATGCGTTCAAATTGAAGGAGTACACGCTTGCATTAATGGCAATGATAATGTTTACAATTCATGATGGACAAAAGAGCACAGATGATGATAACATAGCTGTTTTGACAGGGGGTAAATAAACATTGCCACATGCATATGATATGGGTAATGTAACGGTCGGTGGATCATCGAAACCTCGGTATACCTCACTTTATAATCTGCCATTGGTCGCATTACGAAGAGGTATTTGATATTTATAGTTTCTATACTTTCCAAGTGATTATTAGTGGTAAAATCAACTGTTTTTGTTAGTATGTTGGTGAATGAGCAATCTCGTCGTATGACGACTTACATTGGGGTCCTCTCTAATAGTGTCCATTGTAACTGATGATGAATTTACGATATTTGACGTGTTCGACGTGTTATTTCGGGTTGGTGATTCGGTGTTGGCATTGGGATCATGAAATGATACCCTCTTGATAGGCAGAGTTGCCGTTTGTGATCCGAGCAGAGAATTCGACGTCGTCGAGCTATTCGATCGCAGTGCGCTTTGCTGCGACATTACGGCGTAACTCGAGCCTCGCTCCGGTGGCGGAGGAGCTTCGTTACTACTTTGAGAATCTGCAAAAAAAAACATTCAAAAATATAAGTATATTCATCCTCTAAAACTACACATTCCTTAATATAACCATCAATCTACTAACTTGGCGAATTAGCTTCATCTATCACGAGGTTATCCAATCTCAGCATACCGGGATGCAGCTGCTGTTGATTGCGTAAATTCGACTGATGCTGCTGGTACATCGATTGCATCTGCTGCTGCTGTTGTTGCTGCTGCTGTTGTTGCTGCTGCTGTTGCTGTTGCTGCTGTCTCGCCGCGGCTATCGCAGCCGCCGCAGCAGCCTCTTCTTCCTGTCTTCTTCTCTGATTCTCATCGAACTCATTCTGGCGCCTCTTGATCTCGTCCATTCTGCGCTGTCGTTCTCGCTCCTCATTCGCCGCCTGCTGTTGCATCAGCTGCTGCTGTTGCTGGGCCTCTATACTCGCTTTCTGACTAGTACTCGACTGATTAACGTTGGGCGTGCCGCCGTACGAAGGCGAGACGACAACCGACGCTGGTGGCTGGCTATTAACGTTCTGATTCTGCTGCTGAGCGTAGGCAGCAGCGGCAGCAGCGGCAGCGTTGTTACTCGGCATCTCGTTACCGTATGAGTTGTTCATACCGCCTTGTTGGCTGCTGACCGTGTGGATGGGCACGTTCGTCATCTGTATCTGACTGCCGACGGGTTGGGGCGACAGCGCACCTCTGCCAGACTGGTTACTGGCGCTCGTGCGCGAGAGTCCAGGCTGTGGTTGTTGCTGCTGGGGTTGCTGACTGTTCATCTGACTGCGGTCCTGACTGGTGCGCATCGGGCCCTGGAACCGACTGTTGCTCGGGCTCTCGGGCTCAATTTCCGTGCCCTCCTCGTCCTCGTCTTGTTGGTTCGCCGCTTCCTCAGCGCGTTTCTGGAAGTCACGCTCGAGCTGGAGAGCGCGCAGTTGCTCCTCCTGCTGGGGCGTTCGTCGGGGTAAGCCACTGAGCTCGGTGATCTGCTGGTCGCGCCACTGACGCGCTGCTTCTCGTCGACGCGCTTGCTCCTTCTCGCGTTCCTCGCGCTGCCAGGGATTCGTCGCACTGAACTGGTACTGACGCGGCTGTTGCGAGCCGCTTGTAGTAGGATAGTATCCGCCTCTAGGAGGATCCTGCATGCTAGCAGTATATCTACACAACAGAAAATCAAAATTAGTCAATTTCTACAAACCTTCCTCTCCACATTTCTTCGTATATGACACTTACCTAGAAGAGGGATCCAACTGTTTGTTAAACAACGGGTGTGTCATCGTATTTGGCACAGGTGGCGGTGGGCTGCTACTCGAGTTGGGCAGCGCCGGTCGCGCCGGTGGATTGTCGCTCACCATATCGCCGTCCGTGTGTGACCTGGTCATACCAGCATTCGTGTACTGTCCACCGCCAATCTCCGTCTCCGGTCCATTGGGGTACTGGGGTCCGTTTTGTCCGTACTGCCGACTCATAGCACCCGCGTATTGCTGCTGCTGCTTGTTAAACTGTCCGTACTGCTGGTTGTACTGCGCGTCGGGTGGATACGCGTAGTTCTGTCCGGGCTGACGGCCGTAATTCGGCGACGTAGGACCAAGGTTCGGTGTGGAGCCCAGGGGCCTACCCTGGCGGATGGCGTTTTGTTGTAGGCCGGCAGCACCAGCTCGAGGGTTGTAAGTGTTCGTACGGTAGGTGCCCATTTGGGGACCAGGGACGCCACCGGGACCCGGACCACCACGTAGTTCTCGTCGTCGGACTTCTTCCTGCATTTCCTGCAGTTTGGCTTCTTGGCGGATGATGTCCCGGGAGGATTGAGATCGGACCGGTGGACCTTGCGGTTGTTGTTGCATTGGCTGGCCTGGGTAGCCTTGTTGAGGCTGACCCTGTGGCATGTATGCTGACATTGGGCGTTCTTTGCCTTGACCGATGTCCGGAATCGTACGGTTCAGCGCGTTCTCCGAGCCGCGTGATAGTGGCTTCTGTACGTGCAGTGGACTTCTGTAAAACAACGAAATCGTTTTAATTAATCCTCAATCTACTCTACGGGTTTCAAATAAAAGAAAAACAATCAAGATTCGTGTAATGTACCTGTCGTCGGATGATTGAGGAGGGCTCGGTTGCTGCTTAAGCGGCGGCTCTTGGTTCCTGTACACGCTCAAATTCTGATAGAATCTCTCGGCCTCGTTGCTCTGCAAGCTGTTCTGCCCGTGCGGGTGGCTCGGATTTAAATTGGGCGAAGACTGCTGTCTGTTCGTTAAGCCGCTCGGCGGCAAAGTGCCTCCGCCACCTCCTCCTCTACTCGGATCGTGCAAGTTATGACTGGATCTGAAACGAAGCGAGATTAGATTAACAAATTCGTCGTATCTGGTATTACGTTAATTCTTTGTTTTTGAAACATTTGATAATAGAGATAACGAGACAAAGTAAAAACAAAATAAAAAGAAATATACCTTGATCTTAATGAAGTGGCTCCATTCATAGCGGGCATCGGGGGCGGCTGCACCGGGGGCGTGACGCTATTACTTGACGAGGCCCTGCTGTAGCCTGGATTAAAGACCTCGTGCTGGAGCTTGCCTTCGGTTCCTACATCTATTCCCATTCGATCCATTATATACAAGTACATCATCATCATCATCATCATCACACCTACCCACCACTTACAACACTATCGTATCGTGGCGACGAATTCTCGTGTATTATACAGAGTGTTTTCGTGTTTTTTTTATCCACTTCCGTGTGTATACATTATAAGTATAAAGTGGGTATTATATATATATATATGTGTGTGTGTGAGAGAGCAAGAAGTATGAAAATAAGCGTGACAAAGTGTGTATGGTGACGCCAGTTTACTTTCGGTTGAGAGTAAGATCTTTCAAGCGAGTGTGAAGTATATAATGACAAATCTTATGTGTGTGTACGACTGAGTGAGAAAGAGGAAAGAATGGTGACGGTGATATACTTACTATGAAGAGCGGGAACGGATTTGCTGCTGTGTATTTGCTGCGGCGTAGGCGCCTCGTGACCCAAGCGCGACGGCAAATCGCGTTCGCTCATGCGACGGGGACCTGTGAGCGTGGCGTGCGTGTGTGCGTGCGTACGTACATGTGCGCGCGAGACAACAAGATGCACAGAGAACAAATGCATAACATTAAACGTCTAATTGTCGCATGCCCGTGCGAATGACAATGTATATATGTATGTATGGGTATTTATATAATATGAAATAGAGAGCTTGGGAGTATAGCCTTGACGGAGGCCACTAGATGCATGCAGACGTGCCGTGCCTTTAAGTATTGGTATGCGACGACGTACGATACCGAGGGTTTATTTATTAAGTTGAGATTTGTAATTATATACGTATGATGTAGTTAATAATGAAGCAGTTTGATGAGTATTATATGTTAGGATTTAAATTATGATAATCAAAAGGCGTTCATTATTGCGTTTTCTGATAATGAATAAAGCAAAAATGAATAAAGGCACATTCACCATATTATTTGCAAAAGTTATATGAATGTAGTCGCATAAGTACCATAATAAATTAAAAAGATACGTACATTGTGCAACCTACATAAAACCTACTTTCTCTTATTATCTGCAATGACAAGTAAGTACGTATATTTAAAATTATGGCAGTAAAAAACTTATGCAGAGAAATCAAGGCTTGACGTTCATTGCACGACATACAGCATCAACTGTAATATAAAGGGCGATAAAAATTATACGTAAAACTAATAACGTTGCAAACTAGTGGCATTCGGACGATCGAAACCGTGATATACGACTAAGTATAAAAAAAAAATGAAAGTAGAACGAAACGTAACGAACGTAAAAGAATTAAAAGTATAACGAAATCGTGTCACAAAAAACTGAACGAACATCAAAACATCGAGCAACAGAACCAGGCCATTCGGGTGCACTGTACACATCATCATGATCACGAGCGACGACTAGTGCGCTGCCATCATCATCATCGCCGTCGGCTTACGCGTTTCCGTACGCTGCTGTCGCGGCTGCCGTGGCCGCTGTTCCTTCTTCTGCTGCGACGCCGCGCTATCGCTTATGATCCAGTCGTCGGCGTCCCGGTCGAACCTCGGCGTTGGTTTCCGCTCCGATACATCGAGATCGCTCTTCGCACGTCGCCTGCAGACTACAACGCGGTTACCACGCCTGCATCTGTCGTTCCTGTCGCGTTGCTTCGTGTAACACCTGCTATTGTGGCGATTGTTGCACATAGGCGCGAGTTTCTCCCAGGATCGGCTGCGACCGTTTATCCTCTCGATGTCGTCAACGTCATCGTCGACGTCGTTGGGGCGGTCGTCGAATCCATCTCTCGAGATGTCGCTTGTGCTCTTGGACAATCTCACGGAGGAGTGAAAGGAGCTTGTGGAGGATGCCGATGGGCTCTCGTCGCTTCTCCGACGGCCTATCGATATCGTGCTCTTTATGGTGATGCCACCGATTGATGGATACCTTGGACAATCGTCGGATATCTCAGGTGCCGAGACAACTCGTGAACAGGTTGGAAAGACAGGATACTTAGCACCGATCGGGCTGTCGGTTGCGTCGAGGATGTCGTCGTTCGACGTGTGATTGGAGTCCAGCTCGTCGCTCGACGCTAAATCCTTCAGCGACCAGTATTTCGACAAACTATTCACTTTGCCTTTGGCTACAACTGTGGTGGGTCCATTGCGGCGACGCTGAGGAAACACGTTTAGTGTGCTCAGGATCGTTGGTAGCGAGTGGTTGCGAAAGTGCTCCAAACGCACGCTGCCTGCTATTAGAGTTCGTGGTTGCTGTTGTGGCTTGAGTTTACGGATGCTCTCGAGGCTGCCATCAGTCATTGTCTCCTTATCGGAGCTGCTGTCACGCCGATTAAACGCCTCTTTGGTCGGTATGAACAACGGCGCATCCGCGTTGTCAAGATTCGCAAATTCCTTCAGCTGCTCGATTATCTGTTCCTGTTCGGCGAGGGATAGCTTCGAACTACTCTTGTCATCAGACTCTTTCACTTGATCCTCCTCTTCCGTTTCCTCTTCCTCCTCCTTTTCGTCCTGTTTGCTTTCGGTCTTATCCGACCGTTCTTCCTCCTGGTACTCTAAACAACCTTTGGCTTGGATATCCAACAATATCATGCTCCACTCCTTCTCCGGCGTAGTGGCGATGCTTTTGTCGGACTTCAGGAGCTCCGTCTCAGACTTGAACTTCTCTATGCTCTCTCTTGTGCGTCTCTTGGTATCTGCGCTCGAGGGTGAAGCTATGTCAGGCTCCGACATAAACTGTCTTGATCCGGCAAACCTGCGTGACTTGAACTTGATCAAACCAGCCTCACCGAGCTGTGAGAAATGTTTCGCGAGTGCAGCAACTCTGCCGCATCCAAGTCGAACCTCCTCCGGCGACTTCCAGCACTTTTCTCCATTAGAATCATCGCTCGACACATCGCTGCTATTCAACCCACTGAGGTCAAGGTTCAGCTCTGGCATCACAGTATGCATCTTAGGCGTCGGCAGAGTAACAACGGTCGCCTCAGTCTCCAGCGAAGGACTGTCGGAGTTATCACGTGTACCAGGCTGGGTATTATCATCCGTCGAGCAGGCCTTATCCACTGACTTTTCCTCCTCCTCATCCTCGTCTTGCTCTTCTTGTTCTCCAGAAGAACACGTTACCACCACTTCTTCGATAACCTCTTCAGTAACAACGATATCGTTCGCTCCTGATAGCGTTCGAGTGTGCTCTTCATCGTGGTGGTTGCAAAATGCCTCGGGAGGTGGTCTCACCTCCTCATCCTGCAGCTCTGTCTCCTCGAGGTAATCCTGGGAACGGCGCCTCACCGCCGGGAACACTAGTTCAGTCTTATCTTCGCTGTAATAGCCATACTGCGCCGCCGCCGCCGCAGCCCCGTAATTCGAATTCGTCGGCTGTGGGATAACGTGCTGCGGCTGGTACGCGTGGCGTTGCATCTGCGTGGCCGCGTAGCCCTGAGGATATCGCTCGGTGTACTGGCTCGGAATTGTTAGGAACGTGTCGTTCGTCACTGCTGCTGCCGCTGCAGCTCCAGCCGGTTCACGTATAACTGGTATCATAGGTCTCTGCGGTTGCTGTTCGTTCGTCCAATAACCAGCGACGCGCGTTTGCTGCCCGGCCGTAGGGTCGTAATGTAACTCCGGTTGCGTGTAAATCTCGTTGACGTGGTTCACCGCTCGGCCGAGCAACAGACTGTTGTTCGGTAGAAGAATATTCGGTCGGCTGGGTAACTGCTGATACGTTTGATAGGGGTTGCTCGCGGCCGCGGTCATATAGTTACGGTAGGTCATGCTCGCGACGCGGTGTTGTTGGACGGACGCGGCGTTCGCGCGGGCTATACTCGCACCTGGCTGTGACTCCCAGCTGTCGACGTACTGTTCATGGTAGACCTGAGCGGCCGAGTGCCGGGGCACGGACAAGAGATTGCCCATGGAGTGGGAACCCGAGGCCGCCGCTTGACCGTCCGTCAGTCGGGGCGGGTCAAAGTGTTCCGATTTCGGGCGTGCCTTAGAGGCTGCATGAAAAGAGAATGGTTAGTTCAAGCATTAGTACGGGATGATGAGTTTGTTAATTAAGTCCAACTTCCAAGCGAAGCTTTATAGGGGTGAGTTGTTTTTTGGAGGGTGTTGAAAATGAAGTTTGCATTTAATTATTGAATGTAGCAAATGTTTGTTTTTTCGCTAAAGTTAATTGTTGGTATTAATTTTATTATGAAAACAAAGTAAATATCGTCGCGCGGTACGAAGAAAAGCCAACTTAGAAGAGCCAGACGAAGAAAAGCCAGTTTCGCGCGAAAAAAGCAAAAAATGTACCCGTTCATTAGCGTTTTTCGCGCGAAACTGGCTTTTCTTTATCTGGCTCTTCTAAGTTGGCTTTTCTTCGTACCGCGCGATGATATGTATATCACTGTTTACATCGAAAATTGAAGTATTTTTAAAAATTTCAATAATGTAAAAATAAATTTTAACGATGCATATTATTTGTGCATATTCATGAGCGTAATTTTGAGCTACGTGGACCGTAATGTAAATATTATACGAATAAATAAATAAATAACATATTTATTCTGTCAAGTTTCAGCAAAAATACCATGATTAATACACACAAAATTCTTTCTCAACAAATTATTTAATGAGTCTTATTGAAGAATGCTTTAATGTATGTATGAATAACGCCCAAGGTACCAAGCAGACAAGAAATTGAAAAATTTTATGACAGTGAGAGCGGGTGGAAGAGAAATACAGAGAGAATAGATTTCTCTCCTCCGACGGTCTGAATGCTTCACATAATCTCTGGTCGATTATGCGAATCCCTTCTCCCCACCCGTCCTGCTATTCTCCATTCCGAATAGTGCGTACTTTATCCTTTCGGCGCTATGCAGCGCGCTACTTACCTCTAGTCATTATAGGAGAGGGTTGCGACAGCAGCGTCGCCAGGCCGTGATAAATCGCGCCTTGTTTCGCAACCTCCAGCGTCACTATCGGCCCAGTGCGAACTAGGTACTCGGCAGCTCTGCACGCGACGACGCAAACAAAGAGAAAGACAGAGAGATCGTAAATATTTTTAGCACGTACTTTGAAAAGTTCGGGAGTAGTAGCAGTAGTAGTACTGTAACTCACTTTTCCTGGGTTATACCGACTAAGCTTTGTCCGTCCACCTTGAGTAGCTGATCTCCGGCAGCCAGGCGACCGTCCTGAAATTTTAAAGATCCCACCCGTTGCTTTTACTTTACTGTGCTTGCGTGAGATTTTCTTTTTTTAAGGGAAAAGTTGATTAAAAGTTTTGTATACTCACGGCATCAGCTGCACCGCCGGCGACGACACTCTTGATATAAATGCCGAGCCTGTCCTGGCCAGCTCCCTGTTGCGGAATATCATTTTGTATTTTGTTGCTTTGTTATTCGACGCTTGATTAAAATTATTAATTTTGATATGTATTGTTAATTTTCATTGCAATGTTTGATTCAATTGACCATACCAATTTGAAACCGCACAATAAATTCCGTATTCCAAAAATTCCATACACAATGTACACTTCATTAATTATTACATACCAAATAATATACGCGCGGATATTGAGCAGACAAATATCCCACAGTAAACTGATTTCATTATGTAAAATTACAACAAAATACATTTCATCGCTGAATAAATCAACCCCCCCCCCCCCCCAAAGAGAAACGAGCTCTGAAAATTGAAACCAGAACGACCCACCCCAGCTCGCGTAAAAAAATCCTTTAGTGTCAACTCTCAGCACAGCAGCTGTGCATCTTAAGCAGCTCGGCGCGTGACGAGTAGTATACATATATACATTCTCGTTATCGTCGTCGTCGCGTTAATAACCATAAATCTGCTCTTACTCTTACCTTCGCTGCGACGATGCTGAGTCCCATTCCGCTGGTGGACTTGTGCAGCTTGATAATCTGTATCTCCGGCTGGCTCTGGGGCTGGCCCACGTGACCGGAATAACCGCCGGCCGACCTGTTGCTCATAGCGCTCGGGCTTCGGAACTGCACGACAGAAGTAAAAAAAGAACAAACGCCCATTCGTATTATATTCTCTCTCTCTCTCTCTCTCTCTCTCTCTCTCTCTCTCTCTCTCTCTCTCTGTCTCTCGCTCCTGCTAATAACGCTAAATAATAAAGATGATAATGATAATCAATACTCACGTTGTTGTGGTCGATCATGTAGATAGTCCAGTAGCCGCTGCTTGTTGGCTGTGGTGCCATTCGGCACAAGCCATCGCGCTGGAGGGGCGCGAGGAACTCGGCGAGACCCGGTGGCACGCCACGTATGACCTCGCAGCTGTAGCCGTCCTCCGGGAGGAGGAGAGCGAGATTGAGCGTCGGCTCCTCCTCGAGCCGGATTTCACGGCCGTCCGCGCGCGCCAGCGTGTCCGCCACGCCTTCCGCTATCTAAATGCATCATCGTTCGAATGTGTAAGTTGTTTTTCTTTTTTTTTTTAATAGTGGGTTAATTGGGTGAAGAAAGTGTTGATCGCGCGCGTGGCTGAGAATGGTGAGGAGTAAAAGTGGATGTATCTGGTATAATGAAAATCTAATTAATTGTATATTGTGGAAATTGTTTTTTTTTTTTTATTCTATTTAGAAATTTGATAGACGCAGTATTATTTATATTATTATTCATCAGTACTATGAAATTTCCAAATCACGTGTTCTTAAATAAACTATCTACATGTGATTTGAATTCTACATATCAGTTGCTAATTGTGAATTTAATAATTTTATTACACGAAAATAAATTTATTATTTAACTTACCCTAACGACCTTTTCGATGAGTTCAGCGGGCAACCTCGGCTCGTCCGCCGCAGGCTGGTACTTCTGCAGCAGCGCCCTGACCTGCAGCGAATTAAGCTTGAAGCACGTTTGGCCGAGCGTCGTCAGCTCCTCCTCATTGTACTTCGGCGCCTGGAGCAGGTGCGTCGCCTGCATAATCGTCGCCAGGTGACACTGGCTAGCCAACTCGAGTCCCTGCCTCTCCGCCCACGTCTCCAAAGCGTTCAGCCTCGCCTTCAGCCTCCTACCGAACCACCTGACGCACAGGTTACCATTCGACACGAGAGCGTTGAAAGCCGTAGCATTGATCGTGTGAAACAGATGGCTGAACAGCTGTATCGTGAGGGCAGCGTTGACCCTACAACGTCTCAGCAGAGCCATCGTGTTGGAGAAGATCTGAAGGACGCCGGCCTCTTTAGCGGGTTCGTCGGCGTCGGCCATGAACTGCGACATGGCCGGGGCGAGCTCCAGCGAGACGCAGCGTACTAAGGAGTCGAAAGCCGTGTGAACTGCTTCAGCGAGGATATCTTGAGCGCGAGTAGAGAACGCGCCTACGTGACGGTCGCTTTTCAGCATGTGTAGAAGTTCCGAGCCGTTGGCTAACCACAGGGCTAGGGACGAAGCGTCCATGTAGCGTTCCTGTGGGGAGGGAAGATCGATAGGGTTAGTGGATAAAAGTCTTTTGTGTTTTTTTCCAAGGCAGCAGCTAGTGGACTTTACAGCGGGGTATAGGTATACTTGGTATCCGGTTCGCGTAAGTCTGATATTCGGAACGCGCGCGAGAGCGCTCGACCCCCGCGTGTTTACGGAATCGACAAGTTGGATTACTTTGGTCGAATTCGACCGCCGGGAAGCTTACAGCGTCAAAGTTATTATAAGTTTTTAATGATCGGACCGGGGATCTTAGTTACCACGGAGGATTTACCTAGCTCAGCTGCTATTGCTGATCCTGCTGATGGTTGCGAAACTAAAAAGTCGCGTTAATAGAATGTTGCTTTGGTTTTTAATGGAAAAACGTGATACTTTTTGCAGTAGTATAATTATTTTATTTTTTGCAGCTGTTCTTTTGTGGCGGAGCAAAGCGAGCGATCATTTTCTGAATGAATTATTGTGAGAGTATACGCGTGGAGGGAACAAGTGCTTTTAATATGCGCAATAAGTGAATGACCGAGCGGACGTTCGATTCAAGAAATTCCCAGAGTGCGTATCAATGGGACTGCATGAGTCATTCACCATGCCTCGATTAATGCAGCTCTGTCATCGCCGCACCGCAGAGAATGGATCATCACAAGTTATATGAGCAATCTGGGTTATCGTTACTGGAATATCAAGTGGCTATATATATATCCTCTGTCATACATTTCCCACAACCAATAATAATCGAATGAAACCAAGATCGTTCGCATTCGCTCTTATACCACTTTTGAAACAAAACTAACCATGCACCGCGGGCCAGAAACGAGATCTCCAACCCTATTTTCCCGGGTTGCAATCCCGAAAAGCCCACTTCGAAATCCTCCCTACCCCCCTCCTCTACACTCGAAATCGAACTATCAATTCAATCAACGAGCACTCGACTATTCACTCTACTGCTACTACTACTACTACTACTTCTACTACTCTCATCTCTCTCTCGCCCCCGAACCGCAAAGAGTTTTTAGTCCGCAAGCGCATTTTCCCTCTGCCCCCCCCCCCAGCGTCGGGTCAGCGGCCACGACAAAGCTCTCGAGAGCGTATACGTGAAAGAGATTCGTATCTCTCGACGGTCGGAGTTGGCTGGCTGGCTGGCTGCAGCAGCTCTCACCTTAATAATTGTTAAATCCCGAGTCTCGGCGCGGTAGCTGCTTAAGGGAGAGCGAGTGAATAGGGTAGTACACCGGCGATAGAACGAACGAACGAGCGAGCGATCCTTACGAAGCGGCGAGCTTGTTAAGCTGAGGTGAGGTAATGGCTCATCTTCGCGGTCGGATGTTGTAAGATTCGGTTAATCAGGCCAAGAGAGCGGTTTAAATATTTATTAGACAAAGGGAGAGGGAGATAAGTCTATTTATAGACGAGGCGAGACGAGACTGCAGGTTTTCGGGGGACAGGGGGGAGGTGCCTTTGATTAATTAAAATAAAGGAAAGGCGCGACGCCTGTGTGTGTGTGTGTGTGTGTGTGTGTGTGTGTGTGTGTGTGTGTGGGTGGGTGTGGGTGTGGGTGTGTGCGCGCGCGCGTGTGTGTGTGTGTGTTTGACTGTATGCGGAAGAAAATGAAGCCCTTCGTATACACGAGATAAAATCTGTTGCTTAATTAACTAACCCGCACCGCGCCCGGTCTGTGTGCTGTTATACAGAAGATTACGGAGAAGAATAAACTTTTGTCGGTCGGTTCGCGTGGTATATGTATAATACTTAAAGAGGACCGACCAGTATAATTCATCACATTTTATCCAAGTATTCATCGCGCGAATAAGAATTTTAATAGAGTTTGACGCGAACGCCGGAAGTAAGTAAGCCGATTACTTACTCTTCGCATTTTTTGTTTGTTTGTTTTTCTTCTTTTTTTATCAGAGCAGCGCGGCAGAGAGATCTTAATTCAGTGTCGCGGAAACAAATGCCATATTTACCGCGAGCGCGCGTGGGGAGGGAGTCGGGGAAAAATGTCTCGCCGCGGCGGGAGTATAAACCGTTCCATTACATGGATCAAAAATTTCTCAGTCCATTAGCGACGTTAACCGTCTTGGCGGTTTTTCATCCGAGTGCCCAGACGCGCTTGATGTCTTATTGCTGCAGAGAGAAGGCTCTTTAAATGGATGGTGGGAAATCTTTTCGGTAGAAATATTTATTGCGACCAATAATTGCGATTAGTGTCGTTTCTCATTTATCAACGGGACTTTAATTATAACATGGTTAAATACCGTTGACGTTTTGCCTTCGTTACACTTTACCCATTATTATATTAATAATCTTTTAAACTTTAACGAGTAACGACTTGTCCCCATTTTTCCCGAGCATCGATCTCATACAGATCAAAGCTATACAACACTTCTCGCTCTAAAAACTACTACCCACCTGTATGACCCGCTGAATCATAGTGGCCACGTTCGCCAGCATGACCGTGAGCCTATGCGCTCTCTCCGTCGGCTGCAGCTCGGGCCTGTAATGCGTGCTGGCCCTGTACCGCGCTGCCAGGTACAGCGTGTACGTGGGCGCGAGCTTGAACTGAGGCGCCGATGGCTCGACGTCCGTGATGACGGCGTGCAGGAAGGTCTCCTCGGTCTCCTCGAGGAACTCGAGCACCGCCGGCAAGATCGGGTCCGTGCCCCGAGGCTGCTGCTGCTGCTGTTGGCCGTATTGGGATAGTCTGCTCGATAATAATAAAGGTTAATTATTGTAGAGAATGTGATCAAGATGTTCGTTGCCGTGTTTGTCGAAACAAGTATAGGAGGATTTTTTTGAAAAAAATCTCATGAAAGTTTAGAGAAAAAGACAGCTCGACTCGTTTTTATAGAGCCCCGACGGCAAACCTTTGTTATCTGGCCGGGCTTTTGTCTCGCCTGTTACGTATTCACGTTTCAATGGGGGAGGGCATAGGCCCTATATATATATACAGAGGTCATCTCGCTAATTATCACGCATTTTTAATAATCCCCGCCTCCCGACTGTTAATGTATATAGATGTGGCCCATATCGGAGATTGTTAACATTCATCGCGCTTTCGTTATTTATAATTTTTCTGGACGACTAACTTTGAAATGTACATACTTCTACAGCGCACGTATTTGCATAACATTAACACTGTGACACATATTTCTAAAAATAACGCTCTTTCTCTCTAACTCGTGCGTATATCTGTGTATGTGTGTATTTTGCAGAAGCACCCTGGAAATAAAAGGAACGTCGTTGAAGCGTTATTTGCATCGATTGCATCGCAAAAATCTATTATTCAGATAACGCTGTTGGCGCTGTTGTCGCCATCCGTACATAAATAAAAATCGTCACGTAAAATTCCAGCCGCGAGGCGCATATGTTTTTTTTCCAGCGTGTGCACCTCCGCTGTACATTGCTATACACACACATATAGACAGATATATGCACACACATGCACGATGTTATCTCGCTATACACACAGTTGACGTGCGGCTTACCTGAAAATTATTTAGTTGCCCTCCAATCGTATCAACGATCTCGCTTTGTCTCTCTCTCTTTCTATACTACATTTAGTTTTCTACACGCGACTGTGTGGGCGTGTGTACAGTGTTTGTGTGTTTACAGTAGGCGAGAGATGGCAAACAAAAAGGCGAATAACGAATCTGACAAACTACAAAAAAATCGGCCAGGAAAAAGCAGCGCGCACGCTAAAGGGAAAATAGAAGAGACATGCGAGGCGTGTGCGAGCAGGCGAACATGTACATATATGAGAATTGAGTAAATTTTCCATAATTGGGTTAAATTTGTTTGCGCGAAAGCTTGTTCGTTCGAAATTCGAAAACGTTTTCTTTTATTTTCGGTTCGCTTGTTTTTCAAAACCTGCCAGAAAAAATCTTCCTTCAATGTAGACGTTCTCGCGTTTCTCGAACAATTTTCCATGAACAATATTGACAATATCTTCCTCGGGTATTTCATGTTTTTTCCCGAGCACGCGCGTACGATGTTTCATTTCACCAGCATACTTTTCCGAAAATACAATATATTTACAGAATGAAGAAAAGTAAACAATATACACGCGCCTTGATAAAATTAACGTCCAGAGGCGAACGCGCGGCACGCAGAGAGAGAAAATTTATGCAGCGCGCGCACGCGCGCGCATTGTTAATTATTTGCGAAAGAGTAGCGAATCGAGTTACTCGATTTTGCATTCATTCGAATGAAAACCGTCCCTTTTCTGCTTTTATTTCGCACTCCACTCCTCTGTATTTAATCCTCATCAGCGGGACATTCACTCGCCGGTCCACACTGATTCCAAAAAAGAATAAAATAATAAAACGCTACTCCACGGCAATAAATGTTATACACCGTTACACCACCGTTATCCCACTCGACCTCTCTGTTCCCCCTAAATTTTAATTAACTTTAATCAACTTCCCTACCTTTGATATGCACGCGAACGGAGCCAAACCGCTGACCGCACGATACATACATGTATACACGTCCACTTCGCACAGCAATCCTCGCAACTGTCCTCTTCCTGCTCTTCCTCCTACTATACTACTACACTCACCTGTGCCCGTCTCTGCTCGAGCTGAGACTAGCGGTCTCGACATTGCCATCGAGGTCGAACGTGGTCTCGTAGTTGTGGGTGGCCTCTCCCGGCTGGCCGCTGCCACCGGCTACGCTCGCCCTTGTCGGGCTCCTCGGGCTCGCCGCCGCCGACTTAGTCGGACTCGGCGGATTCGACGAGCCCTGCGTACCTGCCCCGTTCGGCGTCGTGCTCCCAAGACCCGAGCCCGGTCTGTACTTCTCCGAGCTCAGCTCCTGCTGACTGCTGCTGTCCGGCGAGCGTCTACATGTGTTTTTGTGTGTCGTTCGTGTGTGGGCGGGGGGCGGAGTGAATATAAGGGTTGGAAAAAACGGAAAAAATAAAAGAACAAAATGATAAATATACATGGGGTAAATAAAAAATGATGCGTGATGTGAAATAAAATAAAGTAATAAAAATATGCGTATACACAGCGGGTTACGATTTTTCGTTGAGAGCTGCTGGCGGTATATATACAGGTTGATATTTTACGGGGGGAATAAAAAAGTATCGCGCTCGCAGGTATATTTTATAGATATAAATACAAATCGTCACGTAATACTCGATAATCCCGTACGCGCAGTTTATACGTTCTGCACATAACTTTTTGTTACACTGTACGTTCGTCGTCGAAAAAACAAAATCAGTGCAAAAACACCGCTTGCCGATATGTATTTCAATTAATTTCCAAGACTGAAAGAAACCGGTGAGAGAGGGAGAGCGCACACGTACGTACGCGAGAGCAATTCTTCTCGCGCATTTGAAGTGAAACTACATGGTATATAGCGAGCAAAAAAGTTCTCATGTTGTTTTTTCTCTCTCTCTCTCTCCGCGTGGACGGCACTTAAGTACGCCGAGCGTAAGAACCTTTTCGACTAGGCGCTCGTGCGCACCTCCACTACTGCGGCTGCAACTGTTAGCATCAAGAAGTCAATGTTCCTTTGACCCGGTATATATATTTTCCACCGTAGTATATATAAGAAGAAAAAAAAGATGAACCACGAGTGTGCGTACATACGTGTGCCAGTACACGGAGAAAAATGGTGTAGGAAAAATTACTATATTTATAGTAACCGTGGGACAGACTTAAATTATCATAAAATTTACTACAATTTATAATAAAAATTCCTATGTTTTGAGTAATTTTTACTATGTACATAGCAATCTTTACTATAAATTGTAGTAAATTTTATGATAATTCGAGTCTGTCCCAAAGTTCCTATCGAACATAGTAATTTTTCTTACATTTATAGTAAATTTTCCTAAACATTTCTCTGAGTGTAGTGGTTAGTGGAATGGCATTAAATATAATGCACTTGAGGTTTTTATTTGACTTTCTACTTTTGGAGGAGCCCGGAGTGTACGATCAATGGAGTTTAATGGCGCATCTCGAGTTGTCAATAAACGCGTGTGTAGATACGCTCAGTTAGCCAGGATTCATAAACATTCGAGGACCGAGGAAAAACATACGATATAGTATACTTCTGAAAATATTTTTCCGTATATATCGAAGAGAACGATAATTCCGCGCGCACGTGAAGTACACACTTCAACGACGACAAACCTATATAGGTACAGCTCTCTCTCTCTTCATTCTTCGACTCTCAACGATAAATCGATCGACCCGTGTGCGCGCACACACACACAGGCAGCGACGATGATAACAATAAAACGTGGGGGTGAGCAATGGTGCGCCGTGACAAATAAAGACGCATAGCCGTTCTACACAGAGACAGCAGACATACATGTACACATACATCTATATAGCGGCTAACGCGCGCATCTATATCTATGCGCACGCATGTCAAGCGTCAGCGGTAACTTTCTCCCCCTTCCATGCCCATCAACGGTACGTACGACCATAAGGATCTCTGTCTCGTTCGAGAGCTGCCGCATATATACGCGCACGTGTGTGTGTGTCTGTGACACGTAGCGCACATCGGCGATACGAGAGGTGTTTGCGCGCACCGCTGCTCGTTATACGTTACACACGAAGATGCGAGAACGGTTTTCTTTTCCTTACCTGTCGTACGCGTAGTCGAGCTGCCGTCCGGAATCGTGCCGCTGCCTGATGCGCTCCTCCGGCGCCGGGTCGATGAATCGGAAGGTGTGCATCCGGCCGAACTTGATGATCGCGCCGTTCTGCAAATCGAACAATACAATGCTGATTACTATAGTTCTAGTATAGTAGTATTGATGCTGTGTGATTTACATGGGCATAAAGGGAGAGGATTTTTAAGTCGATGATGCGCGTCAGAGGGATAGGGCGCTTGGTTGGATTTGTGCGAGCGGTATACGCGGGAGGAGTTTTATGGGTTCGAAAGGGGGAGAGGCGATAAAAATTACGTGCGAGCGGCGCACCGGCGAATAGGCAACGTATAAATTTTATAGGAGCATAGGAGGGAGGCAGGAGGTAAAGTTTATCTTGTTTGCTCGCGCGGGATTCGATGTATCGCGTATATATAGGCATAGGTATATATGTGTAATGTTCTATAAAGGTGGGGAAGATGTAGGGTGTAACATTGGTTGTAAAGTGTAAAACGTCATCACTCTGGTTGCTTGCGGTTTACTTACTACGGAGCAATTAATTCCGGGTAATGCGATATTCGATTAAATCGTCGGTGTTTGTTCCCCCTCTCTCTTCCCGTCTCATTCGACCACATGAGGGTGGGCAGGGATGATGCGAGCGCGTTTTTCACGAAAATAATTTACGCCCGCTCTATCTCTCACACGAGTCACACAATTTTTGTCCGAGTATAACATGTATATACATACATACGTGTCGTTCGTTAATGTACATCGTTTACCAGTGCTTCATCACACGTCGAAAAAGAAACGCTACGGTTGTGTCGACGCTTTGATGATGATCGCAAACGTGCGGGCCGCGTGTACATGTATGTATGTATATGTATATAGACACAGAAACGGCGTAGAGAGATAGAAAGAGAGAGAGAGAGAGGGAAATCGGTCAAATCTGATTAATGGCAGTCGCTGCCACGGTTGGCTCCCGGTCGTTTGATTTTTCGTTACACAGCTTATATACACCCACGCGGGGGGCAGGCAGGCAGGCAGGCAGGCAGGCACCCTCTCGTGAGTTAATTAAATTCAGAGTCGATAAATCAAGCAATCAGGGCCCGTTAATTAATTCGGCGGAGATAATGTTATCCAGTTGCATCATTTTAAATTACGGCCAATTGAGCGCGCCGCGGCCATTCACGATTCTCTTTCCCAGCGAGAGAGACAGAGAGAGAACAGAGAGGGACAATCGACCTTTTAACTTTTACGTCCAGGACGCCACGATGACTGTGCCCCGGCTCGAATTAACCTTTAACAGCCCGATAATTCGGGCGCTCGCGCGTTCTCTTTCGTGCTGCGTCCCGACGTGCGCGAAATTTATAACAGTTTGAGAACCGTGGGTACAATAATGCTACTGCGCATCCAGCGAATCACGTGCACGTGCGTGCGAGTTATACGGATGCTAGAGCGTATATTGATTGTTATAATAAGAAAAGGGCGCTTATTCGACGCGACTGTTGTGCTCGCTACGGCAAACAAAAACAAAACCTCCCCGGCGTGTATGATGCCTATAACTCAGCGGTACGAGCGCATGCGTAAACTTCGAAACTTAGAGCTATAGCTCCCCCGTCCCGGCTCATCCGTCATATACGCGCAGCTAAGTTTGCCACACACACACTAATAGCGGCCATTTGTCGCGGGACTAATCGCTGAATTTCTTGCGCTCCCTTGCACTCCCACACACACACACACACACACACATCTATATATATAAGCCGCGCAATACGTCTTTCGCGATTGAAATCCGAGCGCGCGGCGCTCGTCGATCGTACGGAAGGAGTCTAATTATTTCAACTCCACAGCGCTTGGGAGCTATAGAGTTTCTCATAGACTACAAGGAGTAGGAGGAGTATAATGGCGAAGAGAGAGAGAGAAGAGAGGAAAAAAACAAAAGGATAAGGATCACGTCCTCGGTGGCGAGCGTTAAAAGCTTCCCGGCGTGGAATTCTACGCGCGTGCACTTGTTTTTTACCCAGAGAATGGATTATATCCGCGCGCTCGCGCGCGGACGAGAGTGAAATGAGTTTATCTAATATTGCGTTTCTGCAGCGGCCACGAGTGAGTGACGTTTTGCTCCTTTTTATGAGGACGTATTGTTTTTTATACGCGCGGGCTCGCGTACATTCGTCATCGGGCGCTGCGTATTTTGTCGGCCGGTTCGACGTCTATAATTCAAAAAAATATTCGCGGACAAAAGCTACATATCATCCCGATAAAAGCTTTGAAAAAAAAAAAATAAATAAGCACGCCATACACCCATCATAAATCGACGACGGTATCGCAATAATAACAACAGCGCACCTGCAGTATGGTCGTCTGGTGTATCCTCTGGTTGTTCACGTAGGTGTGGGCGTCCCTCGAGCAGGGCGTCAGCGTGACGATGTTCTCTGTGAAGGCGATGACGCAGTGACGGGGCATCACCGTCGGCCCGCTGAGCGTGAGCGTTTGGGCTTGGACGGCTTGTGGTCCGATCGGTCGCTCGGAGCCCACCTCCGTGACGTTGGGTTGAAGACGGTGACGAACACCGGCGCCACTGGGTATGTCCGTGCCGTCGGGGTTGAGCTCGAGGAGGAACGGCAGGCGCTCGTCCTCGTAGCGGTGCTCGAGCTCGTTCCACTTGCCGGCCGGTTTTTTCTTACGCTTGCGCGGCACGTAGTCCGCCGGCCTTCGGCGCACGTGGAACATTATGGATCCTGCAATGATAGAATTACGTAGTTGGTGGGTTAGATTATCGTTTGATTCGTTTCAGAGATTTGGTTGTGGATGCAATGGGGATGAGGAGGTGTGTCTGATTATAGTGAGAAATCTGTTTAGATCTCTTTTCATGATATTATAGTTGGGAAGAAAAAATAAAGATTAAAATGCCGTAACGTAATGTCATATATTGTATAGGTGTAATTTAATATATTACAAAAGATGATAAACAATGGTTTTATTGAAACCCTTGATTGATGGATAACACAACGTAAACTGTCATTGTTTACAAGACACAATGAAGCTTTATCATCAGATATATATCTATCAAGAAACTGTACGCAGCCCATAATCACATATTATACATTCTCCGCAAATAATATCGAAGATAAACGGATTCAATAACAGGCTCCTCGGAGCCCTCGCACAATACCCACATTGTTATTTCAAAATTTCGCATCTCGCGGCTTTTCAAAACACACACATACCCACCCACCATCATATAACCCCCAACTTTCTTACAACGAATGCCCTCGAAGAATTTTCCGGCAGCAGCTCCCCAGCCGCAGTCTCTCGCTCGCGAAACTCTATGTAAATGCCGAAGATTGTTGAAAAACTAATAAACCGCAGTAAAAATACGCGGCCCAAGTCCAATATCATCTCTCTCTCTCTCGCCAGCTTGGGGGGCAGTGCGGCGTATTTGGAATACTTCGTACTTTATGTATATATAAACTGCCGGAGCGACGTCGGCGGCGGCGACGACAGCCGCGTAATTTATGACCGCATCTCCGTACACAGGAGGACTATGACCGATACTTTCGGGGAGGAAAACTGGGAAAAATTTATAATGAAGTTTTGATAGCCCGCGCGTGTGTGTTCATGTCGGGAGTGAGTATATAGACACGCGAGACACAAGTTTTCATCCAAGACACATCGCACATAGTTGCGCGTGAAGAACAGCTTTATTATCTCCGGAACATTTTTCCGGAGCCGGGCGGCGGCGGACGGGTGTAAAAATAAAGCGGCCCGCGGGGCGCTCGTCTTTTTATTGTTCGATATGGCTTCGCGCACACTGGGTAAACAAAGTCGAGAGAAAGAGACACGCAAGTTCTTTCGCCGGGGAATAGTGCGTAAAAAGCGTCGTAAAGTCGCGTGTAATTATCGTAATAAAACGCGGGAGGAAATATCCATAGTATTTCAAGTTCAGCTGTTTATACACCATCGCCGTGTCTCTCGTTCTCGGCCATTTCGCCGGTATAGCAGGTGTTAAAATATTTCGCGAAACCTCATGCATAATTCATCCGTTGTACCTCCCCTCCCCCCAACTTTCGAACGCCGTAACAAATCAGTACGGCAACTCGTCACCGCGCGAATATTCGGCCCTATCTCTCTCCCGAACAAACAACGATATGCTGCGCCACTTTCGCGCATTATCGACTCGTCGCGGAGCTAAACAGCCCTGGAAATGAACGACTACTGCCATACTACGTGACGTATATATTATATACCTATATCTATACACTCGCGGCAGCGAATCGATCCTCTCTTGCGCGACGACCGCGTAATTTGAATGGCTAGGCGTGCACTTTCATGAAAATTAGAAAACGACGCGAGCGCAAGCCTTTGCTGAAAAAGAAAGTACGCGTATACACGATGTACTTATACACGCGAAGAGCCGGCGAAGCGTGCGGTGTGTGCTTCTCTACTTCTTCTTGCTTCGGGTCGCGGCTGATGGGCGGGGACTAGATTCGTGTTCCTTTATGCTCGCCGGAACAACGGAGGGTATTTACGTAGAAAGTATACGCGCCCGGTATTCAGAGGTTTTTAATTTCACGTCAAGCGATGACAACAGTATATGTGAACGTACATACACAAAGGGGGAGGAGAAGGAGTGGACTTTCCTGAGGTCCCGTTTTCTTTTGTCGTGTGTCGTGATGCCATGGATTTCGGTGGGTGGAGAGTCACGATAATACAGCAAGTGTATTATACGTATATGTGTAATATTATTATATACCTATTTTCATGGGAGTGTACGTGTATCTTTTACGATCCTGACGTCATGCTGCGCGCGGAGTTTATTGCCGTAACGAGGGTTTGATCGCCGTGTCAATGGCACGCTCACTCTCACTATTTAACGTCATAATGGTCCGTAACACTGAAAACCTTTATCGAAACCTTTCAATATCCACCTCGTATCATCACCTATATATCCGATCAATTCGCTCTCTCTCTCTCTCTCTCTCTCTCTCTCTCTCTCTCGCAGCTCTCGGCGCGAAACCTTCACCCCCACAATTTGCACTTCAATGAAAGTATATAAGAAATTCCCGCGACTATATTACTCGCTTTTCCCGAAATCACTTCTCTTGCACTCGCGCGCGCTCGCTCCTCGCGGCACCACAGCCGGCGCTCGAGTGTTGTATCCACACACATGCAGAGAGAGAGACTTTTTCGCCGGCTCCCCGTTTTCCGGGCGCCGCCGTCATCGTCGTCGCCGCCGCCGCGCCCGGCTGTATAAGAGAGTAGTGAGATGGCCGGACCGAGATATACTCACGCGTATGTACGAAAGGGGGGAACACGAGTGGTGTATGTATATATAGATATAGTATATACATGTATACGTATGTGCGGGCGGGTGAGCAAGCGAGGCTCGCAGGAACAAAGGCGCACACCAACGCAACCGTGACGACAAGTAGGCAGCGCAGCAGTGCGCGTTTCTCACGCGTCTACGGTTCTTTTTTTCTTTCTCTCTCTTTCTCTCTCTCTCTTTCTCGTTCGTACGTTCGTTCGTTCTCTATGTCTTCCTTCCTCCGTGCTATGTGCGTTTCTTATGTTTTTAACGGTTCGCATGTGCGACGAGTGTCGTGCAGTGTAGGATGTATGTGTAGGGACGGAGAGGTATATATATATTGGAGGGTGATTATCGTGATTAATCGGGGGATTGATTGGGTCGAGGGGGTCAAGGGTTGTTGGCTCCGCGTGTGTGTGTGTGTGTGTGTATGTGTGTGTGTGTGTGTGTGTGTGTGTGTGTGTGTGTGTGTGTGTGTGTGTGTGTGTGTGTGTGTGTGTGTGTGTGTGTGTGTGTGTGTGTGTGTGTGTGTGTGTGTGTGTGTGTGTGTGTGTGTGTGTATATATAGTGAGAGGAAGTAGTATAAGTAGCAGTAGTGGTGGGGATTTTTTTGCAGGCGGGAGGGTGGGAAAGGAGACGGCGCAGGTGCGCGCGCGAACGCTTCCTTTGATATGTAGAAGAGGTAGGAGAAGGTGGAGGTAGAGGATAGGTAATGCCGTGCATTAAGCGGACGCTGCTGCTGCTGCTGCTGCTACTGCTGCTGCAGGTATGATAATTGTATCACTGCGGGATTATTTCGCAGGCACTTAACAAATTGCTCTTTTCTCAAGTAGGTATAGTATAATCTGTCTCGCGAGTGTACGAGGTAGTTTGAAATTTATATGAAGTTCTTATCGATTCTGCGCGCGTGTAGTTCGTTGTTTGTAACGATGGTGTGCGCAGTTTATGTCGCGAGATGCGAGAGACGTTTATAGTCACAATGCGCATGTTTGAAAACATATAATAGAAGGATGTACGTAAATGGTAATTATACACAAGAGGCGCGGACAATTAAATTACACAATGCGCTGTATGTAACGTGCATTGTCATCGTGTGCTCCGCACTTTGATTTTAAAAACTTTTCCTTTGGATACGATATCTCGCGCGGCGAGACGTAACAATATCTAAAAGGCGGAAAGGTATACGTGGTACGGGAAAAATTGTGTGCAATATGTATATACGTTTAAACTTTTTTCCGCTGGATGTATACGCGCACTGGGCACGCGGGGGCAGTAACTTTTCTAATGCACGTAACCCGAACACAATCGCGTAATAAAATATAAACTTTCAAAGAAAACCACGATGGGGTCCCGCAGCCTGCGGCACAACAGAGTAAAGAGGAGAAAGAGAGAACGGTCCAAAAGTTTATTAAAAACTTCAATCCCGCGCCGGCTAAATGGATAAATTTGAAAACCCGCCTTGACGCATACGCGCACGCACATAAGGCAGTGCGTCATATTTGGCCAGGAGAGCGTGGATGTCATAAACCTCTCGAAATAATTTACCTCACCGCTAATAAAAAAAAAGAAATACAAAAACAACACAGAGATAGGGAGAGGTAAAAATTGTCAACACTCGGCGTCCATAGTCGTTCATCAAAGGTCCACACACCCACACACACACACACACACACACACACACACACACACACACACACACACACACACACGCACAGAGTGTACCCAACCGTAGATATAAACGGCATGCATATGCACGTACGTGTATATACACATAGACAAAACGTGCGCGGACCTTGGTACAGACGTCCGATTTCGCGTGGACGATCAAAGCGCGGGCCTTTTTGCGATTACGTTTTGCAAACACTGTGCACCGCGTTTCCTCTGTCTTGTATGTGTGTGTGTATATATATATCTCTCTCTCTCTGTGCTCGAGGGCGAGTGATGAAAATATACATATATACGGGAGTGTATATATATATGTATATATGTATGCATGTATATCTGGACGGGATTTCGGCTCATCGCTTCGTTTGACCGGACAATTAATTTCTGTCCGCTGCAGCCGCGGCGCGACGGCGCGTGCTGCACCGAGCGAATTTTCCCGTTAAATTTTTCGCGGCGTACGCGTGCACGCATGTGTGCATAAAAAGAGGAGAGAGAGAGAGAGAGAGAGAGAAAGAGAGGGGGAGTATATGAGGGTTCTATTTCAGGAATGGATCAAGGCCTGGGAGAGAGGCTCGAATAGCTCGTGGGCGGACGCGCGAAATTCGAAATAAGCCTTTGTGGCCCGAAGAAAGCAGAGAGTTGCAGTTCTATCCGCCAGTGATGATTTTAACCCATTAAGTCCTGAATGGACGAATTTTCACTAAAGTTTTCAACGCTTATATTTTATGTGAAAATGAATTGTAAAAAGTATATGAATAAGCGTATTTGATGTAAAATTTGATGAACTTTTAGAATCTTTCGTTAGATTTTTCAAAAAATTAAACTGTCGAACACTGTACATGATTTTTTCCAAAAAAAGATGGTTTTCAAAAAAAAAAAAAAATTTTTCATTTCGATTTTTCAAATGGAATGCATTTAAGATTTAATGATCAAAATGCAGAAAACGTGGCCTCGAGACCTAAACTTGAAAATCTAACGATTTAGGTTTTGAAAAAAATTTTAAAACACAAAATGGCGGGTGAAACGCAGAAAAATCATAAAAATCTTCTGAAATTATTTACTCGAAAAAGATGGACTTTAGAGAAAAACTTTACTGAAGAAAAAGTTCTTAGAATTGATTAAAGAACACGCTGGAATTTTTTCAGAAACATAAGAAGCGTTTTTAAATTTTTCAAAATTTGAAAATTTTGAAAAATTCTGAAATTTGCCAAAAGGTTCTGGAAAAATTCCAGCATGTTCTCTGATCAATTCTAAGAACTTTTTCTCCAGTAAAGTTTTTCTCTAAAGTCCATCTTTTTCGAATAAATAATTCCAGAAGATTTTTATGATTTTTCTGCGTCTCAGCCGCCATTTTATGTTTTAAAATTTTTTTTCAAAACCTAAATCGTTAGATTTTCAAGTTTAGGTCTCGAGGCCACGTTTTCTGCATTTTGATCATTAAATCTTAAATGCATTCCATTTGAAAAATCGAAATGAATAATTTTTTTTTTTTAAACCATGTTTTTTTGGAAAAAATCATGTACAGTGTTCGACAGTTTAATTTTTTGAAAAATCTAACAAAAGATTCTGAAAGTTCATCAAATTTTACATCGAATGCGCTTATCCATATACTTTTTACAATTCATTTTCACATAAAATATAAGCGTTGAAAACTTTAGTGAAAATTTGTCCATTCAGGACTTAATGGGTTAATGTCCATACGACCTCTATACGATTGTTCGAATTGTGAAAACGTTAAGTATATGTTACATTTTTTATTATTCTTTCTCGATTCTCGATGAATTTCCGTTATACAATGAGGAGAGCGTTTTGAAAAGCCCGCGAGGTGAAAAGGATTGAATTCGACGTCGACGACGACGACGACTATGTGCGCAGTGCGCTCTAAAAATAATTCATCTATTCTCGAAAGAAACTATATATTTCGTGTATCCGAAATCGATCGGGCGGCGGTGACTCTACGGTTCCACTCTACTACCAGCAGCACCGCCGACGACGACGATGTTTAATAAATGCCCCAGCTAATTTGTTTTTAACAATATCCATAAATCAATGAACGCGCACGCGTACATATATATATATATATCTATATGCGCGCCGTGGGAAAAACCAACACGAAACTCCTTAATGCACTTAAGCTCGCGGCGCAATATAATGTCGCGCCGGCCGCGGCCACTTATAAATCAATACACAGGATACTTCCGCCGCCCGCGAGGATTAAAAACGAACCCTCCTGTACTAACTAGCAGCGCAGGAAATCGATTAATTTTAGACAATTATTTTTACGCGTATAAGCTACAGTGTTATTCGCAACGCACGCGCCCACGCTAATTTATCACGGACTTTCTTCTGCATGAGCATACATCTCGAGGAGGATATAGAACTCGATCGCGGGGAATATTGCCATTATCTGACACGAAGCATTGCGCACATTATACGTTTATGACTCTGCGGAGATGAATTATCGGAAAAGCTAAATAACAAAGTGAAATGCAACGAGGTCTTGCGCGCCGCCGCGCCGTGGGGCGTTTTTTCGCTCTTTTAATGACTGCCATTATGGAATAAGCATTGCGATAATTAAACGCAAGCCTCGCCTTTGTACGTCCCTCCGTATACATATACGTTCGTCCGTATATACGTTTTAATAGGCGCGCAGCTTTTAGCTGAATATTTTAAAACGCACGCGTTCACCTGCCGTTTAGAAAAAAATCATGCGCAGTCTCTGTGTATATTTATATAAAACGGTCGAAGCGAGTCGATATCGAAAATTGCCGGGAAAGCCACGTTCACACCGTATCGGGTTAAACGAAAATATAGTATACATATGTGTCCCCAATCTCCCTACTTTTATGCATAAAAGTCATTATTTATCCTCATCTCGGATTCGTATACGCGCCGAAAAAAAAGAAAAACACATTCGTTTCCGGGTCAGGGGTTGCGGCTTTTTCTTTATTTCGGGAAACGAGCGGTTTCGTCCTGCGAGTCACTGCCTCGGGAATTATCATACAAAAAAAAACCGCACGTATTTGGAGCGTAAAAAGTTCGCCATTCACTCTAAGTACAGACCCTCGCCCTCGATCAAACGGCATTGTCATCTCTCTCCCCGCGAATTCAGTGCAGCGCAGCTATAGTTGCAACACACAGAAAGGAAAGAGTGGATGATTCAACGTTCGAGTTTGCCGCTCGCGGCTTGAGTACACAGACGTGCAGTGTGTACTCGAAGGATCTTTCCTTATTCCGCGCCGGCGTCCATCGTATTATACCCGTGGCCATCGATCAGCCTTCGATTATCGTAATAAGAAGGAGTGGCCGCCGCCGCGTGCGATGACCTCACGCGCAGAAGACACACAGACACACATGTTACGGACTCGTTAATTAATTAATCGAACCCGCACGTTAATGCTCATTCCACATTTGAAGGGTACTCGCCGAGTATTTACATATTTCCTTATGTTTTTTTCTGCTGGTATGGCTGTTTGTTTTCGCATAGGTATACAGGGGCTGAAAGAGAAAAGGAAATTAAGATGGAAATTGTTTTCTTCCCTCTCCCATATATCCTTTTTCGGCTCAATCCCTAGCCGCAGGCAAGGCACGTGTGTGCGTCTGTGTGTACCTACACGTGGTATGTGTTCACGTCTGATAAAATGTATAAGCTCGGGGGAGATTTCATTTGGCCAAGGGCATATATACACTTTTTCCCCTTTTTAACGAGATTAAAGATAACGTATTTTCCGTTAATTCCGCGGGTAACTCGCTCTATATACACGCTCGACGTTCGAAAATCCAGTTCTCCCATCGATATTACGCGGCGAATATTTATATTCTCCATGTCGGCGTATAATATCTTTTCGAAATTGAAAACGAAGATGACTAACGACTCCCTCTCCTGTACACCTCATATATATATATACGATGCGCACATTCGCTATAGAATAATGAAGCGCAACTCGCGGGGATTAGCGAATTTCTCGCGCGGCGAAATGCGTATAACCGGGTTGTCGATGTGCACAACAACGAAGACAAAGCTCTCTCCGGGCTATATACGCGCACATAATACCGCGTGCGTGGGTGTGTGTGTGTATACAAGCCACGTGGCAGCATTGTACCGGGCTTGTTTACAGTTGCATTACATGCTTAGCAACTTGATTAAACTTGGAATTTGCCTCTCTCTCTCTCTCTTGTCGCCGAACTCCCCTCGAGGTGCTTCCAATACGCGGCACACAACGCAACGATGACTTCGTCTTAAACTTTGCGAAGCGTGAGAGGGCGTGCGCGCTAATTTTAATCAGGCTAATGCAATTACTCATCGGTCCGCGAGGATTATTCGCATAACAAAACGACGCATGTGGTACATAGCGTGTATAATATATATATATATATATTATAATATATATATGTGTGTGCGTTTGGTACACGAAATAAAAGGGCTATATTGCGGTACGCCGCGGCTGCGCGCAGGGGGAGAGATGTGGTGTCTGTACAACACTTGAATATTCATTCGGCGGCTGTGCATTCATCGGAATGGCCTGACCTACGTATATACGTACATACATGCGTATATACATACACGTACGCGGCTTGAATGAAAGCCACACACACCGCTGGAGAGAGAGAGAGAGAGAGAGAGAAAGCCGCCGTGGCCAATTCTCGAAAAACGGCCACTTAATAATTCAAAGCGAACCGCGCGCCGTCCAATTTCGGGCCCATCACAGCGCGGTTCTCGCGTATTACATAGAGCCTATACGTCACGCGCACGCGCGCAAGATGGAAAAGGAGAAAAAAAAATGGAATGAAAGGATCGACGAAGACGAGGGTCTCTCCTCCTGCTTCTGCTGCTGCCGATCGAGACTCGTAATTCTGCTGCGAGCTTTCCTGGGAGACACCCTTTTCCACGCCATTTCGCTCTAAACTCTCTTCCTTTTCACTTCGAACAATGAAAATCACACGCGTGTACGTGTGAGTGTGTCCGTGTATGACAAAGGGGAAGAAGAAGCAAGCAGCATACACCCACACACAAGGGTTCGCGCGGCAGTAGCCTAGTTTTTCGACAGCCGTCGCGGCGCTCTCCCGACAGCTAGCTCCAATTTCGAGGATACGCGACGTGACTGTTGTCGCGCGCCCGGGGGGCGCAATTTTCGCGGGAGCGAGCGAACGATCGAGTCTGTACAAAAAAGTTTCGAGCGAGAGAAGGAGGGAGTAAACACACTTGCCGCGGGATTTCTCGCGGGGGAAAATTGTGTAAATCGATCCTTAAAATAGACGCGAGGGCGGCGCGTGCGTTTCTCCCGGGGGCGCGTGCGCTCGCCGCGGAGAGAGAAACAAACGTGCCCCTCGGGCGTTTCTCCGAGCGCGAATTGTATTGGCCCTTTCAGCGGTATACAGCCTGGAATCACTTATGGCCGGGATACTTTACGCGTAACGAGAGGAGAGAGAGAGGAAGGGTATATATACAAGCGCGGCTGGCTGAGTGTGCGAAGGGAGAGAGAGAGAGAGAGTTTTCCTCGACGAGAGTTCTTTAATAAAAGATGATTTTACGGGAAACTTCGGGGTACGCGCGCGCGCGCCGGGCTGTAAAAAGTTTCTCGATTATGTGACGGAATTTTTACGAGAGCTGTTTGCGCGAGTGAGAGAGAGAGAGAAAGAGGAGAGTACCGAATGGTTCGGAGTAGAGCTTTGCGTGGGACTGAATTACACGAGCGAATAAGTTGCGTAGACGACTAGCTTTGATCCTTTTTCAATAGGAACAGTTCTGCGAGAACGCTGAGTGTATTATATGTAATACTTATATGTATGCGTTTAGGTAGATTGTTCTCTCTCCGATATTCGGGGATTAGCGTAGAATGTGTGCGTGCGTGTATGCGTATGTTCCCCTAAATCGGCTGAATATATTCTGTACTATATCCTCTTTCGAAGGTTACACACTGTTAATTGAAAGAGCGCAGATATCACTGGAAAGCATACGCGACAGGCAGGCGCGCGAGCTTTTCCAGCCTCACACACGTGACGCAGCAGCAGCAGCAGCAGAAGCGGTAGCAGCATTACTCGAATAGCTGCCGGAGAGCGAAAAAGGTCTCTCCCCGCGTGCCATTCCAAGTGTCGGTCAGTCTCGCGTCGGAATTTTTGATCGGCAGCTATCCCCGGAATTCGCGCGCGCACGCGACCGGCAGCAGCTGTGTGTGATGTAAGCCCGAACTCGCGGCATTAGGCACACCTGTGATGTTTGCCCGCGAGTACAAACTGGAAATTCTAAATATATACCCGATAGAGCTATTATAAGTGGGCGGCTGAGTGTCTGGCCTTTTTATTGAATAATATATGCGCGTACTTATGCACACACACGCGCGAGCGCACAAAAATCTATATAAACGCGTCGCGACATGGATCGTTTCCTGGGTGCAAAGCCGGTGTATATATACATATATCGGGGATACATATATCGGGGATGGTTATTATACGCAGGAAGAGGATAGAAGCGCATACTCCGCACGGCCAAAATGGATATTCAATTATATCTGACTGAGGGATTATACATCACGAGCAAGGGCTCTGATGTGTGTGTGTGTGTGTGTGTGTGTGTGTGTGTGTGTGTGTGTGTGTGTGTGTGTGTGTGTGTGTGTGTGTGTGTGTGTGTGTGTGTGTGTGTGTGTGTGTGTGTGTGTGTGTGTGTGTGTGTGTGTATATAATGTATTTCTGGGCGATCGGCTGGCGTTAATGTAAATATAGACGAGGCGCAGCCGGGCGGAGGAGGATCGAGTCTCTCTGTATCGCCTATAAATAGAATATTTTAAAGGTAAACTGCCTCGAGA
Source organism: Torymus aiolomorphi (assembly GCA_036365515.1). Lineage (NCBI taxonomy): Eukaryota > Metazoa > Arthropoda > Insecta > Hymenoptera > Torymidae > Torymus > Torymus aiolomorphi. The sequence goes on from CM070873.1 coordinate 260,212,365, forward strand.
GAGGGATGATGATGAGGAGGAGAAGGCGGAGGTATAATATAATCCCCGGTTGAGTATCGCGAGAGTGCGCACAATGCCACCGCACCCCGGCGACGATCGTAATTCACCCGTTAACCTAGTTTAATCGAGAAGTGGGTGGTGTTTATAAGAGTATAAGTGTACATTTCGCTGGTTACGTTTTTTTTTCTCTTTCGGGGGGTCGGATAAGATTATTGGCAAGGAATAAGGATTATCGCGTTCGCGGGAGAGAGAGAGAGAGTGAAAGGCTAATAGAAATATATATGTACACTCGTCGCGATCTTTTTCCATGTCTATGTTGGGGGGCGCGCACTTGGGAGTAAACGAGCGCGCGCTCCTTAATTTCTTCCAACTCCAGTATACCCCGCAGAGCAAAGGCCAAGATGCCAAGATTACCATCATCCTTTCGCCTCCACCCCCTCGAAGAACGAAATTTTAATCCGGAACCTCCCGCAAGAGAGCCATAAAAGACTTTGCCAACTCGCTCGCTTTCCAAAAGAAAACTGTAAGCGCGACTATACGGCGTCGTCGGCGCCAGTTTTTCCAAAACCCGCCGTTGAATTTAAAAGACCACCCGAACTTTTATCACTTTCCACGGAGCGGCTTATCAGTGGCTCTCTCGCGCGATAAAATCGCGATCGCACGAGAGTTTACTCCATATGCAGCCGCGGGCGGGGGGGAACTTCCGGAAATTGCAGCGCTCTCGAGGAATTCGAGCGGCGGAAACGGGAGGGAGGCACAGCAGCCCGATTACTCACCGAGCATGATCTCCGCCCTGCCGGCACGACGCGGCTTGAACGACCACAGCCCGATCATGCCTGCCGTCCGGTTTAATGCTCCTGCTGCTGATGCTGACGACCACGACGAGCGCGACTGCGTGGAAGGCGTGGTGCTCGTTGTTGATGTCGAGCATATAACATGTGGAGCACCTCGATTTTCCCGGTGTGTATATATCGGAAGCACTGTGTGTGTGTGTTGGCGCGAAAATCGGCCGCGGAAGATTTTTTCGCACTAATTGTCGTTCTGTCTTTTTGATAATACTGGATGTTGCTAAGAATGCATACGTGTCTGTGTGTAATGGGGGTTTAGATACAGTAGTCTAACTGGTTTCCACTGGTATATCTAGTTAAGTCGCCCGCGACAAATAATATAGATTCAATGGCGGACACGTACAGAGCAACTACTTTCTTTTATATTTCATAAGTAAGCGCGCGCGCGCGCGAGCGTATCACAAACCTCTGCCGCGCACGCCTCGAAATAGAACCGTGGGGCGAAGGGCTCAATAATTAAGCGTCGCGCGGGGAAAAATCGAAGAGAGCGTTTTTTTTTTTTCATGAATGGAAAGAGAAATAAGTGGCCCTAGTGCGCGCGTATGGCCGTAACCTTGTTTGTTTTTAATATAATCGTATAATTAATGGAGCTAGTGCTGAGATGTAAAGATTTTTCGAACTTTGGAAATCCATAATTTCGGACTTTGACTTTCTTTTTTAAACTTTTGTCTATCTATAGAATTGTGTATATTGTAAGACAACTTAGTCTAAAAAAAAAAAAACACGCGCGCTGGCAAATGAGGTATATAAGTGACACACGCTATATTACGTCTGTATACGGTAATACGGTTAGACGGTTCGTAAAAATAAACAATGTTAATAAAATACGTAATGAACGGTAACGCGGTACCGTTATGTCCACCTCTAATTTAGGAAGTAAGCCGGATTATTAAGTCATTTTTAATAGGAATATTTGATAAATATAAAGTGTTTACACTCTTAATACAAACAAAAAAATAATAAACTAAAATTATCCGTGTATACATATCACGAACAAAACGATTTATTACCGTGCGCTCCGAAAGCTGCCGATTGAATCACATTTTCAAAAATTCCGCCCAAAACCCATCAAACCATCACTTTCCACCCTTCGAGCCCTGAAATCCCAGGCAAATACCCTCCTCTACCGCCACACACATACGCACGCACGCGTATTTACTCGCACTAGGACACTTTGCTCCTGAAGAACCGTCGCGCCGATTTCGCCGAGCGCGGTCCACCGGCCCTCGATCCGCTATTACGAACCACCGCCTCGCACATATCCTCTCCTCTCTCCTCTCTCCTCTCCACCACACACTCGTGTTCGCGTGCACACGTCCTGTCCGCGTGGCCGCCTGATCTAAACTAAGCGTCAGCGTGTGTGCAGGTTCTCGCGCGCGAGCCCGCTCTCTCTCTCTCTCTCTCTCTGTGTCCGGCCGAGCGGTATAACGTGTACGCCGCGCACTGCCTGCCGGCCGCCCCTCTGCACATACTCACACACACGTACACGTATATATTGATATATAGGTATACGTGTGTGCTGTAAAGAGAGAGAGAGATAGAGAGAGAGAGAGAGAGAGAGAGAGAGAGAGAGAGAGAGAGAGAGAGAGAGAGAGAGAGAGAGAGAGAGAGTCCGTACGCCCCCTACACTCGCACGAGCGGCGCATTGGCGTAGGCGCCTAACGATAATTGCTAGCAAATTGACAGTCCTTCGAGAAAGAAAGTTTCTTTCTTTTTTTTTTCTACATGTGTGTATGGATGAATGGATGGACGCGTGGGTCGTGGTGCTGGTAAATTCTTTTATTTTTCGCGGTTGTATATATATATATATAGTTTGGAAAGAATCGAGGGTGGAGAAGAGAGAGAGAGAGAGAGAGAGAGAGAGAGAGAGAGAGAGAGAGAGAGAGAGAGAGAGAGCGCGACAAACTGGCTTTTCTCTTTCACGCGTCTTCTCTTCATCTCCGTTGATTCGGTATTATAGGGCCTAATATTGTGGCAGCAGCTATGCCGTGGAAGAAAACTTTTCCCTCTCCCCACACTATCACGGGGGTTTCGTTCGTATCCTATAAAAGTGTCTTGTAAAGCTCGCGACCGCCGTGGGAGTAGCTGCTGCGCGCTCTTCTCGTCACCGCGGCGCGAAACTCGCAACGACGACTGCGGCGCGCCCGCCTCCCGGTTACTATATAGAGTAAGAGCATTAACGTTTTTACCCTCTCTCTTTCTCTCTCTCTCTCTCGCCTCGCGCGCGATCCTCTTTATATTTTTCCGTAGCGGGAAATCGATCGAGACCGAGAAAGAGAGAGAGGCTATAGGTATATATACGCGCGAACTCGGACAGCTGCACCGAGATAGAGCGCTCGAGAGGGAGAGAGAGACTTTTATTCGCGCCACCGCCGGCGGCGACTTGTATCTTTTATTACGGCTTTGTTTGCCAACTTTATTATCGCCCCTCTCTCTCTCTCTCTCTCTCTCTCTCTCTCTCTCTCTCTCTCTCTCTCTCTTCCTGACTGTATTATACACAAACTCTCGGCATTGTTGCAGTATAGCGCCGGCGTGCGCTTTATACCGTTCCAGCTATACTCTCCACGCGCGCTCTTTGTGCACTGTACATCAGGGGCGATTTATTGAAAACTCGCGAGCGGTTACAAAAGTTAATTTGACGCGCGCGTGTGCGTGTGTTGCGGCGATTCTTGAATGGCTTTTTCATTTTATACACGAGGAATCCCGATAAATGGGGGAAACGTTTAATTAATTGCGGTGGTCGATTGAATATGTTGGGTGTATAATGGAAGACCGCTACACGCTGCGGTGTGTTTATTAGAGAGCGAGAGAGTAAGGGTGAAGGCTGGATTGAAATATTTCGCTGTATTTACGCGACGGCAATTATAATTTTTACCTTCGTTTAATTTTCCATGCCCAGCGCGCATGCTCGCGGGTTTTTGCATAATTTTGTCAAATATCTGTGCGCGCGCGTTTTCTCTTTTCTTTTAGTACTCGCGCGTATGGCGCACCACTCGGTACATTTTTCATTAGCAAGTATAATTTTATTTCATGAAATGTTAATTCCCGCGGTACGTCCGATTTTTGCGCGAAAATTGATAAAACAAATTGCAATCGCGCGGCCGCAAGCTGCGGGGTACTTTTTTTAGTCTCCCCAATTATTTTTCCTTCCTCGCCAATTAATAACCAGGCAGTATGTAGCAGCAGTTTACATCTCGTTATGTGCACCGTTACCATCTCATTTCTGACAATTAACCGCGCGTATATTATATATTTCCAAGCTCCGCGTCTAATAAACCTCTGAAAATTTAATCACCCCCGCGCTCTATCAAAAACAAAAGACATGAAAAAGAAAAGCTAACTCTGTATATCTAATATCCTGTTTTCGGCGCGCGACTTCCAAAGGATATTAACTTTCACGGGCGGGCTATCGTTTTCAAACAGCCGCCCGGTGTCACCGCACGCACCTCGCGCGGGACCGACGCTTTCTTTGACAGCCAATCGCCTTGCGCGCGCCGTCGCGGCCCGCGTCGGCTTTAATTAAAGTATCAAAACTATTTCGAAACTAATTAAAAACTGATAAGCGCGCGGACGGAGCGGCTGGGGTGCGCGCGACGTGAGGTGACTGCGGTATAATAAGCTCGCGCTCGGAATGTGTCGCGCGCTCGCGCTGCGCGTCTGGTTTTATCATATCGCAGCCGGTGGTGGGCATTGCGTTAAAGTGGTAATGTCAAGCGGAGACAGTGGGAGGAAGAGAGATGATTAGATTGCGAGATAACGGCGAAGTGTCGAAAAGTTGCTTCGTGTTTGCGGAGAGAGAGAGAGACAGAATAAGTTAAATATTAACTGCGAGCGCGGGGTGACCTGAAAATATATACGGGATCGAAGCTTTTTTGTGGCATACGCACAGCGGTGGATTCTCTTTTTTTTATTTATATGTCATGTTGATTAAGCGCGCGTAAACATCGTAAACATCGTAAAGCTCGGTCGAACGATCAAAGGCCGCGATGTGACGTATGTATGTATACACGCGGCGGAATTCGATGACGCTAATCGTCGGCTCTCGTTTATCAGTGAGTCGGCGAAAAGTGATATTCTATATTTCATACGTACGCACGTTTTAGTGACGCAACAATGAAATCAAAAAAACTTGGTCAACAAAGTAGGCTCGCTCGCGAGAATGCGAAAGTCATCCCCAGCTTATCAATAATTTTCCTGGCACTTTTTATCGAAAGCCGACAGAATATATAAAGAGGCACATATTGATTGATCCTTCGTTCAAAATACTTTTACTAAAAGGAAAGAAAGAAAAAAACAATGTCATCATCCTCCGTCGCGCGCAAAAACCATCTTTTATAACTGAAATTCAATTTCGCCGAGAGAGAGAGAGAGTGAGAGGGAGAGAGCGTGTACAGTCTATACACAGGAGCGAAAGAATCAAACGCCATTTGGCAACCAAGCCATCAGCCATCGACGGCGCATAAGCGCGCGCACAGCCCTCCCCAGCCCTCTCTTTCTCCTCCCCAGCACTAAAAGTCGGCCCCTGGGTGAGTAACAATGCCATTCGAAAGATTTGCGGGGGCGAGAAAACGCGAAAATTCCTCCTTGCGCGCGCATATAACAACCTCTCCCGCGCTCTCATTTTATACACACAGACACACATTTCTTCCTCGTCCTAACGGTCCATAAAACGTTTCCCGGCCGATAAGGTAACGTGAACCAGCCCACACACACACACACACACACACACACACACACACACACACACACACACACACACACACACACACACACACACACACACACACACACACACGTGGGTACTTACACATCTTCGTTGACGATCTCGACGTAGGCGCTAATTCGCCGTTTTCGCGATTCGTTTGCGGAAGGCCATCAGCGAACGCGGGCGCAGACAATGGGCCATCCTCACTCTCTTACTCTCTCGCGATTCGGGCGATTTCACGCGTCGATACCTCTCGCGAGAGAGCAAAGTACACACACACACACATACTACGCGTTTATCGTCTCGGCGAGCGAGAGAGCACCGAATCGAAACTCTGCTCGTTCGTTTACTCTCTCGGTTGCTCGGCGTTGCAGTTGTGCGATAGAGCGTGCACGGTTGCGCGTCGCGAAAACAAACTCGGGCGGAGAGAGAGAGAGAGAGAAGGTTCGCTGCAGCGGCCCGGCAGAATTCGTTGCCTCTGTATCGCGTGCTGAGTATATGTGCTGTGTGTGCTGCCGCTGTTGTACTGTGTTTAAGACGTGAATAGGGCCGGAAGGGTCGGGAAGTTCGAGGAGGAGACGACGACTGCTGACGTTGTCTCTTTTTGTCGCTCGCTTGCTGGCGTTATAGGTATATACCTATTATATGGCTTTTTATATTTTTCGACGGAAGAAACGTACGGATGCGCGCTTGTTTGACGAACGAACCGTGTGCACGCGCAAACGTTATGTGTACGCGTGCGCTTGTCGAGGGATTGCATTTTTGGCGGATATTTGCTCTTCTTCGAAAGTTAATGAAAGTACGGATCGTCCTCCTCTGTGTATTTTTTTATTGTGTTTCGTTCAATTTTCCCGGGGGAGTAAGCGGGGGCGAATGCGTGCGGGACTTTTCGCCCAATAAGCGAAATAGAACCGCTCTGCGCGAGTGTGTCGCAAATGAGCGATGCAAATTATATGGCCGTTATTAGCTGGCCGGCGCGCTCCCGATTAGGACGTTTTAGTTTTTCTTTTATTTTTCGAAAGCTCGGCGCGACGAGAACAATGCAGCGCGCTTTTGGAAGGTGATTATTCGCTAATTGCGCCGCATGTAGCGCGTGCATTTTAGTTTTGAAAAAATCCGCTCGCAGCTTTTTATAAATGTACGAGTTTTAAGTGGGCAGCGAGATGGACATTTAAATGGGGCAAAAAATAACACACGTACCTGTGAGTGATTTTGTAAATGAATCTTTTTTTTTTCTTCTTTTGGTGCGCCGAAATATTCGTTTTCCGTCGGTCGGGAATTTTTATACCGGCTTTTGCACAGCTATTAAAACTTTTTAAAATAAATATACCGAATTTTTTTTAAATAATTCATTCAAATAACCATATTTTTTTAAATAATAAAGTTGCCAGATTATTTTTCATAAAAAAATTATAAATATTATACCAGGAATTTTACCTTTCATACCAATCATTCGCTCTCTTTATTTTCACGCCTCGATTTTCCACGATCCATTTTTTAATTACACACAACACCCTCTTTTCAGCAAAATAAAAAGAACCCCGTGCTCTTGAAAAGACAGAACACACCACTGCCTTTCACGCGAAAGTGGAAAGTGAAGACCTCATAAACTTTATTAAACAAAAAAACAAAAGACAGCGCACGCTCCAACGGAGAAAGGAACAAACATCGCTCCATTTCTAAGATAAAGGCTGAAAAATTCAATTTTCTATATTGGCATCGCCGTGATATATCGGGTAGCAGAGAGATTTCTTCTCTCACCCCGTCCCCCTCTCTTCTCTTCTCTCTGCCACCCTCTGTGATGAGCCGTGATTTTTGCTTCGACTTTTGCTCGCCTCCTCTCCCCTCTGCTGCATCGCACGTCTCTATACGCCCCCCCCCCGTTCGCGCGTGATTTATGAACGGTCCCAATACTGTAATTGATGACGACTCCTTCGGTATTAAGTTTCGAGAGAGCACGGTTTTTCTTCCTCTCGACTCAATTAGTTAATTGAGTCTTCGGGGAGAAAAGATGAGTGCGCGTATGTGTGTGTATAGGGCTCGGGGAATTAGAGAATCGAGTATTGCCGTCATTTTTTTGACGAAATGATGGAGAGCTGGAAAAAACGCGCGCGTGACTGACGATTTTCCATTCGATTATCCATCGCCCGATACAGTTAAGGACCGTAGTAATTAACCTTGATGTAGGAGGAAGCTACCGACCGGATTATACGCCAGTTTGTCTGTGTATAAGCGCCACGGGGGCGGAGAGAGCCGAAATTCGCTGTATGTTCATATATATATTCAAGTCGATCGCGTGAATCATTAATTTGGCAAAAGTTGCCGTCCGCCTGCGCGACGTGTGCAATCAATACGTTCGTTCGTTTCCAAGCACAGAGATAGAGAGGAAATTGAAAACACGGTATAAAATCTGTTATGCCCAATTCGGCCAATTTTCATTGCGCGTTCACTGAAAATTATGAAACTATTAAGCGAACAATGCTCCTCGCATGTTTGCGCTACATTACATTGTTCACCGCAATTTAGCAACACGCACATATACACACACTTCGCGTAATTACGTTACTTCCTCCCTCCGACGCAGAATTGAAAAAAGCTTTCGAAAATAACAACAAAGCAACGGTGAATAAAAAAGTGCGCATCGCGAAATGAAGTGCACTCGACGCACGCTATAAACGACGTTCAATTGTTGTTAATTAGAGAATTGCATTTAACGCCAGAAACCCTTCGTCGCCCCCCGATTACGTAACACCCTCCCTCCACCCTCTTTACGCTCGCTCGCGCAAAAGAAAGAGGGAGAAAGGAATATCCTGTTTTGATCCCTCTCTTACGTAATATCCACTATACGAAGCAGCCAGCCAGGCAGGCAGTCAGCCAGCCAGCCGCTTTAATCCACTTTCGCGCGAAAAATCCAAGGGCCATTATAAGGGCTGTATGCAAAGAGCCGGGGCTGCCGTGTCGCCGCGCGGCGTCGTCACTGCGCTTTGATCGAACCTAATTCATCCTAATGGCGCGCTTCACGGGTAAATAGGACGACCCTCCGGCGCGGTGCCGTGAAATGCATCCCTCCCGTCGCCGTCGTCGCACTATACATGCACTTCTGACAATGCGCACTGGTTCTATATACGTGTGTGTGTGCACCCCCCCCCCCCCCCCCCCTCATCATTCGGTCGGTAACTAACCGACTTTCGATACGACCGAACGGATAGCTATCTGTTACGTCTATTCTCTCGCCGAAATAGAAGGCCCTGAGTGTATGTGTGTCTGTGTATAGGAGGGGGATGACAGCGCGAAAGCCTGATTGATACTTCAGAGCTGTGCAAGGCGCGCAGCGAGGCGAGTAGTGTTGAGCTCCCGTCGGCGCTCGGCACACAAAAAAAGGGTCACGTAAAAAATGAGATACGATGATGCAGGTATATATTATTGGTCGAAGGACGCGTACATTATATACACGCCTGTGTGTTTGGAAGAAGATGGTCAGTAGGCCGCGAGCAAGGTGGTTGTCCGCGACGACGACGACGAAATCAATATTCGACCGGGGGGGGGGGGGGGCGATGAAAATAGAGGCAGCAGACGGCACTGTACTTCGGTGGTACGTAGTTGCTGCGGCTGCTACTACTCTATGTATGCATAGATGTACACGTGACTACTTTGCGCTAGAGGTTTGTTAAAAAAAAATAATAAAAGCACGTCAAGGTTAGGTATCTCCTCGCGCGGTAGCGCAACCCCCGCCCCGCTTTTTATAAACACAAACCAACACACTCGGCTATTTATTGCTGAAGTCCCCAGACGTGGCTTCCTATACCCTGGTAGAAATTCATTTATATGAAATGGTCAAGAAGTTAGAAAATAGCTAGTAAAACTGGCTAATAAATGTCTATGATGAAACGATTTTTCGACCATTATTTGTCTATTTCTTAGATTGACGTCACAACAAAATATTTGTATTTGATTTTCTTACTAATTCTATCGTATATGAAAGAATATTAAAGTGCATTGTATGGCTTATAAAAATATAAATAAATAACATTAACTAAAAAATCATTTGTTGTACTCCTTCTATGAATAATTCAGTAAAACTTTTATTTCTCCATCTGATTCTGTCTTTCTCACTCCTTGTCATAACAGCAAGCCCTTTACTAGCAAATTCCAGACTAAAAAACTGATCAGTTCTAATACCTTTAAAATATTCAAGAACAAGCTTGTGCTTGTGTTCGAAAAACTCATTCTATTTATGAATCTATTAAATGGCCATATAATAGGGGAAAAACCATTTCACCGGGATCTAGAAACTGGACAAGATAAATTCCCATTTTATAGCAAGTTTCTAAAATAAATAGTCAGTTATTAGTTATAAAATGTTTTGGATTTCCACCAGGGTAGTATTCGCTCCGTGCATACACCGTGGCGACCCCTGGATGCGACATCTAGTGCCGGGAATCGATCACAGCTCTCGGACGCATTAGCATCAGCTTATATGGGGAATAATTGAATAATCGATATAACTGCGTAACCACATATATAATTCATAATGCCATTTGTATAATATATGTAGTTGTATAAATATAATATTATTTCACGAAGACAAGTGTCAAAAAGTCAATTTATATATATTTAAACACTTGTTTTCTATGTATTTTTGAGGTTATTTTCTGTATATATAGTAATGCACTCAATAGCCTGCAAAACTGACACTTTACGCCACCATGGGCGCTTAGATCGATTCTCTTATCCCCTCCAACCGCACGCACGGAGCGAATAGACAGTCATCGTTACATGATACACATAGAGATATATAATACACACGTGTGGGGTGAGAATCTAACGAAAGCGAAAAAAAAACGTGTACTTAGTATTTATGCGCGGCGGCGCGCTCAATAATTCAGGCGCGACGCGATGACGACGGCAAAAGTCAATTTTATTGGACGCTTAAAGGTTCTGCGCAGGAGAGTGATGTGTGCACGCGTATAATTTGCGGACTGCTAAAGGCAAAGGTGCGCGTGCGGCTTTTTACCCGTATCGTTTGTGTGATAAAGAGAGAGGGTGGCAGAAAGATGAAATTGTTTGCGAAATTGTTTTCTTCGTTTCTTTGAGGACACGACGTAGACACGCGCGCGGAAGAAGGCGGAGAGAGAGAAAGAGAGAGAGGACAGGAAGAAAGTATTGCGTTCTCTTGCTGGAACTTAAATGAAACAGCCTCGAGATTGCGAGCAGCGGCAGCAGCGCAGCGCCGCGTGCGCGAAAGTTTAATGCAGTTTTCCTTTGAGCGCTATACGGAGAATAGAGAGCTTGAAAGCCCCGATTCTCGGGGAAATTATTAAATTATAAGATCCAACAGAGCGTTTAAAGAAGTTTACAAACGGCGGAAAAATGCTGGCCGCACCGCGTGCTACACGCGGTCGTATAATGCGACGACGTCGACTAAGACGCAGGGTAAAACTGTGATATAAGAGAGACTATTTTCGCATTATATATATCCGAATGGAAATTCCGAGGATTCCCTCTCCTACAGATTCTCATATTCCGCAGACAATGGGCGACAGAGCTAGCATGTATATAGACGTATAGGGGAAGGCGGGGCACGTGTGACACCCTAACTTTGATTAAAAATAACAACTAAACCGTGTATTATTTCAAAATGTACAAAAACGGAATAATTAGATCAGAAAAAAATAAAATAAAATAAACTATTAACTTTTTTTTCATTTTCTTTTAATTATTGATAAAATACAGAAAAGAAATTCTGAAAAAAATGCTCTACGTGCCCCACCGGCGGGTGGATTGTGGCACCCGACGGGGCACGCATGGCACGGTCAAATTTAATATTTTACTATAGGTATTTTTCAATTCTTTTTTCCAGTAATTAATACTTTAATAATTATGCCATAATAAAATTTTCAAAATTCAAATAATTAATCAGTCTATTGAAAATTTAAAATTTTATTTTTATTAAGGAACATAACAATTTTTATTTTAAAATAAATTATTAAATTTTAATAAATGATTTTATATTATAAATTCCTTCTTATAAAATATGATCACAACATAATACTTTTGTTTGATTAACAAATTATCATTATTATTACAATAAGTTTAAATTTAAAGATTTCGCATCATTTTCATCTATGTAGCATATTTGAACTACCTGACCATTGAAAAAGGCAGTTTGAGTATCTACAATTGATTCTTCAGGTATTACTTCTCTAAAGTAATTTTCATTATTTACGGAAGCTGAATTATTATTAACAATGGATAAATCAAGCTGATTTGTGTTTAAGTCTTCAAGTGGTTTTTTCTACTCTAAATATAACTTAATACGCAGTCGAAATAATCGTTATTTACTTATTAATGTAATAATTGAAACTAAAAACTACTTAAAACTAAATTATTGCACTGCGTAGTTGTTAACCCATCTTGCTCCGTTTTTGGTTTCTAGGTTACATCACTTCGCTCGGCGGCCGCCGCGGCGCACTGATACGCCCGAGTGTGCCACGCGTGCCCCGCCAGGGTGCCACGTCATGCCCCATTTTAATACCATTTTCATTTTTTAATTATATTATTTATAAAGATTTTCTGAAAATAACAAAAACAGGGCTTGAAAGATAAAAGTTGAAACTATCAAATAGGTTTGGTCTCATTTAGAAAAAAAATCATTTTCTCGTTGCTCCAAGCAACTTAAAAATGAAGTCAACCTTGTTTCTAAGCACCGATTTTCAATCTTATTAAATTAAATGTTAAACATTATCTATAATCTCAAAAGTATAGAGGAAAATTCTAAAAGCATATCTAATTAGGTTTACGTAAAAATTACATTTTTTGCATTCATTAATATTAAAAATATGAGGGTGCCAAACTTACCTACCTGACACGTCATGCCCCGCCTTCCCCTACCTCGAAGGTCCTATCCTACTTCTCTGTACGATGCCGTACTGACTGCGTCAAAAATGCAAATTGCCATCTAGAATACACACACACACACACACACACACACACACACACACACACACACACACACACACACACACACACACACACACACACACACACACACACACACACACACACACACACACACACACACACACCTGTATATCTATATATATTCTCTCCGCGCGAGACGACTCGGGTTTATTTTTATAGCGAAACTAGGCTAATTGATGACGCGTTCTCTCTCGCTTGCGTTTGACTTGTGTCGACTCTCGCTCTAACCGAAGAAATGAAAAAAGATCGCTTTTAGCTTAGCTGCTCCGCGCTCCAATCACACAGACACTTCTCCTCTCTCCACCCTCCTCCGGAGCACTTGAAGGTGTTCTTTTCGTTCTTTTCGCGTGGTGGTAGCTGAATTTCGCGATCAATCGATTTTTTCCCCGTGAGCAGTAGCAATCGGTTGTTCTCCCGAAAAGAAAACAAGCACAAGTTATGGGATCAGCGAAGTGAATTCTGAAGAAGGAAAAAAGAGAATAAAGAAAGGGAGGACGACGCACAAAGATGTTTATCAGAGCGCAGACGACGACGACCACGGAGGTTCTGTCGTGCGTGTAAAGGCCGAGTTTTGTTTAGTTCCAGGGCAATGAGCCCCTAATAACGACAGCGGATATACTTGTCTCTCTCTCTCTCGTTTTTTTTTCTCTTTCTTTCTTTCTTCTTCCCAACTTCCGCGTCTGTCTGTCTTAGAGAGACAGCGCCTATCGATTTACCAATTCGCTGCACACTGTTGCGTGTGCGAGTGCTCGCGGCTATTGTCGCGTAAGTATATAGTAGTTGTATACGCGACTGTCAAAGGGCTACGCCTCGACGACGAAATTCTTCTTCATCGTTGGTCTAGTTTCGTTATATAAGGTTCAGACGGTTAATGTTCCAAAACCTCCGTTATTGTTGTTGTTCTGTACGATCATATGTTATATACGACGCTTATTTTAATTTCAAACGAGACAACTCCGCGAAATTTATAGGTTTGTTTGTCGGCAGCTATACCGGAATTGAAACCGCGCCCTGTGACATCTGTCAGAGTAGGGCTGTTCTCCGCCTGTGATTTACTGCCTCTAATACCACGAGCATTCCATTCAATTATCATTCCGCACTTTGCACGCGTATAATAAACCGCCCGACGAACTTTTCAACGCGTCAGCCTCTATAGCTACCACTTCCGGTTCCTATCCCCATTCTGATATTAGATTTTGATCACCATAATACACGCTTACCCCTACACATATATATACATCTCCTCTTCTCCCCCCCCCCCCTAATAGAAAGCAATGATAACAAACGACTGCTCGCTCGAAAAGCTAAAACTCGCTCTCGCGCGCGCGGGTCGTGATTTTTCTTCTTTTCGCGCACCCGCCCGCCTCGAGGTCGTTTGCCTGCTTCCCCTCCCCGCCTTCTCCACCGACGGCTTCGTTCGTATATCACCGTCGACGTCGCGATCGAGCATTTGTCTGCAAATGTTACTTTTTCGCGCGCGCGGCATCCCGCGAGCGAGCATGCTATTGGAACCGGAAAATTAGCCTGCCGCGTGTGTATATAAACGTACGCGATATTTATGTTCTTCGTGTACCACGAGGTAAAAAAGAATCTGATTCTCGTGCAGTCGAGCGTGGGATGATTTATGCACTGTCATCGCGGAATATGTAGAAATGCGTGTACGAATACAATTTGGATTTATCCGACACCGTTCATCGCGGAACCGTTTAATCACGCTAATTCCTATAACGATATACACTCTCTTCCGTTGCGCAATATCCCGTCCGCTCGCTTGCGTGAGAGAAAAACACTTTGCTATCCGTTATACGGCACATCCATCCGACGCGATCATCATCGCCGCGTATCACTCGCGCGCTAATTAGCGGTATATTACGATACACATATCCCGAGCGAGCAACGCACGCCTGGAATGCTCATCCTCTGTATACACCCACTTTCATTATCGCGCGGCGGTGCAGGCGTTCGCTCTCTTTTTAATGCGCCCCTCTCGCGCAATTATTTCCAAATTAAAGAAAATTAAAACTCGCCGATACTATATTACTCCTGTGCTTCTCCCAGAGGGAGAGAGAGAGACGCACACTGCGGCCTGGAAATTAGTTCATTACAATCGCGTCTGCACACACATACCCGTACAATTCTCAATTTAAGTATGAGACTCGACATCGAAGTGCACTTTAAATTTCCCCGAAGCGAATAAAAGCGCGTTGCCGCCGTGGGCTACTCAATGTTTTAAGGGTCCCCCCGCTTTCTATCTTTTTTTTCTAATTATAACGAAAAATCCCACTCGAGATGCAGAGTGAATTCCTGACTCTTTCTCGCTCGCACTCGCGCGGGCGGTGCTCGTTTTAATTAGATTTAAAAGTTGGCTAACTGCTTGAGTGGCAATGTTTCATCCCGCCGAGTTTATGGAGTAAAATATGAACTCGTTATCAATGATGTTCCTCTCTTTACTACCGCTCCCACCTACACCCTTCCTCCAGGCGGCAACGAGCAAAGTGACTAATTCACTTTCTTAAACTTTGCATTTATCTTGGCGTTGTAAGAAAACTTAATCAAATTGAATGTAGCGCTGCGTGTATTCTTACGGTTCGTCGAGTTCTCTCTCCCTCTCTCATTCTCTCATGATTCATCGCGGCTCGATTTTCCTGTGCAAATTGTTTAACTTATTTTCGGCCGATTTGTCGCGTGAGTCAAGTTCTGAGAGAGACCTCGTGACAATAGAGACTTTGCCTTCATTTGCCGCGGCTCCTGTCGCATCGTCATTGTTCTGCGACAATCGTGCCGCGAATAGATATAAGTATACGTGAATTTCGCATCGTTGCCTCAACGAGCGCAAACGCCTACGTATCACCACACGTACTGTACCGACTCGTCCAGATCGATAAACTAATTGATAGCCTCGACGAAAAGGTGGTCTACCAGCTGCTGCTACTCTACAACAACTACGACAATAAAAAAAAAGAGCGATAAAAAAGAGTCGCGTGTCGTTTGCTCGCGAGCAGTCAACGAGTAAACAGCTAAACTTCGATCACCCATATAAGTCCGCCCCCTTCTATACTGAGAAAAAAGGAGGTCATCCCAAAGTGAGTGAGATCTATACATATAGAAAGAGATGATGACACAACATGCTGTACACAGGCAGAGAATTAATGGCGGCCAATGCTCAATGAGACACGATGATGAGATACATTTATTTACAATGACAGCGTATAGCGTCGATGACGCGTAGTAAATATTATACACACACGTGGAGTGCTAGCTCTCTCTCGAGAGAGAGATGGAGAAAATAAAGCATGGAGCTACCCATGTCTCTCCACGTGCTTGCTTGCTTGTTTGCTCGCGTAGTATACGCGCAATACGTTACATAGGCACACACAACACACAGACGACAACACACATCTCTATACTACTACTATGCCCAGATAGATAGACAGACAGATATCTCCATCGAGTGGCAGAAGAGGAGGAATCTAACGCGAAACATGAATGCGCTAGATAGGTAGGTGATGATGATGATGGTGGTGGTAGTGATGATGCTACGGTCGAGGAAGAGAGAGGATGGCTCTTACTTCTTATCCCCCAATCCATCATGGTTGTTGAGCTGTTGCAGCGCGCAGCCTCCTCGTCGGCTCACCTCACTCCTTCTTCGCGCGTTGTAAATTGCAAAAAGCTGGAGGAGGAGGAGGCGGTAGTAGAAGAGTGTCCTCTGCTCCGAAACGTTAAAGAGAACGCGATAGAAAGACAGAGGAAAAAGTCTTGTCTCTTTAATTGGTCCACTTAAATCGTCGTCGATAAAACGTTCGTTTTTACTTCCCTCGACGACGAGTAGAGAGATACTGATGGTCGTCCTGCACTTGGTTCAAGTACACCGTCGTTGTACCAGTAGTAATAGTAGTCGTCTTCGTTTATGTATATACGTTGTAGGATATCCTTCGTTCGTTATTTCGTTCTTTCGTTTGTTTATATTAGGCGATATCAGTGTATGTTTGTGTATATATATAATTATATATCGTAAACGTATCGCTGCACGTTAAATAGAGCGCGTTGGTCGAAATTCCGTTGGTCCGCTAGTTAGTTGGTATATATGTAGTCTTGCTCGTTGAAAGGTCGTCGGCTGCTGCAGGAACTATGCGCTAAGTAGTTGATGTCGTCGTATAGTATAGTAGTATACATCCACTTTATAGTATGAATATATATGTATTATATAAAACATCGATTAAGTATATATATATATATATTTACGTATAATAATACATCGCTAGCAATAATCATCGTAGTCGTAGTAGTAGTGTAGTAGTAGTAGTAGTAGTAGTAGTATATTAGACTTCAGCCAGACACTCAGATGCCGCTGTTTGTCCGTTGGTCCGTTCGTTTTCGTTGATTGGTCATTGGCCCTCTCTCTCTCTGTCTCTCTCCTCACCCCGGTATAATAACTCCTCACTTACTCTCTATCCTGGAATGATTCGCCGGGGCGTATAAATCAATCGGCCCGTCAAGCCGTAAACTCGCCTTTTCACGGGCAATTTCACCTTCGCTCTCATCCTCCCTCTCGCTCGCACTTTCGTCGAGGTCTTATGGGGATTCGGCGGTTTTACGATGTCATTAGATACAAATGGCCCTCCCCCCGTTAATCCAGGACCATCGCCTCCACGCGCGTGTGTGTGTGTACACACACACACACACTGACAGGATCGATCTAATTCTCCTCGAGAAGTATACTATAGCAGTAGGCCTGGACGCGTTGCTGAGCGCGCGCGCGCGCGTGCAGGAATGTACGCGTTGTCGCGCTCAGCTGCTGCCACCTCCGCCGCCTCGTGCGTCGATAATATCCGTCGACAAATTCGATGCTGACGATGACGTTGAAGCTCTCTTTATTGGTCAAATAACAGCCACCTCGTCTGTTTACACTCTTCTTCGCTCTCTTCGGCTCTCCTCTGCGCGTGTACTCCTGCTGCCACAGCTTCCGCTCGATACCCAGTCACACGGGTGCGGGCGCACTCAGAATATATTGCAGACTCTCGCTCACGGCGTTTCTACCCTCTCGAATCCTCAATAGAAGCTCTCCAATCCTTCTTCTTCTCTTCCTCCACCTCGTCGTCGTCAAGCTGTCGCACACACACGCAGCACTGTGGGGGAAGAGAGGCTGGTGCGTGTGGAGAAGACACACTGCACGTGCGGGCGCTCGTCCCGACGAGCGTCTGCCGACTACAGAGTCGGGCAGCAGGCGAGCTCGAGGGGGTGGCAGCGCGCTCGCGCGCGCGCCGTCTGCGCAGCAACGTCGGCGCGCGCCAATCCGCGTCGGCGCATTCCCCTGGCGCCCCCGGCTCACTCGCGCGCCAGGCCGCCGCCGCTGCTGCTTTTCTTCTGGTCCTATAACCTACGTGTGTGTATGTATGTCTATATACACGTGTACGTGGAAGATAGGGGAGAGAGTGCGCGAGAACGCGGCGAAGGTTAAGGGCCGTCTTGACCGAGAGAACATCGCCGCGAACACGTACGCGGCATGTGGTATAAGCTGTGCTACCCCCTATAGCGCCCGCGAGCTTTTCCATTTTCTCGCCGCATACTTAACGCCAGCTAGTTCGCTCCGGGCACTCTCTGTCTGTTCCTTTATTCTTCTTCTTCTCGTTTCTTTTTTCCTGCGGGGCGCTTTTGTTGCGTGCGCGAGTTTTACGGAGAGCCTCTTTCTCTCTCTGAATTTCTTATGGTGCGCGAGCGCGCCGCTGGCTTTGATTTCGGTTACCCGAGGAGGAGAGTTTGCACAGCGGGCTGCATTTAAATTGCTCCCGCCGTGTACACGGGAACTTTGGCCCAAGATACGCCAGAGTTTGGATGCGGCGAATGCGATTGTGTCGAGGAGCAGGGGGGGGGGGGGGTTTAAAGTTGCTACTAAGCTACTGTACCGCGTAGTCGCATTCATAATTTAATCAATCACGGTTGCGACCGGTATAACAATGCCCAGCCGCGCTCTACTCGTATACAGTTCTTGTTGCACAATATTCGCTTTCACTAACAAGATTACAATTGCCGTGAGCGCGTGTTATACGGGCGTCGCTGCAGTTTCAATTGCGTTACTCGCGCTCAACTCAACTCTCCCCCAGTTCCACACCCCACGACACTGCACGGCAGACGTCAATTCGCAATCTTGCAATTACGCACGCGCGGGGGCGGCGATCCAATATGCGATGTGTATATGATACAATGTGTGCGCGACAGCGGTGGGCGAAAAGTGTATATATGACTCGGGCATATATAGTATATTATATAATACTTAAGCGAGAGGGTTTGGTGTGTAGCTTTTCGAAGGGATCGTGTAGAACAGTTTGTGGTGGCTGCTCCAGTTCTCAAAATAGCGGATGTGTAAATAGGCAATCAAACGATGCAAATTTGTGTACCCTAGCTCTCTCGCTCTCTTTCTCCCCCTTCCTAACACCACGTCTAACTCTCTCTTCCTCGAAAATCACTCATTAAAAGTTCCGGGGTGATGTGCAACAGGCACGCGCGCGCAGTCCGACAAACTACATGCAAATCGAAAAACTCCCTTGAATAGGGAGTCTCATCACTGTCTGTCTATGTACCACACACACACATAGACGTGACCGGCGATTAAGCTCGCGCGCGCGCGCGCAGCCGCAAAGTCCACAAACTGCGGGAGTTAACTCGCTATGCCAGAGATCCCGGCAAAGTAAGTGGCCCTATATAGTGTGTATATATACAGCTTTTATTTCGCACTCGAGAGAGAGCGAACCGGCCAGGTATATAGTCCTTTGACGCCCCGGTACTACGCTATACTGCAGGCTGCCTTTGTTTTTCTTTTATTCAACGCCGTCGCCGCCACCGCTGCAGCCGCCGTCTGCCACCGCGTGTACGCGTGAGAGCTCTAAAACGTACTTACTCGACTTGCATTATGTCCTTCGAGCGACTTCCCCGTGACGCGAGTGGATAACAGAGCGAGCGAGCTTTTGCGACCGCTGTATACGTACATATATACATATCTACCTACTGTAAAGGAGGAGACCGACCGGTACGCGCTAAATGGGCTTGCATTGTATTGCAAAGTTTACATTCAATCGGCGCGCGAGGCGGGAGTGGACCGCCAGGCAGTGTGGAGGGCATCGTCATCGATTTTCGTCCCTCCGTCGAAAGTATATGTGTGTATACTCGCCCGGCATTGAAACGCGTCGAAGATGCGGGATCTTGATTAAAAAGAGAGCGAGAGAGGACAGTTGGCCGATAGTTTGACTCTCTACTATACGCGCGGGGGCGAGAGTAGGTGTACGTATTATCGGGTAGAACGATCTTGCGGCTCGTTTTGCGGAAAGCGATCGACTACTACTACGACGAGGCTGCGTTATCGGCGATGCGCGCCGCCGATACGGAAAATTGAAAACGTCGAGGGTGCTGAGAGCGAACGCCTGTGACTTTTTGAATAATAAAATGATAATCTAGGCGGAAGAGAGGGTGTGTATATTCGCGGCTTTTCGGGAAGTCACGGCGCAGATGAGACTCACTCTTTTTTCGTATGCGAAACGAGGGGAGTATCGTTATCGATTTCGGCTGCTGGAGAGAGAGAGAGAACCGCGCGTACGGAAATTTCGCGTCCTTCGGTGAGGGGGAGCGAACGAGCGGTGGGTGTAATAGAAGGGAGAGACTGCCGAGAGTCAAAGTTTGACGTGTGCGCGCGGCTCTCTCCGAAATCAGATGGAAACTTGGCTGCTGGAATTTGCATTTATCGAGAGCGTGAAGTAGCGCCGATGCGTAAATAGACCGAATGAGTGAACAACGTCATCCGTGACATAGACAAATATATGAGAGACCTGGTTGTCGACGAGCATGATTTTTGGATGGATAAATTTTCAGGGTGTGTATATTTAATAGGCTTCGAAAGACGGTAAAACTACGCATCAGCGCTCGATCGACGCCGGAAGTCCGACCAATTTGTTTGACTTTTCCAAGAGGACTTTTCGCTGCCGGCTTCATTACGACTACCCGGGAGAGAGTAAACAACAAGCCGGATAAACATTTATCCGCCCCGCGCGAGAGTTTGCTGCTCGGCACGAGGAAAACGATTGCGTTGCCCTCCCGGAGGAGGATAAATTACAGCGAGGTGTATAGGAGATGAAAAAAAAAGCGTATATAGCGAGGCACGCGGTGGTGATTAGGAGGTATTATTTGGCAATTAGTGGGCTGAGGCTTTTAATAAACGCGGGAGCGAGAGGTTAATGCGTTTTTTATTGCTCGCACACAGCGTGCCCCGAAAAGTCAGTGGCCCTGCGACATCATCGATTTTCTCCCGTGGTCTCGACTATAAGCATTGAATTTTTAACGCTGTTTTTCACTTGTTCTGTCTTCCTTTCTTTCTCATCGACCGAGTTTTCACTGTACATTTTATCATTCGAGACTATAGCTTAACTCCATTACGCATTTGTTTGGGCGTGCAGGCGCGATACTGACATGATAAAAATGCTAGATAAGCGCGGCGAAATTGAAAGAAGAATAATTCGGTCGGGGAATTTCAATTATCCTGTGAATGTTCGTACACGTACGTACGTATAAAAATAAAAATAAATTCTGTAATATTTACTTTATGAATATATTTTCAATCACGTTAAATTTTATCAAATATAAATATGAATTCAATTTTCCATTTAAAAGTGAATTCGTTCGCTGTACAACAGCCGCACGCAGCCGCAACCGTTATATTTTTCCATAATTTTTCATTATACACAAAGGAAATCAGCCAGCGTATAAAAATATTTGCTTCGCGTACACGCGGAAACGGATGAATTAAGCCATCTCTCTCTCTCCTCCTATCTAAAAGAGAGAAGATATACCGCCCGACATTTCCTCGAGACCAAGATTTCCTCCCCTTTTGTTTCTTATTGCGCCCCCAATCAAATTAAATCACCAACGCACGAGAGCGCGGAGGAACAAAAAAAGAAAGCAGCGCAGACGAGCAGGCCAACCCCCGCGTCCGATCCAACATTTAAAGCCGCCGCGAACCGCGCGCGTAAGTGTAGTAGTATATAGTAGGTAGTAGCATAGTATCCGCGCGCGCTCGCGCTGCTAAACCAACAGAGACGTCGTACTCCCGGCAGACGGGAACTCCATAAATTACGCGAGACAAAAAGGTTAGAGCTTCCCTTTCCCTCACGCGAATGAAATAAAAGCCACTCGGGCGATAAAAAAAAAGTCAAAATCAACCCCCCCTAACAGCCCCCCCCCCCAACCTCATCAACGTAAAAGCTCGCGCGCGCAGTACCTCGTCCGAGCCGTATAACACCACGACTAACTAAACAGCGAATTTCCATCTTCAAACAATTCTTCTCTCGGCACCCCCCCCCTCTCAAGACCATAAAAAAAGTGAGGAAGAAGTCCGCGAAAGAGCTATTAAAGCGCGAACGGCGTAAAATCCGCACAGCCGCGCCAGAACGACGCGACGCGATGTTTCGCTATGCAGATATTGGCGCATCAGTAATGAAGGAATAATAGCCCGAGACGTCGAAGGTGGAGGGTGGGGTGGGGACAGGACGACCGAACTCGAGAAAATTGGCATCTCCTGCGCCTCGCGCGTGGGGCGATCGCCTCGTTATACAGGCCGCCGTATTCTCATTAAGTCGCGAGGCTGTGCGTCAATATTGCCGTTGCGCAACCGTTATGCCGAGTTATGCAAGAGAGGGAGCGAGGTATAGTGCGGGACAAGTCGAGAGAGGTATATACGCGCGGATGCCAGGACGACCGCGCGTTGTATACAGCTCCGCTGCTGCTGCTGCTGCAAAATTAAGTGGCTACTCAGTGGTGGCGGTAGTAGTAGAGAGGGAGATTCTTGAGGGCGTTTTCGGGGCGGAGAAGGAGGGAGTAGTCGGATGCTTGCCGGTAATGAGGGATGATTCGAGGCTAAGTGCACCGCGAGTGTACGTACGTGCGGGGACGCGAGTGAATCTCGCAATATGAATTATCGGTGTCGTGTATGTGTGCGTGTGGAGGGTTTACGAGCTCCAAGTTTCGGAGAATGGCGAATTGCTCGGTCTAGCTAGCTCTCGGTCTGGCTTTTACCGTAAATTTCGCTGCTTTTTTCGCTTCTTTTCACTGAAGAAGGAAGAGGAGGGGGGAATGCTTTTTGAGTTTAACGAGGTTTCTCGGTTTCGCGCGAGCGCGTTGTATAATTGCCGCGGGAAAAGCAGCGCTGGTCGTATGGTCTCCTTTCCACTTTTATATACGAGAAAGATATTATAGAGAAACAGAATTGCGGGTGCGGCGTGTCTCGCGTGTCTTTTGCGGATGCTGTGAGGTTTCATAGAAAAAGTGGTAGGTATGAAGGGGAAGAGGGTTTGATAAAGGGACTTTTATATATACGTTTTAATCATGATTATGTTTTACTGTATATGCGGCTCGTTGGTCGCGGAGTGAGTAAAACATTATAATGTAGAATGGCAAAGGCGCAAAGCAAGCTATTTACCAACAAAGCTGGTAGAGGCAAAGAAATGCGATGTAATTCATTTTTATCTGATTTATTTTTCATAAATCCTCGAGTTTTCGTGCCACAAAGCTTTCACAAAGCTACATAATATATGTAAAATAGACAGTCTATATAATATACTATATTTTTTTGTACAAGCGAAGAATCTCCACAACACTGTAGAATCGCATAAAAAAATCAATTTAATAAAGCAAAGGACTTCGTGTCGGACATTATCCGGCTCGTAAATTACCTATATATTTGCTTATTCAATCCGCAGCCACCGACGCCGCCGACGCTGCCGACGCGCGCCCTATCCGCGCTATATACGTCACGAAAAGCCATATCCTCAATAGAACATAATTCATACAACCTCCCCCAACCCCCTCCCAGCAGAGATATTAGTATTATTCAGATATTTCATTTTCAAGAACATCCGCTATCCCGCGCCGTAGAATGAAAATAACGAAGGCACCCTATCTCAGTCTTGGCGAGAGATGGATGAGCCTCTAATTATGTTTACAAGCGCGTAGATATATATATTCGCGAGAGAGAGAGAGAGAGAGAGAGAAAGAGAGAGCTTATTTATCCTAGAAAATTCAAATTGCACGCGCGTGAACCGCAAAGAAAAGTTACTCAGCGATTTTTCTCTGCAGTATAGGAGGAGGTGGGGGTGGGGAATGTAAAGTGCATCGTCGACTTTTCGCCGGATGAAATATAAAGTTTGCCCGCGGACAACCCGCGGCTTTAAATAACCACGTGCGTAGCCGCTTGGGGAAGAGGCAGAAAAAAAATTATGAAAACTACTGGTATGGCCGCTCATTTCTCTTCTTCTTTTTCTTCTTCTACTTCCACTTCCCTCGCTCACTAGAGGCACGCGATGTGTACACAATGTAAAGGGTCGAAGTTTAGAACGAGCGATGCGACCAATTAAAAAGCCATTTTCTGAATTAGATGACGCGCCAAGAGAGAGCTTCACTGTCCATCTCTTTCGTGCGAAGGAGAGCTCGTCTTTCAAGCGGAAAGGGTTAATCCATTCAAATTAAAAACTAATCTTATTTCAGAATGCACAGAGGAGTAGAGAGAGAGAGAGCGAGCGGAGAACTCGGCGCCGCGAAGTGGCGCAATTCATTAAACCCAATTTCCTCCGCGCGCTCTCTCTCTCTCTCTTTCTCTCTCTCTCTCTCTCTCTCTCTCTGAAGAGCCAGATTTTCCGGCGTTCGCTCGCTCCTTAAACCCACCCAACGAAATTGCGCGAATGCGCTATCTTCCCCCCCTCCCCCTTTCTATCTACCTGCGCACCCTTTGTCGTTCTTTAATTGCCGCGCGTTAACTCCAAGATACAGAGCGGGCGAGCTTTGAGGTCTGTATCATCTCCACACCCCACCCCCAGATCCCCAGATAAAAACAAATGAAACTGCCAGCCCTGCACACTTAAGGTGGCTCCGGATGGATACACACACACACACACACACACACACATACACACACACACACACACACACACACACACACACACACACACACACACACACACACACACACAATTTTTTTACGATGCTTACTTACATGTCATAATTTGAGAAACAATATAATATGAAACAAGGATTCTTGAAGTAACAAAAAAAAATTTTTCAAAGAAATTTGAATATTGTTCAAGAAGATATCGGCAAATGAAAAAAAAAAATCAACAAAACCCATAAATCTTTTTCATTTTTCATCCGATTTTAATTTGCAAGGTCTCATTTTATTCCTTGTTCAATTTCAGGGCGAGGTAGTGATATAAAAATTGGAAAATTTTCAAAACCTGCAAAGTTATAAGCAATTGTTTATAAAATTCAGTCACACAACTACAAACAATTGCTTATAACTTTGCAGGTTTTAAAAAAACCGCTGCCAATTCATTGGCACGTAGCTTCCTCAAAATAATTTTTTGATTCGTTTTATTAAATTAAAATTCGAAAAATAAATTTTTCACGAAAAAAATTGGAAAAATTTTATGGAAAATATTAACTTGTAATTTTTTCATGGCTATTCATTGAGGTTCGATTTGTAATTTATTTGTTTGTGATTTTAATTCTTATATGAATGGAAAACAATCTTCTTCAAGTTCTATTCTTCATCAAATTTATCTTCTTCAAGTCCACTGTCAACGGTTTCTCGTCGTACATTGGTTCGAAATAAAAAAAATATTCTAAAGTTGTTCTTTGATTGTGTTTACCTCAAATATCTCTGAAATTTATGAACCAATCATTTTGCCAAAAGAACTCATCCGAGAACTATCAATAATATACCTCTACAATGAATTTTGAAGCGAATAAGACAATTTTACTCTTGTAACAGTTGAACATATAAAACTCATTTTTTTTCATTTTTCAATTTTTACGTTTTTGTTAATAACAAAAGAACCGTGATAACTAGAGAATTAATTTTTTTACAAAATATAGGTAATTTAATTCTCTTTCGAATGCCACTCATCCCATTTAGATACATAGAGCCGTTCTCGAGAAATTACGATTAAAAAAAAAATTGAAAAAAATTTTAACCTCAAATATCTCCGAAATTTATGGATCAATCCTTTTGCCCAAAGAACTCACTCGATTGGTATACAAAATCTACCCCTACAAAGAATTTCAAAGTGATTAAGCTAATTTTACTATAGTTATTGAACGACAAAAAAAAAAATCACTTTTTTTATAAATTATTTTTTTTCTCAAAAAATAATGAATAAAAAAACCTAAAAATTTAGTAAGTTATAGTACTTAATATCCTTTATAACCAAAAAATATTCATGTTAATATCTTTTTTTAATTTCGAAATATAACCTATTTACAAAAAATTACGTTTTCATCAATAACTTATGACGAAATATAGCTACCGACTTTTTTTTTTTTAAATTGTAGATAATTTTATCCTACATACAGAAAATTCATGATATATAAACAATATTTGTTCTAAATATTAAAAAAATCGAAAATAAAAAATTTGAAAATTAAAAAATGGCTATAAAAAAAAAATTAAATTTTACAAAAATACAATATTGACCCCAATTGTGGAAGCAAAATCTAAAAAAATGATCACTCTCTCGTTAAAATCGGTCGAGTAGATCATGAGATATCAGCGTACACACACACACACACACACACACACATCCATGCGGACATTTTCTAAAAATATTGTATTTCTATTCCAAATTTGCTAAATAACATTTCTAACACATTATCTCATAAACTTTTTTTTTACTATCACAAAGCTTCCTCTAGGAGGAAGCAATTTTCGAATTTTGATATCGCTACCTCCCCCTGAAATTGAACAAGGAATAAAATGAGACCTCGCAAATTAAAATCGGATGAAAAATGAAAAAGATTTATGGGTTTTGTGGATTTTTTTTTCAATTGGCGCTATCTTCTTGAACATTGTTTAAATTTCTTTGAAAAATTTTTTTTTGTTACTTCAAGAACCCTTGTTTTATACTACATTGTTTCTCAAATTATAACATGTGAAGTAAGTATCGTAAAAAATTTGTATATTTATGTACATATATATCATAGGAGCCACCTTAAATAGTTCGCTAACGCGCTCGAGAACCTTCCTTTGCGCGCATCGGTTCTCAGAATTATACTTAACTCCGACTGCGCTAGAAATACGTATATGCATACGTATATATAACTAATTCCAGGGGCAACGAGCCGCGAGCGCTCACCAGCGGTGTGAATGTATATAAGGACTTGCGCGGAGACACAAGGTCTGTCAGACACGAGAGAGGTGGAGTAAGGCACGCGCGCGTGGTCGTGGTCTTATTAGCCCGGCTGGCTGGGCACTTGAAAATTCAAATTTAGCGAGGCCGTGGTGGTGGTGCTGCTGCTGCTGGTCCGAAAAAGCAAGGGGGAGAGAGAAAGAGAGAGGGCAAGGTCGAGGTGCTGGTGTGAGCGCGAATAGCTGATGGTAATTAAAGTGCGAAATAATTAAGGCTTTAATTGAAAATTCGGGTATTTCCGGGGAAAATTAAAAATCGCAGCGGTTTTGCAGGGACGCAGACGTGCAAACGAGGGCTGAAATTTTGTGATTTCTGATTTCAATGAGCTCGCGCAGACGCGGTAAGTGCGACGATTTGTAATTTGAAAGCGCTTCGGGGATTTCGTATTCCTCGTTTAATTTTCTCGCTCGGCGTAGTGTGCTATTTTCAGGTATATTTACGCTCAAAGTGTTTTTATATAGATATCTCGTATAAAAAGTGGTGAGCTGGAAATAGCCCGGAAAAAGCAAACAACCTGACATCAATATTAATAACGTTAAATCAGATTCAGTGCGCTGCACGGCGGTGGCTGCGGCTGCGGCAACTAATTAAAAAGCAATTCCTCCGGCTTTTAATCCGCAAACATTTACTCCTTCTTCTCTCTCACTTCCTCGCCCCCGCAATTTCAAAAACACGCGAACTTGCCCGCGCCTCAAAGACCCCGTGGGGAATTTTCAATTTCAAACTTTTGATTTTCGACCTCCAACGCCAAAGGTATTTCTTTCCTCTCCACTCTTCTCTATATGTAGTCCGCAACGACTATACGGCTATCCCTTGTGCGTTGCCGGTATAATTATGCGGAATTTAAGCCGTTGCGCGCTCGCTAGCAAAATGTAATTATGTATTTAATTTGCGTAAGCGCGAGCGCACCCGTCGCTACACATATACATATATATGTATGCATGCGCAAAGGCCGGCGTTTTTACAGTCGGCGAATTTGCATGAGTCTCTCTCTTCCGCGTACAGAAAGAGCAAGAGGAGGATCCACTCGAGTGTCTTATAGTCCTGGAGGTGGAGAGGACAAAAGGGGGCGACGTTGTAATTGAAGGAGCTAAAGTGATTTCGACGTCGAGCTGTTTTATTTCGGAGCGCGGCGGAATCAAAAAGAGAGAGAGAGAAAGAGAGCTGGTCCGTAAAAGGAAAGAGAAGAGAGCGGAACAAAGGGACACACGCAAAAATAGCTGCTGCACGAAACGATCGTCCTCGCGCGTTTTTTTCCGGGTCACTTGGGAAAATTAATTGTCCCGTTAAGCGTGTAAAAGTGTGCTAAAATAATATGGTCGAGCTGGTACGAATTGTTTGTAGCGCGGCCGAAAGAGGCAAGCGGAGGGAATTTCACGCGCGCTCTCGCGGAGAATCACTGCACGGTCAGTGGAAACACGTTATAAATTCAGAATTTTCAGCCGGCGCGCCGTTTTAATGGCTGTATGAAATACGGCTTTTCCCGCACACGCCGCCACCGCCGCGCGCAAGGAAATTCACGCGTTTTGCGGATCCAACATTTTCGCGCTGCAGCTCTTGTGCGCGAGAGAGTGAGAGAGAAAAAAGTAGAGTAGGAAGCGCGCACGCCTAATGACTTGATATAAAAATAAACGTTTTTAATTGCAGCGTCTCGCGGCGAGAGTGCAAGGAGCGTTCTCGCTGTCTCTGTGTGCGGGTAACAATTTTAATTGTGCAATCTCCTAGTTAGCCGTAATAATAGGTGCCTCCTGCGCGCGATGCGTGGATAAGTGCGCGAAGGAATTTCGCGGGGCGCGTGTGTGTGTGTACGTGTGTTTACGTGAGGTATATAGTTTATAGCGTAGTGCGCGCGCTTATCGAGGGAAGTGCTTTCGGTTCTGTAACGAGACGCTTGCGAGTTGCGTAACTCGTAGAGATGATATTTTTAATATGTGTAATGTATGCGCAGAGGAGCTTAGCATAAATTGTTAACAGGCTGCGGTTGAAACGACGTATTGATTGGAAAGGCAGTTCCTAGAATTCTGCTGGTATTGTTACGTTACATAATACATGATTTCATAATTGGTTTAACGTATGTTCCTGCTAAAATTCATTATCATGGCATTATAATATGAAATGTCGACTTCTTTGATGAATAATAACCGACTAAAATAATACAAAACTCTAACAATTCACTATAATTTGAATAATCACTGCTCGTTCAATCGACCTAATAACCCTTACATTAACATAGCTAGAATAATATAATTTCGTTAATAGCAAAGCAAATTAATTACGCATAAATCATTAACAATATCACCGATTTTCTCCCCCTTCCTCTCTATTATCGTACGCTTTAATCGTGGAAATACCATGAAATATGCATCAAAAAGAAGGATCGAGAAATCAACGGCCTCCATATCTCTGCCGCCGCATTGCCCTCGATAATTCGAAATTATCCACCATCCTGATTACACTCTCTACATCCATATCGGACGGCGCGTGCGGAAGTCGAAATGACCAACCGCGCGCACCTACATGCACACGTATATAATTTTTCATCATCACCTCTGTGCTCGTGTTTGCGCTTGCAATCGTATTATATGACATTACGTTTCAGGCTTAAATTGAAAAAATCAAATGTGTACAGACAGAGAGATAGAGAGAGAAAGAACGAAGCGGGTGACTCACCTCGTGTGGACGGATGGTTCATGAGAATCGCCAGGGGACACTCGTCATCGTCGAGAATGTATTCCTGATGCGCGCTTCCGTTCGCATTTTCTCCGTTGACCTGCAATACACAAGAGAGGTGGATATATATGTATAATGCACGTGTGATACAAAACACGTTCAGCTGGCAAAAAGAAATATAAGAATATCGCTGCGCGCGTGCGACTTATTCTCCTTTTGGCGCGCTGGATACTAGAGAAAAAGGGCGAGCGAGCCCGCCGTGATAATGGCCAGCGGCGATGAGCGCGGTGTATAAAAACGTGTTATTATCAAAGAAAAAGAGGGCCACCTAACGAAGTGGCTTTGCATTAGCAAAATTTCCCTCCTGCGCTACGACTGGGGCAGCTGCAAGCAGCAGGGGAATCCGGAGAGTTTGGCCGGCGGCCAGGGTTTTTAGCTCATTCAGCTATTTTATGCATTAAAACCAAGGCTTTTTTTGCATATTTATGACACACACGCGCATACGCATACACCTAGGGTCCGGCAGCGAGCGCAAAATTTAATACGACACTTTTCGAATTTTGTTTTCTTTTTTTATTTGTTATTTTGAAAGATGAATGGACGTTAATTATCAACTTGATTAATTAGCATAAAATCATAGTACCACTGCAAAAAAAAAAAAAAACCCGCGCGATCTGCTCATCAAACCTCGTATTTCCCCCTCCCCCATATTTATGACACACACACGCGCGCATACGCATACACCTATGGGCCTGAAGTTTGCATCGTTGGAATCCAACGAAATAATTTTTTACAATTAATTAAAATAACTATACAGTAAACATTTTTATCTAAACTTTTTTCATTAAGTTATTTTATACTATAAAATACTAAATCTTCAGGCGAAACCAAAATTAATCAATATAACTTTGAAGTAAAATCTATTTTTTTTTATTTCGTTGCACTCCAACGTTGCAAACTTCAGACCCATATACACCTAGGGTCCGGCAGCGAGCGCAAAATTCAATACGATACTTTTCGGATTTTGTTTTCTTTTTTTGTTTGTTATTTTGAAAGATGGATAAGCAAGCGTGTGCACACGCGCGAGTGCGAGAGCGAACCGTTCATTTGCATGCGAGTGAAAATCAATTAGCGCACGTCGGAACGCACGAGAGCGTGTGCGACGGGAGAATGATTTTTCGAGTGGGTCCACGCACTTTTTTCGCAACTGTGTTTAAAAGCTTTGGGAGTAGATGTATATAGATACGCTGCGTGTGTTTCGGGATTTCTAAGCGAGAGCGCAAATTAGATTTTGTCGGTGTGTATGGACACACACTTGCTTATATACACGCGCACCTTTTAAAGTCGATGACAGCAAGAATTTTGATCTATTTCGCGAAACACACATGCCATACACCCGACAAAAAGGCG
This sequence comes from Torymus aiolomorphi, assembly GCA_036365515.1. Lineage (NCBI taxonomy): Eukaryota > Metazoa > Arthropoda > Insecta > Hymenoptera > Torymidae > Torymus > Torymus aiolomorphi. Next base: position 260,243,195 of record CM070873.1, read on the forward strand.
TTACAATTTTATCGCAAGCGACAAAAAAGCCCCCCCCCCCCTTTTTACTCCACATAAACCGAACGCCGCAAAAACTCCCCTCTCTGTATACACAAAACCGACTACGCGCGACTCTTTCAACCCTCCAGCAGCAGCTGCGCGAATATATACACAAATAACCGAATTCCATTTTCCCTCCCACCCTCCGAAAAACAACTACCCGCCCAAAAAATGCCATTTCCCTGGGCGCGCCGAGAAAAAAGCTCACTCCATCCGACCGCGAAATACTACACCCACACACTTTCCCGCGCGTGCAGAAAAAGCGTTGGAGAGAGGAGGAGCCGGCATTACCGACGGCTTTCCGGCAGTACAGGAACCGACGTCGCGGCGGCACCGCCACCGCCCGCCTTTTATGCCTGCCTTATCGAGCGTGACGACTCTAGCGCGCGTAGTTCGAAAGCGACGCGTGCGCGCGCTTTGCGTTTAGCTTTTTCAGCACGTTTGATGTACATAGATGACGTAAATTAGCCAACGCTTTGTGTGGCGCTTTGTTATTTAACTTTTTGCCCTCCAAGAGAGCGGTTACGTACCGGTATGTATGTATATGTGTGAGTTTTTTCATCGTCGAGAGGAGAATGGAGGTTGGGATGTGGAGTGGAGCGCAGCAGATGTGTGAGTGTAAACGGTTCGATTCAGCGGCGACCGTTTTCGCGATTAATTGAAATAAGAGAGGTGTGGAGGAGAGTTTTGAGCTGCGGCGAAGGTCGATCGATTTCGATGTAGATGTTAAATTGATAGATTTCGCAAGCGAAGAAAACCGATGCATTGTATCGGGGTAAATTGATTTGAGCGGATTTTTAATTTGTTTTCATCAAAGTCGGTATATATAACCAAATTGCAACGGTGTAGCGCGGTGTAACTTAATTATGATGATAAAACGTTTCGTTACAACGAAATTATCCACTGCTGGGATTCCCTTAAAACAATTTATTCTAGTAATATAATTATTACGTAAGTAGTGAATGTTAAAGTTTAATTTGAATTGACGTTAATTATCAACTTGATTAATTAGCATAAAATCATAGTACCACTGTAAAAAAAAACCGCGCGATCCGCTCATCAAACCTCATATTTCCCCCTTCACTCAAACTTCATTAAAAAGTATTCCAATTTATTTTCCACTTATATGCGACTGTAGAAAATTCAAATATCAAGTATTAATTACGCTCTTCTACCCTCCCCCATCCCTCTTTCTATTTAGCGAAAGGCTCGTATAAACTTCCGTAAACCCTCCACGTCATTGTATATATCTTTCTCTCCTCAATACCCCAGCCGAGGACGACAAAAAAATCCCGCCGGCGGTAAACTTCCGTACGCTCGCGCGTGAAAAATCAATACCGATACCCTTTTTTCCGTCAGCCGCCACCACCACCACAGCCGCTGCGCTCATTACGGTGCTCCGCGTTGGTGGCAAAGCTCGCCCGCTCACTCGGCTGTGCACATCAGCGAAGCTTTCCATCATCGTCGTGCGCATCGATTTGAGATTTAAAAATCGTCTAATGCAGCGTGACTCTCGCGCGCGCGCTAAGCGAGCGTAAACGACGAGGAGTAACTCACCTGTACGAGGCAGTACTGCTGCGGATCGACTTTTTCCAGGCCGTACTTGGCGAGCATCTCGCGCACGACTTGCGCCGCGGTGTCGCGTATGCTGAGCAGCAGCGTCTTGTAGGGCACGTCCTTGCAGAGCGCCTCGCCGTAGATCTTGAGAGTGCCGCCAGTGTCGGGCCCGCCGTCCTTGCTGCGAAACTGCTGCAGCTTGCGCTCAAGCTTCTGCTGGCGGCGGCGTCGCATTACCGCCTCCGGGTTCGAGATGCTGCGCGTGAAGCTCGTCTCCGGCAATTCTGTAACAGAGAGTGAGAGAAAGAAAAAGTCAGTGTTATAGCTAGCTTTCCACAGACAGACAGAGTCAAAGGATAGTCGCGCGTTAATTATCTTCCGCGGCTCTCTCCCCGGGAGAGACAGAGAGGGAGAAAGGTAGGTACAGTGAGGAAGGGAGTGGCTTTTTGAACTTTCCGTATAATCGACGGCTTTTAATTGAAAACGGTCCAACTTGGTCGCGAGAGCAGCGCTCGCGCCGATCATAAAGAAACTTTCGCGTGCGCGCACTGTGCCTGTGTATAAGTACACGACGGCGCGTGCGCTGAGAGAGAAAGAGAGAGAGAGAAAAATGTCGTAATGGAGTACGAGGGAGATTCTAATGAAATTTTGCAATAAAGCGGAGAGAACCCGGGGATGCTGCTGCTGCTACTGCGAGCCCGCACTCGTGTTTTATGTATGTATCCAGCTTGGTCGCGAAAGCAATTAAAGCGCCGCCAATAAGAGAGCAAGAGATCGAGACGTCGAAAGTAATGTGTGGATATGTGCGAGGAGGCGGGACTTTCATTCTTATACTTTAATTTTGTTTTTAATTTAAGTTTTTCGCCGGCGAATTAATGTGCCGTGGAAGTTTTTAGATTAAGGCCGGGAGAACAACGGAGAAAAATAGGGGAAAAAATATATTATGGGTTTGATGGAGAACAAAGGAATTGGAGAGTTCTTTTTCGGGGGGAATTTAATTTTTTCGTTGATGGAACCAAGCGTGTGCCCTTTTAGATTCAAGGAAATGAAAATCATTCGATTTACGACGTTTCTATGAGCTGCTGCTGAAAGTAACGTGGAAATTCGAGAATTTCCTTTTCTTTTCTATCGCAGCGCGCATTAAATTTATAGTATCATTTACATGAGGCATGGTAAAATACGGCTGGCGGCACGTTGAAAAATAATGTAAGCCGTTTCAGGCTGGCTCGTTATCCGTAAGTATATAAGAATTTTGTTAGGGCATTAATCATATTCTTACGTTTTCTTTATTGCGAATTAAGCAGAAAACCCCGCATCAACCGAATGGAAAAAGTATATAAAAGTTTTCTTTTTGAAATAATCTTACGTGTAGTTTTTCGTAATTTAAAAATATCATGCCTCAGCTCATTTCCGTCGAAAGAGTAAGGAAAAACACACACACAGACACACACATACACGCACAGCTCAAGCTCTAGAAAAGTAGAAAACATAAAAACTTTACAAATAGTTCTCTAACGGTCGTTAGTAGGTTAAAAAAGAGAAGGAGCAGCCTTGGTACATATATATCTCGAATCGCGATTAACTCTACTTAACTCTTTACAGTTTCTCTCGGGTATAAAAGCCGGCATACGCGTGCGCGCGCGCAAATAAGGTCGCGGGACAAATTATATTTTTACGTCCTTCCACTAATTAAAATCTCTTTTAACGTTATACTTTCAAGCCCTTCTCGTGTATCTATACATACACAAACTTACTTCGCACAACATAAGCTACAAATCCTTCAAAGACCGCATTTACTTCTACTACCTCTTTCCATACAACAGACGCGCATATCCCTTTAATTATCTTCAACCGTTTAAACTCCCGCGCCCATACGTTGATCTTCATCCCGAGCACTTGCGGCCGGCGCAGCATTAATACCATCTTAATACATCGATATCCAGTCCGAACTACCGCTCGCGGTGCTCACCTCCTCCCTCCCCCCGGACTTCATTACCATACCCGACAAACGGCCAAATTAAGCGCGTCAAATCCCCTCTACCCTCTCGTCTCCCTCGTCTCCCTGAATAAATCACGAAACTTGCGCGCGCGCTCTCGACCGGCGCTCACTCGAAATCTTCAACTCACTCACTCTCTCACTAAGACCCTCGCGCGCGGCGAATTCTTAATTCCCTCCCAAACAATTACTCCCTCGCGCCTCTCGGATCCTTCCTGCCTCCCGCGCGTCGTAATCCTCTCCGATCTCCGACTGCAGTCGCTCGAAAGAATGTTTTCCTCTTTCTCTCATGAAAGTGGAGGCGGTAGTGGAATCGATATATAGGTTAAGAAGGTATACAACGCCACGAAAGTTCCCTTCGTAGAGGAAAGAGAGAGATCGACGGCCGGTGGGAACGCTTGGTATCGCCGATTAGGAAATTATCGATTCTCCCGAACGCTGAGAGAGAGAGAGAGAGAGAGAGAGAGCGACAGAGACAGAGAGAGAGAGAGAGTGAGTAAGGAGCAGCAGCTAGCTCCTGGCAACCGCGAGCCGGCTAATCGATGCACCCTCCCCGACAAGCGCGGCCTCCCTCCTCCCTCTTCAAGCTAGAGAACACCGTACGCCTCTACCCGCTTGTCCGATCGCGTATGCTTTTATTGTTATTTTCCAGAAGCGCGCAGGCGACGAGAGAGAGACGCTATGCTATCTACTACAATGGATATCCGAGTGAATCGACCGCGAAAAATCCGCCGTGCGCGTATTCTCCATACGATTTTCGCACGCCCGCATGCTCCCTTTTTCACACACACATACACACGCACAGAAACGTAGAGCGGAAATTCCTATTTCGCGCTCCAACCGAAAAACGCGCGTTGTGCGAAACGCGAAGCGAGAGGATCAAAAAGGGAGAGAGAGAGGAGAGGAAGGATCAGAGTGCGGCTGGAAATCGAGGCGAAAAATTCCGAATGATCCTGTATGCGGATGATGTAGAGATAGAGGGATATGTATGTGTGTGTGTGTGTGTGTGTGTGTGTGTGTGTGTGTGTGTGTGTGTGCGCGTGTGTGTATAGATTCGATGCGCGGGTGGTCTTTGGGGTATAAATGCGTATATACGCGCGTGAGTACGAATAGACTGATGTCGATTTTGACGAGCCGCTGCTGCTGCTATGTGAGCGCGTGCGTCCCTTTCGACCATTTCGCGCAATTAAATTTTATTTTTTCCTTTTTTACCTTTTTTTCATCGATTTTCACGCCTCGAGGGAACTTGAGTTTACTCGCGAGAATGAGCGCGCGAGGAGGTGGTTGAGTGATAGCGGGGCGAGATGGGTTTTTGTAATAAGAAACCAATTAACGCCGATGCCAGTGTGTTTTGCCGGTTGATTGCGATTTAAGAATGTTGAATTGCGGCGAAGCGTATAGTGGGGTATTTTGATAGAACAACTTTAATTTATCATAGGCGATAACAAACATCGGAGCGACCAAATATGATGAGGCTAGACAAGAAAAATGGTATCAATTACATTAGTTAGAATCGCAATATAAATAGTTGTATAATACCACTTATTATAGTAGATATTTTAGAGTAATTTTAAGAACTTTAGAATTTTAGATTGAAAATTTTAGAGTAATTAACTCTGGGAAATTTCGAGAGAGAAATCTCGACTTTACTCAACCATCATATCAAACAAATCCGTGTTATACTCAAAATTTAAGTAAATTGTACGAAAAGTGTGAATATACTGCCTTTTACGATTATAACATCTTTAACCCTTTGAGGGGCACATTTTTCTACACGATGCACCAGTTACGGTGCCGCTAAAGTGGCACATTATCTATTGGCCACCTAGTGGTCAACAGAATAACTATGCCTTCAACTATGATATAGTATCTTAAAGTTATGTAGTTAAATAAAGATTTTCATGAAAACAGTCATAACAAATAATAATAATAAATGAATTAATTCATAAAAAATAATCTTGAAAAAATATTCATTTTTTGAAATTTCCAAAATTTTTTTTGGAAAAACTAGCGTATGAAAAATTCTGAAAAATATATATATTATGGAACTATGTACGAAGAATACGTAAAAAAATTTTCAGAGCTTCAGCTATTGAGGTTACAGAAAAACCGATTTTTTCCTGATAAAAAATTTTTGATAACTTAGGTATCCAGAAGTCTACAAAACATTTATTTGCATATAGAAACTGCAAAAATATATTAGAAATATGAAAAAAGCTGAAACCAAATAGGTGGGACGTATACGTCCCACTGCCCCTCAAAGGGTTAAGGAAATATTTTGGTATATAATTAAAAAATATAATTTGTACATGTATTAGATAATATATCCTCTATTATATCGGATATCAATACTGGAAATACGATATTGGCGGCCGTATTCCCCTACAGTACTTTACGCAACATAATACCTGTTAGGTATACGAATAATATTCAACACGCTAATAATTAGAACTATATGCAAAACATTAACGATTTTCCTCTCTTTTCGCAAAACAAATAAAAGATATTTTTCCTCAGTTAATGCTAGACTAAACATTGAAAGAGTTGTTTAACGTCGTATTCAAAGCGTACGAGAACTTCGTAATAAGCGTGTTTATGAAGAGAAAAAAATACTCGCGCGCGGCTATTAAAAGTGATACACATAGCCACTGACTCATGCGCGTTGAAAAAACAAAATATATATTTGCTGAAAAATTTCATTATCGTTGCATCACGTCGCTATTTATATCGGATTACGTAAAATACTAACGGAGAAAATTAATCATTAAATGGCAATATATCCATCACGTACTCAATCTTTGCGAACGAGGAAAACAATTTAACAATGCAAAATCGAAGATTCAACACTTGAGAGTCCCCCTTACGTAAGCGTGATTTCACCGTCGCGAATAGCGTCGTCGCCCAACACACAATTAAGCCCCCGATACCACCAACACACTCACACACACACGCGCGAGCTTAAAGAAAACATCGACAAAGCTGTCGCCGCGCACTCAACACCTATAGCGCGTCGTCTCCCGTAGCGATCGACACACAACACGCGTGTTAACCGCCTCGCTTATCAAAGAGCCCTCTACCCCGATTAGATAACCCCCCTCCCACACACACAAACGCTTCTCTATCCCAACATCTTACTTACTCTCTTTCCCACACACGCAGACACACACAAACTCAAGTATACACTCTTTCCGACGTCGTGACTCACCTGTGTAGAGTTTCTCAGCGACGCCGTTCTGATCGACGGGCGCGGCGTTCTCGTCCTGCTCGGCGGCGCTGGCGCTCTTCAATCTGCCGAGCTTCTCCTGCTTCTTCATCTGCTTCTTCTCGCGCTTGCTGAGCTTGCGCCGGAAGGAGGAGGCCTCGGCAAAGCCGACGCCCTGGGCGTTCGTCTTGTCGTCGATGCGCCGCAGCAGGAAGCGACCCTCGCGGTCGTCGATGTGCCAGTTCAGCTGGACGAGCAGTGGCTTCTCCTCCAAGCCGAGCTTGCGTTCCTCTGCGGGGCAGATAAAACAGAAAATAGAGAGATGGAGAGCAGTTCTCATTAGTCAGATGTATTGAAGAGAGAGGGTTTTCATTTTTTCACGACTGTATGTGCAGAGGGAGAGGAATTGGAGGCAGTGGTGGATTTTGCGAGGCAAGAGTCGGAATTTTTGCCGTTGAAGCTGGAGATGATGCCAGAGATTTTTAAAATTTTTTTTATAGTGGGGTTTAATAATTTGTTTTATTCCAAAATGTTGTTTAAAGTTGAAAGTTGGATAGAATGTCTGAGCTTGCGTGTATAAAATTCCTATTTTATAGCAAGTTTCTAATATAAATGGTCAGTTATTAGTTATAAAATGTTTTGGATTTCCACCAGGGAGAGTGCGTGAGGAAAGCAAACATTTGTTCGTATCAAAGCAAATTTATTCGGATTTAAATCAGCGTTAGGATCATGATTATTTTCTTTTGTAACATTTGCAACACCAATCAAGTACTGAAATTCAGTTATTTTATTTATTTTTTTCAAGTAAAAAACAACTTATTATTATTGCCTTTTTACAATTAGTTCGGGAATAGCAGTATAATATGTATAATTCAGCAACAGGGAAATTTTATTTCAAATACCGTAAAATAATATAACCAACAAAAATAGAATTTTACAAACGTGTCGATATCTCCATAATAGGTAAATATTTCAAGTATTAATAAATCTACTATTCGTCGAAAAAGTCTGTTATTTTTTTAACGTTTAAATGCACGAATCGTTAAATACAATAAAGCTTTTCATCTCAACGTCCAACGATATGGTTTTAATTACGAAATTTTTTTGTGGAGCCGAAAATCTGTTTCCAATAAACAATGAAATGGATTCCATACGGATAGTCAAGCGTGCGTACACGAAAATATTGGAAGGCCACGCTGCACGTATACAATAAAAAAAAGCCGATAAATTAAAGTTTTCCTTTTAAAGATTTCCGCGCGCACATACACATTTTGTTTTATATAGCCATAAAGTCATTTTAATACAGAGAAATATTAATTTTCTCAGCGACCATCAGACGTATGTATGCAACAGCGCCCGGCCACTTTGGAGCAGTGAAATTTCGCTTAAGAGATTTACCGTATACATGCGCGTGGCATGTACAGCTTTGAGAGTGTAATAGAAACTGTCGCGTACTTTGTATATCCGGAGGGGGCGGACAGGGTAGAAAAGGGAAACGGGGGAAGGGGCCAAGGGGGAGAAGAGAATTGCTTACTTCGCCGTGGACAAAGTAAACGATTGCCGTGCACGCGGTGTACCAGAATATATAACGGAAATTTTATCGAATCAACCTTTCGTCGTAAACTAGGTGAGTGAGCGGGCAATCAAGGAAAATGATATAAAGTACACATAACTGTTTCCTACATATTGGAAATAAACCCTACTGGTGTTTTCAGGGCTGCTCCGAGAATTAATAAAAATGATTGTTTAAGGATTCATTTACTCATGCTTTTCTATGAACAATTCATGGTTTTTAATTAAAAAAGCATGTTATGTAATCAATTAAAATCTGATGATTTCTATAGTAGGGGAGGCTGGGGTAAACCCGGATACTGGTACAAAACCGGAATTCTCAATTTCTCAGTTACTACTAATGCGATCTATATAATAGCTATGGTATCTTTTTGAGAATGTTCATATTATGATTTTGTATGCGATCGGCATGTCAAAAATAGCCTCGTGCTAACTTTAGAAGAGGTCAAAGATTTCGTAGCTCGCAAGACCGTGTTCATCGTAACAGTTATAGTGCGTATAATCTTCCTGTAAGCAATATATTCTCTCAGTATGTACATAACCTTATTATTTATGTTATAATAAATAAGTAAGGGCAATTACGTTTCTTAATTTCATTTTTAATTACAAAAAATGAATAATTACTTTTTTTTCGAACTTTAGGTTTGGGTAAAACCGGATAGGTTATTTTCTCTTTTCTTTTAATGTAATGATAAAATAAACTAATAATAGAGATTTAGTGCGCTGTTCATACATTATACATATAAAATTAATTTGTTTTTTGGTACAGAAATGCGTAAATGTATTAGAAAGTCTTCCCGGCAAAGGTGTCCAGAAGAAAATATGGCATCAGCGATTTAAAAAAAAAAAAAAACGTTAATTTATAATTATTAATAAAGAATTTCTTCATTAAACATTTTTACATCATAGTATTATTTCTAGAATGTCGACCACCGCTGAAAATTCATTTTGGAAAGAATAATGAAAGTATCCAGTTGTACCCCGACAATTTTTTTACGGGGTAAGATCGGATACTTTAGTAAATTTCTAATAGCATTTTTTACAAATATTTTTTTGGCTAACCAAGTCGATTTTCAGCTACCTGAACGTAAACTAAAAACAATTCTAACGTTAAATAGTGTTATTATTTCATTATCTATTTTTAATAAACAATTTCCAAAAAGTATCAGGTTTTACCCCAGTCTCCCCTATATTTTTTTAATATTTGAGATTTTTTTTAAATATTTAAACTGTTGCAATGTATTTTATTGGTAAATAAATTTAATCATTTCATACATATCGTATAAAATGTCCCTTCAATTACAAAATATGGTTTAAACAAATGTATTTCATAATACATAATTTTGCGTATCGAATTTCACGTACCATTTTCGTCCATAACTTTGTCGACGCATTCGCGAAACGAATTTCGATATATATCTGTATTTGCGTATACCTGATCGCGCTGCATAAAAATAAATTTAATTTAAACATTTCCCCTGAATATCTATTCATGGAATCGTATACTCAGACACGCATACCTATAATTATATTTCCGAACTAATAGCGGCTGATTGCGTTAAATCACGCGACTTGCTTCGATCATCGCGCATAATCAACGATATATTCACCGAACTCCGTCCGGCTGGAAGATTATAATTGAAAAGATAATAACAAACATAATTATAAGCAAACTTCTCGTTTATTATCCTCACTCCCATTCCAAAACAATCCCTAATATCATTAATATCTTAATTAGTTGATCGAGCTCTCAGCGGCGCCGTATGCGGATAATCACTTCAACACCACTCGATAAACCCTCATAAACCCCATATTACTGATACGCGGCAAGAAACTTTATTCCTAACTTGAATCTTCCTCCACTATATTTTCGGCCCGCTGAAAAATTCTCGCTTATCGGTGAATATGATACGTCGATGAATGATTTATCGCGAATACATATTAAAACGCTCCCAGCGCTGCAGTCGATTTTCTCATTTCGCGAAATTTCATCGAGGCAACGCTCTATCTCGCTCTCACTCATCCGGCGCTATATTCTGAGAGAAAATCGAATGGCTTACTTAAACATTCAAGCGCATCGCTCGCTTTTGTGCGAGCGAAGGAACGAACGCGCGCATATATGCGGCGCTAAAAATTGCCGAAACATAAAAGCGAAGTATAAACGCGCTATACTGGCGAGCCGCGCGCGGAGGAAACGCGGAGCGATACAATTTCTCCCGACGAGGCCCGCCATTTTAATTGAAAGTTCAAACGAAAGTAATTGGATTAATAAAGGTTTAAATATAGCCGGAGCTGAGTTTAAAATTGACGGCATAAAATTTATATATAAGTAGTACGGTGGAAGTATAGTTGCCGACGTTGAATTTATTGGAAATCGTTTCGATTCGTTGATTTAATTAGCAGAGTACAAACGATACTCGTGTGATATAAGAATTATCTCTCACGAGTCTCCAAAAAAAGATGATCTCTGGGAAATTTTCATTTGAGTGATACGGCGTCGGACCGGTTTGAAATACTAATACGGCGCAGATGAAGCATTTTGATATTAATGTCACTTTCATTTCGGCCAGATAAAGTTCCCAACTTTCTTTGGACTTTCTTGCTCTACCTCGAATTACAAAAATCTTTATGAGAAATTTATGTGACGGGTATCTTAAATCTCGCACGAAAGTTTCTCGCTCGCGCACCTCCCTCACAGTAGCGCGCGCAACGTTAGCAACTATCATTCACTTCTTCGCTAAAATTTGCACTCCCTCTCCCTCTCCCCAGTTAACTTAATATTTGCACCGAGTTATCACCGCAGTTAATTCAAATCCAGACGCTACTGCACTTTGCACTCTCGCCATCCTGGCGAACATCATTTAGCAATAAAGCATACTGCAATCCAATGAACAAAAATTTGATTATTGTATAACACGACCGCTTTCGAAATCTAATTCTGTACCATCTACACCTGCAGCAGCAGCAGCAGCAGCAGCAGCAGTTTCTCTTATCGACCACTGCGGCCCCAAAAATAATTTCTCAAATGGCGCGCGTTTAATCATATTAACGAATCAATTTTTATTTCCCGCTCGTGCAAACAGTAGATATATACACCTCAGTAGAAACAGCAGCAGTAACAGCGCGGGAGTAAAGTTTCCTCTCTGTTATTTACTACGAACTCTAGAGCCCATTCAAATTAGCGCTTGCGCGCGCAGCCGAATAAACAAAATACAATCCCACTCTTCCCCCTCGTACCGGTAAAGTACGTAGTCGAACTGCCGTAAACTGATTTACACGCAGGCGCTTCATGTATATAAACTATCGCGCGCATTTCGCTTTGTTGATTGTAACTGCTCATATATACCCCGCGCGCCACTTATATAAGAACGTTAAACAATTGCGCTCACTTTTATACCGGCGATTACTTGGCCCTTAAAAAAAAGGAAAAAAAAGGAAAAAGGAGCCCAGAGTTAGCGCACGCGTATATATCACTTCCTCTACTACCCGCGAGCCGCGATAAAAAGCTTCTATACGAAGGAATAAAAGAAAGAGCTTCGTCAAATCGGTGTATCCACTCGGCGATGAAAAGGAGGTGGCGGTAGGGGTACGTATATATCCATAATCCAGAAGGCGAGGAAGGAAGGTGCAGTGTATAGCGTATTTTACGATCGAAAGCACTCTTTCTCTCTCACTCCCTTACCTCCGTTCTCGTGGATCTCGTAGAGCGCGTACTCGGGCACGGAGAGCATGCGCATGTCCGGCCGGAACTTCTCGATGAGGGTCTCGATGACCGCCTGCGTGGTGGCATCCGAGGCCACCCTGATGCATTTCGTCGCGACCTTCTGCCCGCTGTCCTGGAAGTAGAAGCGCATAACCCCGTGGAACTCGAGGTCCTGCGAACACATATACATATGCATGAAGTCTCTATCGTCGGCGTCTAGATTAATAAGAGGGAGGTGTGTACGTGACTATATGTGTGTGTACGTGTGTAGGAGGATGTGTACGGCGGTTGACTTGGAGAAACGACAAAGCGGATGGCAGCTGCTGAGAACAGCAAACTGCAGCGGCAAGCTCGTTACGACGACGACGACGACGATGTCGCGAGCGTGGAGACGAGCAGCAGCAGCAGCAAGCCTCGCGTTACGCGCGGGAGGCGCGAGAAACGCCTACACGGCTAATGAAATTCGAATGGCTCGCGTGACACGTATTTAGTGTCAAAACAATCTCGAGCGAGCGAACGCGTTGCTGGTTTATTAAGCTCCGCAGAGTTGCGCCGAGGTTCGCTGTTTTCTGTTGTTCGAGGGATTTTTGTCACCGATGACTAATTGGATAAAAAGTTCCGGACTGCCGATGCTGCTGCTGCAGCGTTATTTTTATTCTGCCTCTTTTTTTTTTTTAATTGAAGCGAGCTTGACGGGTGAAATATTATAACTTCTTTCCAAACTTTTATCGGCGCGCGTGGACCGACTTTGTTATAACAAATTTAGAATGCGTAGGAGTAGTCGGTGCTCCAAAGTGTGTTTTTGAGCTTTCATGAATAGCGTGGCTAAACTGGGGAGAGATAATATATAGTCTTGTTAGGAGATAAAAGTTTTTATAAGATAATAGATTTTCCGTAAAGTTTATCGAGTGTATATAGCATTTATCTTTGGCAATATGCTTGAAATGCGAAACTGAATTAAATATGTTGTTAGAGCTTTGTAAATTATATTGTTGGCATTTGCCGGAAGCATTTAATTAGCTATGAAAGTAATTGGCTCCCGATTAAATGAAATATCGAATATACGCTGTAAATAACTTTAATCACTGATCTAATTGTCGGAAAAACATATAAATGTAATTAAGAGGAAATAACTCATTTTATTATCTCCGTTCCGTTATTTTCCTCCTGAAATCCCACGCTCACGATAATTTTGATCCCCTTTGCACTCAATTCGTACGACGAATCAGAACGAATTTTTTCGGTGTACATTTTTACAATTCCCAAGCGCGTTATTCATTGTCGCAGTCGACGAGCTAGTTTGCAGCGCTGAATGAACGAGCGATTGAAAAAAATAAGTACATTTCCGGTTATTTTTTTCTTTTCACCCTCCGCAGCGCCGTGCGCGTGCTAATATGCAGAGGAATCGCGCGCGTGAAAAAGCGAAATCACGTGTATTTTTTAGAGCTGAAATTTTTTTCCCGAGCGTAGTCGACGTTTTAAAAGATTAAATATCGGAAAAAGTTCCCTCGCGTGCCCGATATTTTTATATAATGCGCCTCGTTTTATCAATTCTCTTTCCTCTATACCCCCCATTGCCAAACAAAGTTTCAAGTGTATGTATTTGATTTATGAAACTTTCGGCTATTGAATTGAATTTATTTCTATACTTGCAGCGTCCGCGGAAATTTTTCGTCACATCCCGTCACACGAGGGGAAAAACGGAATTAGTAAACACACGTGGGCCATCACAGACTCATTTTCGCGGAGCCAACGTATATGCCATGGTGGTACTCACAGTCTACTAAAATTAATCGAACACGGTGTACATCGAGCGCAAAACTTTTAGTCTATTTTTTTTTTAGTGTTTTATTCTGCGATGGGTTTATCCTGAAGATATATCGGGATTTAATACGACGCGAAATTCGTTTGACATATATTGAACAAAATATTTGCTGAGTCGTGCGGCTTTTTAATATAAAATATACGATTGATTTTTAAAATTAAAGAATTTCTCGATTCGTTGAGCGTACACGCGCATATAGCCGCGCTGCACGGGTTGATCTTAATTCGAGATAATATCATTCAGAAATTTCGAATTTATTTACGATTTTTAAAATAATATTATATTCAACGCAGCGATCGGCGGTATCACTCATATTGTATACCAACAGAAATTTATTATAAAATTAATTTTCTGGTTATTCGAACACGCACTAACGCATGCTTTTTAAAAATGATATTGCACGGAAGAGGTAATTCTACACTGACAGAAAAACGCGGGGAAAAATTCCTATGTTGCTCTTGGAACTCGACCACAACTGCTCAAAACCCAAATATTTACTATTTTTAATATGAAAAAGTCCAATGTCAAAAGTAAAAATTCCTATGTTAACATGGTAAAAATTTACACGCGGCTACTGGGGCTTGCTATTCGTGCATTTTTCGTAGTCAACATGGTAAAAATTGTGAGAGTTTTAGAGTAAGAATTCACATGATCTATCGTAAACAGTCGGCGAGTGCACGAAAAATCGACCCCTCCAATGTCAGCATAGGAAAAATTCAGACTGATACATGTCAACAAACTCAATCCACCTTGGCAATGTCGAAACAAAACAGAAGCGCTATGCTAAATGCAACAACTGAATATGCGTTCTAATCCAATATACTTTTTAAGTATTTTTTTATTTTTTATTTTTGTGTGTATAGAACATTTTTAATAATAAATTATATTAAAAGAGTATAAAATTATTCGAGTTAAAATACAATTTGTTGTAAAATTAACACGTATAACTTATGGTTGTGGATATACAAGTTCCAAATTTAAATAACACATATGTCCTTATAGGTGAGTGGTTAGCGCGTCCGACTGCCGTGTCAAGGGTCCAAGGTTCGATTCCCGATGTCATCAAAAATTTTTAATTTATTTATTTAATTTTATTTAATCATGTTTAATACAAAAATAATTTCTAAAATATTTAAAAATAAAAATAATGCGGTTACCACTCCCTCCCAAATTCTATAATAAAGGTAAAATAATTTTTTCGCTCTTTGAATCGCAGTTACAAAATTCCCATGTTAGACTTGAAATTTTTCCTATGTTGTATGGCAATTTCTGCTAAAATCCGACCTTATGGTCGAGTTGCCAGAGAAAAATAGGAATTTTTACTTTTAAACATAGGAATTTTTATGAGAGTTTTTCTGTCAGTGTATAATAATCCGGAACAAGTTAACCTTAGGTATAACTTGACACACAAAAAGAAGTCTGAAAGCGTCGGTGAAATTCAATCCAGAATTTCCAACAATCCTACGCGCGCATTTCAACTTCAACTTCATTGTGCAACACATTCGCAACATTCCGTGTAAAACAAATTAAAACTACAAATTCCCAAAAGCGGCAATCAGTGTAAGCGCTCATCAGAATAATCCAGTCTCAAAAAGCAATCTCGCAAGTCCTCTCTCCCTCTCTCTCTCTCTCTTTCTCTCTCTTACTCTTTACAACCCGTTCCTCTCATCACTTTTTCAAAAAAGCTCTCACAAGCGCGCGCGCCTATAACAGAGAAGAGAATCCTTCCCCCGTCTTTCAAAATTTCATCTCACGTACTCCTCTAGCGCGGGTATATATACACATCGCTGCTGCAGTAGGCAGCTTCTGCGTACTCTCTCCCCGGCGGCGGGATGAAAAAAAAAAAATTCAAATGGAAAAAGTGCAAGACTCTCAAATCTCAATGTACACACTACTGATTCTGGTATTTCGTCGCATTACACACAGCGCGAGCGAGAGAGAAAAGGAGAAACAGACGGAGGAGCGCTGCAACCGCTGCAGCAGCAAGAGACACGTGCAACGACGACGACGACGTCGGGCGTTCTCCCGAGAAATCCAGGTCGGAATTTCGCGCCTTCAAGCTCGTACAGAAACATGCACAGACGCGCGCGCTTGTAATTAAGGCGCGTACGCTCTCGCGCTTTGACAGGAGAAGAGTGTATGTGTTTGTGTATATATATGGTGTGTATATATATATATAGGTGTATAACATGTACTCACCTCGTTCGGTTCGGAGAGCTCGAAAAGGTCCAGCCTGTTGGCGTTCCATTGCTGGATGACGCCGCGAAGGGCCTCGCGCTCGGCCTTCTTGCTCGCCGCTTCCGCAGCCATCCTGCAACGGGGCCAAGGATGTGTAATTAGATAATTGCTACGTATATATGTATATATAGAAAGAAGCATACAACACGCTACACATCACATCACGTCACATATCTCTATATCTATATGGCTACGAGTTGGAGCAGCAGCAGCAGCACAGCATGCGTTATACGAGAGAGTGGCAGCGGCAGTCACTGCTCGTTGAGCGCAAAAAGTATACGCGAGGCTTAAACGGCCGTGACGAGCCCAGCCCTGCGCGCTCTCTTTCTTTTCTTCCTCTCTCTAGTCGCGTTGTGTCTAGAGTGCGCAGCAAGTATATATACACACACCTAGGTCGCCGCCGCCTCGGTGCGTCGCTAAATGGGCGCAGGAAGCAACGACAAGAGAGAGAGAGAGAGCGCGATTCTAATTAATTAGACGGCGGCAGTGGCGCGCCTTCTCGGCTGGACGCGTCTTTTCGGTGTGGGGATAAAAACCGCGGAGTGAGAGAGGAGAAGAAGAAAAGACGCGTGCGTGCGACGACGATCTGTTTTTAACGACGAAATTCGAGGCTGTAATTGCGCTCGTTAATAGACGATTTGCTGCTGTTGCTGCTACGCCGGTGAATTATACGATAGATGGATAGGGATATACGTTCCCCGAAGCTCGGCGCGCCATTAATTTTTCATACGCGCTCGAGAGCGCGATGTTTATACCAACGTGCGTTAACGTAACATATCCCGGGGGATATTTTGCAGCAGTTTCCGCTGTAGGAATCGATGGTGCACTTTTAACATTGTTATATAATGTCGCGCTACGATGCCGCACTTGCGCTTAATTAAATCGTACGCATACTTTTGCCGCTTATATTAACTGTTATTATATAAAGGGAGGAGGAGGAGGAGGAGGAGGAGGAAATCTCCCGAAACGCCTGTGTAATTAGTATGAAATCTAGAGACCCAGTTATGCCGCTTGCGAGGGCGCAGGGAGCATTACACGTGAGCGCTGCTGGAGCCGCAGACGTCTACTGCCGTGTACAGCACGTGTGAAATTCCCAAACTACTCGGCAGTGTAGCAGCAGCGTATTGCACGTGATTTGTAGATACTACGAGGGTGCTTATAGGGGGAGTGCATCAGTTTCTATATTTCGGATAATTTATAGCAGAGGGAGAGATGGGCGGAGGCGGCTGGATTCATGGGGCGCGCGTGATTCCGCGGCAAAGTGCCGCTAATTTTCGTTGTTTAGAGAGCTGCGGAGCTCACAGATAAACGTTGCGGTTTTATCGAATTATGAATGGCGAGGAGGTGGGGATTGTAGGTCGAGTTATGCGTACGAGAGGGGGCGGGACGTTTTGTTGGAATAATATATGTGGTTGGAGATTACAAAAATCTCGTCTCGTTCACATGACATTAGACAACGGCTCATGCTGATGGCACGTGAGAACGTAATCAAGCTCTCTCACACGTTATATTACCTTCCCACTGAACTCCATCTACATATTCATACGAGAAAGAGCGCGCGCGTATATAAAAATGCAATCTCCCGTTTCATTTTCATTCTACTTATCATATTTCCAACATAATTCTATTAATTGTTTTCGTTGAGTAACACATTAACGTGTCTCTCTCACTCTAGACAGACTCTCTCTCTGCTGGCGTAGCTCATATACGCACGAGCCGTGAAAAGAGGTTAGGTCACTCAAGCGCAAAACTGCACCGAGCTGTGTATAGTCGGGCGTGTATATATGGGGAATTTCATATACTCACTCACTCTCTCTCACTCCCTCTTCCTCGAGAGAGTAAACAGGATCTTCCTGTTACATGTACCTATACGGAGCGCGCTGAAAGTTTGCGCGAAAACGAATTTTACTGCCGTGTGGCAGCGCCGGCGGTCGCGGAAAGTACCGGTTAAATTTTTTTTACGCCCGCAAGTAGTTTGCCGAGAGGTGTATATTTGTAATGAATTTTGAGTTTATGCGGATTCACTGGGTTCGCGAGCGCGCGACAGCGACGATGGTTGATGCACGGAGTTTCAAGTGGATACATGACGAGTATATTTTTAGAAAGAAATGCCTTGCATATTTAATTTTAAAGGATATAATTATAATCATTAGTCGAGGGTGATTTATGGCACATTTTTTACGCTATTTATATTCATTTTTAATTCAAAAAGAGGAATATGTTTTATTGTATTATTATTGCAGTATATTATATGCTATCCGCGAGACTTGATTTATAAGCGCGATTCCATGATAATGAATTCGCTAATTGAATTAACGGACATCACTTTGTCAATGGCCTTCATGGAGCGTAGCATTAAAAACTACTTTTGATTCATTAGCACGCGAGCCCCCATCAAAATAATTAATTATATTACAAAACATTGTATATAGAAATTGTAAAAATTGACCCTTTTGAACCTACAACGTAGATGCGTCAAAAAGCTCGACGAAACATAAAAAATGTGTAAAGTATGCAACTACGAGAGAGCAATTTTTAATACACAATGCTGTTCATTAATTTTATTTGGTATATAATTTAAAATCATCATTTTTTCAGTACAGAGAAAAAGCCAACTGTTAGTTTGCATCACGTAAAATAATCCGAGCTTTCATTAAAAATTTCATTTAAAAATGCCAATATTGCCTAACGTAAAATATATAACGGGCCCGCGGTTTATGAATTAACAAATACTAACGAAAATACAGATGAAAATTGAATAAACGAAGAATAACATAATGCACTTCGTTTGTTCATTTGTCCAACTTTTAACAAACATCGACGTTCATTTCGTTATTTGCACATTGGACAGTCATACAGGTAAGCGTCGATTTATTATATACGGAAATTTCAAGCGTTATTTAAAACAAACGAAAGAAACACACTTAATTAATGCAAATAAAATAAACAACCGAAATTCAGTTTGTTAAATCCCCTTAATATTTATTCAACAAATTCAACAAAACGAGCCCACATATATAACGCACAAACACAATACGCTTCAATAAAAACCTAATTCCATTTAAGTACTCTGTCCTAAAACAAAAACAAAAAGAAAGGACGAAAAAGCAGAGAACTGCACCAACTTTAAACTGCCCTACTTGGAGATATCGAGAAAAAAATAAAATCGAAAGGTTAGAAAGAAAGAAAAAAATGATCTCGCGCGCGCACAGCTCAAGACTGTGAAATACCGAAATACATCGAAGTATAAGGGTCGCTACCCACCGCCCCAAAACCGTGCCAAAAAATTCCCCTACACATACTCACAAATATCTATACAGAGGGTGATGGCAGGAGCATCAGCTAGCACACACTTCACGCCGGATTAGCTTTCAAAGCACGCCGAGCTCGCGGCAGATGCCCTCCGGGGGCAGCCGGCTGGGCGCGCGCGCGAATGAAAAACGAGGACTACGACCCATCACCCGGACGAGTCATAACGAAGGGGCTAATTGAATCGAACGAAAAATCGTCAACGACAGCGGCGGCGGTAGGGGGACCAAATCGACTTTTCATAGTCGCTGAAAGCCTCGTCGCGCGCGTCTGTATAGCTGTGTGGGCTCGAAAGAGAGCGTTGGCCCGGCACATACACACATAGTACTGCTGCTGACCCTGCGTCTCATTAGCACACAATGGGAGAGAGAGAGAGATGGGCGCAGCACACAGACAGACACACACACGGGGAATGCGAGCGATTTGCGCGTGCGAGCGTATGCATATCGCGCTCGGATGGGCTTTCGGCTTAATGCCCTTTCCGTCACACTGGCCGATTTAAAAGTCTACAGCCGGCAGTACGTACGTACGTACGTACGTGTAACGGTATGCGCGGAGCGGCTGTGAGCGTGTAGTGAAAAAAAGGAGCCTCTTCCGCCGCCCTCCATACCAGCCGCCCGGGAAATTGAAATTACCTACGTATATGCGCATGTATGTATGTATGTAAGCGAGTGTTTCATCCTCTGCGGGAAGAGCTGAGCTGAACAGGGGGCGAAAGAAAAAAAAGCATAAGAGAGAGAGGAAATTGAAACACCTTCAGGATAACGCTACATTCGATCGTCCGCGGCTGATTGGCACGCGATACTCACGGCAGAGATATATATAAACGCTCTGTCTCTCCGTACTCTCTATACTGCTCCGCTCGCGGCTTTTCGTCGCGATGGAAAATTCATGGAAATTGGTTTTCGGCGCGCGCTCTTCTTTATTTTTTGTTCGCATACCCCCGCACGTCGTCGACTCTGACGTTGACGTTTTGTTTGCTACCGCCGCCGCCCCTGTTTTTATGACGACACACACCGCCGAAGAAGAGTTATGCGGTGCGCGCGTGCGGAAAAATTGTGGCCAGGCACGCGCGCCCCGTTGCAGTAGCAGCAGCAGCATGACGGCGTCGACGAAAAAGGGTCATTTTTCATGCCCAAATTTTCATCTCGAATGCGAGGGGAGGGGGAGAAGCGAGAGATAAGCCGACGGATGGCGCGACAAGAGTGTGTAGGTGTGTGGAGGGTGAGAGAAAGAGAGTGATTATATGTCGACGAGAGTCGAATTCCGAACTGACGTGTTTATGTCGTTTATCGGCTTTGATCGCTCGCTCGTACGTGTTTGGCGTTTTTTTTCTGCGTTTGGCTGGAGAGTTTTCGCTTTTTAATATGCGAGGGAGCGAATTTGTCGCGCGCTTTATCATTTAAATTTAACTCCCGTATATATACATACACACGCGTATATAATTCTTCATCTATTTTTACGGGCTTTTGTCGACGTATATATTGTTCCGTGCCTATATAAAAGTGATGTCGGTTCGAGCAACAAAAATAAAAAAAAAAAACAAACGAGAGGGGGAGAGAGCGATAGTTTTTATTACATTTGCCAGGAAATTCGTGGATAGCATAGAAATATACATATCGAATGAAAATTCGCGTAACCTGTACATGCGCGAAACCGGAGATGGAGAAGTCGAACAATTAGCAGCTCACCGCTGGGGGCAGAGAGAGAACATCTCAATTTGTTTCGGAAAAGTTGTTATTATTCTGTAATAAAACTACCGCTTTTCCGTATTCACATAGCTCGTACCATATTTCTATATATATTAAAAAACGTTATTCTGAACCTTTCACGTATATGTACATTGTTAAGAGGGCGAGAGGCACGTGTGCGCGCCGCTACTGCAGCCTGGAATCTGCGCGCGCGCCGAATTCCTTTTTTCGCGCATGAACGGCCGCCCAGCAAACAGACAAACGAGCGGCGTATAAGGGAGAGCACAGTATAGGATGAAGAAAAAAACACACTCGCAGACATCACGCAGCAGCAGAGAGAAAGAGACTAACTCGAAAAAAAAACAAGAAACGGCGGAGGGAGAGAAAATCCCTAGTTTTCCTGGCTCGTTATATCATTCCTCTAATCGAGCCATTAAAGCTCGCGCGAGAGAGGGAGAGGGAGAGTGAGCCTAGTAGTAGGACGAGCGAAAAAAGGGACGGACGGGCAGACAAAGAGAAAGAAGAGCGAGGGAGATTCGACGAAAAGCGCAAAGTCGACGACTCGAGGCGCGCGGACGTGAGCCGAGCGCAAGAATGCCGTTTACATCCTGCCGCTCGCTCGCTCGCTCTCACACCGACACGTATATTTACACACGCTTACATCGCCACGGACTCGGAATGCTAATTAAGGCGTTTCATTAATTACCCGCTCGCGCGAGCGCCGAGAGGCTGCGAGAGCTCGCTCGCCTGTTGTTCGTCTCTTCATTCTCTGTCTCCCGCCTCGACGAGACGGCGACGACGGCGCTGACGATGTTTAACGAGATTTCGAGAGTACCGATGGCTGTATAGCATAGACGTAAACACGCCCACCAGAGTTTTACTTTCCACCCTCGCGCGTTCGTCGAACTTTATGGTATACGTACGCGCCTGCGTTCAGATTGAATAGGTACATATACATACGCGTACGTGTATAGGAGTTGGTGGAGTATAAGGAGGTATCTGTGGTGTGTGGAATGGTTGGTAAAAAATTTAATATCCTTGGGTGAGGTTTTTTTGGGGAGGGATGAACGCAGAATGCCGGAGTCATATACTTCGCGGAAAGAGCCGGAGCGAGCGAGTGCGTCGGCGGTGGTTTCGGCAATTTTTTTGAAGAGCTTTTCCGGGGTTTCCCCATTTCGAGAAAGCCGAGCGTTTTATGAGCGCGCTTGTTGCGACGAGTGTAGCCGACGTTGGTATGAGCATTTTTGGTTCGCGTTTGAGTGAAAAAGTTATGAAGGGTCCTTTGTATTTAACGTAATTGAATTATTCAGAAGAGGACTTTGTCATTATTAACCATTACAAGCGTTTTACCTAATTTTTCAAGATATCCCGCGTAAAAAAAGTCTGGGCGAAGTCTTGCAGAAGTCTGGCTTGTCGGGCGATCCCAAACTTTTTACCAGACTTTTTGCCAGACTTTTTATTTTTTTCTATTAAAAGTCTGGCAAAAAATCTGGCAAAAAGTCTGGGATCGTCCGAGAAGCCAGACTTTTGAAGCCAGACTTCTGCAAGACTTCGCCCAGACTTATTTTTTACACGGGATTAATCAGGTTTTATCAAATAACAAGATATCTCCAATTTTTGTGTACACTCTCTCTCTTTCCCCCTCTCGCGATCGATCAATTTATCGTGTAGATATAGCTCTCTCTGTCCGGTATATATACGTGCATTAGAGCACGCGCGCGTGTTACATGCATCTGTGTAATTTTTGAGTTATCACCGGCGCACAGTGCGCTAATATTTGGTCGTGCAATCGCACGCTCACGTTTCAAGGACTAAGTGATATTGGCTCTTTCGGCGCTGATGAATGCTTTGCCTGTTGCATTGGCAATATTAAATTGAGATATTTTTTTTTATATTTATTATCCTTCCGTTATCAGTCATATTCTGCGAAATATTTTAAGGCATATTTATTTAACGAATATTGATCAAAACATATACGAATTTTCGAAGAATTTTTATGAATGGTAATAACTACACGCATATAGAAATCCGTTGTTATACATGGGTCGAAAGTTTGCATTGCTCGAATGCAACGAAATAATTTTTTACAATTTCTTTGAGTTATTAAACAATGGAAATACTGTCTAAAACTTCGTTATAAAGCTATTTTATACTATAAACCCCTGAATCTAGACACAAAATTAATATCAATTAGTATAAACTTGATGTAAAATGAATTATTTTGTTATTTCGTTGCGCCCCAACGTTGCAAATTTCAGACCCATTGTTATAATATTGTTTGTAGCGAATGCACGCACCTTCTCTCTCCGATATCAAAACATTACAAACCAAATTCCCGGTAACTGATATTATAACGCAACTAATAACAATACAAGCTGTAGAAACACGCGTAATGCCACATCGCCTCGTGCACAATCAATCAGCAACAATAAGTGAAAAAGACCGCAAGATATCGCATTTTCATTTCCCCCCCAATAAAATAAAACGCACCCACACACATACTCATATAACCCCCGCAACCTGCAATAACCCTCCCCCTTTATACTGCGAAGGCCGCAACATCGCAGTCCCCACCACCTTCACCTTTCATCATTACTTCTCCCTCATTCGCTCAAACGGCGTTTTCCTTTTTATAGACTATTAAACGTACTCATACACGTGAAAGCCGCTCGCCCACCGCCGGCCCTTATTAACCTAGAAATTTCCGCGAGCAAGTAAAACATTTTTTTTCCTTTATCGCACGCGGCAGGGGGAGAGAAAACGACCCTCGACGCGATGCGAGCTCTCGAAGTATATATATGCATACGCGCGCCTTCCTACCCTCTCCGTCACTCCCCATTAACAATCGCGCGACCCGAAAAGCATGTCGTGGCCGTCATTAAAATCATCAGCGAGTAGCTTCTGCCGCCGCTCTCTCTCTCTCTTTTACGATTATTTTAAAAACCATTTGAATGCGGCCGCGGTGCGAGATTTATGATAAGAGAGCGCGGTATAAGTGACTTCCATTCAGGAGGCCTCTCTTTTTTTCTACCTTTTAATCGTCGTCGTTGTCGCGCTTCAAAGGATTAAATTGGAAAAAAGGAGACCCCGCCGCGATATCTCTCGCGGTTTATCTCGTTAATTCGTTATTCAATAACTCTCGCTCTTACATTTATACACCCCAAGCTACGTGTATTCTTTCGACCTAGCTCTCGGCCCCTTATTTTTTAAACTCTCTCTCATTAAAAGCGCGAAAAAAACCACGCAAAGCGCACACGCGCAAATTAAATGTGAACTCGATCAGCAGCGGAAGCATTCACCATGTTGTTGCTGCTGCTGCTGCTGCTGCTGTGAGAACTTTTCGGTATGAATTTATCCGAGGCGCATCGCGAATAGGAGAGTGGCAGAGAAAGTGCATACCATCGGGTCAGCCAGTTTCCGGTAATCCCCCACGTTTTCTCTCTTTTCCTCGAAAACGTTACGATATACGCGTTGAAAATCAAGCTACCGAATCCAATATATTCCCCGCACAAAGCAGGAACGGGACGAAATTAATCGAAGAAACAAGCCTCGCGTACGGAAAATCCCGGCGCTATCGTCGCGCCAACGAGTTTTCCTGTTCACATAGTATGCGCGCGAGAGGGCAAAATGACTCGGGACTGCTGCAGCTGCTTGCTGCTACTCGAAAAACGAATTCCGGCGGGAATCGGCGCCAGTATCGCGTGCGCTTCGGCTTTTCGAGTGGTCCGATGCCATCGCCGACGACGACAGACACGAGCCAGAACGTATGTACGGTACGGTACGGATATATACGCAAGAGTGCTGCAGCAGGGGCTTTTTATTTATTGGAATTTTCCCTCTCACGCGCGCAGTTTCTAGCTGACTCTCTCTCTCTCTCTCTCTCTCACAGTTTCTTTCTCGCTTTCCTTCTTACTTCGAATCGTAAAAATGCCAAACTCAACGCCAAGCGCTCGCGAGATCCTTAAGGACCTTCGTTATTTTACCGTAAATCATCGCCACCCGCGGCTCTCTCTCTCTCTCTCTCTCTCTCTCTCTCTCTCTCTCTCTCTCTCTCTCTCTCTCGTACGTACGAGTTGTGTGAAAAATTCCCGGCAAGCACTCGCGGCAGTTCTCTTTGAAAGAACTTTTAAAAGTCAAGTTTATATTTATTCGACTTGTCCTTGGGAAAAATTTTCACGCGTGTGCTCGCGTGTGTGTGTGTGTGTGTGTGTGTGTGTGTGTGTGTGTGTGTGTGTGTGTGTGTGTGTGTGTGTGTGTGTGTGTGTGTGTCTGGTATGTTTTCGAGGGCCTTTTTCTCTACTCTCTTATCAGAGTGCACACAGAGCAGCGGCGCCTTTTCCCACTCTCGCGGGGCGAATAACTTAAATCACGCGGGAGAGAAAGAGATGGGAGGGAATCGTGCCGCCCGTCGTCCCCGAAATTTGGAGTACTTTATGGAGATTCGGCTGAGAAAGGATTTCTGAAGCCGCTACGCGCGCGCGGATTCTCCCGGCCGGACTGAAATTCATGTGAATAATATCCCGTATTATTCATACGAATATCATTATAAATTACGGCCGGTTTTAGTGCTGCCTCCTCGCCGTCGTTCTTGCAGCGCGGCTATTACAAATTTTCTACATGAATTCCGTATGATCCCTGGCCCACTGCTCGACTAATGGAAACGTGATTTAAACCGCGTGTATTATTAACGCCCTTGCGCGCGCGCGCGGGTTACATGTACTTGTTGAATTTGAAATTCCCGCGCGTAAATATTCCACCATCAATCGCGCCCGGGTTAATTAAAAAAGCAATTAATATTTGCTTACACTCGCGCGCCTCTATACCGCCGTGATTTTTCACATTAATGGAAATGGAAAATTCCATTCGCGCGCTTATCAACACATTATGCTATGTATACATAGACTAAATACCACGCCTAATTACGTCCAACCGTCACGCGCGCTCATATCTATAGACGTTTATTAATTTTCCCCCCGGACTTGCGCAGCATATACACACCTGTACCCTCGGATTCCATTAAACAGTGTATATATACGCGCGTGCTCTTCTCTGTCTCTCCAACAATACCGCGCGGCGGCAATGACTCACCGCACCGTCCGACCAAAGATAACACAGAAGCCGCTTGCGCGCTAGACTAACCGTAATCATCATCATCGTCGTCATCATCCCCAGCCCGCGTGCGTGCGTTCTATTTTCATAATTCGACCACTCGTGTCATCGATTGGTACACTTCGCCGTTGCATAACACACGCGCGTACACATGCGTATATATGTATAAGTAGAGAGGAAACCCAAGGGGAAACGCGCACGTCGCGCTCGCGGGAGAGTCAAAAGAGCTCGCGCGAGTACAATACAATATGCCGCGGCCCTCGCTCGTTGCGTACACATCACACGGAGGTACATATATACATGCAATAGCGCAACGGACTCGCCCGTGAATTACGTTACGCGCGTTTTCGGGCCACTTTGCTCCCCTCCGTCGTTGTCGTCCGGCTCCTGCCTCTCTACACATGCATACATATACCACGTACCGTACGTGCATGCATATATACGCTCGCTCGCATGTGTCACGCACGCACGTACGCGTCGCCGCTGCCGCCGTCGTTGCGCATCGGTGCGCTCGTTAAAGTATATCCTTCGACCGTATCCCTCTTTCTTTCTTTCTTTCTCTCTCGCTCCACTCCACTCGACTCACTGAGCGCGCGCGACCAGCATAACGATTTGAATAAAAAGATCGCCACTGCGGCTAGCTGACCGCCAGCGCTCTGCTAGCTACTATACTAGATTTCTACTCTCTCTCCCCGCAGCACGGCGTTCCGCTGACTCGTGCGCGAAAAGCGCCCGGCGAAATTACCGCTCGTTCTCTCCCTCCCCGCAGGATTTTCCCTGACCAGCGCCCGAGAGTAGTGTGCACTATACACACTATGTGTGTCTGTATGTGTGCTACTCTGCTACGCGTGATCTCCCTCTCTTTTTCGGAAGAGAAAGAGGAGCAGGAGCAGCGGAGGCTGCGAGCGAGTGACTGACTGACAGACGGACAGACGGATATACTCTCGCGGATATATGTGTATCGTATGTAGGTGTGTGTAGGGTGAGACAGAGAGAGAGAGAGAGAGTGAGCAGCGAAATCCATCCCATCCACAGGTATATATCCGTGGATATAGATATATAGACACAATACGTATAGAATAACTCGCTTACGCGCATACGTTATATACATATACATGTACGTATACGTGAGGGATGGATGGATAGAACAGGATCGGACAGAATGGATGTAGATAGATATAGATATACGCGGACGAGGCGGAACGCACCCCCTCCCCCACCAATTCCTCCATGTCCCAAGCACACATTCATACCAGCACGCACAGGCCAACTCTCTGCGAATAATACTCACTCCTCGGGAACTGTCATCCTCTTCGGAATGCCACCGTTGGAAAATCCACCTATACGCGCGCGCGCGAGAGCGGCGACCGCTGCTCTCTACCGGAGCATTCCACTGCCTGCGCGTATACGTGTGTATGTGTGTGGATGTGTATTCGTCCGTGTCTGTGTACACTACTCTCTCCCCCTTCAGCGCTCGCGCTAATTCCTCTGGGACGACGACTATACGCGGCGACGACGATGACTGCGTATACCCTGCTGTTGTGTAGAGAGATGCGTGCGCGCGATAGAGCGCTATAAGCTAGCGCATAGTCGTGTAGTGCAGATTTTCGGAATCCTCGATGTGTGCGCGTGCGTGAACGATGGGCATGCACACAAACGCGGGGCTACTCTCCAAGAGAGAACAATTCGTCCGTTGCGCAAAGCCAAGTGCCGTGCCGTGTGTGTGCCACCGCTTCTCTCGCTCTGCACGCTATGATGTATGAATGCTGTATGTATGTATGCGTGCGCGAGGGGCGGCTGCTGCTACTGCTGCTGCTGCTCTCTTTCGCAAGTCCCCTGGCGAACGCTGCTGCTGCTGCGCGTGCACAGCACTTGTACACACGAGACTCGCGCGGCAATTATCGCGCGCCGAGAGAGAGAGAGAGAGAGAGAGCGATGCTCGTTTACACGCCCCGCCAGACGAGCTGTGTACACGCGTGTGTGTGTGTGTGTATTGGTGTTTCGGAGCACTGCACGCGCACTTTTGGAGAACGAGTCACACTGTGTATACTCACTCGCACAATATCGCACAATCACTCACAATCGCGTGGAGGCGCTGAGTAATAGATTTTTCGCATCGCAGGGCGTGTACGCGAGGCGAAAAAAACGTTGAGACTTCCTCTCTCTCAGTCCCTGTTCTTCCAACGAACGCGCACGCACGCACACAAGCGCGCCTGTTGCTCGCTTGCGCGTCGTGTGTACAACAGAGACACAGGTATGCAACGCGAAAGAGAGAGAGAGAGAGAGAGAGCACGCGGCGGTAGTGAGCGTACACGCACACAGGTAGAAAACGCGCGCGTAAGATAGCGTAGGTGAGAGGCAGGCAGGAGGCGACAGTGCTGCCAATAGGCCGCGCTCTCGTTCGTTCGTATAATACGTTTATGTATCGGGGCCCGAGCTCCGCCGACAGCGAGGGACTTGGCGCTACTAACCGAGGCCGCGTCGTGGTGATGCAGCGTAAGCCGCTCGGAATGTCCCGGCTCTCTCGTGAGCGTATGTGGGGGGGGGGGGGGAGAACAGCGTGTGTGTTGTGTTTTATATATATACAGGCCCCGTCTGTCTCGTTTTCTCGCTGAGGTGTGTATTGGAGGAGGGGGGAGAGAAGGGCATAGCTGCGCGCCAGCAGTTTGGGCTTTACGGCGCGGATTCCTCCGCTCGCGTGCAGGCTCCGCGTGCGGATGGATGGATATAGAGATTTTGTGGGGGAAGATGGGCTTTCGAGAGTGAGAGCGGGAGAGAGGGATTTTTCGATGGGTGAGGGGGAGATAAGGGGGTTTAGCGTGCGTAAGTCGGGGAAAATGATTTTTTGATTGTGGAAACGAGCGATGGGAATCGCTAATTATTGCGGGAGCGCGATCTTGTTTCGGTGAGCGAGAGATTAGGAGTGAAACGCTCTTTTGATGCTGACTTACAGACGCGCCCCGGTGAGTTGCGCTGTCTCTCTCTCTCTCTCTCTCTTTCTCTCTCTCTCTCTCTCTCTCTCTCTCTCTCTCTCTGTCTCTCTCGACGCAAAAGTGCGTTCATATACGTATACGTATATATAAACGTAGAAAAAAGAGATTCGAGCGCGCGATAAGGAAGTATTGTAATTCGCCAGCAGCCGCACACTTTCACTGTGCGGGCCGGGCTAATCGGGACTATCTAGGTACACTTTTTTTGCCAGGTGTCGATGAACTCGCGCGCTCCATTGTCGAAATTATAAACCCACGCGAAATTCAGCGGCGAACACACACCGCGCGCGAGTGCGTTGTATAAGAGGCTTATTGCTCAATCTATTCTTCTTTCTTTCTTTCTTGTGAGCAGTATATATCTTGAGCGTTTAACGTGAGGTGCACGCGGGGGAATGACGATGGTATTTGGAAAATTCGTCGAGCGCGATTCAAGTATGCAGATAATACGTGACCTTCCCGTGTGTTCTAGATATTAGTAAACAGCTGATGTGCTCGAGACAACAATGCTCCCATTAAATCTCCCTGCCTCTGTAAATAGCCCGCACAAGCCGCAGCGGCGTACACAAATAAGCCGTCTTTTATGCGCCGCGCATTATGAGTGGAAAATTCGTCTGAAAAATCATTATAGTTTTAGCTTCTATTTATAGAGAGAGAGAAATTTAATATTCTTGTTAAATCAACTACACAAAAGCCAACTACGCAATAACCCAAATCAATATATATGACAGGCGATAAATTTAAATGACTTTGACGAGCAAAAAAAAAGCGAGAGAAGGAAGTTGGAAACCGCGCCGCCGCCGCTCCTCCCGCGACGCCGGGGCGACTTTGGCAGGCTAAATCTATTTTTGGTCAGGGAAAAGGCAAAAAGTAGAAAAGCGTTATACACAACTCACCGCGCATACACATTGGCTTTGCCTATATCTGTGTAATATACTATCGCGCGAGCTCGCGAGCTCGGTGAAAGTTTGGGTAATTGCCGGAGAATCGTCCGCTCCGCGTTTTTGCGCGCATAAACTCGGGCGTACCGCATATGTATATACATATATACGCGTTACAGCAGTTGTAGTTGTAGATGCGTTTCTTCGAAAAGTTTTCGAGTTTCGAAATTTCGCCCAACGCGCGCGGCTGCGCGCACATGTTGGAGTAAGATGGCGGGAAAAATAGCGAGATAATTGAGACGTTGAGAGTGTGTCGGAAGTTGTTAGCGTACGGCAGGTTTTGCTTCGAAGGTGCACGCGTTTCTAAAAGTATCGTCGCGAAGTGAAAATGTGAGAGGGGAAATTTCATACGTTTTCAAGCGCGCGCGCTCGCTCTGGAAATAGAGGCCAGATATTATTTTTGTCGTGTATATATATTCTGCTTGTAAAGAGTTTTGGTAATTTGTATGGGTTCTAAATGCGAACTTGTGGCTTGCAAATATCCGAGGTAAATGAAAATCAAACATTCATTTTCGTATTTCCGTGCGTATTTATAATGTACCTACATCAAAAGTTAAATAGAATATTTCACGTAATATCCGAACGAGCCGCATTTCAACGTAAACTTTATCCCCGCGCATATCCGACTTATTATAAACTCAATAATTACTTAGTTCC
Organism: Torymus aiolomorphi; assembly: GCA_036365515.1. Classification (NCBI taxonomy): domain Eukaryota; kingdom Metazoa; phylum Arthropoda; class Insecta; order Hymenoptera; family Torymidae; genus Torymus; species Torymus aiolomorphi. Next base: position 260,274,021 of record CM070873.1, read on the forward strand.
ATTCCCGTTTATTTGTTTTCACACTATATACTATTTAACTTTATTGTCAATCCATTGCTAAATTTTCAACTTTCTATCGCCGCATATATCCTCCACTATAAAAAAAAAGATGGTTAATTCAACTTCCCGGGGCGCAATAACTCAGCCCCGACAGCGTCAACGCCGGTCGGCCGGCTCTCTTCATACCTCCCCCCCTATGTCCCCTCTGTATGCACACACACCGTATTCAGCCGGTCAAACGGTAACGCGCGGCCCGCATTTGTGTACGAAAAATTATTAATCGCCTTCGCAGCAGCAGTAGCAGCCGGCCGCCGTTGAAAAATTAAGTCCATCCCCCGCTCTTTTCATCATCCCCCGTCTCTCGCTCTCTCTTCACCACATACGAGTACACACAAAACTCCTCTATACGTGAATGTTTCATCCTGCCAAATCCAGAAAGAAGAGAAGCGCCTCTCACTCTCCGCGAAAACTCGCGCTAGCCGTCTACTTATATCGACTTTGCGGAATGGCCCCCCTCGCGCCCGGCTTTGTCACTCGCAGCGGGTAGTATAGTATATACACATAGACATACACACATGAATAACAGAGAGAGAGAGAGAGAGAGAGAGAGAGAGAGAGAGAGAGAGAGAGAGAGAGAGAGAGAGAGAGAGAGAGAGAGAGAGAGAGAGACGGGGGCACCGGTTCGACTCGGCACGGCCTTGTCCTTTTTCTCTCGCACTCGATGCACGTCCGCCGCCGCTGCTCCTTGGCTTCTCTCTCTCGTCGTTCTTTTGCTTCATGGCTGGCTCGTATACGCGAGCAGGCTTGAGGTTGCGCGAGCCAGCTCGACACACTAACTCTCTGCGCGAGAGCGTTAAAAGGATTTTGTTTGCCGCGGGAGTTTCCCCGAAATGTGATTGTTGCTCTGTCGCGAGAGCGAGAGGAAGTAATACGTCAAAATGTAGTAGAGAGAGAGAGAGAGTAAGGAGATGAAGAGAAGTGAAGTTTTCCTCGGTATCCTTTGAAAAATCACGAGCTTTTTGAAGGAGGCAGCAGAAGCACACAGCACCGCGTCTCAATTCGTACAAGTGAAATTCGCGCTGAAGCGACGTTGAAATCCTATAATATCCGCAAGCTCGTGCTGGTACAGTGGATGAGATTCTTTGCGCTGCGAGGAAGAGAGTGGTACGATGGTTTTTTTTTTAACTGAGGATTAAATCGTCGAAAGCTCCGTCATGCTTTTTTAATCGCCCGCAGCGCATACTCGGTTAAATTTTTTCCGACTGAGTTTTGTTTTACACTATAGTGTTTCATCCATATCTATAGCGATAAAGGCAATTACCGGCTTTTTAGCATCTCTCATTCCCCTACTCTTTTTTCTAATTTTTCTAATTTACTATAAGTTACCTAGTTACCGAATCAAACCATATACTACCCCCAAAACACAGAACACAATATTCTCCTACCCCCAGCCACTTCCGAGCAACCCTCGAGGCACATAATACACACACGTATCCACACCCACCATGACCATTACCACAACGACGACGTCGTCATCGGGGCGGGCCGGCTCTTTAACCCTACTTTGGCCGTACGACGTGGGGAGAGAGAGCGCGTGATCGGACCTTGCGCCGGAACCACCCTAATGCATTCTCCCCCGTCGCTCGTCGCCGTCGTCTTTGCTATATACTGCACTTCTTCCTCCTATTCCTATTGTGCCCCGCGCTATCTTTCATATAGAAAGGTGCCGGAGGGCATTCTCAGTGGGGGAGGGGGGGGGGAGTAGGAGGCCCGCATCAGGGCTATCTTGCGCCCGCCGAAAGTGCGAAATCAGTGCGCGCGCTCGCACCGAGATTTCTCCTCATATTTTATACGCGAGCGGGTGAGAGTAGCTAGCGGAGTTTCTTTTCTTTCGTCCGTCCCTTTTTACCCTCCCTCCTCGCGCTCGTCGTTATAAGGAGAGGGTGGAGAGAGAAAGAGAGAGAGGACACGTAGCTTTCTCCTTTTGCCAGGAGGGTGAGCGGGGGATGGACGAGGACGAGGCGAGCCGGCCGTGGAAGTCAGCGTTTTCTCGGATTCTTATCTTTTTTCTCCTCCTCTATCGTCTTCGTATATAGCGCTCGATGCGCTCACTCTCTCTTAACCTTCCCTCTTCTTTTTTTTTTGTATTAAAGATTCTCTCGTTTCTCTCGCTCTCTCTCTCTCTCTCTCTCTCCGGAGCCGGAGTTTGGGAATAAATTGCGTGCTCCGAGTGTTGGCGCGTGCCAAAGTTCATTTCAGCGGGCGCACGAGTTCTCTCTCGCTCTATCCGCGTGCCGAGTGAAATTTATATTTCTGGTACGCGCGCGCGATGACTATCCCCTTCTCTCCGTCCCTTTTTTCCGTCGTTTCTTCGTCGTCTCCTCCTTCTCTCATCGGGGATGTATTCAGTGAATCACACCGAAGCACCAAGTTTCTTTCGCGACTTCCGGCGAGCGAGCGAGCGCGCGGTGTGCATGAGGAATATCCCTTTCTTGTTTAGAGAAAAAATTGTTGGGAAAACTTTATCGATGAAGAGAGCGGCACGGTGGGAGATTTATCCAAGGACCGTGGACGAGAAGAAGTTTTGTCAAAAGAACGCGAAAGTTAAATTGATGCAGCGGACGGAGAGTGGAGAGCGCGGAGAGAGGATGCGCAGCGAGTTTTATTTGATTTCTGTTATTGATATTAATGTACGGAGCGCGCAGGCGCGCGTCCTGTACTTGAGAGAGGGAGAGCCGTGCGCGTTATGGAATTCTTATCGGGTAGGATATCGCGTTTTCAATAAGGCGGATGATTTTTTAATGTTGCTTATCGATGCTGTCCGCGTGTATACATTATTATATTACTCGTGTACACAAGATTCCAAGTTATTTGATGTCTGGTTAATATTGCGTTTGGTATGATGGATTTTTAATATTCGATGGGCTGTTCATCAAATACAAATAAGGTAAATATACCAATGACTGGACACGTTAAGAATTGGGACAGTTCCATTTCCTAGACGTTTTTTAATCAGCATTTATATGGCCACCAGGTATTGGGTGGTACCATTCCTTAAGCCTCCACACGGAGAGAAATTTTTATGTACAAATTACTATAATTTCTACGAATGAGGTGACAAACTCGTATTATACAGATTATTTAGTGTATTTTTAGCAATTATTGGTATAAGTGTATTAAAATTTGATAAAAAGTACAGAAATTTTTGGTAGTCAGTATAATAGTAAAAATTAAGCGATCGTCAGCTGTTCAAGTATCTTTTAACAAAGTGCGGCGCGGCGTAGCGGTAAGACTGCGGCTTACGGATTTACAGGCTCGGGTTCGATTGCCGGTCTCTGTGTTTTTTTTTTCAGAGATAAAACAAATTATTTCTAAATCAGTTTCATAAATGTGAAGTGACTAAGAAAATAAATGTGTCGGTAATATAGGTTGCGAAAAATTTTTTTCATTGTGAATTCCACTTTACTATCTAGTATAGTAAAAATTGATAAAGTTATACTAAAATTAAGTACTGTAAGTTTGTCGACCGATTAAGGAACAGTATAGTAATTTTTCGTGAAAAATGTATGAATTTTTATATAAACATTTCTCTCCGTGCAGTTACTGGTACTTTTACCTTACATGTATTATTACTATTGCTTCTTCGTAAAGGATAGAATAAAATAGAATAGTCATTTAATGTAAATAAATTGCATTTACGACGGTATATAAAAAAAACATTCGTACATGATATCACAGTCTAATTCTTAAAAGGTAATAATACACTGAGAGAAGAATATGTTTATATTTAACATGGTATTTTAACTATTATCATGCCATTGTAGCTATTAACATACATATTTTAATAGTTACAATGCCATGTTAAGTATAAACATTTTGAGAAAAAATTTCTTTCAGTGTACTGAATAGTAAGTCAAAGACTAGAATTAATGATATCACAGATGACTAAAAAATTTAGTTGACTAGAAAACAAAAATACACGAGAGTGACTATTGAGACTGACTATTTCTGTGAAAAACTTAAAAAATCGCTAACATAGCCAGGTCGTGCAAAATAGAACTTATAACTAAAAATTAAAAATTAACTAAAATACTAATCTCACACTCGCATTCACCTTTCACGCTAATAAATACATTCATTCGTGTAAATGGGACGGCACATAGTACACGGAGAGAAATTTCGGTAAGTGGATCGCCGAAATCGAAGTAGAGGGATAGTTCACGCTTTCGGAAAGCCGAATTCCAACTTTTGGACATCGGATGACCAACTGAGAGTCAACCGTTGACCTATGGCGCTGTTTGCCGAACGCATTTTTCGAGTGGGTAATCGAGATCAAGGAGAGATGCCTTCTCAAAACAGTTTTGAATCTATTAAGCGATGGAACATTCCTAACCTCAGCAGGAAGAGAATTCAATATAGGTGCGTACCTTTTGTACACTGAAAGATTTTATTCCAGTTTCAGTGCGCATCGGTGATGTTGTCATTCTTTACGGTTGCATTGGCCGTAGGGTCCCTGCCAAAAGTTAGTTTTTCATTTTAAAACTGCGATAAATAATTATGTAAAGTAATTGATCAATTTTTTATCCCGCGATCAATGTATTAATGCAATTGGAATGTATTATAAGCTTTAAAAATAAAAAATCAAAGCAAAATTATAAACTCGGCACTATTTTTTTTTTAAAGCGTCAAAATGCACTAATTTCAACGTAATGACGATTTTGTACATCAGTACCGCCATGAAATATTGTCTCCTTATATATATGTGCATAACCGCAGCCCAGGGTCGCTCTATGGGGCGAAATATGATCAGCCCGTCTTACTTTTAACACACATTTGACACATGGATTCTGAAGTCTTTATAACGTGTATCGCTGTTCTTGGGATGCATTAAGGAAAACTATACCGAACAATAGATGGGGAACAGGAGTGCTGCTGCTATGGTTGTTTACGTAGAAACGCTCGATAACAGAATTGTATATAATCTAGAAGCTGTAGAACAATTCTATGTTAATTGTACCGACCGCATCGTATTATTTTAAGCGTTTAAAATTCTTTTGGAAAAACAAGCGACGACGTTATATACGAATAACACGCGAGAAAGAGAAAAAAAACACGTCACAAACTCTCTCGCGTGCAGCAGCAGCGGCGGCGCACTCGTTACACTTAGAAAATGTAAGCTCATTTTTTACTCCTCTAATCACACTCCATATCGGTAAAGTAGCACTCTCGCGCATCCTCTCTACCGCGTGTGCACGCACTCTCCTATGTATATAATTTTTCAAATTTCCCGTCGCATTAAATACGCGCGCGCACACACAGACCCACAGAAATAAACTCGGCATCGGGCGCGTTCCCCGCGCGACAAAACCGCACCCCGTTATCCACTTCTCGTGCGGTGCACACACAAAAAAAGATGCAAATATGAAATACGAACTATGAAAAAAACACCTTTTACGTGCGGCGTCATGATCTCCCATCATTATCCGCAAAAACTCTCCGGCGCCTATCGCGCTATCTCTAGCGACCGAAAAACAGTCGCACTTTTATATTCCAGCCACGGGAGCTGTGGCCCAAAAAACACTCGCTCACCGGCGCCGCGTCGAAACAAAACTAATTCCCGGAGCTTTTGGCGTGAGCGCGCGGCGACGGTGGCGGCACTCTCGCGTGAAAAAACCGACGTTCGCGGAGGCAAAAACAGCCGAAATTATCACGCCGTGCGCAAAGAGCGAAAATACGTAGAGGGAGAGAGAGAGAAAGAGAGAAGAGTGGAAGCTCTCCCTCTCGGCAAAACAGCGAAATTCATTTCGGCGCCGAGGCGCGAGCGCGCAGCCTTTGTGAAAGGTAAAAATGTCCTTGTGAATCACGAGCTTAAAAACTCTCCCCCACGGCTGCGGAGAGTAGTAGTAGGGTATACGGTAGCCTAGAGAGAGAGTGAGAGAGGCAAAACAAGGGTAAAATATGCGGGGTCGCGCGAGAAGTCTTAGTAACGCGCAGCGTGAGGTCAGAGCGGCTTCCCTCCCCTCATGCAGACGACGACTACGACTACGACGACTCTGTACTCCCACAGACGCGCGAGAGAGCAAAAAGGGTACGTGTGTGTGCGCGCATAACTATATCCGCACGCGCGCGGCCGCGCGTTGCTCGAATGGATGTAATTATAAGCGTGGATTATACTTATTAGCGCGACGGAGAGAGCAGCGGAGTTAATGACTTCCGCGTCTTTCGCGAAACTTTTAGCAGTGTGCGCAGCGCGTGTGCACATGCAGTCTGTACAGTATACTGCACACTCACGAAGCTAGGGGTCTGTGCTGCTACCAGCCAGCAAGTTATATATACGCTGCACTGCATACACGGATAGTACAATGCTCGCTGTAGGATACGGAGTATAAGCGCGCACACTGGAGGAGTAAGAGAGCGAGGGAGAGTAGTCGAGATCAGCCCCCCCCGCTCCCCCGAAAATTTCGAACTATCGGGGTAACACCGTCCGAAGGTGGAACTATAACCTCCATCTCTTGCGTCGGTATGCGCGCGCGTGTGTGTGTGTCTGTGTTATGTCTGTTGCCAGAAGTGGGTAGGAGAGTTCGGAACTGCAAAATATTAAGGTTAATGCTCCGTAAGTTCATTTGGCGAAAGCCTGTTATGAATAATGCGTTAGTGGTAGCCCTCGCCGCCGCCACCGCCACCGCGCATGTGTGTATATAACACATAACCGAGCGTTCGAATTTCGAGCTTTAACTTGCGTATGAGATTCGCGCGCTTCGCCACTGGTGCTGCTGCTCGTACTCCCGTTGGGCGACTGCATGCATGTGGAATTTATGATATCGGAGCAAGAGAGCAGCAGCAGCAGCAGCACATGTGCGAATGAAGAATTTATTCGCCGCGGCCTGCGAATTTATCATCCTATCTGCAAATGTAAAGCTGCAGGAACGTCTTGCGGACGCCTTGGGAAATCCGCGCGTGCGGCGCAGGGAAGCAGCGGCCCTCCTGTAAAAGCTACAGCGTGATAGTGCTATATAGTATTATTCGAGAGTGCGAGCGCGGAGGGAAAATCAAAATTTTCTCCGAAGCCCGCGTATTTCGAAATTAGGTTCGACTGCTGCGGAAGCGAGCGAAATGAAATTTGAATAACGAACGTGTTTTATGTTCGAATGCGGGATAGAGACGGGGGGGGGGGGGGAGTAAGAAGGTGGCGGGGAAAGCGGAAAAGTATTTCCGCGATTTTCTCTGAATGGAAAAGGCAGAATGGGAAAAGAGGGTGAGTGAGCGAGTGTATAGGCTATATAGTCGATAGCACTCGCAATCAGGACCGATAATGAAAAAGTGTGCTGCGCATAGATCGAGTCCCGTATATATATATATGTACAAATGTGTATTGAAATTGTGTAGTGGGCTTTTCGAGATGCCTTCTTTTCATTATTATTTTTATAATGCTCTCGACGCTCTTGGATGAAGCAGCAGTAGCTATTTGAATTTTCAAGGAGACGTGTATAATGGCTGGTATATAATAGTCATACACTTAATTAAGTCTCTTGAAAAATATCTGACATTAAAAGCGCGCGCGCGCACGGGGACGACGAATGAATCCTCTTCGTCTCCGAAACAAAGTATCTCCACCCTTTTTTTTATAAAAATGTTGTCCTTCCTTTTATAACTGCGTATATATAACGAACACGAAATTTCCGCGTGTCCACTCATCCGCACTGTAATTAAAATATCCCTTTACCTCCCTCACTTAATTTCGGGCGTTTACCACCACGCGCGCCACAAAAATACCGCACCTACTCTCGGGCGCAGACCAAATTCATTAAAATAAAACACGCGCGCGAGCGAGCGCGAAAACTCTCCGCGACTCTAATAGACCAGTCGCTCTTTCAGCGCGAGCGCGGACACACGACCCAGTTAACACGAGCGCGCGCACTTGGATTCTAGAATATAAGTAAGTCACTCGGTTAGCGCGCGAGAGAGAGAGATCGTAATCTCCAAAACCTTACAGCGCAGTAGTAGTAGCAGTAGTAGTAGTTGTATACGAGAGCTATTCAAGGATAATCTCTCCGGCAGCCGCAAACCGCTCCGCTTGAAAATTTAAAAACACTCGCGCGCGGCCGAGGAGGAAAATAAAAATCCGTTGAAATATTCATCATCATCGCGGTCGCCGCCGCGGCGGAGCTCTGCACTTATAAAATAATGCGGCTCGCCTATCGATCCCCGCCGCTTATTCTTAATTGTCCGGATGATATTCTCGCAAGCTGCTCTCTCTCTCTCTCTTCTATATTTAAAAGAGAAAAAACGGTGGGACAGCAGAAGCTGCACAGCGCGCGATCAATGATCACCTACTCTACGTACTCGCTCTCTCTAACAGCGTACAGCCGGCCATTATACGCGCGCGCGTTGCATAACAATCGCACGCGATATTCCGCACACGTACACAACTCTCGACACATACATACACATATATATATATATATATACCCACGATATTCGCGTCGCCGCTAATCCTCGCGAGTGTCTCTTTCTCTCGCTCGCTCGCTCGCGGCGGCAACGACTTGTTTATTGCGCTTAACTAGCCGCTTCCTACTTATCCCCCGACCGCCCCGTGTGCACGCGTGCATTGCTCCCGCACTCGCACCCACACTTGTGTATAGATACGAAACAGTTTTGGGCAGTATCGCGATGTATGCCTTGGTGCACATATATACACACTCGAGTTACGTGCAGGCGCGCGCCCGCGCGCGAGAAACTACTGTACACGTCGCGCATACGTTATAACACACACACCTAGGAGGGAGTCTTTGTTTACGAGCGTCGAGCGAGACGAGTGTTCACGTACGCGACTGCGACTTTTAGTATGTATATAGGAAAGCGAGCGAGAAAGAGAGAGAGAGTATTTTTCAGAGCGATCGGTTGTTGTACTGCTGCTGCTGCTGCTGCTGATGGAGATTCGAGAGTAAGAGAGTTTCGTTAGTGTGTCGCCGGCACGAGCGAGCGTCTGGATTTTCGCGGAGTAGTTTTCCGCGAGAGAGCCGCCGGACGTGCCGCTGGTTTATATCGGCGTCGCTCAGGGAAAATGTGTGCACGTGTATGTATACGTGTGAGTATGTGTATAGAGGCGAGAGTGGAAGTGATGCGTGTTATTTTCAGCGTATATTCTAAAACGTTGTCTGCAGTATCGAGAAAGAGCAAAAAACTCTATACCGTCGTGTCGTCGTCGTTGTCGATTTGTCATCTCCTGAACTTCAAATAAACTCGTATACGTAGCGATCGGATTGATTTAAATGCAATCTTCGTGCCACGCCGCCGTGTCGCCGTGTTTATAGCGAAACCAATATTTGCTTGGATTAATTAATTTATCTGTTTTGATTAAAAAAAAAAAAAGAAAAGAGAAAGATACAGAGAGTCCGAAATTAGTATAAATTTTACTTTTTCATTTTATTTCGCTGAGAGAGAGTGCACGACGATGCGATTATACACTTTCAGCTGAATTCACAGAAATTTTAATTACGCAAGGGATTCCACGCGCGCTCGCGAGCTTTAAAGTAACTTTGAAGACCTTTCCGGGGATTAATCTCTCCCTCCCTCGCTCTCTCTCTCTTTCTCTGGCGGTATTGCTAATGAGCTAATAACACTGCGCGGCATAACATCTTGCATAATACATTGAATTCCTAACATTTAATGCAATATATTGCGCTTTGTGAGCCACGCCCGCGATACTGGCGGCATCAAAGATTCGTGCGAGCGCGCGTTACAAACGTCGCGTTTGATACACCACCGCACCACATCGACGCCAGAATGAGAGAACCGCACGCAGAGATTAATCCATTCCCGCGCGCGTCTATTGCACGTCGAATATTGCGAATTTATCGGTAGAAAGTCATTATTTAACGTGCCATTAATTTGTTCTTCGCTAGGCGCACGCACGTGTGTCTGTGTCTATATATATATACGGAATGACAATCGAAATCTATGTCTCTTATGGGGGTGTGGTCAAAGGCCGGAGGCAGGCAAGGTTAAACAAATGCGCGGGAGTTGCAAATTGGATAGTATATATATAAATGAGCGGCGATTGTCGCGGCGCGTGGGTTTCGGTGAATAACGATGAGAACGAGCGCGCGGATTCGATTGTAATCGCGGCGAATAAATTAAACCAAAAAATCTCAGCCCGTTGTAGGCTCTGCGATGATTATGGGGCGCGGATCCCCGGTAATACTGTCAACGCGGCTTTGTTATATAATACTGTATAATTACGTCGCTACGAAAAGAAAGGAGAGACAATGGCGCCCTATTAGCCTACAAAACCCCCTTTTCTAAAGAGCGAAAGAGAAAAATCACCCTTTGACCGCGCGCGGCTAACAAGATTCCAGGCTCTGTCTCTCTCTTCTCCGAAGAAGAACGAGATTTTTCGATAAAAATATCGTGACAGCTCTAACGCAATTACGTCATCACTGTCAATTGTGATCAAACTTTTTCCCTCATCCTCCTACTCGCACTTTTTCCTCTCTCACTCTCGCGACGACGAGAGCTTTTCGAATAAGACTTAGCGCCTCGTTCAGCACGCTCGCTTCGAAATTAGACCAGGGTGCGCCCACTCCAATTAAATATCTCAAAAAAAACCGGCACTCCGGAAGCTAACAATCGTCGGCGGCCCCCATTCCCAATTGTCTCCTCTCCAGAGAGGCAGAAAAAAATTAGATCGAGAGAGGTGATGCGCGCGCGCGCGCGCGTGTATGAAAAAAAAGCAGTCGAAAGAATGATGTCAGCGCGCGCCTCCCTCGTTAATTCGCGAGCGAGCGAGCGAGAGAGAAAGAAAAAAGGTTATTACAAGCTTATATTATTAGCAAAGGTCGTTGGCTCGCCTGCAATGATTAGTCCACTAACGCAATTGACCTCGGCAGACTTGACACCAATTGACCGCGCGCCCGCGCGCCATTGCCGCATCGCCACCTGTTTTTATCGCCTCCCCCATAAACAAAGCCGGCGGCGGCCTATATATATACGCACAGCACGTATACGCCTCCGCGTGGAGCGAAAAGCTCCATTTTTCGACGAGCTAATTCGGCTCGCGTCGCGTCGGGGAAATAAAAAGCGTCCCGCGCGCGCGCGTGCAAAAAGGGTAACGAGCGCAGCGGCGTTCGATTCGCTCGGCGCTGCTGCTGCTTTTTTCGCTCTCTCTCTCTCTCGGCGTTCGAAAAATTTTCCGCCTTAAATTCCTCTCTGGTGTGCGCGAGCGAGGGATGTTTCCTCTTTCTTTTTTTTCGTCTAAGCTCCGCGTGGCGTTTTACGGGGGCGCTCGCGCGCGTGAGTTAAAAACAAAACGGCAAGTTCGCAGCTCGCGGGGCGCGTGATGTCAACAGCAGGAGAGGCGTTAAAAAAGCGGCGGCATGGGGAATTTTATACGAGTCGGGTGCGCGCGCGTATAACGGGGTGAGAAGGAGGATGAGGAGGCAGAGAGCCGGTACGGAATGTGTAAATTACAGGGCGAAAAATGTGCACGCGGCGGGCTTTTTGAGCAATTTTTATATAGGAGCCGCGCGGAAAAGTGGAGTGAAAATTGTATTGAAAGTGGAGTAATATATAAATTTTTTTGCAGAGCAACTTAACTCGAGGAAATTCGGCCACTACCCTAATTCGGCCATTTTTTAGTTCTCTATCTCCACTTATCTGAAAGCTTAAATAACCATAAAAAATAATAAAGCTTAAATAATGCCAGCAGCTTCCAAATATGAAAAATATACCGTATAAATCGTTTTTAATTGTTTGAGAATGATCACTACATTTTCATTTAAGTTTCTATTTTCAATTTTCAGCGAGTCGCGCGTTTTATACAGTCAAAAAAGCAAGTATTTCGTTTATACACGGATAGAATTTTTCTGGAAAAATTACTGGGAAATTCACGGGAAAAATTACCGTAAGCTACTGTAAATGCGGAGCACCCTGCACCCGTACGTTCCGAAACTTTTTATGGTACGCATAGAAAAATTTCCCGTCATGACACGTTAAAATTTCGCACGGAGAAAAATGTTATAATAAATTTTATTATAAAATGTGAGAAAAATTACTATATTTTATAGGAACGCTGTGACATATCGAAATTATAATAATTTTTGCTACACAACATAGTAATTTTTATGGCTGACTAAATTTCAAAAAATTAATTTTTTTTCATTTTTTGAACTATTTTTGCATTTTAATAGAATACTTAATGTGAAAATAAATTTAAAATTAGAAATAAAATTTTTTTTTTGACGACGGTTGGGATCGATCCTGGGACCCTCAGCATGGTAATCGGACGCGCTAACCACTTACCCAAGTAGGATTCTTGAGTACAAAATTTTGGAACTGACATATGTCAAACCCCTGGTTACAAAATCTCTTAAATGATAATATTGAATAACTACAATTACATAAAAAATACTCATCATCAATCTATATAATAAAAAATAAAATGATTGAATCGAGATTTTCAAAGTTTTGTTTACTTAAAAGCAAGGCCAAGTGAAATTGCAATGGAGTACATAACCTCAATTAGACCATGTGCACGACTTGACGTACGCAGAAAGTACTATAGTTGTGGCAGTTTTTACTATATTGGATAACAAAATTTCTTATGACGGGTGGCTAAAATTAAAAGAATATATTTCAAATTTTACTATATCGCAGTTTTTGCTATGTTGTATAGCAATTTTTCTTTTATGTCGTAATACTTTTTAACCAACACTGTAATAAAAATTACTGAAAATGTTGTAATTATTCATATAGTTATAACAAAAATGCAGCATACAGTGGAAATGTCACACTTTTCCTATACTATATAGTAATTTTTATTATACTTATAATAAAATTTATTATAACATTTTTCTCCGTGCGGGTTTCAAAAAATTAGTATACTAAACTGTTTAATTGCATTAGTTCATGCTTTATTAAATTTCCTCTCAATATTATTCAAAATTTTAGTTTTTTAACAATATTTACTCTTTATTTGGCAAAAACCATATAGCAATCAATCTATGGTAAAATCAATGATCTACATGCAAAATGTTTAAACTCTTAATATGTATAAAACATTCATTTACCATAGAAATATTTTTTTTCACACTGTCGGTATAGCATTATTATTATTATTAATTTGATTATTTTTATTGTATACCAAATGAATAATTTATTATTTTAATAATTTTGAAAATTAAGGATCTGTAGGCCAACAGCTCGTTAACTCAATACATAAATTTATAGAATTTTTAAACGAACGATTAGTTCAACTGTTGACTAAGCGAACCATCTTTTTGTGACGAAATTAGTAGCATTTTAAAGCAAGAGTTGAATAAACCGTTAGCGAACTCGTTGCGATTTCACCAACCGATTGTAAACTATTGGTTAATGTTTTTACCAGGGAGTGAATAATAATATTATTATCATTATTATATTCATGTATTAAAACAAAAATGCATATTACACATGAATATACGCAGCCAAGCCAAAACCAATGTGAATAGCGCATAACCAGCGTAACGGCGCCAACCGACTAGTGCAGCTAAAACTCCAAAAATTGCAAATAGCAAAGGGCTTATTTTACAAAAGTCATTTAAAAAAACTGGCGAAGTTCTAGACGATGAACATTAAAAATAAAGTTATGTAAAAACAAAAAAAAAAAAAAGTTTAAAGTTGTGTAATGTACCAGTAAAATGAAACAAAAACATTTTTCCTGGCTCTGTAGAATCTGTAAAGAAGATGTGATCCAATAAATATGAGAAGGTGTGAAATTTGTATTACTTTCACGAAGTCATTTTGGTGTCCCTTATGTGAGAAGAAAGAAATAATTCCTTAATTTCCTTTATATACTTAGTTAGAGTTAATAATTAAATAAAGTATTTTTATATACTTAAAAATATTAATATTATTAATTTTAAGAGTTTCTAAGTTTCCTTGTACTATTTATTCAGCATTGGCCGAATTATATAGGTAACGTGTCACCTAATTCAGCCAAAACACACATTTTACACTTTCGCATCCTATACAGCCAATATTGCGCTTGGGGTGCTCCTAATTTTTTTTACCCAGCTTCCTCCTTCCCTAACCCCAGAGCAGTTCGGTACACTGAGAAAACTGTCGTAGGAAAATTTACTGAAAAGCTCATAAAAATTACTATTTTTTATAGCAACGATGGGATATCATGGAAATTTAGGTACTTTTGCTAACTAATATAGTAATTTTTGTAGCCAAGCTTAAACTTAAAAAAAATTAATTTTCATGATTTTATATCTATAGGATACCTAATATTTATACAATATTTAATATATTATTAATTAAATTTAGCTATACAAGAAATAAATAAGGAAATAAAATTTTTTTTTTTACGGTGGTTGTGTATTCGAACTCTGGACCCTCCGCACGCTAGGCAGACGCGCTAACCTCTTACCCACGTGAGCTTCTTGAGTACAAAATTTTGGAACTGATACATTGGCTACCTTCGCTTACGAGAGAACTTTGATGATTATTTGATAGCAATAAATAACTATGATAATATAAAGAAATAACTCATAGCTCACCTGCACAACGTAAAAATAAAACAACTGAATCGATATTGTCGATGTTTTTGATAACTTAAAAGGAAGATAATCTCAAATTGTGGGAGAAACATAACCTCAATCAGACACGTGCTCCTGGCATGCACGCAATAAGTACTACATGTAGAGGGCACTTTTTGCTATGTGTAGTAGTAAAAATTATTAAGATACCTTGTAAATATTCTTGAACTATAGCAAAATTTTTTATAATTTGCTTATATCTCCGCGTTGCTATCAAATATAGTAATTTTTGTTAGTTTTTCAGTAAATTTTCCTACGACAGTTTTCTCAGTGTACTCGTCATCGGCGTGTCCAGTATGACTATACGCAGTACATATCTATTATATCTATTATACATTAATGTTGTTACACCATTTGTAAATTAATCATATTTGCATTTGCAATAAATGACTATTACTATTACTATTACTATCTGTGGCTTCCAGGAATAACGACTTAACTGACTTTTACGTATTTTCGAGAAATCGCCGTTTTAAAATTTCTGTCATGACACTTCATATCTAAGATCGAAATACGCGAGACGAGTCATAACAATTTAGACATTTACAAAGGGATTGAATATCTTTCGAACCCCACTATCAGCTGCTAGAATACATTTTTGTTCTTTGTAAAAACAAAACAAACAAAACAATGCAGTTAAGTTGGTTTAGGGAAATTGTTTAAATAAGATAAATAACATAGTTATTTCTACACTTAAAACATAGAATACGAATTCTTTTTTAAATATTTATTCCCACGCATGCGCCTCCCAACGGAGTATGCGTGAAGTCAACGGAATTCGGTAAACCGAATACCGAACGCTACTCTGTTATTTACTATTTATGCACACTCGCCCCATCGCCCGGCAATCAAAGCTGTTGTTACCTCCTATTATCTATTGCCTTTGATCTTTGTTACTATAAAAATACCCTGGTGGAAATCGGCCATTTTTCTCCCATTTCTAAAACGATTTTCTCCCATTTTCTAGCTATTTTCTAGCGATTTCGGTTAACTCACCATTAAATGGCTACACGGAGAAAAATGTTCTATTAAAAATTACTATGTTTTATTGTAACCGGGGGACAGACTTGAATTCTTAAAAAAATTACTATGTTTTATAGCAAAAATTGCTATAACTGTAGTAAAAATTACTAGAAACATAGCAATTTTTGCTAGAAAACATAGTAATTTTTTTAAGAATTCAAGTCTGTCCCCCGGTTACAATAAAACATAGTAATTTTTAATAGAATATTTTTCTCCGTGTAGAAAATGGGAGAAAAATCGTTTCACAAATGGGCGAAAAATGGACGATTTCCAGCAGGGTAGATATGTCATAATCTGTTTATTGTATAGTATTAACTTCAAAACGGTGCTTTTAATTAAATATAAATATTCAGGTACAGGTGCAGTTAAGTGTTTAGGCACTTAGCTGATATTTACTCTTTGAACGCGTTTCAGATTTCTAGACCAAATCTACATGAAAAAGGGTAGTTAGAAGGTATAAATTCCGGTGCTAACTCAATTTTGACAAAAAGTCAGTTAAGTCGTTATTCCTGGAAGCCACAGATATATTTTGTTCGATGCAGAACTCTATAACGCAAAGGTATATTATTATGCCAAATGTTGATCATCAAGCGCGTAATAATCTTTCCCTCTCTTCATAAAGTACAACGCAAACTTTATCGTGACAAATATTTGCATATCTCACACGGCGGGCGGCAACGTTATTATTAATAGGACACAGCGTTTATTCGACTTTAATCATCGCTTGTAATGCGTGCATCATATCATATACATCCGCGCGTATCCGCGTCAACTAGTTATTTACGCACCATGGGCGAACCTCACTCGATGTCGTCGAAGGATGTATGAAGGGAGAGGGAAGGATGTATGAAGGGAGATCATCATCATAGATGATGAGACGACTTCGAGTGAGATTCGCCCATGGTGCGTACATAATTTTTCAGTGTTGGAGCGCGGAACCAGATTTTTATCGCGCCGATTCTTTTAAATGTGTGGATATAATTGGGAGAGATCTTTTGTAGAATAATGCATAAATATTTAAAGAATACATGTTTATTTATAAATTACAAAATTTTGTAATATTTAGTTTTCAACTAAACCTTTCAACATAGGCTTTTGTTGATGTTAGAGTGGTGAGAGGCGCTTGCGTGCGAAGAGAATGAGAGATGGAGACATTTATGCCGGTACTGTCACCACCCCCCTTCCAGCCGATGAAAATTGCCAAAATCCAACAAATAAAAATACCAAAAGATAGGATTTAAACTGCTCCTTCCAAAAATATTTGTTATAGAAACTGCTCCCTTTTAATTATTGCAAAAAAAAATTAATTAAATTGGTCATTTTTTTATATCTTTAACGATGAAATATATGACTAAAGAAATAATATCCCTCTGAATGTCGATATTTATAATTTTTACACTAACAGGGATATTATTTCTTTAGTCAATTGTCTTAACGCACTTGGAAAAACTAAAAAAGTTGGAAGAAAGCCGAAAGGAGGTTAGCCATATGAAACGCTTTTTATTTTTTATCTTGAAAAGTTGAATGTTTATAAAAAATCTGATGGTGGAGCAATTTAATATTGATTAAGAGCAGATTACTGCTATTTTTATTTTATTGAGAGCAGTTTGGTTAAGCAAGATCGAGTTAATTAAAGATGCAAAAATGATTAAATTATTTTATTTTTTTTTACAATAATTAAAATGGAGCAGTTTTCATAATAAATATTTTTCGAAGGAGCAATTTAAATCCTATCTTTTGGTATTTTTTTTTATTTCATTTGGACAATTTTCGTTGGCTGGGAGGGGGTCGGTGGTACTGTCGGTGTATGAGTGCGTGGCGCATGCGTCTGGAGAGAGGGGAAGAGAAGGACAGAGACTGATTTGAAAACAGTATAGCGTATATTCTATAGCTATTTACACATTATTTTCACTCAATGTTGTCGAAGGATGTATGAAGGGAGAGGGGGAAGGGCGGTCGAGGCCGCGTAGCGGCCGAGACTGTTCTTCCCCCTCTCTCTTCATACATGCTGAGACGACGTCGAGTGAAATCAACCAAAATGTATACTCCTCCACCGACATCATAGTGATTTCGGCGAAGGAGCATAGTCTGCGCTCCTTTGTCGACATCACAGCCATTACCCATTGAGGGCGCTTTGTTCGAAAAAAGCTGGTTACGCGCTCCTACACTGAAAAAACAATATCGTGCGAGCCACGCAAAAACTTTATACGTTACAAACGCTATACATTCGAATTTACTCGGCCGCAAATTAAACACCTTCCCCCCTCAGAACGCGTCCTTTAAACATCTCTCTTCTCAACGGTGCTGAATATATACCCCACTATAATATACCACAGCGTATTTCCGGGGGGAAAAATTAATTCCGCCGTGCGCGCATTATCTCGCTTTTAATTCTTCCCACTCTTCCTCTCTTTCTCCCACCGGATATATTTTATGCCCATGTGTAAACTATCAACACACACACGCACACACATGCACGCGTACACACTTATATTATCTTCGCAACAAAAAAGAAAGCAATTTGCGTATGCACGCTCGAAACAGTTTTTTACCCCGCGCACGCGAGCGCCTAAAAACCTAATTTCGGAGTCCCGCGACGACGACGGTGACGACGATGTGGTGGTGGCAACTAGCAGAAAATGAAATGCTTAAAAGAGCAAAAGGTCTATTATGCGCGCCGTTGAAAATATTCCGTAAACCGACGCGTATGCTCGCTCGCGGATTTTTCACTCGCGCGATACTACACTCACACACAGACACACACATATATATATATAACACACACCCACATCACTCTGGCAGCTGAAGGAGAGAGAATTTCCTCGGCGCAAAAACGCGGGCGCGCGCACATCGCGGATGAAAAGCGAGTTTTCCGCGCGATAATCCATCGATAACGACTCGACTGCTTCCGGGCTGCGAAAAAATCCGTTCGCTTGCTTGCTTGCTTACGCCTCAATTAACGCAAGCGCTAATCCGTACTATTATAATCCGCGCTTGATCGCGTGAGCGCGCATACGAGAATATAAAACGCCAAAATAGAAAAAAAAAATCTATTCATTCTCTCTCTCTCTCTCTCTCTCTCTCTCTCTCTCTCTCTCTCTCTGGAAACGCTTATACCTTCTACATATAGTAATAAAGAGAAATATAGAGAGAAATGTTTCTGACGGGCTGGGTATCAAAGTCTTTCTCGAATCAGAGTAGCGCAGTGTGGATATACTGGCTGGCTCTCTCGCGTATCTAGGACGTTCACGTTTCCCCGTTCGCAGCCGCGCGTCGATGAAACGATAGCCCGATGCTTTCAAGATCGGTTTCATCACTCGGCCTAAAGGGCATTGATTGCAGCGGCGGCAACGGCAGCGGCACTACACTCGGCGAATATACTTTTAAAAGAGGCTTTATGGAGATGGATTCGCCCGCCGTCGTTTTTTTCCTCCCTCTCCTTGCCTCCTCATCGCGATCTCTCCGCGATCCTCTCATTCCCTGAAGGAGGGAGATATCGAAGAGTGCGCTCGTCCGCCTTTTTAATTCGATTGCGCACTTATTGCGCCGCTTGTAATCATATTTTATACTCCTCGTTATATATAGCGCAGTATTTTAATCGAAGCTAAGTTTCTCCCGTATAGAAAAGGGGTTTTTTGTTGTTCTTACAATTAGTATTCTTATTATCGCTTTAGAGTGGAGGTTCTTTGCATTTTAAAAGGAAGAGAGGTATAGAGGAACTTTGTAATCGGCAGTCCTCAAAATTCCCAGCGTGCGCTCTATCTATCTCTCTCACTCACTCACTTTCTCTCTCTCTCTCTCTCTCTCTCTCTCTCTCTCTGTGGAGCGCAAATTTTGTATTCATGAAATATTTATGATCATTTTTATAAGCGTGGCATCACGCTACCGTGATGCGCGACGCTGCGCTACACGATGGCCGCCCCGGTATACGCGCCCGCTTGATGCATCGCCACAACCGAGAGCGCTTTTTTACGGCGTCGAAATTTTTAAAAATTTTCAAGACAACGTGTCTTTGTATATATATCTGTGGCTTCCAGGAATAACGACTTAACTGATTTTTTGTCAAAATTGAGTTAGCACCGGAATTTATACCTTCTAACTAGGGTAAATGTGGCTATAACCGCGGTTTTTGAGTACGGGCGTCTTATAATACACTAATTAAAAGTTTTTAATGACTAATTAAAAGCTTTGCCTCGATGATTTAAGTTGAATTCTTTTTTTAATTCTTCTTTAACTTACCAGAAATGTAAAAATGACTCTTATCACATGATCAAAAACATATAGTTAATTGATAAATGCAATCTAAAAAATAGATCCGAGGCTGATATTACTGCGGATATGATTGAATTATCGCGAGGGTTTTACTGCGAGTGCGCCAATCACTGCGAGGGTATTACTGCGGGATTTTACCTAGAGCTTGTTATATTATTTATAATTGTACAACCGAAAAAATGAACATATCTGTATATTTTTACATCATATTTCATTTAGAACATAGTAGTTGGCAAATATTCTCATATATATATTGTAGACTTCTTGACTTCACTATTTGAGGTTACGTTGGACCAATGCCGCAGTAATACCAGCAATCGTATTTGTACAAATGACGGTATTACTGCGGAAGGCCAGACAATAATGTAGTATATTCATACAAATCGTGCTTTATTCTCCTTTTAAAACGATTTCTTATATTGATTAATATTTTGTATGATCGAACAAATATTAAATGCCGAATTATACTATGAAAAATGAAATTGCAGAGCGTTTTTCGTCGATCCGCGGTAATTGAAGCGTCCGCGGTAATACCCACATTTACCCTACCTTTTTTTATGTAGAGTTGGTCCAGAAATCTGAAACGCGGTCAAAGAGCAAATATCAGCTAAGTGCATAACCACTTAACTGCACCTGTGCCCGGAAAACCACTTAACTGAATATTTATATTTAATTAAAAGCACGGTTTTGAAGTTAATACTACGCAATAAACAGATTATTACATACCTATTTTTATAGCAACAAAGATCAAAGACAATAGATAATAGAAGGTAACACAAAAGCTTTGATTGCCGGGCGATGGGGCCAGTGTGCATAAATAGTAAATAACCGAGTAACGTTCGGTATTCGGTTTACTGAATTCCGTTGACTTGACCGTTGGGAGGCGCATGCGTGGGAATGAATATTTAAAAAAGAATTCGTATTCTATGCTTTAAGTGTAAATAACTATGTTATTTATCTTATTTGAACAATTTCCCTAAACCACTTAACTGCACAGTTACCGGAATAACGACTTAACTGCATTGTTTTGTTTGTTTATACAAAGAACAAAAATGTATTCTAGCAGCTGATAAAGTGGGGTTCGAAAGATATTCGATAGCTTTTTAAATGTCTAAATTGTTATAACTCATCTCGCGCATTTCGATCTTACATATGAAGTGTCATGACAGAAATTTTAAAACGGCGATTTCTCGAAAACACGTACAAGTGGGTTAAGTTGTTATTCCTGGAAGCCACAGATATATACACACATATATGTATATTATATTCTACCTAAAATTACAACATTTTCGGGCGATAAAAAGTCGCTGGCACTTCCCCAATTATATTTTTTTAATGAAAAAACCCTTTTTCATGCAACGGGCGTAAAATTTTTTAACTGAAGCGATGTGGCGTAAAAATAATAATATTCCCGCTTTCGTGAATTTTATATCATCATAGCATGTCTAAAAATGATTATTAATAACGTTATAACGCCGGGCACTTTCCCCATGCAGCGCTAAATAGAAAAAATACGCACTCGTAAAAAAAATCGAAAATTCTCGCATCCCCTTTTCTCTCTCTATAACTATATATATGCATCATATTCGCCCGTATTTTCGGAGAGAAAATTTTCCCGATAAAAATGGTCCCGCGCGTAATCCCCGGCGGACATCTATAAGGACTGATAAAAATGATTGTGCTCTATATGCCGGCGGCAGCACACAGTGAGAGAGAGGGAGAAGCTAAAAATCGACGGGATCCATTGAAAATTTTAACCGTATTATATCCTCCTCCCTCCGACAAAACGTACCTCGTACCTTATTCCTCTCTCCCCCACAAAAGCCAACGAACTCTCTCTCTCGCGCGTATTTTTCACCAGACACGCGACGACTCCAGACTGATCCGAGCGCGCGCGTATACGTATATCCGGCGGGCGATAAGCCCGCGCTGCTTTTTGTCAAGTTCCCCTTCCTCCTTCTCCTCCTTACTCTCCCGTTCGCGCGCTCGTACGCATTATCTCCACAAGGCGCGTGCAGGCCATTAATCCCCGGCGCGCGCAGATAGCTTTGTCATATTCATATACGCGGCCTTCAAAAGCCTTCGCTCGCTCGCGCGCATCTTGAAAGTCTTTCGCTCGCTCTCTTACTTCGCTCGAAAGCGGGCGACGCGCCGTTGAAAAAGTCATGTGTTTGACCGTCGTCGACACATACATGCGCGTTCGCGTGGGAGGCACAGAGTACACATAATTTCGCGCTGCTAAGGGAGAGAGGGACGCTTTTTTTCTCTCTCTCCGTCGCAGGGTAAACCTCGCGGAAATAGCTCCGAGGAGCTTCTTCATTCTAATCCCTCGCCCCCACCCCCTCCTTGCACCCAGCTTCTCCCACTATCCTCGTCGTCTTCTCTCTTTCGAGGTATATAGCCGGACCGCGCCGCCGCGGCTCTGTGTGCGCTTTTATCGCGGTCGTCTCGCGCGAATGAACGAGAGAGCGACGCGCGCGCGCGCGCTCGCCGAGGTCGTCGGAAGCGAAGAATAACGGCTACGCGCGAGTCATTCCCAGCGCTTTTTTCCTTCTCTCTCGCTCTCTCGCTCTCTTACTTCCCTACAGCTCGTTTTTTATTCGCGGCTTTTATTATATCGTCGTCGTCGTCGTCGGTGGAGCGACTCTGACGAGATAATCGCGGCGCGGAGGTGGAAAAGCCCCGGGTATTTCTCTCGTAATGTTTCGGCGGAGGAGGTGGAGAATAAGAGCGAGCGGCGGTGGCGCGGCGGCGGCGTTTTGTAACGCGTGGAATTTCAATCGTTCGCGAAAGCACCGCAGCGAGCTCGCTGTCGTACAAAGGTGTTAATGCCGTCGAGCCGTGGATTATACATACGCACCGCGTATGCGTGTATGTCCCATTTATCGAACGTAATGTATACGTTTTTCGTGTACACGTTATCGCACGTTGTTATATCGGCACTGTTGCGACCGCGCGTGGATTAACTTCGTCGACTCGCGGGAATTATTACACACTCGCCCTCATCCCTGTTTTTTAAGCTCTCTTTTGACCCACGTGTATAGTAATCATTCATTTTCGCCATATTTTCATGGAACGTGTTTGTATACGGTCATGATCGTTTATTTTTAAAATGACACACCAACGCTCATTTCGCTGAAGCACATTTGGGAGCTTTACGTCACGTAAATATATACATGTATATATACATCGCAAAATGCTTAGTAATCGTATATTGTTTTACGCGGATGGATGGACGGCAGCGAAGTAGCGCGGCGTGTATACGGATTATATATGGGTCTCAAGTTTGCAACGTTGGAAAGCAACGAAATAAAAAAAATACTTCATTTTACTTCAAATTTATACTAGTTAATATTAATTTTGCGTGTAGATTTAACGTTTTATAGTATAAAATAACTTTATAACAAAGATTTAGATAAAATTTCCATTATTCAATAACTTAAATCAATCGTAAAAAATTATTTCGTTGCACACCAACGATGCGAATTTCAAATCCATGATTATATTATGATAATGATTTAAAATGCATGGATTATACCGAGTTTTATGGCTTTTAAAGCGCTTAAATAAATAAGCGGTCCGATACTACTGCTGCTGCTGCCGTGGCGATGAATGAATATTTTATCCCGTAATTGTACGAGCGTCGAATTAGTATTTGTATCGGAACATATTAATAATATTATACATAAATACAGCGAGCATCGTTCGCTTTATAGCGTTAAATCGTTACAACGTATCCATTATTCCGACAAATGACAGATCCCGAGCGCGTATAAAAAGCACCGATTCCAGGGAACAAAAAATCGCAGACATCATCACCTTTTGCGCAACGTTTCGCAATCCCGATCGAAGAATCTCGGATCAAAGCAGCTGGCACTACTGTCACCGTTAACCATCATAGAATACACGAGCAACGCCATAAACTGAGATCCACCGCGGCGACTTGCTGTACTTTTACACTCGCTCGCTCTCTTAAACGATTCGCTCTCTTGCGAGCCCATTAATTGCACAACAATTTTCCGCAGTCGTCCTCAACGTCTGCCATACTACACGCTCTTCTCTCTCTCTCTCTCTCTTACTCTATACGTCATCGAAGGGAAATCGATGCGCACGGGACCCCTATAAAGGCGCGGAGAGAGCGAGAGAGAGGCGCCCGCCGCCGGGGACATTCAGGAACTTTGATTGGCAATTTTGGGGATCGTTTGAGAGAGCGAGCGAGAGAGAGAGCTTTGATTTCGCGAATCCTTTGGACACGCGCGCTAGCGAGCGAGCAAGCGTGGAGAGAGGCAAAAGAGGTAGATAGACTAGTTCTCTCTTGGCGCAGTCTCTCGGGGGTCCGCCTCGTTTTCTTTTGAGACTCCGCTCCGCTTTGAATCGCTCCTATGTATACGCTCGCTCTCTCTCTCTCACTGCAGGGGACCGAGACGACGACGACGACGAGGGTAAAAACGAAACGCGCCCTCGAGATTAAAAGTCGAGCATCGATCGTCGTGCAGGTCCTCTCCTCTCGTGTGAGAGAGCGGCGTTTAGGGGGTCGAGGTCCGCATACCTTATACACGCGCGCGAGAGGTAATTTCGACGTGGCTGCTGCTGCGCGCGAACTAGCTAGAGTATAAGCGTGAATTCAATGCATAAGCCTCCGAGCGCATGTGTGTGTGTTTATATATATAGCTAGATTGTTTGTGTGTATAAATACGCGCGCACGCGGAGAAAAGGCGAGCGCGTGAAAAGGAGCGAGTGCGAGAAGCACTTTTGAGGACACTTGCGATTGGAGAACACTCGAGCGTGCGCGCGAGCGCGAGGCGAAAAAGTGCGAGAGAGCGAGAGAGAGAGAGAATCGGGTGAAGTGTGTCTAAAGTGTATATACATATATAAAAGTAGTAGTAGTTGTTGTTCCAGTTGTTGTAGAAGCCAGCAGCAGCAGCACAATCGAAAGAAACTCCAAAGACTCTAATTAAAGTTAAATGGGCATCGTGAGCGCGAGCGAATAGGCCAGGGAGAAAAATTAAGTGTCATTCTCACGCCCGGAAATTGACGTCTGTATCGATGCGCTCACTTACTCGCGAGCGCGTGCCGCTATAGCGCAAACGCAGAAGCGAGGCTTTTGTCGCGGAAAGAATAAAGAAAAAGCGCTGATATCGACACAAAAAGTTTTCGTAAATAACGGAAAACGAGCGCGGAGAGTTAGATTGGACGGTAATCACAAGAGCCGTCTTGTTCGCCGGGGGAACGATCGATCCTGAGAGCCATTCGATTGCGGCGATTGACTGCATTTTATTTCCTCCCGTCAAGGAGATATGTATATATAGACATAGATGGTTGGTTATAATCTGAATGCGATGGACTTTGAAAGATTGCGCGTATTCTCGACGAAAACGGCGGCGAGGCAAGCGGTGCGCTCACTGTGTAACTTTGCTCCTTATTACGCGAGGGGACGCGCGAATTATTGCCGCTTGTTTTGTGCGCAGGTGGCCCAAGTTTACGAGCCTTTGTCCAAACTTTGGTTCGAGCACTATGCACCCAACTTACTGAGAGAGAGAGAGAGAGGGGGGGGGGAGCAACTGTCCAAGACAAGAAACATTTACACGGCTATTCGCCGCCTGTTTTTTTAATCATCCTGCGCGCGCGCACGCCCATTAAAATAGAGTAGCGACAGTGTATAGGTGTAGAAGTCGTACTGCATTTATTCCGCGGAGAGCTCGTTAAATTACGCGTTATAAAGTTATTTTTCTTCCCGAGATTCTAATGATAAACGATTAAAACTCTCGGCGAACAAGGGCGAGCGCGCGCGGAGAGCAGAAGGAGTTTCGCGAATAACATGAATTTTCGGTATATATGAGAGACTCCGGGCGAAGTTTCGGACCTCAGGTGTCTAAAGTTTACTTTATGTACTACTGCCGGCGCGCAAATATAAGCGTACAGCCCGGGCTATGTTCCCTCTTACAACAGATGAAGAATAATAAAAATAAATGGAGGGGGGGGGGGGTGCTCGAATATTATTATTCTACATAAAGTTTAGGCGGAGTTTAATGATTATTATAATGTCGGAGATAATGATGGATTGTTAAAACGTGATAAGTAGGTATAAAAGGTTGATGCGATAAGATATAAAAGTGATAAAATACAGGGACAGATGTGAGTGTGTGTGCGCGCGTGCACGCGTGCGTGCGTGCGTGCATGTGCGTGTGTATTAACGTTGAATATGAATTTTCGCGCGATATTATTTTATGCAATTTGAATTTTAAGTTATTGAGGAGGAAAATATTTTTCGCCGTGAATTTTAAGCTAAAAATATTACTGGACTTTTCATGAAGCTCGTATAAATAATTTACTGAGTTACGGCGGAAAAACGCTACTTAAATATTATAAGCGAATAAAGCTAATGGAAAATTTTACAAGAATTAATAAATTTTCAATTCGCAGGCATGCGTAAATCCGGCTTTCAAAAATCATAACTCCGCACTTCAATATACGTGAATTATTTATAAAAATGTACATTAAGATCCATTATTATTTAAAATTAATTCTCGTAAACAATATTACCATGGGTCTGAAGTTTGCATCGTTGGAATGCAACGAATTAATTTTTTAGAATTAATTTAAGTTATTAAAGAATGGAAATTTCATCTAAACCTTTGTTATAAAGTTATTTTATTCTATAAAACACTAAATCTGCAGAGAATATTAAAATTAATTAGTATAACCATGAAGCAAAGTAAATTTTTTTTTATTTCGTTGCACTCCAACGTTGCGAACTTCAGATCCATATATTATCCGTACCTGCGAAAAAATCTTTCAGAGTACATTCACATCAAAATCTAATTGTTTTTCAACAAAGGCAACGCTAATGGCATTTACACGCCACCAATGTCGCGCATTCTCTGTAAAAAAGAATGAATAAAAAAAAAAAGAATAAATAAAATATTAAATCAGAACCGAGCTCCATTTTAATGGAATTTCGAAATTTGATAAATATTTTAAAATCCCGTGCACTCAAACAAATAAAAAATTCACGCGACGGCGCACAGTGGGAAAAATTGTCACTTTTTGGACAAAAATCTGCCGGTAATGCATTTCTTTACAGAGTTGGATGATTCTTTTACATCACTCTTGAAGTAGTGTACTTTCACATTCCGATGCTAAAAATTTGTTTTAAAATAGTGTCCCGAAAAGAAATTACAAGAATGTCCATAATCTGCAATATAAGATTACTTTTATTAAGAAGGTAACTCTCCGTAATACAAAAATATTGGATATTATAATTAAGTAGTATATTATACTTGAATAGTTCCTTTTTAAAGTTATTCTGCAAAAACCTTTTTTAAAATTTTCAAGTTAGTTTTCTTGTATCATTTATAGTACATTACGATACGTGTGCCTTAAGTAGGCCATTATTGCACGGCGTGAAGTTAGGGCCCGAGCGCAGCGAGGGTCCTATCACGCCGTGTAATGGGCTACTTAAGGCTCTAGTATCGTACAATATTTTATAGCACAGCCTAACCTAAGCCCGCTATCACGCCTATCCGTGCGCTAAGCAGTCCTTTTTTGCACCGTGAGGTTAGCGCACGAGCGTAGCGAGTGCGATATGCACGGTGCAATAATGGGCTACTTATCGCACGGATAGGCGTGACTTAAGTGCGGGCTTAGGTCACACTGTGCTATAAAATAAATAAAATAAATAAATTGTGTAAAAAGATAAATTCCAATTAATGTTAAGTAAAAGAGGAAGTTTAATTGAAACTTATTTTTAATATAAACTTTAACGAAGTAAGTCAAAAGTACCAGAAGTTATCTGGAATCGTTTATTCACATCTAAGGTAAGAAAGTAACGGATTAAAGCTTTATTAGAAATAATGTGAGAAGTCATTATTTAAATATAAAACGGTCCCGGTTAATGAAAAAGCAATGCCTATATCGTGCATTATAGACCTTTCGTGAGATTTCTCGGCGTAACACTATTTTGAAACGAACGCTTAACACCGGCTTATAAAAATCCACTAGTTTAGTAGAGTATTTAAAAAAAATCCTGCGATATGCGTATAGTCAGGCGATTTTTGTTCCAAAACTGGCATTTTTCCCCACTGCGACGATTACGAAGACCCAACCCCGCGTGTTTCGCACGGCGCACCGCAATCGCCCGATAATAACCGTGATAGGTGCGCTCCCGTAATCAAAACTGGGCCGCGATCGCGAATATAACGTTATAAAATAATAAAATCGGGCTTTTATCAATCGCGATCGAAAATTTTCTCACACTCGTAAATCCGCGTCGCACAAAAGAGCATTAAATTTACAGCTTATATTACTCTCTCTCTCTCCTTTTCTACCGACGAAATATAATATACGAAAATAAAAAAAAAAACTCCGAGCGTATAAACTTTTTATTCGCACGCTCGCGCGCGTATCAAAGGCTCGCTCGGGCCACCCAATTAACTAAAAATGCATGGCTTATTTTACTACTATACTGCGTATACCTCGCGTATATATATATACGCTACGCTGTACGCGTGGCGCGTATATAAAAAAATATCGATCCCCCGCCGGTCTATACGCGCGCCGGGCAATAAAAGCCGCGAAACAAAACATTCTCGGCGTCGAGAAATAGCCGATTTATTTCCCGAGCATACAAACACGCGTTTCCGCCGCCTTCTCCTTCGCTCGTCAACTCTACTTTTCGTCGAATCGCGCGCACACTACTATACGCGTGGATGTCCTGACTATTGCAGCAGCAGCAGCAGCCTGAGTATTGTGAAAAGTCGTAAAGTTTAAAATACTGTCAAAGTTGAGGCAGCGGCTCCGCTGCTGCCGCGGCTGGGGGTGTACGTATTAAATTAGTTTTTCGAAATCGAAACAATAAATGGTAGAGCCGTGGGAGTGGTACTCCTCGTTATTTTTATTATTGATGGGTAAATATTGCGTGCGCAGCGCGGACTGTTTTGAATAAATTTTTTTTACGCGCCGAATAGGTTTGGCTTTGCGAACTATGAGAAATTTAATTGCATATTGGGCTCTTTTATTTGGAAATTTGGTGTGTTGTGTTTGTGTGCGCGTGGGCGGAAAACAGTTTATCGCGGAATTGGAAAATTAAAATTGAACGTGAAGAAATATAAGCAAACGCTCAAAGTCCAATTGTTTCTGAATGGATAGTCCTCGGTTCTATTCCATTCTATTTTAGTCCGACTGCATATAACTCCTGTTGAATTACAGTTTCGAATAACATTCGACTAATTGCCGTTTCTATGGAGTCAAACGCAAATTAATCTATCTAAATTTTATACATATATTTCGAAATATACACACAACATTCGATTTGACATAACGCAAAATACCTACAAATAAATAAAATTTGAATTTCGATACTATCCTCTCTCATTTCGCTGCGGCCGACGTGGTATATGTATAGCGGTAACAAAAACGCAAAACAGCCAATTTGCTCACTCGACTCTAAAATTGACAATTATACAGTGAACAATGTCCCTTAACAACAATCTCCCCTCCCTCCCACCCTTAAGCATCTCGTTACCGAACTACCGCTCAAAGCTCGTTTTTTCCCACGGCGTTTATCGAGCGAGCCCGGGCCAAAAATACCCAAATCCACTTTTTCACCTCTCGGCGCGCGTGTGGCTAGTACTTTCGCGAAATATAACCCATTCATCGATATTCCCTCTCTTTCCCTCTCTCTTCTGTGCATACGGCATCTCCGTCTCCCTTCTTTTAAAAAGCCTCTGCTGCCACTCTCTCTCACTTCCCATTCACACGGGCCGCACGCAACGCTCGCGAGCGCGAGAAAAAAGAGTAATATCTCTGACGCTCGCTGCCGCTGCTGCCGCTGCTTCGTAGTCGTCGTTCTCCTCTTCTCCCTCTCTTTAGCACGCGGGGCGCGCATGCACAAAGGGATGTGCGCGGAGGGACAGAAAAGACAGCTAACGAACTCTGGAGCGCAAAGCGCATCGTTCGCGCCTCTTACGCGAGGGACGACGAGCTCGCGAGTGAGTGAGTGAGAAAGACAAAAGGTGAAAACGTCCAAAATACACTCGTGCGTACGAGTGTCTCTGTCCTTTTCCCTCCCCCTCTCTCGTCGAGATGAGAGACACACAGAGACGAAGAGTCATTCCGCAAAACGCTGAAAAATACGCGCGAGCCGCGTAGCAGAAGCGAGAAGCTTCGTTAGTCTCGCGCGCGAGCGCGAGGATTGTACAAAGGCCGGCGTAAGAGATAAAGGCAAGAGAGACAGAGAGAGAAAGAAGGGAATGCGAATAAATTATCTATTTTCGTGGTCGGGTGAATCAAAGTCTCTCGCGTGACGTGTGCGCAGAGAGGAAGTGCAGTGAGTAATAAGAAGACGCAGCCGCGAAATCGCTCTTTGTGCTCAGCACTGTACGCGCGTAAAGTGCGAATTAAAAAAACGCAGCGGCGTACGAGCACGCTTACCATAATTGACTTTTAAATCAAGCTCGCACGCGCGCGTGTGACACTCGGATTTGGTGACTATATACGTACGCGCGCGCATTGCATCTGGCGTTCTCGTTCTGGGCGTACGTACCGAAGCGATTACAATGCTCCAGGCGGCGCGGCGATCGGATTCGCGACATTCCGATATAATAAAAATTACGCGCCTGCTTTATAACTGAGACATCCGCAATTAAGGCGATAAGATTAGTCTCTCTCTCTCTCTCTCTTGCCAGCGACTGAGGCCAGCCGATAAATAAAGCCCGGCTTCTTTCCGCGCAATAAACGCTTAATCCGCGAGATTTCCCGGGACACGCTTATATACCCTCCTCTTTTCTCTCCCTCTCGCGTTCTCTCTCGACTCTATATACCAATAAAGCAAGGAGAGGAAAAAAATCGTAGCTCGTTCGTCACTCCGAAAAAATGCCTTTGTTTACACGGAACACACACACATATATATGTACTCTCGTCTTACACACGCTCTCTCTCTCTCTCTCTCTCTCTCTGTCCCTTATCGCTCACTCGCGTATACGTACAACGCTATTATTATGATTCTCATACACATACGCATGCATATTGGTGAGCGGGTTACATAAAAACAGAGCGAGGGCGGTCTTATCAGCGACTTCCGAGAATTTCCCTCGCGGGGCCACGCCGTAAGCGCGCCGAAAAAGATAGGTGAGCAGCAGGCGTCTTATCCTCTCCGAGGAGGTGCAGTATTATACTGGAAGACACACCCGTGCCTGCCTACTGATGTATATATGTATATGCACGTGCTATAAGTATACATGTATAAAGCATGCTCGCGTAGCAGTGTAGTAGTAGTATGAACATGTGTATATATATATATAGATATATTTTGACGAAGCGGCTCGCGCGGAATATCAACAGGTCCCGAGCGAGCTACGCGCGGGTATAACCGCGAGAGAAAGAAGGATGTGATGTATACCGCGCACAAGAACGCACATGCATAGACACACACACACACACACACACATGCGCGTAAACGTATACGTACCTTGGTTGCGGAGCCGTCTCCTCCCCTTCTTATCTCGCTCTCTCTCCTCTGTCTTCTCCGCTCTCTCTCTCTCTCTCTTTCTCTCTCTTGTACACCTGCACACTACGGCACACTTGCGAAGTTTTCGCTCTCTCTCTCTCTCTCTCTCTCTCTCTCTCTCTCTCTCTCTTTGGGCTGCGGTCTCGCGCGCGCGGTAGCCTCACTACTCTCCGTGTAGTAGCGGGCACATGTATATATATGTATATATACGCGAAACTCGCACTCGCACAACAGCAGAAGAAACCGCTCTCGCGCGAACGATCTCTCTCTCTCTCTCGGTCTCCACGAAGGTGTATCAATGTCGTCGACAGTGCTTCGCCTCCATGGCTGCTCCTCTCGTTCACTCACTCTCTCTCAGCGCTGTTTAAAGGCCGGTTGCGGCGGCTCGGCAGCTCCTCTCGCGCTGCACTTGTCCTCGGGTTCCCAGGCACGCCGCATATTTTTCTCTCCTCAATCTTATGCCCCTCTCTCACTCCCGCTCGTCGTTCTCTCACTTGTTACCTTACTCACTCACACACCTTTGCGAGTCTTTCTGCGAGAAAGATGGGAGCTGATCTGATAAGCGTTATAGACATATATGACAACGGGGAGAGATCGGCGAGGCATGTGCGGCGATCGGCGCACGCTGCTGGTTCCTCCCTTGCTTTGCTTCAATGCTCCGTTCGGTTGCTACAACGGGCAGAGGCGCATGTATGTATACGTATACGAGTATATCTTCTAGGTATATACGGTGTTACAATACGACGGCTGCACGCCACGCGCTCGCGTGCATGTACGTATATATATTAAGGAGTACGTGTATGTATATTCTGCCACAGTCACTCTATACTCGCGGTCTCTCACGGGCGCGTGTCGCTCGTATACGCTGCGCTTGTATACTACGGGCGCGGACCACACTCTACTATAGTATACTACACACGCGCGCGCCTGGCTTGAAAATGGCGAAAGCCAGTCAGCGAGAGCGAGCGAGCGAGTGAAAGAAAAAAAACACGCACACACGCACGCACGCACACTTGTTGAGGCCGGAACTCTTTCGTTCCGACTGCTGCTGGACGGCTGCTGTGCTCTCTGACGTCGCTATACATACGTGTAGCATACATATAACGACGACGATGATCGTTGTCGATGAGTATACTTAAGTATACATTGCGTTTGTCGATGTGTGTCGGTCGGCTTTCTCACGCGGAATTCGAAAATAAAAACGGACGGTAGTGTTTAGATTGATATAGCGCGCGGCGGCGGCAGCGACGGGTAACGCGCGGCCAACGGTACGCGTCAGCACTGATCGCGGCCGCGAGGAGATGCGACTACTACACCGCGCGCGCCAGAGAGGAACGCACTCGCCGCGCGGCGGCAAGGCAACGGCGAGGCGCTATACGCGCGACGATAGCGCCGCCGCGAGCGAACCGCGCGACTGCGCAAAATCCCCCTGCATGCATGTGCAGCAAATACGAGTTAAGCGCGTGATAGTTTTTTTTTGTTAAAGGAGTGAGTGGGAATGTTGTACGTACCTGCGTGCTCCGATATAAGTATGAATGGAATCGGAGGCTTTCGGAGGCTGCTGGCAATTTCTCAAGTAGGTGAGTACGAAAGTGGAGTTTTGGCTAGTTTTAGGGGTTAAGAGAAAGGCTTGGATGTGGGAAAAGAGCGCGAAATCGGTGCATCGGGTGGCGAAAGAATGCGGCGCGTGCGCGACAGCGCTGCGGAGAGGATCGGCCGAGAGATGAATGCACGAGTAGTACGTGCGCGTACAGCGTGTTACCTATATATCTATATACATGCGTGTACCTATACGTGTATAACATATATATAGGCGCGGCAGACGGGTTCTGAGTTATGAAAGTTCGCGGAAGCGCGACAATGGGACAATGCCGCTCTGCGGATCAATTTCGGCGCGGCGAGCGGGTTATTTTCTCTCCTCGTTTATTACGAGAGAGCGAAAGGGTGAGAAAGGAGGGTTAATGAAAGAGAGCTTTTCATCGGCCGTTTTCGCGAAAGTTGCTCACGCACGCAGCATTGTGCTCATTGATAAGGCCATGCCAGCTGATGTGGCTGTCGTTGGGAGAGCGGAAAGTTTGATGGCCAGTTAGATTCTTAATAGCGAGCGGGATTGATTTATAGTCTTCGTTTGCGTAAGCTGCTGTACGTGGTTAGTTTGAATGGACGTGAGGATAACGTTATATCATTATATTGTTGCAGTTTTTGCATTTTATGGAAGCAGACGCGTTTCAGGGTTTTGGAGTTTGGACGTTTTGGGAAATGTTGATGAAGGTAACAAACAGGGGCGAATGCAAAGTAGTATATCCGACGATCTTTTTTTAAGGAAGTGATGCGAAAAAAAACAATTTTTAAAATTTTTAAACCCAAGTAGCCGGGGGATATGAGGTCCACGCATATAACGGGATGCCATAGTCCTACCATTACCGACCGAGCAATTGGCACAGTTTCAAGCTTATTAAAAATGAAATACATAAAATCACAAAAAATCAAGAGAACACTTCGCTGCAGTTTTGAACGATCTATCACCCAGTACAAGTTTGAAGTCGAAATATCAAGTGGTTTTTGCAAAAACTTTGAAAGAAATCGAATTTTGTTTTGTTCAAAGTTTTTGCAAAAACCACTTTATATGTCGACTTCAAACTTGTATTGGGTGATAGATCGTCCAAAACTGCAGCGAAGTGTTCTCTTGATTTTTTATGATTTTATGTATTTCATTTTTAATAAGCTTGAAACTGTGCCAATTGCTCGGTCGGTAATGGTAAGACTATGGCACCCCCATAAGGGAGTGTATAGACATGAAAAAATAAGCAAAATGGTTATTTAAATAAATTTTAAACCCACGTAGCCGGAGGATATGAGGTCCACGCATATAAGGGAGTCATGTAGACATGAAAAATAAGCAATACGATTATTTAAATAATGTTTAAGGATATGGCTTATACCAGCAGAGTTCTCTGCCGTACCGACCACAATGTTTTTAATTAAATATTAATTGCTTTACCTTGAATTCTGAGAGTCGACGCACAAAGGCAAACTTATTATCTAATTTCTCGTCAAATTTTAGATAAATCTATTGGAAAATAAAGACGAAATTTAAAAAATCGCAACGTCGCATATTACTATATTAGCCTCAAAATATGACATCTTGCGATTTTTCAAATTTCATCTTTATTTTTCAATAGATTTATCTGAAATTTGACCGGGAATTAGATAATAAGTTTGCCTTTGTGCATCGACTCTTGGTGGGTTCGGTACGGCAGAGAACTCTGTCGGTATAAGGCATCCCCTTTAAGGGGATGCCCAAGTAGCCGGGGGATATGAGGTCCATGCATATTAGAAAATTATGTAGATGTGCGACAGACAATTATTTATAGTATCCCTC
Organism: Torymus aiolomorphi; assembly: GCA_036365515.1. Classification (NCBI taxonomy): domain Eukaryota; kingdom Metazoa; phylum Arthropoda; class Insecta; order Hymenoptera; family Torymidae; genus Torymus; species Torymus aiolomorphi. The sequence continues at coordinate 260,308,783 of CM070873.1, forward strand.
GCCTACTTGGGTTTAAAAATTATTTAAATAATCGTTTGCTTATTTTTTCATGTCTATATGACTCCCTTATATGCGTGGACCTCATATCCCCCGCCTACTTGGGTTTAAAAATTGTTTAAATAATTGTCTTGCTTATTGTTGCACGTCTACGTAATTCCCTAATATGCGTAGACCTCATATCCTCCGCCTACTCCCCTCTCTCGCTCTCTCTCTCTCTCTGCACTCATTTCATTTTAAATATTTTATTGTTTTATCTTACTCTTGGGGGGGAGGGGGGGGCTGGAAATGCCCCTGGTAACAAGAGTTGAGGATTATCCCTTAGACCGATCCTTAATGGTCGTCGGGTAATTAACGTGTCATAAAATTTCTAGAATCTTGCTAATAACAGATGGTTGATTTTCAGCGTAACTGGAGTAAAATGGAGCGAAAATTTTCTATACATAGAATTTCTTAAAGTTTTAAATTGTCTGCATATAAGATTCTTCTTTATATTTCAAACTTGAATGATTGATATTAGTGTCGTTTTTTATTTATAATAACTCATAAATCGCTGCAATCGTTACTTGCAATTACTGTGCAAAATAAAGATATTGTTTATGTATCTTTATAAAATTTTTCGAATAGTTTTAATAAATATAATCTTTTAACAAATATTCGCTTGTGGAAATTACAAAATGTATAAACATGTATAAAAAAAAATAATAATTAAACCTAAGAAAATGTAAGAAATTATAACTTTCTATAAGATATGGATACTTTTCAAGGTGTTTTGCGTTTTCTAACAATTTGTATTATATTTATTTATTATAGTATTTACTTTTCAGGAATTTAAATAATAATGTTTTTATTTAATGTTGATGATGATGATGATGATAATGTTAAAAAATGGAAAATCATATAACTATAATAATATAAATTTACATTTTCCTATGATTTCTTATAATTCTTTAAACGTACTTTCCCATTATATTATATTTTTCGATTTCTGCTGGCGCTGTACTTTGCACATCGTTATGTATACTTAAGTACATAGCGTTATTTATTTTATACCACTCTAACCTCAAAATCACAACTTTGATATGATTTTTCGGCGCTCGTAGTATAAAATACCGTTCGAAACTAGTGCGTAAGTCGATTATTTAGGTGGTGTGACTTTTTGCACGAGCGAAGCGAGTAATCGACTTCCCCACCCGTGTCGAAATGTACTATTGTATATTTAAAATTTAAAACTACTGAAATTTAAATGACCTTATGCCGTATGCACACATTTTTATGAGCAGACGTCATTTTCACCGAAATATTCTGCTACATCACCTGGACAAGATTCCAGTAATTAAGGGGCTTCCACATAATCCTCTTAATGTTGGTTTCCCCTTAACGGTAGTTGAGTTTTAGTGACCATGAATCTTACAATCTTACCTATCGATAATAGCCGTATGACATTCCTCATACCTCTCAAAAGTAACCGTTGTACATATTGGTCTTAACCTACAGGAGTAAGGATTATCTCTACCATTAGCTCCGGCGGCTCGGGACACTCTTAACGGCCGACCAATAAGAGACAACTATCCGCTTGTCTACTTGTGGTTTGAGAGAAATATAAGCTAGGTGTGAACGGAGCTATTGCTCAGTCAGATTCTGGCGCGAAATACTCGCACAACCGTGCTGCTATATGAAAATGATCAGCAGTTGACTGTGCTGGCACGCTCTTTTCTACATTTTGCCGTTAACGGCTAGAGTTCTGCGTTTGTACTTTCATTTGTTTTTAAACATTTCGAGGTCGTGCGCTATTGGCGCAGGAAGCATGCGAGCCCCGAGTCCTGTGAAGAATGGACGATTTTGACATCTATGCGGACTTGCCGGCCTTTAATCCCGAAGAAGAGGAAAGCGAGAGTGTAAGTATAGGACCTGACGTTGGTTATAATTTTGTTCGTATATTCTTAATTGATTTTTGGCCGTTGTTATATGTACGACAGAGTTCCTAACCTCAAAAAATGTACAACATGTATTAATAGATGAAAGGATACTTGAAAATTTTTAAAATTACATAAATTTTGACAATTAGGTATTAGTAATTGACTAAAGAAATAATATTCCTTCTTGTGTGGAAACTATTTTCTTGTGAAAAGTAGACGATAGTAAAGTACGAACTTTACGATGGATGTGTTAAAACGTTATTTGTTCGACAGATTTCCAAACCTCAAAATGTACGATATACATATTAAAACATGAAAGGACACTTGGAAATTTTGACAATTTTTGATAATTGACTAAAGAAATAATATTCTTTCTTGTGTGGAAACTATTTTTTTGCTTGTTATATCAAAGTTCTCGTTACTGAAACGATGAGTATTTTTGTCGCAGTAGACAAATCTGTCGTACATATAGTAACGCCGTTGATTTTTTGTTATTACTCATTTTGTTGGTTTATGTTTCTGTGTAGGTTACTGAGCTGAGAGAGAAGTATGAGAATTTGGAAAAGGATCAGCGTGATTTGAGAGCCAAGTTGGAAAAACTTGAAAGTCTCAATGGTACATTGAAAACCAATTTTTCCTCTTTGCTGAAAACCGCTAAGGCGGAGATCGCGAGGAAAGATCGCGCGATAACTGATTTGAGATCACAGTATGTATTTTGTTTTTTGCATATGCTTCGATAATTGGTTATATTTGTACTAACCTAAGTGTTTGGTTTTAGGTTAGATAGCACCTTGTTTCGAAGGCAACATCAACGAAATAATAAGAATAATAATTATCAGCCTCCACAAGTTCCTGTGAATGGAGGTTACATAAATCCACAGGATCAACTTCAGTTGCTATTTCAGTGTAAATTTAGTATTCCACCTCCTTTGATTGAACCTGCATATAGTCGAGCAAAGGAGCCATGTAATTATTATAATGGATATCAATATGATAATCAATACATAAATTCTTCTGTTTCTCACGAAACTCCAGCTGAGGTTAAACCTGCTGTAGAAGAACTTGTAAAAATGGAATATTATTGTTCTAAAGAAGCCAGTGATAATGATAGTGATGATGGAGTGATTAACAAGACACAATACAGAAGTACTGTATATGGAGAAAGATTGCGCAAAAAACTAATGGAAGAAAAGGAAAATGAAAGAAAAAAGAAAGAAGAAGAAAGAAAAATAGCAAAAGAAAGAGAAAATGAGAAAGGAAAGGTGGAAGAGGAGAAGCTGTTAAAAGAAAAAGAAAGGGAAAAGGAAAGGCTGGATAGAGAATCTAAGATTCAAAGAGAGAGAGAAGTTGAAAAAGGGAGAAAAGATGAAGAAAAGTTCATGAAAGAAAAAGAAAGGGAAAAGGAAAAGCTGGATAGAGAATCTAAGATTCAAAGAGAGAGAGAAGTTGAAAAAAGGAGAAAAGAGGAAGAAAAGTTCATGAAAGAAAAAGGAAGGGAAAAGGAAAAACTGCATAGAGAATCTAAGATTCAAAGAGAGAGAGAAGTAGAAAAAAGGAGAAAAGAAGAAAAGCTTATGAAAGAAAAACAAAGGGAAAAGGAAAAACTGCATAGAGAATTTAAGATTCAAAGAGAGAGAGAAGTAGAAAAAAGGAGAAAAGAAGAAGAAAAGTTCATGAAAGAAAAAGAAAGGGAAATGGAAAAGCTGGATAGAGAATCTAAGATTCAAAGAGAGAAAGAAGTTGAAAAAACGAGAAAAGAAGAGGAAAAGCTCTTGAAAGATCAAGAAAGAGAAAAGCTAAGAATAGAAGAAGAATTAAAGATTTTACAGGAAAAAGAAGTTGAGAGAAAGAGAAAAGAAGAGGAAAAGCTCTTGAAAGATCAAGAAAGAGAAAAGCTAAGAATAGAAGAAGAATTAAAGATTTTACAGGAAAAAGAAGTTGAGAGAAAGAGAAAAGAAGAGGAAAAGCTCTTGAAAGATCAACAAAGAGAAAAGCTAAGAATAGAAGAAGAATTAAAGATTTTACAGGAAAAAGAAGTTGAGAGAAAGAGAAAAGAAGAGGAAAAACTCTTGAAAGATCAAGAAAGAGAAAAGCTAAGAATAGAAGAAGAATTAAAGATTTTACAGGAAAAAGAAGTTGAGAGAAAGAGAAAAGAAGAGGAAAAGCTCTTGAAAGATCAAGAAAGAGAAAAGCTAAGAATAGAAGAAGAATTAAAGATTTTACGGGAAAAAGAAGTTGAGAGAAAGAGAAAAGAGGAAAAGCTCTTGAAAGATCAAGAAAGAGAAAAGATAAGAAAAGAAGAAGAATTGAAGACTTCAAATCGAAGGGAAAACGAAAAAAGAAGAAAGGAAGAGGAAAAATACTTAAAACAAAAAGAGAGAGAAATAAAGATAAAGGAAGAAGAATTAAAGAGATTAAAAGATAAAGAAAATCGGAGGAAGAAAACAGAAGAAGAAAAACACCTGGAAAAAGTGGAAAAGGAAAAAATAAAGGAAGAATTAAAGATGCTGAGTCAAAAAGCAGACATCGAAGCAGAACTTCTGCAACTATCTGAAAAAGAAAAAATAACAGATGAATTGATGATGCTCAATGCAAAAGCAGACATTGAAGCAAAACTCTATAAACTATCTGAAAAAGAAAAAATAAAAGATGAATTGATGATGCTGAATACAAAAGCAGACATCGAAGCAAAACTCTATAAACTATCTAGAACAGAAAAAATAAATGTAGAATTGATGATGCTGAATGAAAAAGCTGACATTGAAGCTAAACTCTTTAAATTAAATGAAAAAGAAAGAATAAAAAAAGAGTTGAAGATGTTAGATGAAAGATCAAGGGATGAGGGAAAACTACATAAAAAAGAAAGATCAAAAGAGGAATTCAAGATTCAAAATGAAAAAGAAATTGAGAAGAAAAGTGAATGTCTTGATAAAGTAAATAACAAAGAAAATTTGTCTCTTGTAAATGAAACAACACATGCAATAGAAAGTGTATTCTTATGTAAACAGTCAGAAACCATAAAATCTACTTCAGGAGCAATAGTTGTAGAAAAATTAGACTTACCTTCAAAAGAAGATATAAAGAAATACACAAATTGCAATGGCTTTCATAAGGAAAATAATAACCATAACAATTATTATAATGGTAGAAAGAATTATTATAGATCATTGATGCATAAAGATGATAGAGATCATAATCATTATTATCATGTTAAAGAAAAACGCAATGATCTACATTATACTCGCATAGATCCTCGATGTAGTAGACGGGATCTACACGATGATCACGAAAAAAATTATCGTCATAGAAGTTCACATCGTCATAAATCGCGAGATAATGAAAAAAGTAGTAGTAAACACAGGTATAAAGAAGATATCAGATCCAGAGATCATAAAAAATCAAAAGAGAAACACACTCGAACTCCTAAGAAAATGAAACCCTACAAAAATGAGGAAGATGGTAAAATAATATTAGAAAATCATAGTATAGATAAGAAACACAAAGAAAAAGTTAAAACTCCAAAACGTAAGAGAAAGTCTAATTCTGAAGAAAAATCTCCACATAAATGTAAACGTAGGAAAACAAACATTGGAGATTCTAATGCTGTTCATATTTTGGGCAGAAATGAAATGTTGGAAACTGATATTTTCGAATTGGAACCAAAAGAAAGCATTGTAAAAGAAGAAAGGACCAAAAATAGAGAAGACAGTGCAATTAATAATATAGAAAATATTAACCAAATTATTAATGGAGGTAAAAATGCAGAAGAAAAGAAAACTACACCAGGAGATAAAATAGAAGCTTTGTTAGAGGAATTAGAAGAAGGTGAGATCATTGATACACCGGATGAGTTTATGGTTGATGAAGAAATGGAAAGTAACAAAAAGACTGAAATAAATTTAGATATAATTGAAAAGAAATTGAAAATTAAGGAAGACAACACATTGAATGATAAGGTAATTAATCATGAATTTTATAACACATCATGCAAGACTGTTGTTGAAGATAATAAATCTGAGAAAATGAGTATAAATGAGGATGAAAAAACTGCAAGTACTCTAGAACTAAAGAATGAAGAAAGTAAGAGGATTGAAAAAGAGACTCTGATTTCTATTCTTTCACAAGATGAGTCTGGTGCATGTAATGATGCGAGATTAATATCTGAAAAAATAGAAGATAAAGTTCCAGAAAACTCAATATTAATTGGAAAATCACTGGAAAATGGAAATAATGATACCATACCAACTATTACGAATGTCAACATTCAAAAGCAAGAGAATAGTCAACTGGATACAAATGAGATGAATGGAAAAACTTCATGTGAAGATATGGAAATAGAGACAGTTTTAACAATGAAGAATGTAGAAACTGTGCAAAATACTGTAAACGAAAACGATCATGGCGAAAAATTAGAAACAAAGAAATCTGAAGAAAAAGACAATTGCACTGAGACAAGTAATAGTTTACCAAAAACTTTGTTACAGAAGAAAGTAAATATACAGCTTAATGATGTCAGCTTAAAAGATAAAACACTTTTCAAACCTTTAGTAAAAGCGGAGATGTCAATTAAAAATAAAGTTGTTAGTACCGGTGCAATTAGGACACCAATAGATATTTCAAAATTAAAAGCAGCTAGAAATATTATTATAGTGAAACGTCGTAGGAGGCCAGTGCATTTGTCAGACAGTCCACCAGTCGTAGTGAGTTATCATGATAATGCTAACAATTCTAGAAAAGTAATCAGTTGAAATGCACATATATGTACATACCAAGTTGGAAATAATTCTAATCAATTATTAGGCTTTATTTATAGTTTGTATGTACTTTGTACTTGTATCTGTACATTTCCATGTATCATATATCTGTATCATATAAAGAGTTGAATATTCTTTAAGCTTGTACAAAAAACTTTTGATGTTATATTTAGTGTACGTACATCCAGGTACGATTTTTATATTTTTCTATGAAAAATGATAAAATGTAAATACATACCTACCTAATTATTATATTTGTTAAACTATTATAATGAAAATAAATTATTAAAAAATTTCTACATATATATACTTTGCATTATTTATTAATTACCATTAATCTATTACCTATATGGCTATATTAATTAACTAATGAATGAATTAATAGTTTTTTGCTTAGAAGTTTATGTAGTATTTTGTTAAAATTCAAATAATATTTGTTATTTTTTCAAAAGCATTACTGCTGATAAAAAAAGTCCTCTGTAAAGGTGCCCAATTTTATACATATTATTGTATTTAGTATTTCAACGTCTTGTACCTTGTTATTACAAACAAATTTGGCTTTCTTGATTGCATCTTGTATAAAATTTACCTTTTGGAAAATTCATACAAAATATTGAATATACATAGACCTCGATATTTCAAAATAATAGAATAAAATATTATTTGAAGAAAATTTTATGCTTGATAAATTATACACATTTGGAAACAAAATAATTTTTTTGAATATGAAAAAACGAAAAGATTTCTAAACAATGTTTAAATTTATCATACTGATAAGTAGTCCACTGTTCCTCTATTCCATACCGATTTTCTACTTTCGCGCGAAAAATATACTACTGTTCCACCTTAGGACGTTGAACGATTTATGTATATATAAGTAAACAATTAAAATAAATGTAAAGATGAAAATATCTAAAAAAAATATTAATAAAAGTGTCACTTTTTCATAGTATTGTTAACTGGGCATCATGATTGAAAATAGGTTATAGAGGGGTTTATAATTTGCTGAACCAGTTTGAACGCTTAGCGAGTGTCCACATATATAAGCGTCTATCATGTGCCTTGTCTCTTATTTGATGTCTCATGTCTCAAGTACGAAGAAAATCGTTGTCCGAATTCTTATTCGCCTTGTTAAGACTAGCGTCAGCGCTCCTCGCGGCCAAAATTCGAACTGCTTGGATAAACACAGCTGATTAGCATGAGCGGTATACGAACCAAAGATTATTTAATTAAAAAATAAAATAAGTAATGATCCGATGAACGTCTTAAAATCATTTATTGATTTGTCTGATATTATCAGATATATTGGCAATGGAACAAGGCCTTATGTGGAAGGCGAAAGAGTTTATAAGGCTAATCATATAATATTTTGTGGGTAAAGTAATGATTGCTCAGCAGAGATAATAGCACTGTTCCTAAAAACGTCGGGTTTACAAGAACATTTCACTTTGAGGAATTTGGAATCTGTTTTCTTCAAGTGGCAAAAATGCTTCAATTCTACAGCTTCATACATTTTTGAAGCTGTTTGTTTTAGCTTACCCCACTGTTGTTTTAAATCCGTGCAAGATGCATCTTGAATAATACATGATGGAGTTCTTAAAAAAATTAACACATTTTATAAGTAAATGCTTTAAATATTTACTCATCATTAAGAAAATAAACAAAACAATAATTTTGAACTGACTTGTGAAGGTGAATTAAAACTGCAACAGAGTGTTTGCATTTTCCCAAAATACCAGCTTTACAAGAGCACACACAATGAATGATATTTTCATCAGCACATACATTTGAAAAGATCTTTACTCTTATTTCATGAGGAGGTTCTTATAAATCCGACGTTTTTAGGCACAATGCTATTATCTCTGCTGAGCAATTATTACTTTTTTTAGTTAACCCACAAAATATTATATGATTAGCCTTATAAACTCTTTCGCCTTCCACATAAGGCCTTGTTAATGCTAATCAGCTGTGTTTATCCTTCAATAAGCAGTTCGAATTTTGGCCGCGAGGAGCGCTGACGCTGGTCTTAACAAGGCGAATACATTTATTGTTTTTTTTTCTTCCTTATGAGGTATCAGCTCCAGGCAACGTCCTCAACTCCTCAGCTATACATTTATAGTTTATGGCAATAGATAATTATACAGAAAAAATTACCATAGATTAGAAATTATTAAGATTGCGGACAACGATTTTTTTCGCGCTTGAGACATGAGACAAGAGACAAGGCACATGAGACACTATTATGGACATTCGCTTACTCTATAATCATGTTTGTATACCGTGATTTTACATGTAGGACCGTGCGGCATAAGGGAGATTGTACATAAGGGTGATGCGATGTGCTGCGATGTGGCGCAGCGCAGGGGCCTTTCTACATATGTGTGTTCTGTGTGTTCCCGACAAAGACAGATATATCTGTTCCTGTCGTAAATAATAGCGTTTGAGTAGAAACCACACACTCGTCAATGAGGGATGCGCGCCCTCTATAGATTGGATTTTTACTAATTAGGAGCGCCATGCGGTGCTGTTAGTCGGCTCACGCCAAGCGAACTAAGCGGTCGCATGCCCAAGTTGTAATTCTCTTGTATACTTGTTATTTGAGATTATTAAATATATACTAAATAAACCACACCTTTCTTTCTCATTGAGTATTAATAATAAATAACAGGTTATGGGCCCAGGGTTTCTGGCTCTAGTAAAACAAAAGTGGCTTAAAAAATAAAGTGTTTCAGTGCAAATCGAATACAAAAATAAAGTTAAGTGTATTACGTGTATACTTGTGTATTTGACTGCAAATAAACAAAAGGAAACAATGGAGAAGGAAATAATAAAAATCTGTAGATTGAAAGGAAGTGAGAATTGGGCGAAATGGAAATTTCAAATAAAAATAATGTTTATATCAAAAGGGATATATGACATCGTAGAAGGAACGACCGCAAAACCAGTAGCTCCAACGAACGAAGAAAAAGAAGCAGATGCATTTTTGGAAGATAGATATCTAAAGGAGCTGGCTGAATGGATAAAAAACGATGGTATTGCACAAAAATATATAGTAACATCTATAGAAGACTCGCCGATGCTGCACATAATAAACTGCTCCAGTTCAAAGGAAATGTGGGCGAAATTGCTTAAAGTGTATGAAAATAGATCTGACACGAGTATTCATTTGCTACAACAAAAATGGTTTAATTATCAAAAGAATTCCTGTGACGATATTGAAACTAACATTTCGAAAATTCAAGATTTGTGTTGTAAATTGAAGGCTCTCGGTGAAACCATATCAGACAGCATGTTAATAACGAAAATCATTATGACTCTCCCAGAAGAGTATAATCATTTTGTTTCGGCTTGGGAATCAACAAATACAGAAGAAAAAACGATTGATAATCTGACTGCTCGTCTGATAATGGAAGAAACAAGAAAAAAGTCACAGAAAAACGATCAAAGTGTAGCCTTGTTAACAAAAAATGTGCAAAAAGTGTCTGTAAAAGGAAAAAATTCAACGTCAAGTGAACATGCAAAAAGTGCAAAAATGCATGATGTTGAATGTTATAATTGCAAGAAAAAAGGCCATTATCGAAAAGACTGTTGGTTTCTAGAAAAGAATAAACAGAAACGTCCAGAAAATAAAAATTCGAAGAAGGATTCAAGCAGAAACGAAAACGAAAATTCTCTCATTGGATTCGAGGAAACATCATTTACACTGACCCACACCAGCGGACACGAAAACAAAAGAATGTGGCTTCTCGACTCCGGAGCTTCTTCGCACATGAGTGGCAACAAGGAGCTGTTTACGTTTATGGAGGATTTCGAGAATCCAGTACCGGTCCGTATAGGCGATGGTCGTATCGTGGATGGAGTAGGTAAGGGAAATGTAAAAATACTTGCGTTCAACGAAAATGTATGGGTAGAAAAGAATATTGTAGATGTATTGTATGTACCCGATATACCTTTTAATTTATTTTCGATGGGCAGTGCTCTTGCGAAAGGTTTATTTTTAACATCATCTAACGTAAAATGTACCTTTTATAAAAATAAAGAGATTGTCGCAATAGCTGAGAGAAATAATAATAAAGAAATTTTCAAAATGAAATTTAAAATTAAAGAGAATGTTGTAAATTTATTGCACAATGTAAATATAAATAAAAAAGAAGTAAATAACTCAGAAAACGATGAATTGAAAGAAAATAAAAATAAAGATAATACCTTAAAACTATGGCACGAACGATTTGTGCATCAAAATTGCGAACATGTAAAGCAACTATTGATTAAAAATAATATAAAAGTAAAAGATACTGATTTCTTTTGCGAGGCTTGTGTTTATGGTAAAATACATAGACTACCGTTTAAAATGAGTGAATCAAAATCAAAACAAGTTGGAGATTTACTTCATGCCGACGTATGTGGTCCGATGGAGGTAGAATCGCTCGGTGGTTCGCGTTATTTTCTTTTATTCAAAGATGACTATTCGAGTTATGTTACAATTTATTACTTAAAAAATAAAAGTGAAGTAGCAAAATGTTTTGAAGGATTTATTTTAAAAATGAAAAATGAAACAGGTAAATCAATTAAGATTTTACGCACTGATAATGGATTAGAATTCATAAATAAACGAATGTCTGAATTAACACAAAAGCATGGAATAAAACATGAACGTACCGTCCCGTATACGCCGCAACAAAACGGCAAGGCAGAGAGAGAAAACAGAACACTTGTAGAAGCAGCTAGAACGATTCTTATTAAAAGTAGTTTGAATAAAAGCCTATGGGCTGAAGCGATTAATACAGTTTCTTATGTTTTGAATCGTACTAGAAAAACAAATGTTGAAAATAAGATTCCGTATGAACTATGGCATAAAAGACAAACTAACTTTTTACATTTAAGAGTGTTTGGAACACCTGTGTTCACGCACATACCAAAACAAAAGAAAAAAAAAAGTGGGATGCAAAGGCAGAATCTGGTATTTTTGTAGGTTACGATGAAAATGTAAAGGCGTATAAAATTTTAATGGATAAATCAAAGAGATAAAATTACATCGAGATGTAATTTTTTAAACGAATTAGAAAAATCTCATGTAAAGATAGAAAAAGATAAATATTATTATGTAAAAATATTGAATTTTGAAAACAAATTGTCTTTAAAAAATATGAATCAAAATGAAAACAACATTCATGAAGAAAATAATCGAAATGAACAAATAATTGAAAATGTAGAAAATAATTATAATGAACAAATAATTCAAAATATAGAAAACAATCGTAATGAACAAATAATTGAAAATGTTGAGAATGATCAAAATGAACAAATTGTTGAACAAATACAAAATAATTACGATGAACAGAGTATTGAATACAATCAAAACAATTTTAATGAACAATTAGTAGAACAAGCTGAAAATAATTTTGATGTAAATTTAGAAAATCGTGATGATGTTTTAAGTAATGTAAGTGAACAAAGTCTTCACGAAAATGATGAAAATATTGTAATGGAAAATCCTGTAAACAACAACGAAAATGAAAGCTATAATTTGCGTTCACGTAATATAAATCGACAACCAGAAAGACTAGGAATTCCTTTGATATATGATGATAATTTTGATATTGAAGAATTATTTATGTGCCAAATAAGTAATCCAACAAATTATAATGATGCAATAAATAGTAAAGATGCGCATAAATGGAAACAAGCTATGAAAGTCGAATTTGACTCCTTACTTAAAAATAGTACATGGAAGTATGTAAAAGCTCCGAGTAATGTTAAAATTTTAAAAAATCGATGGGTTTTTTCAACAAAAACAAATAAAGAGAATGGGGATAAAATTTATAAAGCTAGATTAGTAGCTAGAGGGGATGAACAACGTTCAGGTATTGACTATTATGAGACTTTTAGTCCAGTAGCCCGACACGACTCAATTAGAATATTTTTATCCGTTGCTGCAAGCGAAAGAATGTATCTTGTACAATTTGATGTAATAGCAGCATTTTTATATGGAAAATTGAAGGAAATTATTTATATGTATCAGCCTCAGGGATTTTCAAATGGTAAAAACGAGATTTGTAAACTAGATAAAAGTTTATATGGACTAAAACAATCTGCTAAATGTTGGAATGAAAAATTTGTTAAACATTTAGAATTATTTAATATATACGCAACGAATGCTGATCCTTGCTTATTTGTGAGCAAAGATAAAACAGAAAAGATTATGTTAACTATACATGTTGACGATGGTATAATTGCTTGTAAAAATAAACAAAAAATTCAAAATCTAATTTCGCATTTGCAAAAAGATTTTAGAATGACTATTTGTAAATTAAATGTATTCCTAGGGATAGAGATAACTCGTTTGGCGAACGGATGCTTATTTATTAATCAAAGTGAATTTGTAAAAACAATTGTAAAACGATTTAATATGGAAAATGCAAATGAAGTATGTACACCGTTCGATTCACAAACAAAATTAGAAAATTTCGAAAATGATAATATTCTAAGCAATATACCGTACAAAGAGGCTATCGGTAGTTTAATGTTTTTAGCAATTGTTAGTAGACCTGATATATCATTTTCAGTGGGAGTTTTAAGTAGATATGCAGATAAACCTGCACAAGGTCATTGGAATTGCGTAAAACGTTTAATAAGATATTTAAAAGGCACATTAGATTATGGTATAGTTTATGGAAACAATAATTTAAGTAAACATGTACAATTTAATGCATATAGCGATGCAGATTTCGCAGGCGAATATGAAACGCGTAGATCAACGTCAGGATACGTAATAAAATTAGGAAATGATATAATTTCATGGAGTTCTAAAAAACAAAAATCGGTTGCATTGTCAACGACAGAATCTGAATTTATCGCTGCCTGCGGAGCTGTACAACAATTAATATGGCTAGATAGAGTACTTCGTGAGATAATTGATTGTAGTTTTCAAACCCCGGTACTTTACATTGACAATCAGAGTACGATAAAAATAATTAAAAATCCGCAATTTCATTGTAGAACAAAACATATTGATGTTAAGTACAATTTTATTCGAGAAAGGTATCATGAAAATTTTTATATGATTAAATATGTATGTTCAAAAAATCAGCAGGCCGATATTTTCACAAAAGGATTGTCGAGAGAAAATTTTGAGCGTTTACGTAACGATATCGGTATTTGCAAAATGTAAATTGTAAGATCGCAAATATGTGCTTTCTAAGTGGGAGTGTCGTAAATAATAGCGTTTGAGTAGAAACCACACACTCGTCAATGAGGGATGCGCGCCCTCTATAGATTGGATTTTTACTAATTAGGAGCGCCATGCGGTGCTGTTAGTCGGCTCACGCCAAGCGAACTAAGCGGTCGCATGCCCAAGTTGTAATTCTCTTGTATACTTGTTATTTGAGATTATTAAATATATACTAAATAAACCACACCTTTCTTTCTCATTGAGTATTAATAATAAATAACAGTTCCGTTTATGTAAGACAGAGACAGACATAGAGAGAAGTTGTCTAGAACAGACAGAACACACATATGTAGAAAGGGCCCTGTGCGGCGCCGTGCGACGTCGTGCAGCGCTATGTGGTTTATTTTCGTTCCAAAGTCTTATTGGTCTGGAATGAGTTCGTGTGTTGCTCTTCTTTATTATTTTATAGTTATCGAACGTGCTCCAAAATTTACGTACTCCAAAATAACCAGTCAGCTTTAAAACGTACCAAAATAATTGTCTAATTATTAAGCATTTTTACTTGCTAGATATTTAAAAAATCTCTAATTGGCGAAAAAATAGTAGGTGATAAATTTCTAGTTATCGTATTTATATAAAATAGTTTTAGTTATTAGTTAAAGCAAAACATGTTACTTTTTGTGTTTGTTGCAGCTTACATTGCACTTCGTAACAGCTTGGTCTTTGATCTTCTATTTTATTTCATTTTTGTCATCGTCCTGTTCAGAAGAGCATCCCCTTGGTAGATGTTTATATGTCACAGTTTACAACAAGTGCCAGCATCATAATATATTTTGATCTTGATTTAGCATCTATAGAAAAGTATGTTATTTCTCTTCAATTATTTACAATTTTCATTCTTCTTGAGTATATTTTTTTTAATATATATTTTTATCGATGTCTTTTAGAAGTGGTCAAAGATTAACAATGCAAAACATTGATACAAGCAGTTGTGCTGTAAGCCTCAGAAGAAACGATTTAATACTTAGTGTACTGTGTAAAACTGCATTCTATTGTATTGCTCACATACCTTAAAATTAATCTAGCCAGAAAGTTTTGCACTATAGTTGATTAAGTAATGAGTAAGTTTAAAATTAAATAGAATTTTGTTAATAAATGTAGTTATTTTTATAACATAAAATTTTTTGTACTATACAAATGTATGAATTTATCATAATCCATTTTCACAAATTTTTGAAATTCTTCGTGATCGTTTATGGCAAAATATTGGAATAGAGTGCTATGAGCACCATACTGTAGCTTTTTGTCCATTTTCAAATGAGGTTGGACCCACCACCTTCTTGAAGATTTTCTTTTTCTTCTAATGCGTTTTATTAAAATAGTTAATTCAAGTAAATTTAGCGTTCTTCTCAATGTCTTCAACTTGCTAAAATTTGACATTTTTAAAGAGGTATCGTTTTCATGTCAGGTCCTCATCAATTGTGTAAATATAATCTGAGTACAAAATTATAATAACCAAAAGTATCCCTCAGCACCGCACGGATGTTTATTTATTTATTTATTTCCAGAAAATATTTACATTACATTATTATATACGAAATATACATAAGTAAATCCTACTGAGGCAAATATTATTGCCTGTGTGTAGATCTGGTACATAGAAAACTTACAAACTAAAAAAATATTACAAACTACAAAATTCTTAAAAACTATATAATGGTATGTGCGTAGTGTTTGTTAACATCGATAAAATCCATTGTAGTACATAAATAACAGTTAAATAATTTGTTAGATATATTGGTTAAGATTTAATTATTATTTTGAAATTATATTGCATCTTTTACTATAAACATTTTTAATTTTTCTTCATTAATTGTCTACTTAAATTCATAACTTTAAGATCCTTAGATAGCCCATTAAAGACCCTTATAGCTTCATTGTAGCTATTTTTATCACTAATTCTTTTATCACATTTAGGTAATTGAATTGTTTTGTTTCATGTACTTGATTTTTTTTCTTTCAATACTTTATTTTATTTTATTTTTTTATTATTTTTTTTTTTTTATTATTTTATTCTATTTCTAGCTCCAGAGACGGACGTACCTGACGTGTACATACGTTCACTTTCGTATAGCCATAGAGTACGTAATATTAAGACGTAACAAAACTATTTGTTTTGTACCGTAATAAGACGTAGGAAAATACGGAATTTCCTGGCATCGCACAGCGCCGCGCCGCAGGGCCCTTTCTACATATGTGTGTTCTGTCTGTTCTAGACAACTTCTCTCTATATGTCTGTCTCTGTCTTACATAAACGGAACAGATCTATCTGTCTTTGTCGGGAACACACAGAACACACAGAACACACATGTAGAAAGGCCCCTGGGGCCTCTGATCTGTTCCGTTTATGTAAGACAGAGACAGACATAGAGAGAAGTTGTCTAGAACGGACAGAACACACATATGTAGAAAGGGCCCAGGGCGCCGTCTCTAGGGCGCCGCACTGCGCTGCGCCACATCGCAACACATCGCATCACCCTTAGGGAGAATCCACAAATGCACTGTGCCCCCCTGCGCTGCCCTGCGCTGCACCGCGCTGTGCGGTCCGTTCCGCCCCAGAAACAGAGAAGCCCTTCTATGTTCATGGTGTTATTCTAGGCGCATGAAATCAACCTATATAGAACATAATTCATGGACATAGCTCCATTTTGGTTTGGATATTAAAATTTGGAGCATGATGATGATAAAACTCCAAAATTTTGTAAATGTTCATTCGAAAAGTAATTAAAAAATAAAATGAAGAAGAGCTCTGAAGGCAAGTATTTATTATTTTACATTAAAATAGGTGTTATATATCATTCAATTGTGACATTTCGTCAACTACAAATTATATCATAGGCTCCTAAACTACTCCGGATTTGTGGATACAAATGAGGTTTCGTCCACCACCTTGTAATTTTTTTTTTTTTTAAATGTCTAAGATTTATCATCAACTTAATTAATGTTTGAAAAATTGCTAAACATTTCCTTGTTTTATCAAGTTCGATATTTAAATATAGCAAAAAACACAAATTAAACACTTCTATTTAAATAGAAATTATCTTGAAATGCCATTACGAAATCTAAAGGTAAACTGAAAGACAAATTCAAAGTCAACATATAAAAATGGAACTATATCCATGAACATAGATGAGCTTCCCTGTTTCTGGGGTGGAACGGACAGCACAGCGCGGCGCAGCGCAGGGCAGCGCAGTGCAGGGGAGCGCAGTGCATTTGTGGATTCTCCCTTATGTGCAATCTCCCTAACAGCAAATCCACATTGCATGAGCTGTGCTCGATGCGCGATGCCTTCCGAAAAAAAGTTGTTGTCCGAAATCCACAAGATTTATAACTATGTTTATAAATCCTATAATAATTTTAAACATAGAGTTATAAATCTTATAGATTTCGAACAACAACTTTTTTTCGGAAGGCATCGCGCATCGAGCATAGCTCATACAATGTGGATTCGCTGTAAGAGACTGTCTACATAGTGGGTTTTGGGCTTTGAACTTTGGGCTTTGGGCAATGTGTAAAAAAAATCGTTGTCGGTTATCTTGTAAATTCACAATTCGTGGTCAATTATAAGGTTATGTCAGTATTCAGTTGTATAGAAGTTCTGTTCGTCTTCAACCACGGGTTGTGAATTTACAAGATAACCGACAACGATTTTTTTACACATTGCCCAAAGCCCAAAGCTCAAAGCCCAAAACCCACTATGTAGACAGTCTCTAAGAAACACGATCATAGAGTATGGAGTCGTACATAGATAGCTTCTCCCCTCTTCAAATCGGACCTCGCGGTACGCAGCACGGCAGCACAGCGCAGTACTGTAGAGACCGTGAGGGACTGTCCACATAGCGTCTCAAGTACCTTGTCTCATGTCTCAAGCGCGAAAAAAATCGTTGTCCGCAATCTTAATAATTTCTAATCTATGGTCATTTTTTCTGTATAATTTTCTATTGCCATAAACTATAAATGTACAAGAATTCGGACAACGATTTTTTTCGCGCTTGAGATATGAGACAAGAGACAAGGCACATGAGACGCAATGTGGACTGTCCCTTAAAGTTAATTGGAAATTTGGAACCCATACAAATTATACTTTAAACTCATTTTTTTTTTTCATGTACAAACAAAAGAAATGTATACTATAATAATATAAGTAATCCACTCATTTGAAAGCAACAAAGTCATCATAGATTATAATTATAAACACAATGCGCTCCGACAGAGATCAGATTGGAGCACAGCCATCTTGTTTCGCGCACGAACAGATAAACCGCGGCAAATTACCGCACACACTTGTGACGGCGGCTTTACACGATGTATGGCTCCACCACGCTTGCCTTCCCTGGGCTTGCATCGCGAGGCAAAAAGGAACAATAAGCGCAAGAGCAATGCCAAGCGCTGGCAAGACCACTCCGCCGAATTTTGCTATCCAAGCTAAAAAAGTCGCGGTGCAAAGAGAGGCTGTCGGCTCTCTTTGTCAAGACAATCACATGTGAAAATTTGCCAGACGGACGTGAAGATGTCTTACAGAGTTCCTTTTGAAATTGATGCAAATGCTCCTGGTGGATTGATGCCAGTAAGTTTCATCACTGTGCACTTATTAGCAATGTAAATATAACGTTTGGCCTTTTTTAATGTTAGTTTTGTGTGATTATTGTAGCAAATACAGGCATTGATCGCTCCACCTTCATCGGATGATGCTAATGTATTGAAATTAAAAAGGGAAAGAGAGGAAAGGAGGCATGCATATTTCAAGCGACCTGGACGAGGACACAATAGGGATTCCTGCGATGCTTGCCATGATGGGGGAGAGTTAATTTGTTGTGACAAATGCCCAGCATCTTTTCATCTACAATGCCAGTTAGTTGTCCAAATTAGTAGATTGTTTTTCTCAGGTAAATGTAATCAGAATGAATAATTTATGGAATTTTTTGCACAGCGATCCTCCATTGGAAGTGGAGGATATTCCAAATGGAGAATGGATATGTCATGCTTGTCGTTGTGCATTGAAGAAGGAAAATAATACTGGGAATAAAAGAAAGAAAAAGTCTGCTTTAGAGGTGCTGGCTTTTGCAGCTTCATTAGTTAATCCTAGTGAGTTTAGTCTACCAAGAGAATTACAATTACCTATAACATTTCCTGGGACTGATAAGATAGATCCTGTAAAGAGAGGAAGGCCAACGAATAACAATACAAATGTAAATGGTTAGTATTACAACATTTCCTATCTTTTCACAGCTACAAATTCTAACAATCGTTAATCCATATTGATGATGTAAGAAAAACTTGACATGAAACAAGTTTTAGTTATGATGTAATTATTTTCGTTTATAGGAAAAATACATTATTATGAAAATGGATCAATTATTCCACTACCAGCACGTCTTTGTTTTGAATGTGGAAAAAGTTGTAGGAAGGCCCCTCTCATTGCATGTGATTACTGTCCTTTGTATTTTCATCAAGACTGTTTAGATCCTCCACTTACTGCATTTCCTAGTGGTCGATGGATGTGCCCAAATCATTTAAATCATTTTATTGATCAAAATCTTTTGAAATCATGTGCTGCGACTGAAAGGATAAAGCTGTGGGATAAATTTGCACATCAGCGAATAGATCAACATGCTGTTAAACTACAGTTTTTAAAGAAAGCTCACGCTGTCAATCCTCCTTTTAGAATAAAAGTTAAACATAATCAAAAAGCAAGAGTAAGAGTTCCATCCAGTGTAAAATTCCACTATTTAAATCCACCTGATCTTGATCTTGGTAATATGTATAGGTCGAGTAGTTTTATATACCCCACTACTGCCAAAAAACAATTTTGTACAGATAGTTCTAAGACTGATTGTGAGATATTACAATTACAAGAAGAAAAAAAAGAGGAAAGGAAGGAAGAAAAAGTAGAAGAAAAAATAGATCAAAAGATGGAAGAGCAGATGGAAGAAAAGATAGAAAAGAAGATGGAAGAAAAAGTAGATGACAAGATGGAAGCGAACATAGAAGAGATGATTGAAGAGAAAGGAGACAAGAAGGTGGAAGGGAAAGTAGAAGAAACGGTAGATGAAAATAAAGAAGAGAAAAAAGAAGCAAAAGAGGAAAATGTAAAAATAGAACGTGCACATGTAATTATTAAAGACAATGGTGTTATATTAAGTGAGAATGACAAGAAAGAAGAAAAAGTACAAAATATAAGGACTAACGAAATAATTGAAGATGATAAGTGTGAAAGTGATATTAATGGTTTTGAAAACAATGTTTTTATAAGAAGTGGTTTAGGTTTAAGTGTAAAGCAAGGAATTAGTCTATTAGAGAGGCCAGTGTTAGAAGCTTTGGCACAACAAAGGTTAGAACAAATTTTAAATCCAATGGATGAGAGTTATCAAAATTTAAATTGTACATCAAAAGCCAGAGCCGTGTTGTTCCCTTTGGGTCAAACAAATGGTCCTCCTGTGTTCATGACTTGCAGAACTCTTAATATTGGTACTGGTGGTGAATCCGACTTATTGCTCTCCCGATATGGCTTGTGCAATTGTGTATCTTCAAAACATGCAGTGATCTTTTTTGATGAGGTAAATAAAATGATAAATTCATATACCTACTAAACTTTCTCCTTTTTATTTTTCGATTTTATAAAGTATAAAATTATATCAACTATGTATACAATTTTCGTTCTTAAATATTAAAACTTTAAAATATATGTTCTCATACTTTTAATTTATGATTTGTAATTTATATATATGTATATCTATTTACAGACTACCAAGCGGTATGAATTATTAAATTACAGTGAACATGGAACGTTTGTCGACAACATCTTATATTCTTGCAATTACAGTATGCATCCAAGCGATATGGATTTCTTAGATAACAGTTGGGATGGACACTCATCTAAAATAAAAGATCACGATGCTGTAGGAATTATAAAGAGGATAGCGAGTAAAAATAGACCTGCTACAGTGAATACTGCTGAGAAGCAGTGCATTTGCAAATGTGCCAATAGGAAAGGCAGGCGTAAAAACAGCAACTGCATAGAGCAGGGCTGGGAGGGCAGTGCAATGGTCGATCACGGCTCCATTGTCATGTTCGGTTGCCTCACCTTTGTGTTCAGTGTGGTGAGTGAGTACACGGATCGATAATACTCAGCATTGTACAGAACTCTTAAGCTAAAGTTCTCTAATAAGCAAGTTGTTATTTATTATCATCTACAAAATACGTTAAAAATCGCTCAAAGAAGTTAGGTTACTTTAATATACAAATAACAATATAAGAATAAAGTCTGTTTACATCGCTTCTCTTTTTTACCCCCAGAAGGAGAGATAGAGAATAAAGGTGTCGAGCTTTTATTTAAGTATTTGCCGTTTTAGAATTCTTTTCGAATATCTCTACATGTAAATAGTCTCTTCGTTCGTCGGAAGAACCGTTGTTCGCTCGTTGGTGCGAACTGAAGACTGAAACGAATAATCCCGTACTCTCACAATCGAAAGAGGAAAACTCTTCATTTGCACGTGTGAAGATCGATGCTCTTGCTGCACGTGCTACACTGGACGTGACAGCACCAGTGGAACTTGCAGTCGCACCTCTCGCTGACTGAGCTCTTCTGCGTGTTGTAGCCTCGGCCGCAGCAGAGAAGATTGCAGCCGTCGATGCCAGAAGACGTCCGGTTGCAGGTTCTTCCACGAGTACCTGAAACGCCAGAAATCAACGAAGACAAAAGCGCCGTTAGAAGTGTGCGCGATGCAAATTATCCACGTGTAAATGTTTCCTATATAGCTTTTTAGAACGTTTTAACGGGTGTGGATATCTTTTGTTACTTCGAAAGGTTATTTTTTTACACCAGTGCCATGTTTTTGTTGGAGAAATGTTTATATTTTTGAAAATATTTTTTAAAACATATTATTAAGTTTTACATATAAGTTCGTACCGATATATTTATATTATCAGGATTTAATGATTAAGCTTTGTATTTAAGTATAACATTTGCTGAAAATTTATTTTGATGCTTACTGTAACATTATATAGTGAGTTCAATTGTTGCATTTCATGAAAAGAAAACTTTAAGAAATCAAAACTATTTTAGAAATATTCATATATTTCCAGAGCAAAATATTATGATAATTATTAAATGTGAGTCTTGTAACATATCAAAATTATTAATGTTATGGTAAGCACATAAAAAACATGGTTTTAAAAAATGATGGAAGGTGACTAATATTTGGAATATTGATATACACTAACAAAAGAGTTTTAATTAAAAAAAATAAATTATAGATTTATCATTATTTGTTATTAACGAATTCAGAATCTACGATTCTTAATATATTTTTATAAAAATTCTTTAAGTTAAAGTATTTGACCTTATTTTTCTATCGTATTAACAACAAGGTAGCTAAGCTAATTAATAGCATCAAAATTCAAAAAACTTCAGAAGTATCCACTTCAGTGTAACAAAAGATAACCCACACACTTGCTCCTAGAGTATACACTTGTTCGCAATACAAGATTTCTTTCGAAACAGAAATGAAAACTAACTATTTGCCAAAAGCGCGAAACTCAGACAATACAAACCAAATGAGCCGAGCGACGCGTTGGCGAAGCAATAGTTCGGCGAGTCGTCCAGGTAAACGAGATCGTTGGCGGTGGGCAGGGAGTAGCGCGGATCTCTGATGGACAGCCGGCCGCGTCGGTTCAGTTTGACCTCGGTCGCACCGTCGTACTTGTCCAGCAGGTAATCACCTGGCGAATGTTATTCATTATTCCTGAACTTTAACATTTTTGCCGAGACAAATAATGAAAAAAAAATATGTGATTAACGATGGACGTATAAACGCAACACACAGATATAATACACATACACAAACAAGCATACTTGGTGCCGAGGAGAAAAAAAACATCTTGTAAAAAAGCTTTGTAGTAGTAGGTTGTAAGTGCAGTTGGTATGTTTTTCTTGTAAAAATGTATGTACGAAATGAAGCTATAAGCGTAATTTAAAAAAAGAAACTGTAAATTGAATTATTCGTGATATTTTTAAGGAAGAAAATATTAGATTTTTGTAAAAAAAAAAAGGTACGTCGATTGAAAAATGAATATCGTCTAATCGATTGTGATAATGTTTTTATTATGTTAATAAAAATTTAAGAATTTAATTTAAAAAACGGTTTTTGTCATTTTTTTTGCAACACGTCACACCATATTTTAATCGTCATGGAGAATCGTTATTTATGAATAGTTTTAAAATTAATAAAGATAATACACGGAGAAATTTGTTTTGTAAAAATGACTAACTTATAAGGTTTTGTAATGCTGTAACAGACTGTAAAAATCCAAAAAATTACCAGACTTTCTGGTAAAATTTTCTAGAAATATAGGAAAATTTACTAATTTCTTAAAATTTCCTATAAAAGACTGTCTCATACTGGGCTTTGGGCTTTCCTTTTTGGGCTTTGGCCAATGCGTAAAAAAAATCGTTGCCCGAAATCTAGCATACTTGTGACCCCATGACAGAAGTTTAACATGCTAATCATCTCCCATGGGTCACGAATATGCTAGATTTTGGACAACGAATTTTTTTGCGCATTGCCCAAAGCCCAAAAAAGAACGCATCTGCTATTTGTACGACAGATTTATGTACACAAAGTATATACATATATAATGGGATATAATTTCTCTATAGTCAGATATCAAAACAAAACAAACATCATAGCGAGGTGTTTTGGGACTTATACTCTGAATTAACGTACTATATTTCTGTCGTACAAATAGCATCAGCCAAAAACGAAAACCCAGGATGTAGACAGTCCCTAAAGTCTGATCAGTTTTTGGGGTTTCACAGTATGTTACCGCTTTACGAATCAGTATAGTAATTTTTGCAAAACTATTTCTCTCCGTGTACAATAATATTTCTTGAGAATTATATTACTTTCGTCAAATGACTTAAAAAAAATAGTGATTTCACGAAAAAGCTTTATAAAAAAATTAAAAAAATTTAAACACATTTTATATAATATACAGTTGAGAAAAAGTAACTGAAAAACTTCCTTATTGTACATGACCGATACACACACGTATATATTGTATATAGTACATTAGACTAATTTTGTTATTTCTTTTAGCTTATATCTATAAGTGTTTAATTGTACCGGAAATTAATTTAAAAGGACAACATACATATATTATTACGGCATAAAGTACCGAATGTTATCAATATTTTGTTAGTAGGTAAAACGTCGGAAAATTTTTGAGTTGTAATAATCAGTTAATAAACATGGAAATAAGATATTAACAGTTTTGAAACATTATAATAAAGTTAAAAAGAAATAATAATAAAGTTTAAATGAATTATGTTTTTCTGACGTATTACCTTGATACATAAATAAATGACAAAAAAGCTTTTGAGTTTTATAAAAATTGTAAAATTTATAGTAACACAACTTTTTGTACGAAATATTCAAAATTTAATTATTAGAATAAATTACGACAATGTGTTTTTGTTTCTATACCTGTCTTCGTTTAATCAACCATATTGCATAGAAATTTCAAACGCTAGTATTACGTATCCTTTTATTTAAAAAAAAAAAACACTTTAATGTTTAAAAAAGTTGTAAATGTGAGAATATTTGTGAAATAAATAATTACATTTTGATAAAATTGGTTTTATCAATTTTTCAAAAACCAGCTATATAATTTTATATGTATGATTCCGTCGTAACTTGCCCAAAACAGACTTCAAAAAGTTTATCGCTTAATCTGGTTCTTTCGTGACTTCCCTAGTCAAAGCAGTGCTAAATGAAGAGGGTACCTAAAATTAAAAAAACCATAGTTGAAATGTGATTTATTTATTTAAAATAATAGAAATAGTCAATGTATTATAAATAAAGTGTATTTTACATGACTAAGATAGCCTTTTTAACAAAATGTCGATATTTTAGAAACAGCATCTTTTTTGTTTTTTAACTGATTTTAATATTCAAGGTCTCATTTTGTTCCTTAAGTAATTTCATAGAGACTTGCTGAAGGAAAAATTTAAAATTATTCGAAACCAAGAAAGTTATAACCAATTGTTTATAAATTCAGGCATGGGGTTAAAAATAGTATATTACATACCTAGGCCAGTAAAATAAGAAATGTCTCAGATCACATGTAATTGTCGGCTTTGCCTCGGCCGACAATTAGATGTGATCTGAGACATTTCTTATTTTACCGGCCTAGGTATGTAATATACTATCTTTTTAATTGGTTATAACTTTCTTGGTTTTGAATAATTTTAAATTTTTCCTTGGGCAGGTCAAAATGAAGTTACTTAAGGAACAAAATGAGACCTTGAAAATTAAAATCGGTTAAGAAACAAAAAAGATTAAGATGTTTTATCAATAATTGTTTGTGCTATTTCTAAAATATCGATATTTTGTTAAAAAAGTTATCTTAGTCATGTTAAATACACTTTATTTATAATACATTGACTATCTATATCATTTTAAATAAATAAATCACATTTCAACTATGGTTCTTTTTTTTTTTATTTCAGGTACCCTCTTCATTTAACACTGCTTTTACTAGGGAAGTCACGAAAGAACCATGTTAAATCGCTTTATTTTAATTGCGAGCATATTTATTCACACTATTATAACATACAAATCAACTTTGTAAAGCGAAACCAGAATCCGTTACTTCTACGAAAAGTTATACTTATGTAGTTTTAATGTATAAATTAATCTTTTTCGTGTTATGGAACTGACCGTTACGGACGGTTACGGAACTGACATTTTAGCAATTAGTAGCTCGTACATCTTAACCAAGATTTAAAAAATATTTGCATTGAAATAGCAGTTAAGTATTGTTAAGCTGCCTCTACACGGCGTGCCGCGAGTCGCGAGCCGTGTGCCCTAGACAAAGACAGATATTATACGAAATCCTATACGATTCATATATCTGTCTTCGTCTAGGGCACGCGGCTCGCGGCACGCCGTGTAGAAGCAGCTTTACGGAACTAACCTGTTATGCTTTTTTTAAACTTCAGAATGAAACATTAGCTCGCATTTTTGCAAAAATTTCGAATTTTCGGCGCGTCACGGCGCCACTTTTTTTTCCCCCCGGGGCTATCGCTGAGAGACAGCTATGTGCCCATTACGACGTCCTGTTGCGATTGACTGGAGCTATTATAACCTTTCTAGATAAGATAGTAAACTAAGAGATAATTGGAAATGAAATTAAGCTATAAAATGAACGTTATAGTACTGTGTGACCTAAATCCGCACTTAAGTCACGCTTATCTGTGACTTAAGTAGCCCATTATTAAACTGAAATAATTAATTTACTTAAGTCACAGGCACGTAATTAACGATAATTATCTACCAAATTAAAACTATTCTGAAATGTGGATTTACATGTATAAGAATAAACAGAAAAACAAAACCACTCCTCAATTACCTCTTACAGATCCCTACCATTAGATATGTTAAATTCCGAAAAGATAAAACTAAGTTTAATGCTGAGAAACTAAAGTTTGTAAAAGAGTTGATCTCACCCGATTGCTGAGGCACCAAGTATTTCAGTCCAAGCCTGTGTGAATCCAAGAGTCACTCACAAAATGAAAAAATGCGCCATGATAGATATGATTCTCCCTGAACTACCCCTATAGCACTCAATATTGGAGCAATATTGCTCTAATATTGCTTTGGCATATTCCCCATATTCGCCAATGTTTCCTCAACACTAGAAACAACATGGATGAAACCATGGAGCAATATTGCTGCAAACCATGATTTCTGTTTCACCATTGCTTTTTTTAAATCATGGGTCAGGCTCTCTGTTAAAGCAATATTGCAGCAATATTTAGCCAATATTTATCAACACGAAAGGAATATTAATTTTATAATTATATTTTTATGCTGATTTTTCTGATGATTTTGGAATATTGCAAGAATATTTGTAAAATATATATGAACAATGGAAGAATGCTCCCGTTGGGCCACTGATTGTTGGAGCAATATTGCCTCAATGTTGCTTTGAAATATTCGCTACATTCCCCTTAAGGGGAAATTCTCGAATGTAGCGAATATGTCAAAGCAACATTGAGGCAATATTGCTCCAACAATCAGTGGCCAAACGGGAACATTCTTCCAGTGTTCATATATATTTTACATAGGGTAAGTGTGCCAGTTACTGTGCCCATTAAGGCGATGTCCGTAGTATTTAATTAATTACTATTTTTTTTTTATTTTTAATCATCTTAAGACCTTTATATGATAATTATATATTCTGTGAGCAGAATAAACACCTTTTTAATACAATATTATGTAAGGAATATTAAATAATTAATAAAATAATAGCATAAGCCTTTGCATCAGTTACTGTATCATTAATTTAGTTACTGTGTGTCAGTTAGTGCACATCGTTTTAATTACTGTGTGTCACTTAGTATACAGTGTTTTAATTACTTTGCCTTAGATTCTGGACACTGTATTTAATCCTGTGCCACTTAGTGTACGTTGTTGCAATTAGACTGAATGGTACAGAGTAATAGGAAAGAGATTAATTATACAATTTTAATTAAAAAAAATACTTATTTATTAAATATAAATATCAATCTTATAATTCAATTACTTTTAATAAAGCGCCCAAATTACATGTATAGCATATATTCATCAGATATTATAAATTCATCACAAATATTATAACTATGTTTTAGTAGCTAATCTTTTTTTAGGAACCCTTGTTGTTTTATTTTTTTTCAAGCATGAAAAAGTAAGATTAGAGTAGCCTACCGCGAGGGGGCACAGTAACTAAATAAATTCATGAAAACTTGTCCAGTTACTGTGCACAGTAATAGAAACATGCCGAAAATTCGTTTTAGTTACTGGATTATATTAAATTAATCAATAATATTAATCAAAACTAGTTTTGTATTGTTCTTTTGTCAACTAGATGAGTTTTATAAACATTAAGTGTATTTGTTTATTATGAAAAATGGTATTTTTATAGTTTTTCAATCACTTTTGTATAGTCATATTCTTAAGCGTTTCGATAAGAAAATCATAGAAATCGCGATGAGAAATTTAATAAATTATTTTAAATATATTATAAGAATAATTAAGTCATACTGTGGGTTTAACAATAAAAAGCATGAATTGAACTGTATATAAAGATTTAGATATTTATGATTAAATATGATTATACTCCACTATAAATGAAAATGATCTAAGGGCACAGTAACTGGCACACTTACTTTATATATCTTCCAGTATTCATATATATTGTACAAATATTCTTGCAATATTCCAAAATCATCAGAAAAATCAGCATAAAAATATAATTATAAAATTAATATTCCTTTCGTGTTGATAAATATTGGCTAAATATTGCTGCAATATTGCTTTAACAGAGAGCCTGACCCATGATTTTAAAAACAGCAATGGTGAAACAGAAATCATGGTTTGCAGAAATTATATGTATACTAGTGTTGAGGGAACATTGGCGAATATGGGGAATATGCAAAAGCAATATTGGAGCAACATTGCTCCAATATTGAGTGCTATAGGGGAGGAATAGAGTTAAATATACATTGAAATGAGAGGGATGAGAGATGAAGTTGAAGAAACGATAAGGGTGATTTGGAAGTTGAAATTTAAAATTAGAAATTTGAAAAGCTGTGATTCCGCTCGCGGATCACAGACAGACGCGCGCGAACACGTCCGATCGCTTCGAGCGCCGCGATCGGAATCCACTCACGGCGCCACTCAAGAGCATTTGAACGGTATAACATATAGTTTAAGAATCCACGGGTAGGTGGTGCCCTATAGCGAACTAGCGCGCTTTTGAATATCGATAGTGTAGCATTTAACATTTTGTCGAAAATTGATGGACAAAAGTAAACCTCTCGTTTTAATTATAAATAGCATTCTTTGATTGTAAAACTATAAAAAATGTGTTGTGTTAGCTCTATAGTTTATGATATACATACAGGAATACTTTTAATGAATCTTACTTGTGTGTATAGTGTCGTTTCATACCCACATTTGAATTTCGGACATGCTACGGAACTGACATTTGAGGCCTATTTTGTGGATTCGTTTAAAATTAAAGCAAGCATATTCGTTTATGACTGTGGCCGGTTGTATTTAGTGATGTTATACTGGCTTATACACCATAACGAACTGTGCGAGATTTTTTTTCCAAAAAATACATAAAAGCTTCAGAAGCTTGGACACAGAATGGGCAAGTTACGGCCGAATCACACATATAGTTTACTATTCTCATTATACCGCTGGTATTATTACGCCAAATTTTAATTAAAGTTTCAAGTTATTAAATTATTCAATTAGTAATTTATGGATATTCGTATATAAAATTTAATACATTTAGTATGGATTATTTGAATTAATTAGGCATGTTAAAATGCGCATATCGGATGGTAATACGTCACTATTATTACCATTATATGAACGAATGAAACTGATGGTTTGGAAGATTTTCTCCTATAACACGGCACAAAAATAAACGCAAATGCATACAGAAACAAATACCGCTCTACTACTGCATCTTAACCACTAATTATCCTGTTTTGCACTATTTAAAAGCAGCGAAAGCTCGAAAAGCCACAACACCTCGTACAACCCACTTTAACAAACCCATTCACCATCAGAAAATTACAGCCTAAACAAACCGAAGCGGCATTCAGACATCCCGACAAAAACCTACTCACATGCCGCTCTACATTCATACTCTCTCTCCTCTCACATCACTCGACGCACATTTACGATTCCACATCGCAAAAACTCCTGCCTATAACTACGCAGCGGCAACTTACCTATTTCCCTGAACGAGGCTAGCTGCTGCCAGCAGGTAATGAGACTGCAGCTCCCGGAAACCCCGTGGCACTTGCACGTCACCTTGGATCTCTTAATCACGGCCTGCAAGCATATGTTATACACATGAATTTGCAGTGAGGCTCATTACTACGGCACGCGCGGGGTAGTAAAAGACGTGCGCGAGCGAGCGCGCATCGGCCGGTGCGCGATGATGTGTGCGCACGCGGAAGATTACTTACCCTGCGACCGGCCTCGTTGTTATGGAGATTCATCAGGCTCTTGCCGTGCTCCCGGCTACGGCGCTTGTAGCTGCGCTCGCGTTCCCGTACGTCAACGAACGACTGGGCGAATCTGTGGATTTTTAATGGGGGAGAGAGGGGTTTTATTTGGGTTAGATGAATGCTGTACATGTATAGATGGTGGAGTTTCATTGCGTTATTTCCATGTGATTAAGTACTTACAAGGAGAGCTTTCCACCTCCGGATCATGGATTTGGCTTGGACTTCGTGATGTCATTTTTTGAGCCAAAAAAATGTATCCCTGTTTTAGGATTTTGTCCATCAGGCTCTAGGGACAAAGGTAAAGCAGTTTTTCGAAATATCCATAAAGGGTAATAGGAGTTCAAGGAAAACCTAATAAGTTACTCATAAAGAAAGGAAATTTTTAACAATTTTTTTTGCTTTTTCGCTTCCTATGATCTTATAACTTTCTGGGGAATTCAATGGATGAAATCTTAAAACAGGAACACATTTTGATGTAAGCTCAAAACTAATAGCTCTCAAGGAAGGATAAAATAAATTAGGTGTAAGGTAAATAAATAAAAGAATGATTTAAAGAGAAAAAAATAAAGGCGAAATAAAATTATGCATATTGACTATTCAACGAATAAATGAGTATTAAATAAAATAAGAGAGAAAATGGTAGAATAGAAAATAGTAAGAAAAATAAGAATAATTAATTAGTATAAAATGGAAGACGGGTTGTACGCGGCGCGTTTGTTTCGCGGTCTTACGAGGCTCTCCCGGGGCGTTCCTGCCTTACCCAAAGTGACACCGAGAAGGGCTCGGTAAGTGTCACCCCTTTATGCCTGAGCGGCGCGTTCGTTCGCACTTGGTGAGGGAAGGATACTCCTTTTGCCTAAATGGCGACAAGTCGCCCGTGGCGGGAGTGCAGGCGAGGGTACGCGGCTCGAGAGCCTGGCGGTAGCTGGAGGTTCGTCGCCGAGACTTCCGAAATTTCGGAGCGTAACAGAATCTCGGTGGGGTAGAGGGGCGAGTTTTCCTGCTCACTGATTGGCTACCGTAAAGGGCGAGGATGCTCCTTCTCCTGCAAGTCCGCAGGGTGCGGCCCGCCGGCAGGTCGTGATGTCGAGCTTCCGCGAAGCTCGCCGGACGCGCCGAGACTCCGTATTTCCCGAGAAAGTCGAGGGTCGGGTTCTCGGTTTGACTATTTTTTTTTTTATATATGATTTTCACGTCGCTTGCGGACGTCAATTTTGTAGCTCAAAAAAGGACGTTCTGAAGGTTTAGTGAAATCCATGATCTCGAGGACAGAAGCTCTCTCTGTTGGACAGACGATATATTATTCATGTAAAAAAATTACGAAAAACTTATGCTATGGCATTTTCCAGGACTATTTGGGTGACTAGTTTTTCCATTTTATTAAATAAAATGGTTTCATTATTACCACACTTATACAAGAGACGAATAAAACTCGAACCCAATAAATCTTCGAACACCTCAAATAATTATATCCCAGTGAAATTCGCAACAATCTCGCATAAATAATCCAAAGATCCGGCCCCTGACGTCAATGCAACAACAACCATTCTCCCATTCCCACCTTAAAATTACGCCTCCAATAAAAATTCGCATAGCGATACCTCAATAATTACTACCAATAAATTGAGCGAGCGCATGAGCGAGCCCCACCCGTGTACCCAGAATTACCGTAAACGTCGTTCCCCACTCCGCATCCGAATGAAAAATTCCCCCGTAAAAGCCAAAAATTCCCCATCACGCATGCATATACTCACTTGTATCCGTACTCGAGGTTGTCCCCGCATCCGCCCCAGATCCACTCCTTGTTAAGATCCTTGGGCCTGCCGCTCCTGGAGCAGCCGCACGACGACAGCTGACCGTCCCTGCAGGCCCGGCCCAGCGAGTACACGACCCCGGCCGCCGTTATCGCGTGCACGAACGCCGTCTCACGGCTCGCTGGGACACAAAAAAAGAAGAAGAAAAAAGAACTTGCGTTATAAGGCTTATTTATATACATTTATTTCGGCAACGACAGCCTACCTCTTTTTATCGGATTTTTCGCGATCTTAATTTATACGCGTGCCGGAAATACGTACGTAGTCGCGATTTTCGTGTACATATATATATACACACACAGCTCGATGCGACATAACGCTGAGAAGAGTTTACGCGCGCGAGTTTAATGCGGTTTTATTTATCGCGCGCGGGTCGGCCGCCGGCCCGGAGGATTATATTGCCTTTTAAAGGCAAATTTTCGATTGTGTTATTGCCTGCGAGATTGACGACAGGGCTTGCAATTTCCGCGTATGTACGCGCGATCGTGTGTAATTTGTATTCCCGCGGGCGAGCGTGTGCGCGAGGGCTAAGGAGGAATTTTAAATGCGTTATGATTACGGCTAAATTATGCCGCGACGACAGGTTTTTATCGCTCGGTTAAATACGCCCGTGTATTACCGCTGACGCGCGAACATTAATATACGAGCTTTGAAGATCTCAATTATATATCGCTCGCTCGCGGCCCGATTAATTATTGTAATACGGGATTTTGCGTTTCTGCAATATAAGAAAGTGGCGTGTCGAATTTTTTAATGGGCGACATTATTTTCCTCTAAATACAGCATTTCTTTTTATCGTAAGTATAAGATTAAAGGTATCGAAGATCGTTACGTCAATTACGGTTCTCTGTCACACTCGCAAGATATTCTCACGAAAACTTTACATTTACATCTCCATTTTACCATAAACACTCAATGCGCACCTATAGCATCAATCTTCGCGCGCACAACAGTTATATTCACTTTAATTCTCGAAAGCGTTACCTCACACTCTCGCCAGACGCCCATTAAAAAAAAGAGCCAACAGCGACCACGACACCTTCAACTGTGCACTCCACGCCATAAAATTTTGCGCAACTTCGCGTCTCTCCGGTCACTCACAACATATAACGTTTCACAGTTAGACGAACCCGCTCTCTCGCACAGACACGCACGCACAGATATTATACTGTACACTCACCGATGTCGAGTACGGGTCCGAAGACGGTCTCGTCGTCGAGGGTGGAGCAGTTCCACCTGCGGTGGCGGAACTGGTGCTGGCACTCGTGGATGCCGGCCCGGGCGCCGCGGGCGACGCTCGGCATGTGGTCGTGCGACAGCTGGCACAGCTTGTCCTGGCCCTGGGACAGACCTTTGAGGGAGCCGCACAGCGTCGGGGCCTCCACTTGGCGAACGTCCGTGATGGGTAGGCTAGGGGATAACGGCGAGCCCGAGCTGCTGCCGGAGCTCGGGTCGAGGAGCGAGATGCCTCGCAGGCCTGAATGGCTGTGTGGTTGTACATGTGGTGATGGTTTGGATTATGGTTTGTACTAAAGTTAAGGTTGTACTATTGGCTATACGATCCAAGTCGCGAGTCAGCATTACTAAAGATTATCAATAATTAATTATCAAACCGTATTTATCACTTTTTGTTTAATATGTTTATAAAAATACACCAGACAAAGAGTTTAAGCCTTCAAAACCGAAAATCGAACGAAAATTTTTGAAATATTTCGACTTTTAAAAATCATATGATGTTTTAAAACATTTTTGATTTCATTCAAAATAATGCCGCATCTTCAGATTTTATTCAATTCTTATTATTTTGGTTATATTGTTCGCAGAAGAATTCCTAACAAATCGCGGAACTGAGAAACATAAATTTTTTTTTTTTCAAATAATTAAACTTTCAAAAGTACAGTAAATTTAAAAAGTGAGCTCTTTTTTGGAAAACTTAAGTTTAGTAACTAGTCAAGACGTACTTTTTATTACTGAGCTCCGCGATCTGTTAGGTATTCTTCCGAACAATATAAAATCAAAAAAATAAGAATTGAATAAAATTTGAAAATGCGGTATCATTTTGAATGAAATAAAAAATGTATTAAGGTGGCTCATGCGTTTGGTGCCGTATCAAGTCAGGGCCCCGCAAGGGGCTTCTTTATTATTGCCAAATTAAGTTAACGTATTTTACGTAAATTTATTGTAAATAACTTCTAAATGTTCAAACAAAAAAAGATTTTATAAATAAGTAAAAACTCTGCTAATTTGTCGCTACATTTATATGATTGGTCGCAGTGCGCATGCGCAGTAGCACATTTGTAACGTTTATTGTTAATATCTTTTTTGTTTGGTCGTTAACCTTTTCTTACAATAAAACGCAATACTAGAAAAAAATCACTACAACTACCTAAAATGACCAAAGCTATTAGTGATAAAGATAGTCTGGTAGAAGCTATGAGGGTATTTAACGAATTGCCTAATGATCTCAAAATTTTAAATTATAAGAAGAGTACAATTAAGTACAAATTAAAACAAAAGCTCTTTCGATAATAACATTTAATTGTAACATTACGCACAACTTCATATCATTTTCACTGTTTACTTTTGGAAAAATGAAGATTATAATATTACGTTTTGGCGGATTTTATTTATAGAATATATAAATTGTTAAATGAAATAAAGTTTTTGAAAATGTTTATGTTACTCGAATGAGTAATCTGTTAGTTTTAAGTTATAGATATAGTATTAGTTGTATGCAACCAGACTATTGTACAGGTAACAATGTTTACCTCTAATAGATTTTACTTTGTAAACTGCATTGTAACTTTTCTGGTTAAATAAATAAATAAATAAATAAATAAATAAATAAATAAATAAATAACCTATAATTCTGATGATATCATTAGATTCTTCACAAAAAAATCTTTAATTTCATACATTATACATTAAAAACTGCTTTTTTACAAGTTACTACGAAGCAATAAGCTGTTCATTCCCATAAGGTTATGTGTTAAACGTACCTATTTATAAACTCAGTTTTTTCGATAATTTGGTCGTTGACCTACAATTTTCTTAGTACAGATCGAAAGTTTAATGTCTAAAGAACATATTTGTTAAGTTTAAGATGTATCTGCTTTTTTATAAGAAATCGGATGAGCCACCTTAAGACATATGATTTTTAAAAGTCGAAAATTTTCGTTCGATTTTCGGTTTTGAGGGCTTAGATTCTTTGTCTGGTGTACCTTGATAAAGCTATCAACTCCAAAATAAGTAAAAAAGCGTTCATAATAAATTATTGATATTTTAAGTACACTGCGAAAAAAATTTTACGTTGGGAGAACTAAAAGTGCGTCTCTGACAACGATACTGTTTGGCTGATTTTCTTTTGGCTGAATTTTTTTTTATGTAGGTACAGTAATTGTATCGTACAGTTGTGAGAGCCGTACAAGATACAATGAAAGCACTAATGTATAGAGTTCTTTTATCGGAGCATTAAGTAGGTTATGATTCGACATACATACATATTTTTCATTAAAATAATCTCGGTTAATAAATACACTGGATTACAGATGAAATACGCAAAAGCAGATTGCGAACACGCGGTTGATGCGGCAGATTTTTTAACTCCTTCCGGTTATAACATAAACATCGGCTTCGCGTTGTAGCGTTGGCAACAAACAAATACAGGAGGCAAAACTAAATCGTTATCAGAGCTGTTATACAAATACATTTTCCGTATCTGACTAATAGTGCCGTTACATTGCACAAATAAATAGACTGCTTCAGTAGTCTGTACGGGTAAATGATCTGCATAGATAGTGCTAGTACAGCAAATCGAAACTATGGTTTCTATAAGCTAACCTTTTTTTCAGTGTAATGGACTAACTTTTGACCTGGATGATATAGCCAATACAACCTTAAACGTTCTACGAATGCTTTTCAAATATTTTCTACAAAACAAAATGCGTTGATGCTTGGGATTATCTAATGATGTTACCTCGCATTAACGAACTTTTTTTAAATGAATGATTTTTACGTTGGTTTGTATGAACTTCATTAAATTATTATAAATACATGTAGCTTTTTACTAAAATTGTTTTTAGTTACAAGATGATTTGTAAAAAGTTGAAATCATGATATTTGTAATGAATGAAAAATGACTATAGAATAGAATATTAAATCTTGCTACATGGTAAATAACTATTAAAGTGCATAATGTAGTACTATTTGAAATACGAAGAAATGTAATATTCCAATGACTGTTCAGTTTTCGTAACCACGACTACATTTCAAACATGCATTTACAAAAAAATGCATGGCAGTAGAAACAGACAAGTACAGCAAGACATGCAATTTCAGAGGACTTTGAAAGAATATAATTTATCTAACTTTCTCCGCATTTCTCCGGTTGA
Organism: Torymus aiolomorphi; assembly: GCA_036365515.1. NCBI lineage: Eukaryota > Metazoa > Arthropoda > Insecta > Hymenoptera > Torymidae > Torymus > Torymus aiolomorphi. The sequence continues at coordinate 260,344,961 of CM070873.1, forward strand.
TTTTTCAATTAAAATTTTATTTCATGTAATCATCCATACGATGATAAAAATTTTAATTATTCATCTATATCCTTGAAACGAATATTAAACTCATAAACACCTATCTAACAAAAAACTGTATTACTATCTAATATCTATATTTTAACAATCTTTTTCAGCGATATATTTTAACGACTACCATAATTATTACAAGCATAAAAACAAACATTCTCATACTCACATCCATGTGCCGCCGCGCGCCCCGAGCGCTAGGTCGATCAGCATCAGCAGCACCAGCAGTCGAATGTCAAGAACGATTTTCACCTGAAAGTCGCGCGCAGGTGTTACAACTGCACAAAAACTCTAAGAGCCCGTAGTAGCCGCGCGACACTCTCTCACATGCCTCGACGTGAAAAAGCGTCCGCGCAGCTGTGTACTACAACGCACGCAACACGTCACGCGCGGCGCTTGTTTTTCGTGAAAGTAAGGCACGCGAGCGTACAGACAGTACGGACTAACTTATACAACACTTGCGAATATACTTACGGATCGTGTCCACAACCGAGGACGCGACGACATGGCTCTCCGGGGTATGGATTCCGGGTCAGGGGTCGCAGCTGCCCGACAATATCACAGCAGTAGTAGCACTCATTTCCATGGATCCGCAGACGAAGATGATTATCGTGGCGCTCGTTGGGGCTGCCGCGCACGTCCGCCTCATCCGCCGATCACTGTCGATAGAGAAAAACAGCACGCGCGTCTTAATCTTTTTCTGTTCGGTAACGGTGTTTGAGAAATTGTTAACGGATCGCCGCGATGATCGCGCAAACGAGGAGCTGTTTTTCGCGGAGAAACCCGGAGAGTCGTTCTTGCGAGGCTTTCCGGTGGAAGTGCGGTAGTGGTGGTGATCGCGTCGGGATTTTTCTTGTTATGGGTGGTACTGCATTCTTCTGTATGATGCGCTTTTGGTATACAGAGAGAGAGAGAGGGACATTTTCTCGTAATGAGAAAGCAAATTTCTCTGGAAAAAAGGTCTGCGAGGTTCTATGGATCGACGGGAAGTGGTATTCGTTATGATTGAAATGTTGAACCACGCGATAACGTCAAAAAGCGCGCGCGTAGGAGATAGATTTCTCGATTATCAATTCCGTGTCGTTCTGCAGAAGAAAAGAACAACACGTCGCTCAAACAAAACAGCTAATAGAAAACCCGCGCGCTAAATATATTTCCTCGCTGCTCCACGAAGAAAACTGTATACGCGCGCACTCAACGCTTTCTCACCCTCGAGCCAAGCGAGCGCGCGCAGCTATCCGTCCAGCCTCTACTCCTCCGTCTTCCTGTCTACTCCTTCTCAGCGTCTCTGCCCGCGGAAGAACCACTTGCCGTAGATGTCTTCGGGCTCTCGGTCAGCAGCAGCAGCAGCGGCTGCAGCAGCGGCTTCCTTCTGCATGATCTCTCTCCCTCCTCGCTGCTGCACGCCTGTCCCTCTTCGCTTCTCTACGGCGGCAGATAGAGATACGCTCGGCGTTTGATTTCGTTTAATTGACAAGCGGGTCGAGTGAGAGAGAGAGAGAGAGAGATAGGGCTTTTTGCCGTGGGAGTAGTGAGCGTGTGCAGGAATTTCGTTTTTTGTGGGAGGGAAAAGGGAGAGGCTGTCCGGGTGTGTATGTGTGTGTGTGTTTGAGGAAGGTAAATGCCCTAGTTTTCGGTATGGGTGTGCAGAGACGAGTTTAGGGTATGGTATAGACGATAAGGCTGGAGAAATTCGGGGAACGGGATGTATATACGGCGATGAGGAAAGAGACGGGTGGGTGATAAGGTGAGGTACGTTCTATATCGTTAGGGCTTATTCATAGTTTGTGTGCATATAGTATATAAATGTTGGGCATTTTTTTTTTCTTTTAGGAAGTTTCGAAACTATACTTCTCGCAAATGGTCATAAAAGCGATATTTAACGAAGGCTCTTCGGAGAAAATTATTTTTTCTCTCTCTCTCGAGAGAGAGACGGCTGTGTGCCTGTAAAAGAGTTTTTATGGTGCTCTATAGAATAAAATCGCGAGAACTGGATCGCTACCGGTTTTATCGCCGCGCGCGCACCTCCCTTCAAAAAGCCTGCGCGCGTATATAAGCGCAGACAAAAATAGTCCGTCGGACGTTAAAAGTAACGACTTATACGGAGCTGTAAACACATCGCGAGTTTGTTATTCACATCTCATAATGATATCTCCCCGTACAGCCCACAAACGAGCGAACATAATCAAAGCTTTTCTAAAACATCACATTCAAATGTACCACCCGTATGTGTATATAAGCTCTCCGCTCTTGCTTCTGATACCCCACCTAATCATCTAATTTTCATGCCACTCTCCATGTATAATAACCTATCTGCCGGGCTAATTAACCATACGAGCGCGTACATAAAAACCATCACTGCTCCGCTTAAACTCTCTCTTTCTCCCTCTCGCGTACACCGATCGCCCCACACACGCACCTGGAATATCCTTCGCAGCCAATTTCAGATAAGAAGAAATAGCCGCCACCGCCGCGACTCTCTCCCTGCGCGCGCAAGTTCACGGGGCCGTTCACCTTCTTCTTCCTCTTGTTCGTGTGCACGCGGCGATCATCATCACCTACCTGCAGCAGCGCGCAACGTAGCCTTCGATTCGCGTGAGTTTTTCCAACCCCGCCGCGCACACATAGCGCGATGTTGGCCTCGACCTCGCACGCATAAGCGCACAAATATCCGGCGATTTCAGCGCGCGTGTTTGGTTTGCGCGGTGAGTTTTAAAGGGTTCCGCGACGTGTAATAAGTCCGCGCCTTCACTTCCTCTCGTCTGTTTGAAATCGAAAAGCAAACGCGTGCGGTTCGGAAAAATCTTACACGCACGCGTATATTAATACACACGAGCGCACGTGGGAACCGGACGTGTGTGTGTATATATTTGCCCTTAAAACATATAGACTACGCCTTTCTCTCTTTGGCCCGCGCGAGTACAGTATAAAGATGAAAAGAACGGAGCGGTGCACGTGCGCGCAAGTATAAATACGAGAGCAAACGTGCGCGCGTGCGTACATATTATATCCAGGCACACGCAGAGGAAGGAAAAATCGCATAGCGCCTCGCCTCGCGCGCGCAGTTTATTAACGAGCACCGAAAGATAATTTTGTACACATACGCTCTCAATTAAACCCTCGCGAGCGAGGTATATAAGTGTATATAACAAGGCAGCATGTATAAGCACCGTGGCGAGAAGGAATGGGGACCGAAAATCACGATCGACTCCGCAGTGCACGTATATATAAGCGCGCCGATCCATTACGGCTCATTACAGCGCTCGGCGATTTCTTCACCTCCTCTTTCTCTCTCTCTATCCCCCGCTGCGTGCTTTAACGTCCCAATCGCGCATTATACACATTCGTCGGCTCGCCTTTCGGCCTCTCTTTCTGCATTCGAGTGTATATATATGTATATCGCCGAGCTGAAGCGAAGAAGGAGGGAAGCAGAGTCGAAGAGAATAGACGGTGAGCAAAAAAGGAGTACATAGCGAGAGAGAGAGAGAGAGAGAGAGAGAGAGAGCACGGCGCGGGATAAAAGGAGAAAACCGCCACAGTCGCCGCCATCGCCGTCGTCTTTTATCTCGCTTTCTTCTTCTTCTTCTTCTTCTTCCTGTGAGCGCGTAGAGTAGAGCCGCTTTTTGACTGACAAATAAATTAATGAAAGGTGAGAAGAGCGCGCGCGCTACGTCGCCACGGCGCGATATCGTGTGTGCGCGCGCGTGCGCGCGGTGTCTTGAAAGGGACGCTTTGAAGATAGACTTTGCGAGCGCCTGCGCGCCAATAATAATGCGGCTATTGGAGTTGCCGCGCGAGTAAACGCTGATAAAGCGGCCTCGGATGTCTTTGGCGCGCGCCCGGGCGATGAGTCGGCTGTCTAATTAGGAGATGCTGGGTTTTCGAGGGTGGGACACAGTGCAGCCTTTGCTGCGTGACGACGTATATACAGAGTCGTGTGGTGTAGTTGAAAAACATTTCGGCGATAGAGATAGTGGAAGTGGCGATTAGAATGTATGACTTTGGAAATAACCGTAACTTTATGTGGGCTTTGCAATTTATGTCGGACAAATAATTGTTCCTATCTATCTCAATGCAATTAAATAAATTAATCGGCCTCGTAAAAAGGACGTTTTCTCTCCTTATGTAAATCAGATCAAGTTTTTCTCTCAAAAGAGCGCGCGCAGACTTTACAGCCTCAATTACTCCGCCGGACAAACTCGCACGCGCACACACCTTGCAACTCTCTCTCTCCCCCATTCCACATATCATTGAGAACGATTCCCTAATTAATTAACCCAATCCGAAATGCCGGAAAAACCTCCTCCTCCCTCCCCCTTCGCTCATTTTTAATCGATTACCATCAATAACACTCATTCGAGCGCACTGACAGTTTTATTGACCAGAAGCCGATCGACATCATACATACACACAGAGCAAGAGCGAAACGAAACCAAAAGAAAAGAAACCCCCTCACCTGCGTAGATTGGATTTCGGATCAATCTTACCGGTCAGTTATATATATACGTACGCGGCGGCGTAACAGTAAAACTAGTTGCGCACGCAGGCGAGCGATCCGCTGGCAATCAGATAAGAGCCGCGTATTTCTAAGACAAGCCCCGGCATGGTATCAGGCCCCCGTGTGCGCGTGTACAGTCACTCTGCTGCGGGCTAATGGATTAAGGGGAGGAGAAAAGAGAGAGAGAGATCCTGAAATTTTTATTGTGTGTCGGAGAGAGAGAGCTCGAGATGGTCTTTTTAGATTTTGCGAGAGTGGCTGGTTCCTGACTATGTGTGTGCGTGTCTGTGTAATCAACCAGTGTGTCGGTTGAGCATAGTTTTTTGCCCTGCCGCGATGCCCGTGGGAACACGCGCGCGCTGGAAAAAGTAGTTTAGTCTGCGCGCGCCCGTGGTTTTTGTCGGTTTCTGATTTTGTGTGTCATCATCATCATCATCGTCGTCGTCGCTTGTTAGCGTGAAAATCCAATTACACCGTGTCTCGAGGTTTTATGTGATTTTCGGAATCAAAGTGAAATTGACATTAACTCTTTTATGCGGGAATAACGCTCCGAAATATAGAAATGCAAATGAGGCAATTATACGCGTAGTTTCTTATATATAACGTACGCACGTACTTATCCGGGATATATATTGTTCCGATTTCTTGATCATCGAGCACACACAGAAGAGAGCTGGCATATACCGGTTATATTATCGGAAATTTACGCGACTCGTAAAAGAGTACGCGAAATATAATCCGTAAAAATAATTTTCCCCATCAACACCTCATCCGCGGCCGCACTTTATGCGCACTCCGCAGTGTAAACAAGCTCCCGCTTTTTTCCCGCAATTATATCGAATAAATTCCCGTATATAATAATATCCTAATCCCGTCGCCATGGCTCTCTCTCGCCCAGTTCCCGCGCGGAGCCTGTAACGTGCGGAATTTACATCATAATAAAACAGCGCCGCGGCCGCCTCATATATCTCACACGCGGTATAAAACGCGGAAATCGTTAATCCCACCCGGAGGTGCGGCGGAGGAGAATATTTCACACGGTTAATTTCTCGCGCTAACCTACGCCCACGCTGTCAACCTGTGCGTGCACGCACGCGCTCTCGCGTTCTAAAAAAACAGCCCCGCGGTTCGAATCCCATTTACATCTATAACTGTATCATTAAGATCTCACTGTATCGTCGTTGCGATAATTACCAGATATACAGAATCGGCGAACTCCTCTCTGCTCTCGTATCACCGCACCACCAGAGAAATCGGCGATCAGCGACTGCGGTATACGCCTGCTCTCCCTCTGAGTATGCAGCCTCCGCGGCTCTCTGAATACCTGCTGCTACCACACGCGCGCAAAAACGCGCCGTGGACTACATTCGGTTCCTGGACAAACTCTACTCTCTCTCTCTCCCGGAAAACCCTCACACTTATGCGTATATATTATCCACACTCTTGCCAGGTACACACCGCACTGCAACTATATTATACGCACAATACAATCGATCGTCGAAAAATCGGCGGCTCGTGCGCAGATATACCCCACACGTACGTACACACGACACTGCTCCGCGTCGTCGTCGTCGTCCGCGCGCACAGTGTGCGAGAGAGAACACACCGGCCGCCGTCGCCGCCACCGCCGTGTCCGCGCGCGCGGGGCGCGAGTGCAGGAACAAGTACTATACGTCCTCTCTCTCTTTCTCTCTCTTTCTCTCTACCAGCGAGCCTACCGAGCGAGCGGCGCGCGGCGCGTTTCGTCGCGCATTCGCTCTCTCTCTCTCGCGGGAGGAGGAGGAGGAGGAGGAGGAAAGGGGGGAACCGAGCAGTCGCTCTTTCTCTCTTACTCTTATCCGCAGCCCTCTTGGTCTCTCTCTCGTACACACGGGCGCGCTCGCGCTCTTAATTCCTATCTCTCCCTCGGCATCTCTCTCTCGCTCTTCCGCAGCAGGCGAGCCAGAACGCGCGGATATATACCTCCTCGCGGTCCCTTTGGACTCTCCGCTCGCTCGCTCGCTCATTCACTCGCGAGCGCGCACGCACCTTCGCACGCACACTATAGCTCTCTCTCTCTCTCACTCTCTCATCTCTTCTCCTGCGTGCGCGAATGCTTCTCTCCGTCTGCCGGTTCAGTGGTTCCTCGACAGCAGAGCGGTAGCTGCTATATATACACTCCTGGAGCTGAGAGTGAGTGAGAGAGAGAGAGAGCATCGGCCCGTATCCTTTTGTCTAATTGCGTGCCGGCTCAATTAGCGCGTGCATGCGCGCACCACGCACTCCTTTTTCCATCCTTCGCTCTCCTTCGTCTTTTCCCTCTTCCGTTCATCTGCATGCATCATATATAAAGGTGTGCGTGTATATAGGTATTTTCTCTCTCGCGAGCGCCCACATGCAGCTGTCGTTCAACGTCTATACTTACACGACGCGCGTGTGTGTATAGTGTTAGGTAGCGAGAGTAGACGCAGAGACAGAATGGGGGATATAATTATTACGCCTGCGTGCCTCGATGAGCGGCTTATCGGGTGCAGCAGCGGTGTCGCGCTTATAAGGTTTCACGCGGCGTGTGATACACGCACATGCTGCAGTCGTGGGCCGCCGGTGCGTGGATGAAGTTGTACCTGTATACACACGCGCGCGTATCGATGTGTCAAACGCCCTCTCTCTTACTATTATTATTATCATTAGTGCTGCTGTTCCGCAGAGGTTTATCTAGCTATATATTTCAGATGCAAATCCCCGTGTATATTATGTATCTATAGAGGTTCAATGGAATATTTATGGAGCTGCGTGGAGCTCTGTGCGAGATGAAGTTGTCTCGCGCGCGGGCTGTGTCAATGAATGAAGGTTATTGAAACACTGTGCGTGACGCAAACCTGGAAATTTCAATGTGTGCATGCGTGTATTACAATCTTATCTTTATGTACGCGTGCCGCCGTAGCCATTAAAATAAAGCGAATCGAGGCTGCTGCCGTGCGCTTGTATAGCCCCGCGCGCGCACTATAACGCTTTTTCTGAATGCCAATAATTGAAAATTATCTCTTTTTATTAGTATATAGGCGCACGGTATGTACACGTAAGCGACGGCGTGTATATGCGTATACCTAAAACAAACAAAATTAGACGCCACGCTCGTTTCGCGTATACGTACCTATACAATGTGTAAAAAACAATAACGAGGCCTTTACGCGTGCGGTCGCTTTTTTCGGCTGCTGCCAATCGCCAAACAAAAAAGTATTTATAGGCAATTTCTGTTCTTAAATCGAACGCTCTTACATATGCGCGCGCGCGTGCCTACTTGTAGCGCAAAGTTGCATTCCCGGTTTCTCTCGCTCGCAGCGCGATAAAGGAAAATTGATTAGACTCCGCGTCTATATTTACGCTAAGTACCCGAGCGTATAACTATTTTACGGCGACCGCGCGCCGGAAAAACTCGTACAGTAAAGTTCGGGGTTTTATATATACTACACACATCGCTCGGCGAGGGGGCGAAACGCGAGTAGTGGCGCTCAAAAATTTATCAACGCGCTGAATTTATCCCCTCCCTGCGTACCTTAATCCCGCACGCGAGGGCATAAAAAAACAATGAGGTTCGGCGCGGCCTGATGCATAAACCATGCTTTTATACCCATTATCAGTGCATTCGCATTGATAACGCGCACGCAATATGAAAGCCTTGGATGGTAACAGCACGCGAAATGCTGGATGGACACGGTGTAACGGTAAAAACGCGCGGCAAAGGATATGCCGCCTCGGTACGGTGTGAGTTGCTAACTCTCTAAGAATGAAGTGAATATCTCAACGACGGCGGCGGCTACCGTTTCCCCCGAATACGTGCTTGGAAATTGAGTTAGCGGTCGCGTGTTGTTGGCGTACTATACACGTGAAAAAGTTGCGTGGAGGTATGGGTATAATGTGTGCGGCTCGTGAATTCTTGGTTTTCGGTGATGGTTGCCATTATAATGTGAGGGTTTAGGGAAAACAAGAATGTAGGGATTTAGATGGTTGAAGGGGTATGAGCATTTCAAAATGGTCATTTTGTATTGAGGTCTTGTATGTGTATATACTATGTATGCACGGAGAGAAAGAAATCAATAAAACTTACCAAACTTTCAGTAAAAATCACCAAACTGTGAAGTAACCCTGAAGCAGACTTGTAAATCCAAAATTTTTACCAAACTTTTTGACAATTTTTGACTAAACTTTTGGCAATTTTTACTTAACTTTTTGTAAATTTTACAAAACTTTTTGTAAAAATTGTTAAAAAGTTTGTTAAAAATTTTGGATTTACAAGTCTGCCTCAGGGTTACTTGACAGTTTGGTAATTTTTACTGATTTCTTTCTCTCCGTGTGGATACGTATAGCAATGCTCATAAATTAATTTACTCGCTGTTAAATTTTTTAATTACAGCGATCGTAAAGACGTACGTTTCCTGATAAGGTCATGAGAGGAATGCTTTGTTCTCCCTAAAAACTGAAAAGTCGCTCACTGAACGAAATTAATGAAGAAATAATCCTTATTCGATAGTGAATATTCGCTTATCTCAAAGTTAAATTTTATTTCCACTACTTCAAGAAGTGTATATATTTACTGAAGAATTGACAAATTTGTTCAATAATTCGTATCGACGAGCGACTTCTAACCTATTAATTCATAGAAAGTTTGAATGCCATCGACTGGGAATAGTATATAATATACCTGCTGCACTGGCGACACGTCGTATACCTGCCTGAAAAAGGATTAGCTCTGCAGCGACTCACATTCCTGTAACTACCTGGACTGTATAGGAAAGTTTTAATACACTAATTCTAGTTCTAACAACAACCCTGGTAGAAATTTTAGACATATTCCAGCTGTAAATTAGATTGATTTTTAGAACAAGATTAATTTTTAGATAAAAGTTGGCTAAAAACTCCGGAAATAACGTCACGATTTTTGCACTAAAATTAGCTAAAATCGTCGGCTGTGAGTAAAAAGGCGGTATTTCATAGAAGCCTAGTAAAAGACGGTATTTCAAAGAAGCCTTGTAAAAAGCATTATTTTAAAAAAGCTAATTTATAAAAGGCGGTATTTCAAAAAAGTCTTATAAAAGGCGCTATTTCAAAAAAGCCTTGTAAAAGGAGATATTTGGGCTGAGCGTTGATAAAGGTGCTATCTCGAAAATATTTTTTTCTTCTAAATTTAAGTTGGCAGTCCATCAGACATTTAAAAAAAGCGAACATTTCTGAAAGCGAAACTTAGTAGTTTGACCTCCAAATTTTTGAAGTAATAGAATATTGTAAAATTTGAGGGAGTGCACTATTCTTCTAAGGAATTTGAAAAACCAAACAATAGATTTCCTGGCATGTGTTAGATATTTTTTCATATGACTAGTATTTTTTTAGTAACTGATGTGTTTAAATTCTTTGTTTTTAATAGAAAATGTATACCTATGTTTATAAGATGATATCTATAGATATACAATTCCTATTAAAAACAAACAATTTAAACACATCAGTTACTAGAAAAGTACTAGTCATATGAAAAAATGGTAAAGGAACTTTTTTCTTAGAATTTTGCACTCTACAGGATTATGTTTACAGACGCATACATTTTCCGAACAAGTTGTATACAATTTTTCTCATATACTTTGGGATATGAGAAAGAACAAAACGTAGGGGGGCCGCGCCAACCCCCGCTGCCTATGCAAAACTCGACTTTAGATGCCTGTTTAGCATCCGTAAAGTACCCCCTTTTTCACTAGTGCGAAAGTGTTTAAAGTGTGTAAAGTACTCACTTTACGCACTCGTGAAAAAAATCCGGGTACTCTACGTACATGCTGAACAGGCATCTAACATAGAGTTTCACGCGCTGAGTTATAAAAAATAGTAAATATACTAGTTCCGTAATGTACTATTATAACATCATGCTTCGAAAAACCTCGTTTGTATTCAATATTTCTGTTGAATTATAAACGAAAATCTACTATTTCAGGTGTATTTAGGTGTTAAAAAATCATGTTTATCCCGGAAAGCACAACACGTTTTTAAAACGTTTATAAAACGTTGAAAGACATACCAAAAACCATTTTCTGGATTCATAAAAAAGTTTTAAAAACGTTTTGCAAACGTTCAAAATGTCTGCCTTATGGTTGAAAAAAATATGTTTTAAAAGATTGAAAAAACAAACAAATAACGTTATTTTTACGCACTTTGAACCTTTTTTCAACATTCAATCATTTCTAAAATCGTAAATTGTTTTGAATAAAACATTTTTAAACCTCTACGAACGTTTATTTAGCGTATCCAAAACGTTTTTTAAACGTTTTGTTCATAAATTATTTTCTAATTTTGTTTTCGAAAACAAATTTTATTTTTATTTGTTCACCCTTCTTTCCCTTTTGCCCGCTCCTCCCTGAGACACTTCCCTATATACTCGGAAGATTTCTTTTTACTTAATTATTATCATGCGTCACCTAACGAAGTCTAAACATACTACGATAGAAAAAAAACGTTTATATAGAAACGTCTAAAAGACTTTATAAATTTAACCAATGTAAAATCTCATGAATAATATTACGTTTTTAAAACGTCATAAAAACAAAATGATAGCGTTTTTCATTCATCGTTTCTCAAAACCTTTTACAAAGGTTTTTTTCAAAAACACTATTAGGAAATGATTTATTAATAAAACGTTTGGAAAAAATGTTCTATACGTTAAATAAACGTTCGTTCAGAAACGTTTATAAAATGTTTTAAAATTGTTTTATTCAAAACTATTTATGGTTTTATAAAATGCTTGAATGTTGAAATAATACGTACCAAAAAGTAATTTGTTTGTTTTTTTTAACCTTTTCAAAACATATTTTTTTCAACCATAAGGCGGTCATTTTGCACGTATTCAAAACGTTTTTTTATCAATCCAGAAAATGATTTTTGACGTGTGTTTTAACGTTTATAAACGTTATAAAAACTTATACAAATGTTTTGTGCTAATATGAGTATTGATTATGCAGAAAAATGTCTAACAAGGATTGTATCTTAGATCCGAGTCGTGGATCTTCACCAGCTCGCAGGATCTTTCTTCTTTTACCTAAAAAATGAAAGCCTGTGCGATACTAGACCCTAACGCTTTGAGAATTCTGAGATATAAGCCCTTGAATTATTTAAAAATTGAATAGTATTTTCCACTAAAATTACAGTTTTGGCGGGTGAACCTTCCTCTAATACCTATAAACAAGCATACAGACATGATTACGTGCTTGATTATGGTATCACATGGTAAAATGTATAAAAATCTCTAATGAAAATATCCTTAATTATTTTACATTACCTTATTTGATGACGTAAAAGCCCTTAAATTGCTTATTTGGCGATAAACCTTGCATTTATACCTGTAAATAACCATTCAGACATTATTATCACTTAAGTTATGGTTTTATATGGTAAAATATATTATAATTTTACACAAAAATAATATTGTTAAATTTACATTACCTTGTTTGAAGTCATACAATGCCTTCAAGGCGACCAAGGCCTCCAATGTGACAATTGCTTATATTGCAATTTAAATGAGAAATATTGGGAAAGAAGGCATTGTATGACTTTAAACAAGGTAATGTAAATTTAACAATAATATTTTTGTGAAAAATTATAATATATTTTACCATATAAAACCATAACTTAAGTGATAATAATGTCTCAATGCTTATTTGCAGGTATAAATGCAAGGTTTTATCGCCAAATAAGCAATTTAAGGGCTTTTACGTAATTAATATAAGGTAATGTAAAATAAATAAGGATATTTTTATTCGAGATATTTATACATTTTACCATGTGATACCATAATCAAGCTAGTAATCATGTCTGTATGCTTGTTTATAGGTATTAGAGGAAGGTTCACCCGCCAAAACTGTAATTTTATTGGAAAATACCATTCGATTTTGAAATAATTCAAGAACTTGTATCTCAGAATCCTCAAAGCGTTAGGATCTAGTATCGCACAGGCTTTCATTTTTAGGTAAAAGAAGAAAAGTCACAAGGAGAGAATTTTTGTGTGAAAATTACAGTGACAGTTTGATAAACCTGGAACCATTCAAACGGTTAGAAAAAATTATCGTGAGAGTCCGGTAAAAATTATGAGGATTTCGCTGTAATTTTTACCGGATTGCCACGGTAATTTTTTCCATCCGCTTCAATTGTTCCAGGTTTACCATTCTGTCACGGTAACTTTTACGCGAAAATTGTCTCCGTGTACATACGTCCTCGGAAACCCTATTAAAGTGGACTCGTTTTTGGTGGACAACAGATTTAATAGTGTAAATTTCCAGAATTTGAAGAGTAACAATTTTCGTTCTGACTAAAATATATGGCTCTCCCGAAAAGCGGTCGTGTCTAAAAACAAAATTTGGCCAATTTTGAGGCTGCCTACAGTGTAATTTTTTGTGAATATTCTCATATAACACAAGTCAGTAACATCTATTCTTTTTTTTTTTTATTCCTTAGAAGAATAGTGCACTCACCCAACTTTTACAATATTCTATTACTCCGTAAATTTGGAGGTCAAACTACTAAGTTTAGCTTTCAAAAATGTTCGCTTTTTTTAAATGTCCACCGGACTGCCAACTATAATTTCGAAGAAATAAAAATATTTGTGAGATAGCACCTTTTTCAGTGCTCAGTTCAAATAGCTCCTTTTACGAGGCTTTTTTAAAATAGCGCCTTTTACAAGGCTCTTTTGAAATACCGCCGTTTATAAGGCTTTTTTTTTTTAAAATAGTGCCTTTTACAAGGCTTTTTTGAAATACCACCTTTTTACTCCCAGCCCACGAAATATGCTCAAGTTAGATATTGCGCACACGAATATGCACACACTAGATGAAAACCGTTCAACACCTACGCTACACGGAAAAAATGTTTCCAGTAAAAATTATTACTTTAATGATTAAAATTTAGTAAACTGTATAGAAAACTGGGGACATACTCGAAATGTATTGCATTTTAGAATCCACTTTACCAAATTTTAGTATTTCGGAAACTAAAGCGGAAATTTACAATTAAAAAAATTATTTTTCCGCAATCTATATTACCGACGTTATATTTTAGGTTGTGAATGTACATTAAGTAGAAGAAATAAATAACTTTTTGTATTTGAAAAAAATGCAGAGAGTTGGAGCCGCAATCTTACCGCTACGCCAACGTGCACTTACACGAAAGACGTTTCGACTCGTCTACACATGCTACACGGAAAGAAAAGTGGTAGGGAAATAACTCCAGTATTGGACGGCGCTAATGTCAAAAAGTCTCGGTGTTTGTAAATATTAAGTTTCGCATTTACTTAGTGCCGAATTGGGTTGCCGTACCTCGAGCTGGACGTACAGAACCTCACATTTCTCGGATATATCGTAACTCGACGTTGCAAGTCTGAGAACTCCAACTTAGAGATAGGTGTAAAGGGGCGGAGTTGGCGATCCGAAGCGCGGGCGGTGATTGGCTGCTGGGCGAACGCGCGCGCTGGAGGGGAAAGCAACTGAATCTCCAAGTTGGAAGTCTCACACTTCCAACGTCGAGTTACGGTATATCCGAGAAACCTCGAGGTTCTGCATATCCAATCTATACTTCAATCGCGCTATGGCTTGTATTAGGCGGCTTCCGGCTCTCGCCGAGTTGTAGACTGTCCACATTTCTTTCCGTGTACAGCTTGTGTAGTTCCACAATGGAACAAATTCGACATCTTAATAAGTTAATTAAATTAATAAATATTTGTAAAAATATGCAGGTTATATTTTATAATTAATTTTATAGAAGAAAAGGTGATAAGTAAACCTCTTTTAAGGTTATGTCGACTTGCTGATATCGTTAGGAGAAGGTCTCGTAATTTTTGGTAAAGTGACTCGTAGAAATTGCTACAATTCTATCAAATTTTAGTAAACTGGCTGGTAAAAATTGCTACATCTTCTATCAAATATTAGTGTTTTGAAAATTTAGTATAGTAAGTACTAAATTTTATATAAGTAATGTAGCAAATTTTATAACCATATTTATTTATTTTTAAAAAGGTGTATACCATTAATTGCTAAAAATATATTAAATATCTTGAGAATTTGAGTATGTCCTCCGATTAGTAGAGAAAATAGTAATTTTTAATGGAAACTTTTTTTCCGTGTAGTTGTTCAGGATAGTCGATTATGGAGTCTAGGAGGTGCGCTCCGTAGTTTTTTTGAGTCTCGATCTCAAGGCGCATCTGATACTTGGTGTAGGTGTCCGAGGTAGCCGATGGCGAAGTCTAGGTGGTGCGTTATGTAGTTTTTTGTGTCTGAGTGTCGGAACGCATTGAAAGCGTGGCAGGCGCAAAAACCTACGAAGCATACCATCTAGACTTCATCATCGGCTACCCCGAACATCTACAGAATACTTCGGGTGCGTTCCGATACCTAGATGCAAAAAACTACGGAGCAAAAACCTACCACCTATAAACTCCGACATCGCCTACCCTGAAGACCAACACCACGCACTGGATGCGACCTCACACCTAAACACAAAGAGCCTTGGAGTGTACCACCTAGACACGGTCATCGGCTGACGCGAACGGCTGGGGTATAGACCATTACTAGGCCTACAGCCCCAATTTTTGACTAGAAAAATTAGTTAATTTATAGCTAGCAAATATCGCTTTTCAAAGGTTGAAAAAAATTAGCGAGTTTTTAGTTAGATTATAGTTAACAGGGTAGCTATATTAAAGCTAAGAAATCTAGCTAATTTATAACATCTTAAGCCGAAAAGCTGGTTAATTTTTTATAGAATACCAGGAAATGATTAACGATTGTATGGTAATTGCTTTATAAACTTACAAAGTTTTGTATTTCAAGTACTTTATTTAATGGATTTGAATGCATTTAAATTGGAATTTCCATAAAATTTTATTTTATCTTCAGATAAGATTCGAGAATGATATGTAAGGTATGTAATGTATGTATCGAGTACCCTCGGTACGGAGCTAGTCAGTTAAGAGAACGCTTCGACATGTCATTGACTCACACAGTAATAGTCGTAAGTTTGGCAATGTAGTTATATTATGTGCCTCGTGTAATTCTAACCTAATTAATAGTTCAAGAGCACACGTGTTATTCGAAAAAGAGGCTCTGAATGATAATTTTGAAAGCAGATACACTGAGAGAAGAATCTTGTTACTGTTAACATATTTATCTATTTGAAATACAACTATTTGACATGTTTAAGGATAAAATGTGATATCGTAATAGTTACCATATCTATATTAACTAATAGAAATATTCAGATTTGAAAGTAGTTGATGGTAGAAGTTCTTGTAAATTGTAGTTTTTGAATCTAATAGCCAATTTTCTACCAAGATGATGTTGTTATATAACAAAAAGGTTTGAAATAAAAACTCCATTTAGCTTTTACTCCAACGTTCTGGACATTTTTATTGTTTATGTCCCTCATCAGGATAAACAATAAAAATGTCCGAAACGTTGGAGTAAAAAAAAAATGATGTTTTTATTTTAAACATTTTTGTTATAAAACAACATCATCCTGGTAAAAAATTGGCCATTAGATTCAAAAACTACTGTAATAAGCATATTGTAACTATTACAATATCAATGTTCTCAGGTAACACAATGAAATTGTTTATTGTTGAGAATATCCCTGTTGTAAAATACTCATAAAACCTTATTAAAAGGCTGCAGAAACCTCATTACCTATGAGGTTTTTGCACTTGGATTTATAGAATTTTATAAGATTTTATGAGTATTTTATAACAGGGATGGTAACTTAACTGTTAACATGGCATTATAACTGTTACAATGCCTATATTTGGTCATATTTAAACATACGCATGTTAACAGTTACAATGCCATGTTAACAGTAAACAAATCCTTTTCTCAGTGTATGAATCTGGGATAAATTTCTGCATATCTCAGAATTTTCTCAGAATTTTTTTATTTTGCAATGTTTTTATACACTACAAAAGGTGTATTTATTCATAAGATCCTATGTTATTTTCAATCACTGATTTCTTGCTTCTGAAGCTCTGAATCTTCAAAAAATTTGAACCAGAGCTTCAGTGTACTTTAATACAGCTGTCACCCAAATATCAAATGATTTTCATTTTAAATTCTATTACCGAGGGGAGATTAATTGAATATCGCGAATTTAAATGTTGCCAAAAATAGTATCTTTTCCAGCGCTTCTTGGAATATGATCCTTTTTTGCTCCCAACCACACGGAAAAAATATAATTACTAATTTTACTGTTCATACAGTTGATTAAAGATTAGAATTTAAGATTCAGTTTACTTTCAATAATGTCGGTAAAAACGGCATTAAAGAAGAGTATTTCTCCTGTTAAAGTGGGATTTGCATTACATTGTAATACAGCAAATCAGCATTTAAACAAATGAAGTTTCTATTCTGAAAGGACTCTTTAAACGGATAGGTACTCCTTTTTTACCATCCTTTAACTTTTTAATCGTAGTAAAAACTAAATTTCAAATAGAAAAAGAAAAGCCATTTTTACTTATTTATAATACCATTTCAGCTTTTCTCCAAAAGTCAGTTGATTTAGTTGATACAAACAGCTAAATTAACTATAAATTTATTCCGTGCGACGATTTTCGACGTTTAAAGATTTAACATACAGCGTGAATGCATATGTGAATTTCTAAACTGCACGTTCACAAAAATCATATAAATTGTATACATCTAAATTAGATACTGAATTGTAATACTAATACAAATACTAAGAATTCGATCAGTTTTACCATAGTGTAATCCTCCTCAATCAAATACAAACATATATTTTCGTACCACCAAATATACAACGTCACCTCCATAAACCCTTCAATACTTTTACTGCGCTCAATATCCCAACGCTCGCTCCAGACGACGATTCCTCGATTCGCCGACACATAACCGATCACTCGCTCCTGCGTACAACTTGTTTATTCCTCGTCTCTTTCGTCTGGGTCGGACTAAACGAGCTAATTTATTCGAGACTCGTGTGCTGCGTGTGCTGGTACTTCTCTCTTCGCTTTTTAAGGAGGGCGGCGCAAAAAGCGTGAAAGTATCCCACGTGCGCTCGAAGTTATGGTTTCGCTGCGAACTACAGGCTTGCGCGTGCAGCACTCACTTATCAGTCGGCGCGGAGTTTACTGCCAAAGAATTCGGGGGTTTGGGACGAGGTGTGAAAAGATAATGATGTAGGTTGTTCGGCTGTTTTGGATTCGTTTTTATTGCGTGAGTGGAAAACCTTACGCTGCGTATATAATAAAGAACGTTTTTAGAGGTGGGAAAGAGGATTAAACTATTCAGTTTTCTATATAGCAGTCTTGGAATTATACCTGTTTTGCATATTTCTCTAATTTTATGATCAGCGTTAAATATAAAACGAATAGCCTCGATCTCTCTATACCCTACAATCTTCCATATATTACGTCCACAACGTACTTAAATCACGTATAAAAATCATATCACAACTTACACATCCATTTCGTTAAACTATATGCATAGAAATGCAACGCCGCGCACTTCTTACCTCAGAAAAATCGATACATTTTTAAATCGCGCGCTATACAAAAACGCAAAGGAGACTTTCCCGCACCACGCGCAGATAAACAGAAAATTTACGACCCGATAAATCAACGCCCATTCTCGGCCGCGTGCGCTCACTACACACACATACACACGCTTAATATTTTATTTTGAATTTCCATCACGAACGTAGCGTACAGTGTCACCACTTGCCGAAATTCGCCGCCGCTGTCCTATATATAATCCCCTATATACAGCCACGCCTCCCGAGAAGTAGTAACCTGGAACGCTGAACGCGCGCAAAGTCTCATCGCCGGGATTAGACGCGCGGGTCCGCCGCATGACTTTTACAAATTTAACGGCCGGATTAAGATTCGCCTCGCGTGCAGTGCAGCAGGAGGAGGACGTAGGTATGCCTTATTTACGGCTCGTGCGCCGACGCGGCGGCGCGTGTATAGTTTTATTATCGGAGATGCGTGCAAGGATGTGTATTGGGGGAATGTGGATGGGTCGGATGTACGCGGCGGCGACGATGAAGAAGAAGGCGAAAAAGAAATGATTGTGGGAAGGAGGGTGGGAGGTCGTTTTTAATTGCGGAGAGATACGTATATATATGTATGCTGCAGCACAGACTTTCTATATTTTAATTGAGTTTTTATAAGCGGGGCATTAATTGGAGCAAGCGCTGAAGAAACTAACGAAGGAGGGATAACCAAAAGGCCAGGTGTGGACGTTTTTAAAGGAGCGTCTTTTACTTGCAAAATTTCTACTCGCATATATTTACGGAGTGTGTGAGCAGAGGTGGATGCGCGGTGGTCGCGACGAGGCATTTGATGACTTAGTTTGATGGAAATGTGAGGTGTATTAAAGGAAAAGGTAATAATGCAGAAGAAAATTACGTCAAAGTATATAGTATAAACTGCTGGCGAAGTAATGGAATCAGTGTAATATTATAGTAGCAAGGTAAAGTAAATAGCACAGTTTGCTGCGTTGGTCAGGACGAAGTCGGCTTTTAATAGGCTTTGAGCTGGTCAGAAATCTCGGCTTGTTGTCCCCTAATCTTACATCTCGGACACGCGTATAAAGTTAAATCTCTTATTTGCATCTGGCGTGCATATCTCCTCGTCGCGAAAATTTCTTTCTTTTATTCGGCCTGTGTGTAAAGACGGAGTTTTTGGAGTAAAATCGTTTTCATGTGTGCGTGTGTACGTAATGTTTATTATTATGGTAATTGTAGCTTGTTACGTGCAAACGATCTCAAATTTTCGAGCTTTGCTTTAAAATTTGTACCAAGATGTGTCTAATTAAGATAAAATAAAAGCCTTTATCCTTATTTAATATAGTTATTTATTTACAAATAAGTATTAATATTTCTTAAGAAAATAATACAAAATTTGATTTTTTTATAAATAGATTTCGCTAAAGGGCCGAATTTAACACGTTTCGGAAGAACCGAAATTATAATCGAAGAGAATTTCAAAACTGGTGAATCAAGAATTTATCATTTATTTTACGTATACAATTTGGATAAAACAAACATTTCTCGTTACAAAAACCAAAACTCAACTGATTTATGGAATCAATAGGTGCTGCCTTCGTGACGACGAGCTTTATTTGTTTTTCGACCTTAGCAATCAATATCTTTCTAATCCATTCAAACGATCTGAATCGTATGTTGATCTTAATTGTTAGGATAAATTTCACATTATTTCTACCCAGAACACTCGTTACGTCAAAAATGAAGTTTGTACTTTGCCGAAAAGCAAGACATTTCGATTTTAATTTTTAGGTACATAAGTGGCTTGCCTTTGATTTGTCGCTCTTCAATTTTATTAAATATTTTTTGATTTTCTCACAAATTTTTTGAATTACAATTGCCTCTGCTATTACGTCTGCCAAACAGCCCAGTCACTTTATTACGTTAAGATGCTGCTTATTCATCAAATCCAAAACCACCAATCACACAGCCCAATGCGCGCCTCCAAATTCACCTGCTCCAAAATTACATCTCGACCCAGCCCCCCATCTCGCATTTCTGTCGCAAGGCCCGCGCAGACACCCAGCCAGACAGGCGTACACAGCACGCGCCAGCGCGATTTTCGATAACCTCGCATCAGCAGAGAGCGCGTATATATACCACCTCGAACACACTCCGGGAGAATTACAAACGCCCCCGCCGGCGCAGTAGTACATGCTCGAACGAGCTTGTCGGGCCAAGTAAAAGGCAAATTCAAGCGCACGTATATGCATCACTTAATGTGCCGCGCGCGTGCATCTCTCTCTCTCTCTCTCTCTCTCTCTCTCTCTCTCTCTCTCTCTCTCTCTCTCTCTCTCTCTCTCTCTCTCCTGCTTCTGGATCTAGTTCTGATTTATGTAACCAGCCGCGTGTCCGTATAGTCGTCGCTTTTGTTTACCGAAGCCCTGTGTGTGTATGCTCTCTTTTTGCTGCGGTAGCCGCCGATGAAAGTTTTATTTATGGATAGGCTCGCGCATTTTGCCATATACAGTTTGGCGAACGGCTAATTAATTGCCCCTGGCCGCGACGATTATGGTGGCCGCGGGTTTTATCAGCGAGAGAGCGATGGTGGTTATGTGTATATAGCTGATTAACGGAGCGAAATTTTTGTTCGTGGTAGCAATTTTTTGCCAATGATTTTTGTATACTTATACGCGTGCGGATGTATCTGGGAACATGAATGCTCGTCGTATAGCGTATTATTGCTTCCTGGGTAATAAAGCGTGGATTTTTTGGTTCGAGGTGGGGCTAGTGTGTCAGGAATTAATAATATTACGGGGATATATTATTAATTGAAGTATTAATGGATTTAGACGGCGGCGCAGCACGGCGCATAGAGTGCTGATGAATTATTAAATACCATTTGCGAACATTAATAATGATGGTATATATATATATATATATATAATAAATATAACTGTGATATGCGTTTGCTCTCATGTACACGAGCAAAGGATTAGGAGGATTTAATTAGAACCATTAACTTTAATATCACCCATTGCGTTTTTACAAAATCACCAAAACATTTCAAATTAGACATTTTGCAATATAAAAGAAAACAGAACAATAGTACATTATATATATAATATACATAACAGGAAGTCTGATTTTGCTAGTTGTAGTATTCGCTCAATGCCACACAATTATAACGTCTGCTAAGCTTCAACCATTCAACCCACGACCATACACATACCAGCCCCCCCAGCATTCACCAAAAATTTCTATACCAGGCTTTTCCCAATTTCCACCTACACGCAGGTCATATTGACCCACAGAAGTCCCGTTTTCTCAAAATTCCAGCGTCCATTATAGCCTCGCACAGGAAATTAAGCACGATCGATTGAGCACCAATGATCCAGACAGGGGCAAGAATTCGAAATATTTCCTTCTTCAAAAGCTGCATGAGCAGCAGGTGTATCCCGCCTGTGCAGCATCCTGCGCGTGGTAATGACCCGAAAGACAATACCTTTATAGGGGAGGGCGGGGCACGTGTGACACCCTAACTTTGATTAAAAATAACAACTAAACCGTGTATTATTTCAAAATGTACAAAAACGGAATAATTAGATCAGAAAAAAATAAAATAAAATAAACTATTAACTTTTTCTTCATTTTCTTTTAATTATTGATAAAATACAGAAAAGAAATTCTGAAAAAAATGCTCTACGTGCCCCACCGGCGGGTGGATTGTGACACCCGACGGGGCACGCATGGCACGGTCAAATTTAATATTTTACTATAGGTATTTTTCAATTCTTTTTTCCAATAATTAATTCTTTAATAATTATGCCATAATAAAATTTTCAAAAATCAAATAATTAATCAGTCTATTGAAAATTTAAAATTTTATTTTTATTAAGGAACATAACAATTTTTATTTTAAAATAGATTATTACATTTTAATAAATGATTATATATTATAAATTCCTCCTTATAAAATATGATCACAACATAATACTTTTGTTTGATTAACAAATTATCATTATTATTACAATAAGTTTAAATTTAAAGATTTCGCATCATTTTCATCTATGTAGCATATTTGAACTACCTGACCATTGAAAAAGACAGTTTGAGTATCTACAATTGATTCTTCAGGTATTACTTCTCTAAAGTAATTTTCATTATTTACGGAAGCTGAATTATTATTAACAATGGATAAATGGCATGGTGTGGTTTGTGCACATAAGAATTATGCACATATTTATTGTGCACACTTTAGCATTGGTGTATATATCTATATCTATGTGTATACTACAATGCTAAAGTGTGCACAATAAATATGTGCATAATTCTTATGTGCACAAACCACACCATGCCGGATAAATCAAGCTGATTTGTGTTTAAGTCTTCAAGTGGCTTTTTTTTACTCTAAATATAACTTAATACGCAGTCGAAATAATCGTTATTTACTTAATAATGTAATAATTGAAACTAAAAACTAGTTAAAACTAAATTATTGCACTGTTGTTAACCCATCTTGCTCCGTTTTTGGTTTGTAGGTTAGATCACTTCGCTCGGCGGCCACCGCGGCGCACTGATACGCCCGAGTGTGCCACGCGTGCCCCGCCAGGGTGTCACGTCATGCCCCATTTTAATACCATTTTCATTTTTTAATTATATTATTTATAAAGATTTTCTGAAAATAACAAAAACAGGGCTTGAAAGATAAAAGTTGAAACTATCAAATAGGTTTGGTCTCATTTAGAAAAAAAATCATTTTCTCGTTGCTCCAAGCGACTTAAAAATGAAGTCAACCTTGTTTCTAAGCACCGATTTTCAATCTTATTAAATTAAATGTTAAACATTATCTATAATCTCAAAAGTATAGAGGAAAATTCTAAAAGCATATGTAATTAGGTTTACGTAAAAATTACATTTTTTGCATTCATTAATATTAAAAATATGATGGTGCCAAACTTAACTACCTGACACGTTATATGCCCCGCCCTCCCCTAGTGCGCAATGCGCACGGGCGTGCCGTGTGAAATTCTCCTTGTGCACCGTACGTGCGCATGCAGCGGGCATTCTTCTTCCTCTTTTCCAGGCTTCTTAAATTCCCCCGTCCGGTAACTCCCCCGATCGACGATGCAGCAGCCGTACTATACGCCGTGTATACCTGGACCTTTAAACTTTTACCCACGCTCGCGCAGGTATATATGTAGCTGCAGCGGGGTAAAAAGTGGGAGGAGGCGAGAGTGCAGTATACGTACAGCATGCAGAAACGGAATAATCGAGGAGCCATCATTTCGGCCCTAATGGCCAGTGAGAGAGCAGAGAGAGAAAATATAGTCCCTTTTATACCGGGGATTTTTCGCGAAAACCCAGAGCGCCGGTCGCGCCGATTATTGGGCCGCTGTAAAATGGAACGGATGGATGCTAGAGAGAGAAAAGAGAGGCTAGATTTTACGAGGCGGACACTTGACTTGTCTGTCCGGCGAAGATTCTAGCAGAGAGAAAGGGACGTGCAGCCCGTGGGTATATATATGGCCGGCTGAGATGAAAAACGGCGCGTTTTTTACGGCGTCGTATAAAGACAGGGTATTTCTTTTTTTAAGTATAGCGACGATGATTCGGCAGTGAGAGAAAGAGAGATAGAGGGAAATTAGCGCTGGCTTTATACCGGTTTATGGGGATTTCGGGAAGGAAGTCGGGGTATTCGGATATTATTGGATTTAATTGCTGGTTGTCGAAAAGTGGAGAGAGTGGACGGCGAGGCAAAAGCGATTTGTTTCGTTTTTTTTAGTGCTTTTTTGGGTCGGTAGTGCTATATTGTAGTAGTTTATTGAGAAAAAGGCGTGTGGGTTCCTAAAATAGCAAAATTTAAAAATAAGTATTCTTTTGGGTCGATTTTTTTAGTAACGTATATATTTAATTAGTCTTTTAATATTATGTAACGTAACAAGAACTATTGATATATGGGAATGTTATAGTTTATTGAATGAACTATAAACGATCGTTATTCCATGTACACATTTCAATACTAAAAATAGTAGATGCATAGAATTTTAAATTCTCTCCTATTATGCCTTTTCACATACATGTATACGTATGCAGCAGCTAACGAAGATCAATATAATAGGAGGAAAAAAATCCAAGGTAACGAGAGCGCGAGCTGGCGGTGGCAAAATGAGATCTTTTATTGATAGATCGCTCTGAACTTTCGGCAACGTAAACATTTTCCGACAATGGAACTTCAAACAATGTTTCCAGCTACACGAGGACTATACGTGTATGTCTATACGCGCCTACATACCTATAGGTATACATACGACGTGTGTGTCGGGACATTTTTGAAAAGTTTCAACAGCGTTTCATCAATGTTTGTGCATGTATTTATAAACGTACAAGGCGCAGCTGAAAAATACTACATATATACGATACCAAACAGCCCGTGACATTCGAATATATCCTGCCGGCCGCATGTGTTCTCCGAATCAACGTATAATCCAAATGAATAGAAGAATTTACGCGCTGCTTGTGTAAATATGCGATCTATTTTCGCGTTTTGTTTGATTTATAATATATATACACATCGATGGTCCGCTTTATGGTATCAATTTCATAAAAATCGCACGCTGCATTCTATACATAAGAGAAGCCAATTTCGGAATACGTTGTATACCCACCCACCTTAATTAACAACGATGTAGTTTACATTCTCACCCGCGTTTACACGTTCTTACACGCATTCTGCACACAAAGAGCCGCGGAAAAAACTCTACAAATATACACTCCACGCGCAAATTACACGCCATCAAATCTAAATTATAGTCGTCTCTCCCTCCTCCCTATACCTTTACTCGCGATTAACATTCACGCCGCCACGAAATGACTCCCCGCCGGAATTCTCCTCCGATTCCTTCCTAAAAGCGAGCAAAAAAAGGGAACGCAACCAAAAGAAGAAGCATCGTTATAATTCGGCAGCGGCGGCGGGTTCGCTTAACTAGTCTCGGATTCCTCTACCTGATCCTGATCCTCCAACGTTTGCGAGAGAGAGGGAGGGACACCTACGCCGGGAGGCTACTTTATTATTCGCCGAGTGTGCATCTGTAGTGGTGTATTATATAGTAGCCTGGCGGCGACGGCGACGACGCTGTGCAGTCCTGGCAGTGCCGTAATTAAGAGGTCCGCGAGCCCCGCGCCGTTATTGTTTGTTTCCTCTGAGGAGAGGTGAGCGAGAGGGAGAGAAGCGCGCTTTTATTACGCGAATTATCAAGTTGGGAGGTTTTCATTGGACGAGTTAGGAAAGATGTTTTCTTTGTGGTGGGTTCTGGCGCCACGGATTGGATAGAATGTCCGGTGCATGAGGGTCGAGTGATACTTTCTGTCCAGGGAACTGGGTGCTAGAATTGTAATTTTTGGATATTAAAAGCGCTTGTTTTGTCGAGAATTTTTTACTTTATGACATTAAAATGTTAAATTATACAATTCACGCAGCTGGGAAATCAATAAAGTTTGTGTATATTATTGATAAACTTGTATAATATTCGTCTGATTTGAAAATACGTTGCAGGACTCCATTTTATTTGCGGTATGTTCGGGATTGAAGTACCCGAAGTGTCCGCCAGATGGCAAGCATCGACGAGCAACCTTCAATGAAAAATACTTCAATGAGTATACATATAGAGGTCTGCAGCAGCCACTATTCAGGTGCTTTATGCACATGCCTTGTTACTTTTCCCCTATACTTTTGCCTATACTTGTTGCGTACATTTGCCTACACTTGTCTTAGTTGCGACTAAGACATATTATTGCCTTTACTTTATTTATTACTTTGCCCTTATCGATTTTACCTATACTTTGCCTTATTGCCGATACTTTGCCTACATTTATTGCCTACAGTTACATTGCCTATACTTTGTTGTCTTATTTGCGAATAAGACACTTTATACTTTGCCTATTTTATTTGAACGCATTTTACGTTCACACCTTTTTCGGTAATCAACTTTTACTTGCGAGTAGAGTTGATTGCATAGACTCTCGAAGTCTTAATTTTCCCTTTTATTTCTTCTCGTTGACAAACTCTAACAATATAAATAACTCGTACACGTTCATTCGTGCACATTTTTGGTCCTTCGAGCCGGATTGAGTTGTCAACCGAGAGGAATACTTGAAAAGCTATCGGATAAAATTCTGTTATTTAGTTGTTCTCAATTGCCAGAGATTTACGACCTCTGACAAGTAAGGCGATTTCGTTGGAGATTTACTACCTCCTAGCGAGACCTCGTGTGACTGATCTTCAGCCTCCGCACTCGCACGGCGGGCGGAGTCATCACATCAACTCATAAAACTTAAGAATCTTTAATATCCAACGTTTTTCAAAATGCCATCACTTTCACTTACGCAAACTATCGAGCGTCAGTACGAATTATTTAAGCGAATTCATAATACGCCCGATAACATCAAGAAAGTTGGTAAAGACAATATCACTCAAGAGCTTCTTGAAGCTAGACTACGGACGCTAGAGAAAAACTGGAACGAATTTCAAGAAAACTACACTATCATTCTATCTCAGAAATTTGAAAGTACTAGCCAAAGTGAATATTTTGTCAACGACTGCTATGGTGCAACAGAAGAAGGTTACATCAATTCAGCTGCCTATATTACCAGATTACTTAGAGGATTTCCTCAACAGAACACTGCGCCTATTGTACAACAAACAGTTCCTACAAGAAAGTTACCCAATATCGAAGTTCCCACTTTTTCCGGGAAATTTACTGACTGGCTAGATTTTAAAGATCTATTCAAAGCTACCATCACCAACGATGAACGACTCTCTAATTCAGAGAAACTACAGCAATTGAAAACGCACGTTCAAGGGGAAGCAGCTGATATGCTCAAAACAATTCAAATTACAGATCTCAACTTCCCTATTGCCTGGAAAAAGTTGGAAGATCACTATACAAACAAACGTCGACTCGTTGCCATTTATACCAAGACCCTACTCGATCTTCCTGCCGTACACTCCGAGTCACCATCTCATTTACAATCCCTTCTTTAATACATCGACAAATGCAATCTCGGCTTTAGAGCAACTCAAAAGGCCAACCAATCAATGGGATGATCTACTCGTGCCTATCATTGCTCATAAGCTTGATTTCAAAACCTTATGCGAGTGGGAAAAACAAGTCAGTAAGAGTGCCGATCCTCCTACTTTTGTCCAACTTAGTCTGTTCATCACCGAACGTATTGATTTTTTAGAAACCACCTCCGTACCTAAGTTAAGTAAATCTAAAACTTCAGAAAATAGATCAATTAGCTCTCATGCTACGTTTACCGACAAGTGTGTCTTTTGTACAGACGCACATTTCATTACTCGTTGCAATGCCTTCAAAGCCAAAACCGCAAATGAACAAAAAATCTTCGTGGAAAAAAGGAAGTTATGTTTCAATTGTCTTGGATTTCACCCAATCAGTAATTGCCGATCTGACAGAAGATGTATCATATGTAACAAACAACACCATACGCTTCTTCACGAAGATACAAATACAAGTTCTCATGTGTCTGCCACTGAACCAATACATAATCACGTCGCTTTCACTGGTCCCTCTTTTTCTGCCAACACTGACCTGCAACTAAGTTTAGTAGCTCAAAGCTCCAGCGTAGAACCTACTCTTCTGGCTACCGCGTTGGTGAAACTACGTGGTGCTGATGGCAGAATTCATACTGCTCGAGCTATGATAGATCCTGGATCCCAAAGTTTTTTTGTATCCGAGGTGTTATTAAAGAAGCTTGAACAACCATACTCTGCCACGACAGTGCCGTTGAGTGGCATTGGAGGTTATTCTCACATCCCTGCTAAGGGCCGTACAACTTTGCAACTTACATCCGCCTTTAACCCTAAAGCACATTTGCAATTAAACGCACTAGTACTTCCCTTCATTACTAAATACACGCAAAGATGCCATGAACTAAAGAATGCCTGGACCCATTTGAAAGGATTACAATTAGCTGACGATTTCAGAGAAACACCTGCTGAAATTGACATTTTACTTGGGGCCGACATCTTCCCAGAGATCTTGCTCAACGGACTGGTCAAAGGACCTTCCGGAACTCCAATGGCCCAACGCACAATCTTCGGATGGATTATAAGCGGACCTATTGCCAAACTTAATACCTCAAAGTCTCCAATTGCAGCATTTCAATCTTAGTTTTCAGATCGGTTTAAATGTCTGCTAAACTAATTCTGTTCGCCCATTGTATGGACGAAAGCGGGCGGTATGTTCGGGATTGAAGTACCCGAAGTGTCCGCCAGATGGCAAGCACCGACCAGCAACCTTCAATGAAAAATACTTCAATGAGTATACATATAGAGGTCTGCAGCAGCCACTATTCAGGTGCTTTATGCACATGCCTTGTTACTTTTCCCCTATACTTTTGCCTATACTTGTTGCGTACATTTGCCTACACTTGTCTTAGTTGCGACTAAGACATATTATTGCCTTTACTTTATTTATTACTTTGCCCTTATCGATTTTACCTATACTTTGCCCTTATCGATTTTACCTATACTTTGCCTTATTGCCGATACTTTGCCTACATTTATTGCCTACAGTTACATTGCCTATACTTTGTTATCTTATTTGCGAATAAGACACTTTATACTTTGCCTATTTTATTTGAACGCATTTTACGTTCACACCTTTTTCGGTAATCAACTTTTACTTGCGAGTAGAGTTGATTGCATAGACTCTCGAAGTCTTAATTTTCCCTTTTATTTCTTCTCGTTGACAAATTCTAACAATATAAATAACTCGTACACGTTCATTCGTGCACACGGTATATTGAAGTAAGTTAAAAATCCTCCTAAAATGACCAATTTTAAAGAATTCACTTAATATACGCGACAACAATTATTCCGACGCGCAGGTAAATTTTGTATAACGCCCCATTGATGGCGGTTCGCAGGTTGTAAAACATTTATGGGTTGTACCATAGAGTATATATTGACGCAACATTTACCTTTCAAGACTCATTCCCATGGAACAATGAGTCATTCTGCGTCCCCGTACTAAAATTTGCAGGGATTAATATTGCGACGTTATAAAATGTTATGGTCTAATTGTGCCTCGAATAGTCCCGTATAAACAGGGAAAAATGGAAAATCTATGTTTCGAAAATTGAGCGCGTCGAGAGTTCGCGATAGTCGGGGGGGAAAAAAAGAGCTAAAAGAGATTTTAAAGTCAACAGAGTAGTTTTATTTATTCAATATTTCCTGCGCACATTAATTCAATGTAAATGCATTGAATTATAAACTGACGTAAGAATAAATTATTACCGTTCGCGTTTTATATGCGTCGTTGGAAGAAACGCAAATAAATTATAGAGCATGCGCGGAAAACACGCTAATTTTAGAAATTAGTAATATGGCATGAATGCTTATTATATATTAAAAATTGTCTACTCCTCTCTATTTATCACTAAATGTCTACTAAAATGATACTAAAAACGACTATCCTCGGATATAACGTACTGCATTATATTTATCTCTCGATCAGAAAAGAAATAACCTCAACAATTCGCGCTCCATAATATCCTCCGTACAATCCTCTAATCACAAAACCTCCTTTCGCGTAGTACTCTAAATACCTCCTCATTTACCATTCTCCGCCATAAAATTGCAAAATATCACACGCCAAGCGCAGCCACGAACATACAGGTATAGGAATAGTGGTGCGTACTATTCCATCGCTCGAAAAAAAATGCGAGTCGCATTTTCGACCAATAACACTTTGCATCGGCAAGCAGCTGTACGGACACTGCAGCCTCTCTCTCTCTCTCTCTCTCTCTCTCTGACTCTGCCTGCTGCGCGAGTAATCGAAGTGTTCGAAAATCGCCGATAAATATTGCACGTACGCATTGCATGCATGCGCTTATGGGAGCTCCGTATATATAGTCCCGGCCAAAAGTTTCGCTGCTCGTCGGCCTTGCGTTATATGCCAATATTATTGAAATTAAATTAAAAAGTTGAATAAAGGTATATATGTATGAGAAAATATAAGATTGTCACGTTGCGAGCGGTAATGACTGTTTTCGAGTGTTGTGCAACGCACGAGCGCGGCTTGTAGCGGGAGATTTTTGTTTTTACCTTTTCGGCGATTATGGTCAATTAAATTGGATTTATTCGACCGATTATGTATAGTGGGAGAACGAGTAAGTTTTGTATATAGCGTTGGGTCTTGTGTACTGCGCGTGGGGTATGGAGAATTTAAATTCGAATTAATTTTAAGGAGAGGAGAATGTGTGCCGGGGATTGGTGATAAAGTGTCGATTTTCGAAGCTCAAAAGAGAATGCTGCAATAAGGAACATTATATTCTACCCAGAATACATTTCGTACTTAATGCGTGAATGTTCCAAATAGACGTTTATTACAAATAATGTCTTAAAAATTCGAATTACCGTAAAAATACCAAATAAAAGTACATTTCAGACACTCTCTCGGTAATTTAATTAACAATTTAATTCGAATTACCCCATAAGATTAAAATTTCCATACAGTAATAAAAAAAAACACCGCAGCATTTCCAAAATCGACGCTCCCGATACGATAACTCTCAAAATGCACCCCGTCCGTTCCTCCCGCACCCCATTTGCAAAATTGCACTCGGCAACACCCGCCGCGCGTTCCCGAGAATTTCATCGAAAACCTCACCGCCAAACATTTCCACCACCACCACCAGCTCCACCACCACCAGCTCCACCACTACCGCCGCTATCGACCCCGCTCATCGCTAAAAATCCCCAAAAATTCCTCTCTCCTTTTCGATTTTCGATCCTCTCTTATACTCCCCCACACATACTGCACTGTACTATCCGAGAGCGAGGGAAAGAGAGAGAGAGAGCGCTCACCGTGCGTGCGTGCGTGCGCGGAAGGCCCCGCCCCTCCGCGCGAAAACTTAAAAATGCCGCCGCGCCGCGCTCCCGAATCGATATCCAGCGCACCGGTCACGTGGGTACCCTCACACGGCGACCTCGACCAATCATCACCCGGGTCTCCGCCCCCTTTACTCTCGCCCTCTCTCGGTTACCCCTGGAACTCCCACGGTACTCGGACTCGGTCGGCATAGAATTGTTCAGTACACACTACTGTGCGCGCAGTGCAGTGCCGATCATCACGCGCACGCATCACGCCGTCGCCGCAGCGGCGCGCGTTTTGTCCCACTCCTTTTTCTCCACCTCCCACAGCTCTACTCGCTGCTGCTTCGGCTGCACTCTCTGGCGCGAGCGCTTGGATACACGGCCAGTCAGTCTGCGGCTGGAAGCGCGTCCGTTCGGTTCGCCCGACCCGCTTTCTCTCTGCCGGCCTCCTCCTCCTCCTCCCCCTTCTACACTCGCTCTTCGAGTGTATGTGTGTGTGCACCGTAGAGTGAGAGAGTGAGAGACACGGACAGTCGAGAGAAGGTCTGGCAGGAGAGTGGACACGTATAGAGTAGTGTATACCATAGTAGACACTTATGCACATCGCTGTTCCGTTTCTTGGTCTTGTGTGCGCGTGCATCAAGAGATAAGAGAGCCCAGCGTGTACCTCATATATACATAGAGAATTGTACAACGAGAGAGGTATCGGAAGTTGTACGAGCAGCAGGCACGCGACTCACGACGACGGCGCACCTAGACACTTTCCGCACAGTATTTTCTTTTTTCCGCCTCTATCTACCACGGTATACCACTTTATAATATATACCCAAGTGCGCGATTATTCTCATCCGTTTCCGTGTTATCGTCATCTCGCAGTGTGCTCCGATCTAACCGCGCGCGCGCAAGAGAGAGAGAGGCGCTTCGTGGACTCTGCACGAAGAAGAAGACGAAGGCCGTCGTCTTATACGTGTAGAGAGAAAGGGACAGCGTCATATACATGTGTTTTTTTCGAGGTTATACCCGCCGCTGCAGGAGCCTTGATGCGACGCAAACGCCGCCCGAAGTGCTCCTCCGCTGCCGACACTAGTCAACAGTAGCGACTGTGCGTGTGCCGCGTCGTGTGTGTCACAGTATATAGTTGCCCCGCCGCTAGCAGCCGCTCTCTGCTCGTGTGTGTGCGTGCGTGTGCACTATCTGTGCTTTTCCTTTCACGCACTCATTCCCCCGAATTCCCTCCATCCTTCCTCCTCCTTCTCTCCTCTTCTCCCCCCTCGCGGCATTCCAAGAGAGAGAGAGAGAGAGAGAGAGAGAGCGCGCTACTCGCCACACGCTATAGAGTCGGCACAAAAATCGCGCCGCAGCGGGAGCAGCACAGTGTGAGAGGAAGTAGCATGCCGAGGAGGCGGAGCACACGCCGTAGCGGCAGCATCTGCTCCTCTTAAGAGAGGCCCTTGTGCGAACTCACACACAGACCCATACTAGTATAGTTTTGCGTGTGAGGGAAGAAAAAGAAGCAGAGAAGCACCTGAGATCACGCTGCTGCCCACGTGCTCGTCAAAGGGTACGCCCGTGGCGTCGGGGACGTCGCGCTAGGTATAAGGCATGGAAGACGCTGGCCTGCAGCCTCTTCAGTATCCGCAGTACCATCAGCCACAGCAGCAGCAGCCGTTAGTAATCCATCAGCAGTCAGGGAGTCAGCAGCAGTCCGCACAGCAACAGCAGCAGCCGCTGATGACGAAGCTGTCGGGGCTGACGTCGGGCCACGGCACGACGACGCTGATTCACCGGTCCGGGCATTGCTACCAGCTGCACCGGCCCCACCTGGCCGTACAACCGCCGCCGTCGGTCGCCGAGACGCCGTCGTCGGGCCGGCCGCGCAAGCTCCTCAAGACGGACCACCACCACCACTCGCCCCTGGACCATTCGCCCGCCGCGACGCTGGAGGCCGCCGTTGTAGTCGCCGCTGACGCTGGCTCTCAACAGCAGCAGCAGCAGCAGCATCAGCAGCAGCAGCTTCAGCAGCAGCAGCTTCAGCAGCAGCAGCTCCACCACCATCATCTTCAGCAGCAGACGAATCTCCTGCTGCTGCAGCAGACCCTTCACCACCACCACCACCAGCACCATCGCCAGCACGACAGCCACCATCACCAGGTGGTACCGAGCATCACGCACCTGCAGGATGGCCTCTACAGGCAGCAGCATCTGCCGCTGCAGCGCAGCAAGCCCGTCAGGCAGCAGTCCACCACGAGCACCCACGTGTCCAGACTCTACCCGGAGATCCTGGCGCTGGTCTTCAGCAAGCTGGACGTCAGGGACAAGGGCCGAGCGGCCCAGGTGTGCGTCTCGTGGCGCGAGGCCGCCTACCACAGGAGCGCCTGGCGAGGAGTCGAGGCGCGGCTGCACCTGCGCAGCACCGCCCACGGCTGCAAGCACAGCGGCGCCGTCTTCCAGTGCCTGGAGAAGCGCGGCATCAAGCGCGTCCAGGTGCTGTCGCTGACGATGAGGCGCGGCCTCGTCGACGTCTTCCGCGGCATCCCCAAGCTCCAGTCGCTCAATCTCTCCGGCTGCTACAACATGTCGGACTCGGGCCTGAACTCGGCCCTCAGCACGGCCTACCCCTCGCTGACCGAGCTCAACCTCAGCCTCTGCAACCACATTACCTACGCGAGCCTCGAGAAGATCGCCCAGTGTCTGAAGAACCTGGAGACACTGGAGCTCGGCGGCTGTCGGAACATCTCGAACAAGGGCCTTGCGGTGATCGCTAGGGGCCTGAAGAAGCTCAAGAGGCTGGACCTGAGGAGCTGCTGGCTCGTGTCCGACGAGGGTATCGGTTACCTGGCGCGCGGCCGCGTTTACCAGAGCAACTCCGACTCCCCCTCGTCCACTAGCTCCAGCCACAGCGACAGCAGTAGCAGCAGCAGCAGCAGCAGCACCGGCAACGAGTCGTACGACGGCGGCCTGGCCCTGGAGCACCTCGGGCTGCAGGACTGCCAGAGGCTCGGCGACGAGGGCCTGCTGCACATATCCCTCGGCCTTGCCAACAGTCTCAAGTCCATCAACCTGTCCTTCTGCGTCCTCATCACGGACTACGGCATGAAGCACATTGCCAAGATCACGAGTCTGCGCGAGCTCGACCTGCGCTCCTGCGACATATCGCCGATCGGCATGGCCTACCTAGCCGAGGGCGGCTCGCGCATCTCCAGCCTCGACGTCAGCTTCTGCGACAAGATCGGCGACCAGGCGCTCCAGCATATCAGCCAGGGCCTCTTCAATCTCAAGAGCCTCAGCCTGTCGGCCTGCCCGATCACCGACGAGGGCATCTCCAAGATCGCCAAGACGCAGCATGACCTCGAGACCCTCCACATCGGCCAGTGCAGCCAGCTGACCGACAAGTCGGTCTTCACTATCGTCGATAGCATGCCACGGCTGCGCTGCATCGACCTCTACGGCTGCACGCGCATCACCAAGAACGGCCTCGAGAGGATCTGGAAGCTGCCGCTGGTCTCCCTCAACCTCGGCCTCTGGCAGGAGCGCCTGTGATAGCACTTCTTCGTTGATACTCGCCGATAGCAGCACCAGCAGCAGCAGCAGCGGCTGAGGAGCTTTGCAGCCACGGTGAGTGTGCGACTGTGAATCTCCCCGGCGTTGTTAGCGATGACGTCGCGGTTTTTTTTTTCTGTACAGAACCTGCATATATATATATATATAATATAGGTGGTTGCGCCCTGTGAGCGGCGTTTTATACGCGGCAGGAGTGAAAGAGAGTGAGTGAGAGAGAATGTATTTGGGAAAGTAATTGTTCCATAACGAACGAAATTGTTTGTTTTGATAATGAATCCCCTGGCGCTGACATGCCGCGTGTACACGTACGTACATACGTACGCGCAGGCGTGCGAGCGAGCGAGCGAGCGAGCGCACTAACCGAATTTTCCGATGATAGCGTTAATGAATTATTTCGATTATGAACTAATTGACCTACCTTTATTTTTTAACAATGGGGATGGTACATTAAGCGATTGAATACCCTTGAACAGAGTCATATTGTAATGCAATATCGTTTCGTTATTATTATTTCTTTTTTTTATATATATATATTCTTCGCTGCCGTCGTGGCAGTCGGCTTTATTAACGCCGTTCGTTTACGTAATGACGCGCCCCTGCGGAAGTAAGTTATAGACGCGGCGATGGTACCGAGCAATGGTTAATAGGATTTAACACTATTACTCCTCCGCCTTCTTCGTATTTTTTTTTTTTTTTTTTTTTTTTTTGAAGGAAAGACTCGACATGATGTAAACAGAGACACACACATACACAGTTGTTGTTTCTGTGGCGAGGAGTATATATTTTTTTGTTCGTTGCTGAATAACGCTTATATTATTATATGAACGATTATAATTTGTATTTGATATAGTGAAGAATCAAATGGTTTCGTTGTGCCAAAGTACTGTGATATTGTTAAGACTGTAAATATTCGTTACTCCATTGTACATACTAGGTTTAAATTTTAGGAAATTCAATGATATAACAAATTTTTTACTCATTTTAGGCATTCGAAATTCGAACGTTACTAAGTTTTGCTCGACGATGTACTCAAAAACGACTTCTGGAAAAAAAAAAATATTTTGTTAAATAAATAAATGTTGTATAAAACATTAGATAAACGATCTTTTTGATTTGACATTACCCTATTTCCAAATTATTATTATTCTTAAGCTTATATTAATTAATAAAGAAGCTTTATACGTAAAAGTAATTCGATGCGCATGCAAATCTTTATTTACAGAAAATTTACTCACTAATAATAGCATAATTAAAAATACATTTAGAATAATCTCAACTGCACGATGTTTGATCTTCCACGCGAATTTCAGCTATAAAGTTACTTAATTAAAAACGAAATTTTTCTATCATTAAAGAAAATTTAAAAGCTTCGTTTAATTACTTTCAGTTAATATCAAATTTAAAAATCTAATTACGATAACACTATATGTACCGACCAAGAGAAAAATTAAAAGTCCAAACTTGAAACCGCACTGTTCACCTCCACTCCTCCATATCTGTACACCCATCCTCGCACAAACGTACACCTACACCTATATAATACACACAACTACCCGCACTCGCAACTATATATCCACGAACAACGGGCGCAAATACCTCGCTCCATAAAAATATTTCCCGCGCCGTTCAGATACGCCGATATAAACTAATTAACACTCCGAAGAACCGTACGACCGCGCAAAAACTCTCTCTCCCATCCCAACCATTCGCACACGTACACATACACACAAACAGACGCACGTACCGTATACATATATGCACACCAAACGTTAGGAATATAATTGGGCAGCGTCGAAAAAGCGGCGACCAAAAAAGCGCGTAATACGAATGACAAAAAAGACGTACAGGCGGAAGAATCTCCCTCCGCGCGCGAAAAATCGGCCCGCGCCATTGCGTGTATAGAGAGAAAACGGCTCACGGTAATTAGAGCTTCGTTATACACGGAAATAAACAAGCACCTCGCTACCGATAAACTCGTACTATGTTGTGTGTGTGTGTGTGTCCTGTGTGCATACGTGGGTAAACGATATCGCCAGCACAACAACGTTTTTCTTCCTTCCTCTCTTTTTTCACCCTGTCAATATGCACGTTTTTTCGGCCATATCCCCCTTGCTCTTAATTTTTCTGGCCTGCGCGATTATTAATCGGTTTCGCCTGCGATATGCCTGTGTTCCTCTGTCGGTGGCGAATTCCGCAGAGCCAGCGATGGGTGCGAACGGGATTACGCGCGAGATCGCGTTAGGTACGCGCGGATGGAGTGTAAACTTATTTCGGGGGCGATGTAATTGCGGATTTTGGGGAGGGCGCGAATTTGTGGGTCATATGTCCAGGGAAAGATGAAAGTTGAAGAGAGCTATGAGGATTGGTTCGAAGGTAAATTAATATGCGTTGTTGAAGAATGTTTGCGAAGACATAGTTTTATATGTACGAGTTTCGTGGAAACGCGTATAGCTTTTTTTTCAATTATTTTTTCTTCGAAAGACTAACAAGACGCAACCTTTGAAAACAATGACTCTTTTGATTAAAAATAACAGGGATCGATCGACGCCTCTATTTTTTTTATTGTTTTTCGCGAAAAATGCGTACATTCTTTAGTTTCAAAAGTATTTCATTAATTGAGTTTTTCATTGTTCCTCACTCGCTATCTCGTACTCTCTTTTCTACGTTAATAAGAAATTTTTTACATGCGAGTATAATAGTAATAATCACAATAACAATGCTATTCCATTCATCGCGCAATTCTATATAGTATCATAGCGAGTCCATAGCTAGAACCATATTACAACACACGCCCCGCGCCTCGCTTTATATATAAAAATACATGTACAATCCTTAATGAAAATCCAAAGTTGAGCAACGCTCAGCGCCATAACGTTTATTTCCACTTAAATATTCCGTAAAATGCGATTTTATGAAAGAAACGCGCGGCAAAGCCGATTAACAATCGTAAACAGTCCGCACCGAAACATCAATAGTGATTACCGTTTCGCAACCCACACGCACACATACACAGCACCGCCGCGCGCATCGTCTCCGTATGGTATAAACACAAAGAAACGCGAAACCGTTTGGAAAATTTCACGCTATTAAGTAGCACATATTGTTACGTATATGGAAGACGATGGAGCGCATGAAAAATGAATAAGTTGAGTAAAAAATATGCAACGACCCGGGCTCTGACCACTGAGCTATCGTTACGAGGCTTGCTCGAAAGCTTACAGCGCGCATCTTCTTCTTTTCATTGTGCTGACGAGTCAGAGCTCAGATGGCAGCCAAGCTGAGCTCGTGACAATATACACGCGGATTTGATTTCACGTCGCTTTTTCCACGGACGCGAGTCACTGAAAACCCCGTTTTTTTTATTACCCTCCGTCCGACCTTCTGCGCACATTTTTATTATTCGCGCGCATCGAAGTGCATTCGGCGAGTGAATCAAAACATCGGCGTCGCTCCGATGAATCGCGCCCACGGTCTCGCACACAAAAAAAAAAAGAAGAAACCCTCTAGTTACCTTTATACCTACCTTCAAAAACAAAAAAAATTCTACCTATGTACACGTGTCCTGCATTTTCCGGGCGATTATTCAGCAACCATTCTTCAAAAACCACTATACTACGCTGAAAAACGCATTCCACCGGCGGTACGTACATACGCGGGCCTCGTAAAAGTTGCACAATGAAAACCCGTAAAAAACAGAAGAAATCTTTGCGCAAATAGCAGCAGTCATACGGCCGTCGGCTATACCTCCATACAAATTTGCTTTAACGCGTCGCGTCGTCCGCGTGAAGGCGTGGGAATTGGGAGAAAATCAACCATCCGCGGGGGTGTGTGTATGTGTGCACTACACCAAGAAAAAACCGCTGCCAATTCATTGGTCCGTGGCTTCCTCAAACTTAATTTGCTAATTCCTATAATTAATTTTTAATAAGAAAATTTATAATTTTTGCAACAATTTATTACATAATTATAATTAAATTACAGATTATAGCTATTTACATTCTGCATTATCATGATTTTTCTCAAAAAAATTGACCATTTAGTTTGGGAGTTATAAGAATTATAAGCTTTTATAAAAAAAAAACACTTTTTGTTAATAACAAAAGAACCGTGATAGCTAGATTTTTTAGAAAATATAGGTATTTTAATTCTCTTTCGAATGCTACCCATCCGATTCAGATACATAGAGCCGTTCACGAGAAATTACGATTTAAAAAAAAGGTTAAAATAGTATATTTCGATACAAGTTCGTAAGTGTTGATTCTAGCACGAGTGTGAGATTTGTACAATCACACGAGTATAGAATTATCTTTCGCACGTGTATCGAACGATATTTTTCGATACGGGGCGTAAAAGTGATTTTAAAAAATTATGGAATGTGTAAAATCGCATTTTACGCATACTGTATATTTAACCTCAAATATCTCTGAAATTTATGGACCAATCATTTTTCCCAAAGAACTCAACCGAGAACTATCCGAAATCTACCTCTACAAAGAATTTTGAAGCGATTAAGTCAATTTTATTCCGTAATCGTTGGACATACAAAACTCATTTTTTCATTTTTCAATTTTTTCCTCAAAAACTAACCAACAGAATGAATTCAAATTTTTACAGATTATATGTATTTATATTTTGCAATTTCATGATTTTTCTCAAAAAAATTGACCGTTTAGTTTTGGAGTTATAAGCTTTAAAAAAAACACGTTTTCGTTAATAACAAAAGAACCGTGATAGCTAAAAAATTTGTTTTCTTTAGAAAATATAGGTATTTTAATTCTCTTTCGACCGCTATCCATTCGATTAAAATATCTCGATCATATCATTAAAAAAAAGCAAGAATAAATTTTGAGAAAATCGAAAATTCGAAATAAAACAAAAACGCATCGACCTAATCATAAAAACGGATTTTTGATCCGCAATCACACAAAAAAAAACAAAAAAAAATGAGACCTGTCCGCTTAAAATCGATCGAGTAGAAGCTGAGAGCCAGGCGTACACACACGCACGCACGCACGCACACACACCCACACTCACGTACACACACACATACATCCATACAGACATTTTTCAAAAACCATGTATTTCGATTCTTAACACCTCGGAAAACAAAACCAAAACACAACAAAAAACAACAAAAAAAAAACAATAACATGTTTTTACAACAACTCAAAAAATTACTATCACAAACCTTCCTCTAGGAGGAAGCAAACAAAGAGAGAGAGAGAGAGAGAGAGAGAGAGGAGAGAGAGAGGGACAGAGAGAGAGTGAAAAAACGGACAAAACGCGAGTAATCAGAGGGCCACGACCGGCCTAAAATTCAATTCCGCAACAATGTCTATCCCCCTTCGCCTCTCATTCTCATTTCGCATTCTCCCTTATACTGCACGCCCTCTCCTTCTCGCCCCTGTGTCTTATCCTCTCTCTTTCTCGTTTTTATCTCTCTCTCTCTCTCGCTCGCTCTCGCTCTAGCGTTTCTTTCTCCGTTTGATATATACGTATAACTACAGGAGAGAGAGAGAGAGAGAGAGAGAGAGAGAGAGGGAGTCTCCCGGCTCACCCTCTTCGCATTTCCATCTCGATTTCGAGGGTGCAGGCTTCCGCCTTGAATGCGCGCCGGCAAAGGCGACGAGGGTCGCGCGCGCTCGCTCGCTATGGGTAAAGGGGTGCACGTGCGCGCGTTCGTGTAGTATAGTAGATATATATACGAGCGAGGGGAGCTTGCGCGCCTGAGGGAGACAGAGAGAGTATATAGTGGATAGGGCGTGCACAGGGCTGTCCCGTTCCTCACTGATACGCATAGATGTATAGGTGAGTGTGGGGGAGTGTATAGGAGTTCCGTCGGTGTTTTGATATTTTTGAATTTGGAGAATGATTAATCTAGGATTGTAGAAGTAAAGTGTAAGGTATTTTCTTATAGAGAATTAAAATTTTTAATCATCTATATAGATATATTTTCTTTATTTCGCAAAGGAATTGACGATTTATTTTATTTCGCCGACCAAAAGAATTCATCAACGATGTAAAACAAATTTACTTTCCAGTTTTACTGCCAGTATACCTACGATTTCCAACATTTATTTCGAAGCATAGCCAGCTTTCAATACTCGAAAAAGTAAAAATTTTCCTTTTTCATACATATAATAAAATTAAACTCCCTATCTCTCGTGGTGCACGCAAATATGACTCATTGATAAACGTCATACAGCGGTCGCGTTCGCGCGTGCGAGACATGAAAATTTGATTACATTGAAACTATTTTTACATGAGATATAGACGGCGGGCAATTATTTATTCAGTTTAATAAAATGTAAAAAAAAACGTCGCTATCCTCTCCTCCTCTCGCGCATTCACATATCTATACATATATGCATCCGCACTTCAACAAAACTATTTCCAATCTATCAAAAATTGTCCAATATCGTTAATTTAGCTCGAAACGCGTACATACGCACGGCGCATACACATATAGAACCTTTGTCAGAGTAAAAATTACGTGATAAGCTTATCAGGAGACCGTATTCGGGTCACTCGTATACGCACATAAACGCACGCTAAAGACGCATACGCGCGCGGCCGCGACGAACATCCTGTCCGATCAATCTAAAAAATTTCGACTCCCTCTCTTTCCCACGCACGTGTACCCCACATACATACACACATATATAAACGTACACTACCGGCGCGATTTTTCAATAACGCCCGATCCACTCTGTCTCCCGTTTCCTGCCTCGTCGTTCGCTCTCGCCTCCTCTCCCTCTCTTCCTTTTTTCATCCGCCGTACATACACATATAGTCGCCGCCGCCGCCGCCGTTGGCTGTTTATCAGTCAAGGTCACACTGCGCGCGTTCACCTCGCGTCGTACAATTATTGTTTCCCTTTGACCATAGGCTATACGTAGGTATACGTATATACATATACCTCTTTCACTCTCCGGACGACGGTTTATCGAAAATAATGCATCTCTCCCCCGTGTGGTAGTATGCGCATGGGGCTGGCTGCGCGACGGCGGCGACTGGGCGACTACGGGAAGTTTTAAATGGAAAATCGATCGGTAGGAGAGAGAGAGAGAGAGAGAGAGCGAGAGAAGAAGGGAGAGTCCGTCTTATTGCGCGAGCGCTTGCAGCAGTGCTTTTATTTCGCGTGCGGGATGATGGGCCGTTGCCCAGGGTAGGTGAATTTTGGCGCATGGCTCGGTGTTAGGTGGTGGAGGGGCGGAAATATAGTTTGGAGTTTACTTTATTTGACGATCGAATTTATGTTAATGGAATAAATGTGTGGGCTGCTTAGATTTGAAAATCGTAGTTAGAGGGTGATTTATGGGTAGGGGGTATTTTGGAATGGTTTAGGTTAAAGTTTCTATAGGACTATAAGGAAACAGAATTTTTGACGATAAATAATTTGACGTCATAAATGTTCTGATCAATTTAGATTGTATTTTGAAACTAATTAAGATATTCTTTAATTTGGTTTATACAGTATAATTATAACTAAATAGAAACTTTAATAAACTGTGAATATTTTATTCAGAACTAATTTAGAAGCAAAGCAATATTCCACTACCAAAGAAAAATTTATATAATTTATATAACGATCGTTTATTTAATAATTTGTATAATAATAACTGTTCCTATTTGTTTTCCCTCTATTCTTTTATATTTACCGCAAATAATCGTCCCTGTGTACAAGAAATTTTCTTCGCTGTAGGAAAAATGCATAATGAAACAGCATAATTTGTAGCATTAGTTTTTAATTCGTCCATATAATATGATCAAAAAAATTTAATTTTAATCTGCAAAATTTACTATCACGAGTCTCGATCATCTATTTTATTATCGTATACGACTCCGATTTTTCCCAGTGTTCAAAGTATACCCTCTCTAATCTCCCACGCGAAACCATTTGATTTACTCCAAATCTTAGCACTGCTCTCAAAGCCAGATTAACCTCAACGCACAGACTCAGCGAAGGAAATAGTCCGTAAGATTTTCGAAAAACACCTTGCAAAATTTAATTCGAATATATAGGATATTACTAATCCCTCCGAAAGTTTAAAGCAGTACAAAATTGACTTTGCGGCCGAATTGAATTTCACGCTTTAGCCGCCGTCACCGCCGCGGCGGCAGACGCGCGCTCGCGCAGTTACGAAGTTGGTATAATTGCTAATTATTACTTAGCCAAAGGTTCGTGTATGATAATTGAAAGACCTAGTTTGTCTTCTATACCACTACGCGATTCGTTTGCCCCTCGCGCTTAAACGTTCCTCCTCACCCTCCGGCCTCCTATGACAATGGCTATAATCTCGTTGCAAATAAATTTCCCGCATTAATTCCTCAGTTTTAACCGTAACGAACATATTCTCCGTTAAATTTCCATCCGATTATACCCCATCAAGCGTCATACATATTATATAGTTATCATACCAACGACGATAATAGATGATATCTCTGAAACGCTATATACTATACTCTATTGCCGCGTGCGTTATTACGGTATCATTTTTCAACCCGAGCACCGCTCAAAACTCGTTTTTCTTTGCTTTAAAAAAATAGAAGCGGAAACAAAGTTGCCGATAAACCGCGCGTATACAATCATCCGAACGGTCTCTCGCATGCAAAGCGCCGTCGCGATAACGCGAATAAAACTTTACGCACTCGTCGTCGTCGTCGTCGTCGCAGCACGCGGAAGATAACTCTGCTCACCTATACACTTACAAATGAAA
Organism: Torymus aiolomorphi; assembly: GCA_036365515.1. Taxonomy (NCBI): domain Eukaryota; kingdom Metazoa; phylum Arthropoda; class Insecta; order Hymenoptera; family Torymidae; genus Torymus; species Torymus aiolomorphi. Next base: position 260,388,180 of record CM070873.1, read on the forward strand.
AAACAAACGAAAAAAGAGGGAACGTCACTCGCAACGACCCAATAAAATAATTTTCCCGCCTATCAAAGCTGGGTAGAACCTCGAAATCGCCATATCTCTCTCAGTCAGTCAGACACTAAACAAACGATAAAACTCAGACGCTCGCCGCTCGCGAAGGAACGAACTGGGAGAGAGAGAGAGAGAGAGAGAGAGAGAGAAGACTCGCCTGGCACAAAAAGCAAAGAGAGCGCGCGCAGGCTCGACGGATTCCTCTCTCGTCTGCCAGCCGGTCGAAAAGTAGCAGAGGAAAATTGCCCGCCGCTACTGTACTACGGCCTGTACATACATACACACAGGCACATTTGACTCGGCAGTGTACAGTGCGTTGCTCGGCAGCCCTTCGCCGTACGTACGTGCGCGCTCGCGCGCGAAGGGGAACGCGCGCGACTCCCCCACCTCACTCGACGTCGTCCCCTGGGCCCGCGGCGAGTTGAGAGAAGGAGAGAGAACGGACGGGAACCTGAATTTCGAGAGCACGCGCACGCACGCGTGCGGGGAGAGAGCGGACCGCGCGACGGAATCTTGCGGAGCAGCAGCCGCCGAAATGCGCTCTCTGTTAAGGTAGATCGGGGTAGGGAATATGTATTCCGGCGGATTTGTGTGGAAGTTTCGGGAGTGAAAATTACGAGAGGAGAATTCATTATGCGCGATGGAGGCGGAGGAGTGAGCCTGACGTTGGGTAATTTTTGCCTAACGCTAAAAACAACGTTTATATATACCTGCAGCAGCGGAGTATATAGTAGCGGTCTTATTAAAAGTTGCTCAAATGTTTCGCGGATTGCGCGAGAGTAGCCAAGGAGGCGTCTTTCCACAGACCTCCGCTCCCGCGCGCGGTGTATAACGTGAAATTTACGTTTGAAAAATTCGCCCGTGCAACAATAAACTGTGTATATATATAAACATTTTTCTATCTACTAAAAACCGTATTATTTTTTTTTTCTCTTTCAACATTAGCATATATTAGGTGTACTTTTTCCTTTCGCAATCCTTGCGAGTCGCCGCAACCCGGGCCGGACTTATATTGTTCGTTCCAATCGATACACGCTCATTTCGCTGCCGCCTCGTTCCCTTCCTCTTGCACGATATACATCACACGCGCACGCACACGCCGAGAGGACTGTATGTATAATGAGGGAGAGAGAGAGAGAGAGAAACGCGATCGCGGGCGGGAAGATAGATGCCTTATTTTGCCAAGGGCTCCGATATGGGTTATCTGTGTGGGTATACGTATAATACATGCACACAGACGCGAGGGTCGCCGCCGCCGTCGTTGCTCGCGTGTATATATGCACAGGCTCCGTGATATATAGAATGTGTAATAACAGCGGCGGTGGCGCAATTTCGTGTGCGTAACAAATATGCCTCCGCTGTTGCTACTGCTGCTACTGCAGCCGAGACTCGGGGTCCGCGTGTGACGGCTCGGGGATGCGTATATGTATGTATGTATATGTGCGTATCGATGCCGCGCACGAGCGTTACTGTTTACCGTCGGGCCGTTTTGCTCTTTCCGTGCGCCCGTCTGTTTACCCGAGATGGAGATTAAAAGAGTTCTTTTAAATCCCCCCCGAATAGTCGGTACGTATGTATACACATGCTCATGATACACGTGCGTTCGTTCGTCGGTTGGGAGGTTTGCGCAGGTTGCCGGGATGGAGAATATGCGCATGTAATATGACGTGGGGGGTACAGTTTTTGAATAATGAACCCGAGATTATTTGTACTTCGTGTGATTGATTAGCACGTGCGAAGACTACATTTAACTGTAATGGTGGTTTAATTGTACATGCACGATTGGTAATTGAATTGTTTTACGGCTCAAGACATTGAAATATTCGCGAAGTTATGGGGCTTTTTATTGCACGCGCTTTAAGCGACTAATGACAATCGTTACGCTGCGTCGTAAAACACGCTAGAATTGTCATGTAACTGTTTCGGAGCAACGTCTTCTACTCCGAAATATTTTTCATCCGAAACATCTCAATTTCGCCACTTTAAAACTTAACGTACATGCATTCCAACCAGTGATAACACTATCACTGCATCCTCACCACCTTTCCCCCAAAAACCTTGTAACCAATCACACTAAATCCACATTCCCAATCTCATCCCACCCCACCCTCTAAAAAACCTGTCATCCCTCCTCACTCCCTATGAGTTCCTATACGCTCATCTCGCCAACAAACGCAACCAACGCTCAACTCTCTCTCGCCGAACTCGCTCGAGCCTCAGCTTGCTTATGCTCGCTCGCCTCGGCCGTGTTGCCAAATCGCGAGCGCTCGGCATATACGCACGGCGTTGCCAAATTTGAAAATTAGTCCTCTCTCTCTCTCTCTCTCTCTCTCTCTCTCTCTCTCTGCCGCGTCTTTTCTTCTTCTTCTTCTTCTTCTGCCGGATGCGCACCGCGTGCCCTCCTCTTCTACACACACACACACACATACAGGCGCGCATCATCATTTTGTCTCGGCGTTCGTGGAAGCGGCGGCGGCCCGGCGTCAAAAGGCGCAACTATACGGGAGGGGGAGGAGGTAGAATTTCGGGAGCTGCCGCAGGCTGGCTGCTGCTGCTGCATCGCGCGTGGGAGTGTGTACGCATAGAGAGCACTTGCGCCAGGAAGTCCTTTGGCCAAGCGAACGCGCGCGCGCGATGTCCTCCGGCTGCTGCTGCTCTCGTCTTTCTCTCCTTCCTGTCGCTCCTTTCCTTCTTCTCTCCGTCGACTACTATACATAGATATACATACATGTGACTTCTAGACTCTCTCATCGCAGCGGCGGCTTTCTGGAATTTCGGACGATTATCGCTCCTCTAAAAACCCCGAACTGCCGCCGCAGTAGAGCTTTTTTCTTGGGACCCGATCTCTCCTGCTCTCTCTCTCTCTCTCTCTCTCTCTCTCTCTCTCTCTCTCTCCTGGGTATCCTGAGGTGTTTTTTAATTTATGTGGCGCACAATGCGATGCACTGCTACTGAGACACGGCGCTAGGTGCGCTGTGGGATAGCGGCGACGGCGGCGGTTGATGCCGCCGCCGCAGGGGCGGGTGTGATCTCTGCAGGACTGGTTCCTGGAATTTCGGTGTCTGCGTGTGTGCATGTGTGGGTCCGCCGCGTGTGGAGAGCGCCGAGGTTTTTTCAGGGTTTTTGTAGAACAGAAAGAAGTCGGTGGGTTATGCTGTTTGGTTTGTAAATGAAAAGCAGATGTAGGGTATAGAGAGCGAGAGAGAAAGGAAGGTTGCTGGATGGGTGATGGTCAGCGGTTGGGTTTGGAACGACGAGAAAGACCTAGGATGTGTAATTATTTTCTATTGTTGATTAATAGGAGTAGTCGTAGCTCGTGATTGAATATGTATACGCGGGGTATTCAATTTTTGATTTTTCGGCCTTGAGGATGCTGCTTGGATTGAAACGTCTTATTATACGAACGCTACTTATATAATAACGGTTATACAATGCGTTCCTTATCACGCGGAGTATCCGAAAAGAAAGTTTTGTACAAATTGACTCGGACCATCTGCTTTCTCTCTCCCTCGGAAACGCCGCAACACTTCTCCACCACCATCCAATCACTATAAAAATTTAAACCACCATCGCAGCCGGCTACCTCTCACCCTCGGGATACGCAAATGCACGCGCACGACTACCTATCCACGCGAAGAAAAAAGGACCCTGGCAACAGCAACAACCTCGCTCCGACGAAATAGCCGGCACTTAGGCTTCTCCTCTCGCGACGCCAAAAACTAGCGGGGGCGCACACGCGAAATTAACGGGTGTGTGTAGCATATCCCGCTCGCTCGCTTGCTCACGCACACCTGCGCGCGCAGGCCGGCTGATTATTGGGTCTGGTTTCCCTCTCCTGCTGTCAGGCAGCAGCAGCAGCAGCAGCAGCCGCCACTGCTCGGGGCCACCTGTCTCCCTCTCTTAGAGACGCGGCTCGCCTTTTCGCTCGATCGAACGGGGTTAATCGCGTGCGCGCGCGCGCGTGTGTGTGTGTGTGGATGTGGACGTCGTCGTGGTTTCTTTTCTTTGCTTTGCTTCGATGTTGTTTTTGGGGCTCAGAGTCGCCAGGGTTCTTCTGGGAGGAGGGAAGGACGAGGATAGACAAGAGGAGAGGAGAGGAGAGAAGGTTTTGGGTGAGGAATTTTTCGGAACGGATGTGTGATGCGCGCGCGTGGGTATATACATATATATGGGTGACTCTGGAGTTATTGGAAGGAGATGGATTTTGGAAGGACGGGATGTTATATCTCCGGGGAAATTAATGCGCCAGTGCAGGAGGCTGGGAAGTACTTTGGGCGCGTGGGTATACGTAAAAATTGGTGCATTTGGATATATTGTATAGGCTTTGATCCAGTTCATAAAAACGAACTGTAATTATATAATAAAATAATACAGTGTAAAAGATACATATAGACGAACTCTCTGTTACACTCGAACACTCAAACCCCCATTTCCAGAAATTTACGGAGCCGAATCAAAAGGCGCCCAGCCCCCGTCGTATAGACTTTTTATTCCTTACGACTCCTCTCTCCTCGACATCTGTGCTGCGCCTCTTTCTCTCTCAGCATGGGTCCCGCGCGACTCCCGATTTTTTTCAATATCTCTCTCTTTCACCGCGCGCACCATGCGCTCCCAGATATATCTTCTGGGAGGTCTTCTGTCTCTCCCTCCCGTATCGAACTACAATATGTATACCGCGAAGGAAAACTGTCACACGGGATTGAGTAACGGGGCTATATCACCACCGACAGCGGCAGCGATTAATATGCATCGAATCGCGCTTTATCGTTTCATCGTATTCGAATCTAGCGCGCGTACGCGAGTGTATTTACAGGAGTATGGGGGAGGGGCGGGGGGGGCGAGGCAAGCGGGACAATTTTACTGCGGTTAAATGAAAATACGCTCTCGCCCCGCGTGTGTCCCGAGAGTTCATTCAATATTGCGGTGTGTGATGCGCTCGCCCGCTGTATTATATTGTACGCGATGGGATTGAAATTAATGACATTGACACCGGTAGCGTGACGATTAAACAAATACATTTCGTCGGGGAGGCTAATTACCGGGCGACCGCGCGTGACACCTCGTTATGTAATATAATATAGCTAACCTACCCTTTTTAATAAGTGTGAAAAATCAAGGTGAATTCGGTTCTGAGATACTTACGTGGCGGAAAACTTATTTGGATTATAGCGCGCGCGTATATAGGAGACAAGCGTACCAGATCCGCGTATATGCGTGCGTCTCGACTGGTATACCCTAGCAACGAACGAACGAGAATATATATAATACCCCACGCAAAATCCGGGAATTCCACGTGTGCGCGCTGGTATATAAAGCTACACGTGTTATCCTCGCGGAAGATCACACACAGCCTTCGCATCCTCCGTACACGCACACACATGTACACCCTACGTATACGGAGAGCAACACGCGGGAGGGATATAAAGAAAGCAGCGTACGTATGTATACATATATATACACTCTCGTGTATAGCGAAAGAAAGTCGAGGAGCGAGCGACAGTTTTTCCGAACTTTTTCTCCCGACTATGCGACTTGTTTTTTCCCCCTTCTCCTCTTCTTTTTCTTCTTACACGTCCTTCTCTCTCGCTCTATCTTACCCCCTGCCCCTTAATCGGGCCGTTAAACCCGAGACGAACGGCCGGGGGGCGGCTATAAGGCGTCTGAAATTCGACGTCACTACACATGCGGGTGGCCGGCAGCGTACACATATATATATATACACACAAGTATACATGCTCGCGCGTTATACACGCAGCATGGGAAGCGGCTCTGTGCGGAGGGGGACGGATGAGAGCGGGGAGCGACGTGGAGTGAAAAATCCATGTGAAGTGGCCCCGAGACGAGCCGAGGGGGTGATGCGCGTGAGGGTGGGAATATACGTAGGTACGTACACGTAGGGGACGAGGAGTGCATTCGCGAAGAAGAGGAAGAAGGAGAAGTGGGGTAACGAGGAAACGATTTTTAAACGGGCGAAGACGAGGGGGCAGAAGTGTTGCGCTTTTTTTCTCGAAGATTTCTTTGGAGGTCGTAATGAGCAGAGTGGGAGAGCGGGATATATGGCGGTGATTGGATTATTGGACGAAATTGACGGATTAACGGCGCTCCAAGTGAGCGGGCGGCTCGTTACGGCAATCTCCATTTATTTAAAATATAACCGCACCGTGTGCAGCACATGTAACCCCGCTCTAATTCAATTCCATCTTTCGTCTAATTCGCGAGTGCCCGGCTGTATTATCTACGTGTACGTGTACGTTATACGTGCGTTCCGTCAATTGCATAATTCCACGCGGCGTATTATCTCATAAGGGAGAGCCGTCGCTGCGCGCGCGATATATTTTTGCGCTATTAATAATACAGCTCTCCGCAGTCTTTATATATATGCACACACGTATAGGCTCTAGCGTTGAGCATCGCAGTACCCCTTTTTCCCTCCTCTCCTTTCAGCGGCACGGAGGAAGGAAAAAAGGTAGAGAGAGGGAGAGCTAAGAATATTGCTCCGGAGAAAAAGAATGTATATACGCGGGTTCGCGCAGTGCAGGGCGCTCGTAAACGACAGTCTAATGAAACTTTAGCAAGAAATTCTCTAGTTATTAAAAATGTTCCGCGTCTAACGGCTAGTGTGTGCAGCGCGCGCCGGGGCTATAGTTTTTGTTCGCGCCGAGGCATTTTCGTAATTAAATTTCCTTTTAAATAATTGAAATATACGCGAGCGAGGGGTTCTCGCGTTGGCGATTGAACCGTCTTTTAAGAATACGTAATAATACGCGCGGAGACGCGCGCAACGGCTAATTAAAACATTTTTCTTATCGTCTGTATTATTAACAAACATATATATATATATATATAGTGCTCGCGTCTCTACGTACGCGACTGTGAATTTGAAGCACGTTACGTCTAACTGCATATTCGATCCAGACGTATACGAAAGAAGAAGAGAACGTTTTCGTGAAATTAATTTGTCTCTCATAATAAAACATTCATGGCGCCGTATACCCGCGCGCTTCGCATTTATGTACATTTTTCACACGACACTTCCGAGCGATCGCCATCCGCGTCACTCGCTCTTCAATTAGTTTCGAGAAAACTGAGTCACTTGAGCTCATCTCTCTCCTACACACGCTCTCTCTTTCACATCAATGACGAAAACACACATATAACGAACACGGAATACAAAAATATTTGTCCTCGCACTCTCGTCGTATAAGAAACTCGAGTCAACTGATGGAGAGAGACCTAGGCATATATACACGTATCACACTACGGAACGAGGGGTCGACGACGCACAATGAGATTGTTATTAAACTAGTATAAAACGGAGAAGCGGCCGCCGGCTAGTCAATTGTCCTCGTGATGCGCGCGCGCGGCGCGGTTAATTTAAAAAAGAAAAAAAAGAGCACGCTTGCCGCGCGCCGCTAATAATTTTGTGGGAGCCGCGCTCGCTCGCCTCTTAAGTGTCTCTGATATCCAGCAATTGACTTTCTGCTCTCTCGCTCGCTCGTGAATTCGCGCTCGAACAAACAATTCGCGCTCATTAGGCTAGTGCCGCTGAGTCTGTTCGTTCTAGATCCATATTAGCATGATGTATATTTCACCGCAAATTATATATACATTCTTGGAGAAGGACGAACGAGGGAATTCTTTTAAAATGTATGGAGATTTTCGGGTGTAGGGAATCGACCCAGATTTCTTTTTTCTAATTTTCCAACCAGTAACTGCAATAAACACTATATAATATACACACGCACGCACTCGGCTTTGTGCGCTGCTTCGTCAATATCGCACAATCGAGTGCGCGCGCTCGCGAGAGAGTTTCTTATATGTATGTATGCACGCGCGTCGCACTAGCGAACTCGAGACTCTCTCGTGCATGCATATATACGCGCGTACGTCATCGTTTAAAAATTCCAGCGCGATCGTATATATACATATATACATGTATATATATGCATATACTCACATATAGCCAGTGCTCTGGCGGAACGAGAATTTAATCCCCGTCTCGGATGATCCGCTCGCTCGCGCGATGGGGGAAATCGAGAGCGAAAGAGAAGAAGACGAAGAGAAGAAGTTACGTACGTACGTGCATACACACACACCCGTACTACACTTATACTCTCTCACGCACACGTCTGCCGGGATAACGGGGCGTGAGCTCGCTGGCGACGGTCGATCGAAAAGAGATAAAAATACGCTCCCGCGAGGAAATAATGAGAGCGAGCGAGCGAGACGTATAAGACAAAGTAGGTAAAACGGGAGAGGAAGAGAGCGCGAATACTACTATACGTATACGTACTCGTACCCTCCGGTCCGAGAGGAAGCTCGAGAGCGCGCGATCGGGGGGCTGCTGCTCTCGCAGCTCCGCCGTCGTCGTACTTATATATACGTATACGTATATAGCGTGAGAGCGAGATGGAGATAGAGGGAAGCTAGTAGCGCGCGCTCGCGTATATATAGAGGAAGTCGGAGCGAAAAGGAAAAGGGACTGCCGCCGCTGTACAGTGCCACTGGCGAGCGGGGCACCCCCCGAGAGAGCTTAGGTGGCATTGTAATCGATTGGAGGGAGATGCGGGGGTTCCCCCTTCTCCCCTTTCCCCCTCTATACGTGTGTGTGTGTGTGTGACCCTCCCTCGCAGTGGAACCCGCCGGTGTGTGTGTATATATATATATATATGTATCAGCGACTACGGGGCGAGCTAGCGAGCGAGCGCCGTTACTCATTGTCTGGCACCCTACTACTCTCTGGCCCGCCGTCGTCGTGTGTGCATAGCTATGCGCTCGGGGAAGGCGTACGTACGTATATATATATACGTATACATACGCCTGGTCTATTGCATTGTGCGAGAGGGGGAAGGGGCGAGAGAAAAGAGAGCCTGCAGTGCGAGAGAGACAGAGACTCGTTAGGCTGCACTGCACGCACTTTGCGCGCGTACGTGTGTAGCTATATATATATATACACGCACAAGCACGCATACGAGAGCGCAGGCCGCCTACTGAAAATGGCAGGTGACGCTTTACGACTGCTCCCTCTCTCTCTCTCGCAATGTTATTCAGCGCAAGTGTCTCTCCCTCTCACGTACGTCCGCTCGCGCGCTCCTTCTATCCGTCTGTCTGTCCGCCCGTCCGTCTGACTGTGTCTCTCTCTGTCTGTCTCTCTATATGATGTTCCTCCGAGCTGCCGCCGAGAGATACGCCATCGCTCAAAATTTACCTATGAACTTGCGGCGCGCACGTGCACGTTATATAGCGCAAGAGCGAGAGCGCGAGCGCATAGGATATAATAACGATTTATTGTCGCGGATGCTGGTTTTACTGGTTGCTTGATAGAAAAAAAAAGAGTATAGACGAGAAGGAGAAAAAAAAATAAAAGAAACACGAGCGGCAGGTTCTGCGAGTCAATTGGAAATCCGGTATAATTTCAGTCGCGCGCGAAGGCGAGGTGTGTATAGCTAGCTATATAGCTTGCTAGGTTGGTGATGTATGTACGTGTGGTAAAGATTACGCGCGCGTGTGGCTTTTAGTTTATTACGATGGATTTCTGCGGCCCACGTGGATGTGTGTGTGTGTGGATGCGGTTTTCCTCTTGCAAGGGGGAGAGAATGTGGGTGGGTGCGAGTGGTTTATTCTATCGGTGGCGCTCGTAAAAAGGATTGTCGATTGAATGCGGACGGGTGAGAGAAAGAGGCGATTTTTTTATATACACGTTTGCTTTATCACTTAAGAAGCGCTCGTACAGCGCACGTACATTCATCGGACAGTTTATTGCGATAATTGCCCCCCATTGAACGCTTTATTAAGTCCCAACGCAAAAAAAAAGAAAAGAAAAATCACTGCCACTGATCAGCCGTTTACGAACGATTTCTCGCTTCGTCGTTTTATAATACGACCATATCCGAAAGACTTTTCCCTAAAATAACACATCGTAAAGCAACCTTTTTTTCGCGCGAAATTCCTATTTACACAGAATTCCTCTCATAACCAATCGAACGCACCGCAGTAATGAATCACGACGCTCGTGAACGACGTAAAAATGTTAAATTTTGGACCCCATACATAATTTACGGGAATAAGCCTCTCGGGTCAAAGGCGCGCGTTCGCTCGTGCCAGGTATAATATATATATATGTACATACGCGTATGCACCCTCAGTCTCGCAGGGAAAAGTCCAGCGTGAAAGGAAGAATTAAGAGGGGAGGGAGAGAGCGAGCGAGTTCCTTTCTTTGCCTGTCCTATCCTTTTCTCTCTCTCTCTCTCTCTCTCTCTCTCTCGAGGAGCCGAGGGCCATCGAAGGGGAGGAAGCGAAGAAGTCTTTTCGGCGTGGGATATTTAGAATATCGAGAGATGCGAAGCCTCCGCGCGCGGTTCCTGTGTAATGAATTTATTAAAAATAAATGTTCGGAGAGTAGTCATAGTAGTCATTTGCGCGGTGCTGTAGTAACGGCTCTGCCTGTAGTTTGTTTTTATTTTATTTAAACAAAAAAAAAAAACAAAAAAACAAAAAAACAGGAAAAAAAATTTCTCGAGCGTGTGACACGCTGCGTGTGGCGTCAGTCGGATCGAATTTCGACGGAGCTTTTATAGTCGGGAATAAATGTATTTTTCTTTAATAAACATTTAAATTGTAGGGGGAAAAAGCGCAGAGCGAATTGCGCTCGTTCGTTTAGAAAAAAAGAGAATTTTTCATTTGTATGTAAATAATAAATATTTGTGCCGCCTGCATCAGATAACTTATATCGACGTTTTTATCAAGGAAATCCACGCGCGCCCGCGCGCTCGTAGAGAATAATATTTTTAAATGCGAAAAAAGGAAGAACAATTAAGCGTATCGTCGCTTTTTTTCTTGTCTTCTTTTAATTCCCCGAGTATAGGTACCTATGGAGCGTATCAAAATCTGGAATCAAGTGACCGTCGCGGCGCTGAAAAACTAATTATCGAGTTCGTCGTCGTTGCGCACGAGCGTTTGACTGCTAATAAACGACTCACCGAAGGGAGAAAGAGAGTGGGACGAGATTAGCTTTATCACACTAGCGCGCGCAGAGAGAGAGAGGAGCCTCGCTGTTGCGATAAACTAACAAAATATTGATTCTCTCCGCTCGATATTTGCAGTTGGCTTCTGCACTGGATGACTGGCGTGTGTATTTTTTAAGCGACTCTCTCGCTCATTCGTACATATACTATGCGTTTGGTTTTTATAACGATTGAATGTGTATATATATAAATATAATGTATGGGAGAAAGAAGCATGGCCGGTCCGCGCTACGAGGGAGAGATATATCTCTTAATTGCACTCATCCGGAATAAAACGCTTTCATAATCGAGGGAGGGAAGAAAGGGAGAGAGAGAAAAAAATCGTAGTAATGACCGGTAAAGTGGGTTAGTACTGATTGTCATAGTACCGAGAGCGAAGATGAGGATGCGGGTGCATTGAAAGAGGGAGCGAGAGAGGTAACGGAAAAAGCAATAATATCCGTGTGCGTAACGTCGCATGACGAGGGATTTATAAGTTGCAACTAGGTATCATTGAACGTTACGAGATGTTCAATTTGTCTTTCTAATCTCGTAAAAATTATACTCTTTTAGATATATCCTCTCTAGATTTATTCCCATCGAAAGAATTAGTTTCTAAAGTATAAGTAGCAAATATTATTTTTATATAAATGTTAAAAAAACAACGTTACACAACACAGTTGAAACTTGAAATTCCGCGAAAATTATTATCGAATAATGTCACACTGATAACGATTGACAGTCGCAACACACACACATTCACAGACACATTCCCGTCGACGTCTCGGTAGGCAATTACATTACACTTTTGTTACCGTAACCACATTTTCCCGGAACCGCTTTTGCTAACAATTTCGCTGGAAGAGAGCACAATCCTTCATTTTTTCTCTCCTCTCCTCAGCCTAGATCTCCCGCATCTCGTGACTTTCAGTTCCCCTCTTAAGCAACAACAACTCAGTAGAGCGCACACCTACACCCACACACTCGCAAAGACTTTCGCAAAACCAAAAAAAGCAGCGCGCGAGAGGCATCGATTATAACAGCCCGAAGTCCCAGGCTAGAATTTCGGCAACTCTTTCCCCCTCTCTCTCTCTCATTCTCTCGCGTCATTATAATACCTACCGGCGAAAAAGAGCACACGAAGACGTCGTCGTTGCCGCGCTCTCTTGCCCAACGACAATTGCGCGGATTACACCGCTTGCGCGCGGACGCGAAACGCGCCTGGCCTGCCTGCCTGCCTGCCTGCCTGCCTGCCTCATAATTACAAGTGCGAATAACATGGTCAACGTCCTCGTTTCAGCTTCCGCCTCGCTGCGCCTCGCCGGCGAGCGAGCGAGAGAGCTTAGCCGATTGTTAATCGCGCCGCTCGCGTTTTAAGCCGGCGGCCTACTATCGCACTGATAGTAGTAGTAGCCAGTATATGTATGTACGTGTATGAGAGAGAGAGGGTATTATAAAAGCGCAGCGGCTGAACTTTGCACCCAAGTGTCTTTTTTCCCCGGTCGCGATGAGATTATGCTAATTTGCGAGAGCTTCGCCGTCTCTTTTTTTGTGAGTATATAGGTGCGTACGTGCGCGCGCTAATGAGGGAGAGAGTCGGTGCGATATTAACTATAAATATTTAGAAAGGAGAGAGACGCTAACTAGGATCTATAGCGCCGGCACATTCATTTTTCACCGTCTCTTGCCTCGCGTAAGTCTGCAAGTAATCGTGCGACTGCTGCGGATACATGTGACGCGAGGTGTCTCATTCCGATATACAATGTCGCCGACAGCTGTCGTGTGTACACGAAGTTTGAGTGAAAAAACTTGATGTGCCTCATTTGCATTCCATCTTACTCGAATTTCAATCCAACGCGCGAGATAACCACTGCGACGAGAAAGGAAAAAAAAGGAACGGACAGCGCGCGCGCGCGCGTCCGATTGAATAACCTCGGCCCCGCGCATATAAGAGCGATATAAATTCCGCGAATAACCTATAATTACAGCCTCTCTCTCTCGGACTCTGTGTCGAAAAAAAATTATATAAAAGTCGAATGTACATACATATATACACACACACACACACAGGGACACGTGCGCATATATTGCAAAAGTTTCCAGCGCTTTTTGAAACGCTTTCGCGCAAAGACTCTTCGGGAGATTATCATTTAGAAATATATACACATATATTCCCCGCGTCTATGTATATACGCGATATATACGCGATATACACAAACAAGCGAGCGACGACGAGAGCGAGAAAGATTAATTCATACGTTCTCGCGCATAATACGCCAAGTTAGAGAATTATTATCGTCGCGGCAGCGCGTGCGCGTGAGCGAGCGAGCGAGCGTTTATCGCGCGATTATAGGTTGCCCGCATTGATATACGCGCTCGGGCGCAAAAAACTGGTTAAACGCTCTGTCTCTCTCTTGCTCTCTTGCACGCTCGCAGCGTCTTTAATAACACGCAGAGTCTGCCAGCCGCGTCTTCTTCTCCCTCGCCGGCCTAAAATCTCCTCTCGAAAAAAGTTGCGTCAGTGTGTGTGTATACTCTATTCGCGGATCTCTCCCTCGCTTAATTCTACTAATTACGGCCCGCGCCCCAATCAACCTGCCATTCACCGTAGCGCGCAGCGGCTTCTTTCTCTCTCCCTCCCGCCTCCAAATAAAACGCTCGTTTGCCCTCGCCAAGGGATCCCCCACGCATATATATACACCTACCCTATAACTTAAAAAAAAGAGAGGAAGGAAAGAGAGGAAAAAACACTATAGCTCACCGGGGCTGAGAAATAATGCAGCGCAGGAGCATCGCACACGCGGCGACTCGTTAATTTCGCTATATAATATGCAAATACAGAGAACCAGCCAGGCAGCTAGCTAGCTAACGTATATATACGTACCGTGCGGCGATAGGGAAACTCGCGCGGGCAAGGCGAAACTTTCCGAAAATCAATACGCGCGCGGGTATGGAAACGCGCGCGTAAATGAACCAGGCGGCGGTAGAGCGCGGCGGAGAGGCAGCTGAGCTCTGCTGTGCCGTGCTGCTCGCCGCGCAAGTCCTACTTTTCGATTCGCGCGCGAGTGTGTTCGCGAGAGAGTCTAGCCGGTCGCTGAATTTTTAAGCGCGCCTGTCGCGACGTTGAAAAAATAAGGTAGCGCGCGCGCAACGGCCAGACTGATAAAAACAATCGGAGCGGGAATTCACTTTTAATTGATGGGGCGACTCTGGGCTGCAGGATGCATTATTTCGCGAGCGTTGCTGGATTATAATAGAAAAAATTAGTGGATTCGAACCTCGAACCTTTGAATTATTAGACTTGCTCGCTACCGACTGAGCTATTTAGTTAAGTTTATATCAAAGGATCAAATATGGAGGTTAATACTTGAAGGACATGATCATTCGTTTCAGACTACAACATGTAACCTCCTGTATGATCATTAAAAATATTACTTATGTCGACTGCAATTTAATATCAACTGATAAGAATTTTTCCATCGGTCTTACAGTCTTACAAATTAAATTAAAATAATTAATATTTATGGCAGTCAGATTGCCCTTGTTTATAATCACCCCCGCAGAATCTGAAATAAAAACTTAATTAAAATCTGGAAAAAACTTTGTTAGCAAAGGACGATCTGACTGCCCACCACCACCACATTGTCCGACGTTTCGAGCCTGCTCCGGCTCCTCCTCAGGGACTGAAATAAAACCCGCGATACACCTCCTTATATACCATGCACCCATACCCCCTTCTTTTCTCTTACCCCACCACCCTCCACATTCACCTCTCCAACTTGCCATTCTCACTTAAATTAATAAAGAATGATAAATGTTATCTAATTTACTTGACTCTATCATTAAATTTACATTATTCCGATTTCTTAGAATGTGAATACTTTCAAGGCTTTCCCTCTTATATTTATTCTTAATCCCCTGTTCCAAAATATCCACACTCCCAAAATCGAAAGAATGCAAACTATTTAAACAATGTTCTTTCAAACCCGATGTACAACTTGAGCTGCGTAAACTATATTGATGTTCATATATTCTCTTTTTCAAATATCTACCCGTTTGACCAATATAACAACCATTACAATCCCTACAATTAATTTTATAAACAACTCCCGATTTCAAACATTTATCATCCTTGTCTTTACAATTACTAAATAACCTTTCTAAATTATTATCATTTCTAAAGAAAACTTGAATATTATGTTTACTAAAAACCCTTCTAATCCTTTCCGACAAACATCTAACATATGGTAAACTAAAATATGCATTCTTTCCATTTCTATTCCTTGTTTGATTATCTACCCGCTGCTTCAATCCACCATTATAAATTTCCCACACTCTCTCATCAATCATTTTATCAATAAATTTTACGGGATAACTATTTTTAATAAATGTTTCTTTAACTAAATTTAAATTCTTTTTCCTAAAATCTTTATGTGACAATTTAATCGCTCTGTCAATGACACCTTTGATCGCACCTGTCTTGTTTCCGAATTGGTGGTGAGAATCAAAATTTAAAAATCTCCGTGACCATGTAGGTTTACTATACCAATCTAATTTCACTCTATTATTATTACCTCTAATGACTCTAATATCTAAAAACTCAATTGATAATCTTTCTCAACTTCTTTTGTGAATTTAATTCTATCATGGATAGAATTAAACACATCCACCATTTCATCCACAAAACATTCTGGTACAACTGCAAAAATGTCATCAACATATCTTTTAAAAATAATTGGCTGAAAAACCAACTTAGACAAAGCAATACTTTCCAATTTTTCCATTACTAAATTGGCTATAACAGGTGACAAAGGTGATCCCATTGGACAACCATATCTTTGTTCATATAGACTATTATCAAAAGAAAAAATTGTGTTTTTAAAAACCAAATTAAGTGCCTTTATAAATTCATCTTTTGTTAAACTAGTATGTACTTTAATTTCAGACCATTTATCTTGTATAATATCATTCAACAACTCTAAAGGTATATTTGTAAACAAAGATACTACATCCAATGAAACCATCCTATGATCATTCGGAATAATAATATCTTTCATTATACCATAAAAACTCCAACTATCTTTAATATATGAATTTGTTTTACCCACTATCTTGAACAATATATTAGACAAAAATCTAGCAAGTCTATACGTCGGAAAATTTATCGATGATATTATTATTCTATATGTCAACTGTTCTTTGTGAATCTTAGGAAGCCCATAACATTTAGCTACAGTGCCATTTTCACATTTTAAATATTTAAACATACTATCTTTAATATAAGCTTTTGTTTTCCAATGCATCAATAATTCTTTCAATTTATCTTGTAGTCTATTGATATGTGGATTCCTAATTTTCACATAAGTGGTATCATCCTCCAACATAAGTTGAATTTTATTAATATAATCCCTTTTATCCGAAACTACAGTTACATTTCCTTTATCTGCTTTTTGGAAGATCATATTCGGATTCTCTCTCAAGAATTTCTTCGTTATTTTTAATTCATGGAATAAATTACTATTCAAATAATTATCAAATCTATGTTCTCTTTTAAAATTATCAACAACTTTAACTAAAGAACGCCTACATTCTTTTTTAAACTCCAGATTAAAACTACTCATACTACTTTCTACCTCAGCGATGATATTCTTGATCGGAAGAGATTTACTTGAATATGATATTCCAAATTTAGCACCCTTTGACATGATATTTACCACTTCTTCTGGTATTACTTTGTCAGTTAAATTTCTAAACCAATCCTTATTAACATTGTTAGTTTGATTGACCTGAGAGTGTTTTCTATGCTTTAAATATTCAAATTTTCTTTTTAATTTACTCCTATGGTTATATTTTACTTTTTCAAAGTGCCTCTTTTGACCACGAAAAAATTCTTGCAAATCATTCTGTTCTATTTTATTATATAAATATCTTTCAAGCTCTAATAAATATTTATTCAAACGATTAATTTCAAAATTCAAATCTCTAATTTCTAAGTTAAGTAATTTATTTTTGAAAAAGAAAATATTTTTCCGTAGATCATAAGAAACTCTTTTATTGTAATCCCGATAAAAACCCTTATCATCAAATTTTTTTCCAATATGTTTAGGAAAAATATTTGATTTTTTACACCTTAGAAGAAAAGTGAGTTGCTCCTTTAAAATTACAATCCTTAAAACCATTTTTACCCATTTTGAGCAATAATCTTTTACCACCTTCCCATAAATCCCATATATATCTCTAAAAAACATTTTACCCCACCTTTAATAGACCTTAGTTTTATCATTAAAAATATTACTTATGTCGACTGCAATTTAATATCAACTGATAAGAATTTTTCCATCGGTCTTACAGTCTTACAAAAAGTCCTGTATGATCCTTTAATATAAACATAACTAAATAGCTCAGTAGGTATCAAGCAAGTCTAGTAATTCAAAGGTTCGAGGTTCGAATCCACTAATTTTTTTTTTATATTTTACAGTCACAATACATGTCCAATAGGATTGTTTTTTACGCTTATTTATTTATTTTTTTTTTTTTTAATGGTTCTCACGAAAATAAATATGGGACTAATATGGGACCTATATGGGATACTGCTGGAAATACTATGGCCCGATTCCGGGCCGAATTCGGCTCAGGCGCCGGCGCCGAGTATCTCCCATGTATTGCTCTTATGTGACTTGCAATGGCCCATATATTGCTGATACTTGTCCAACACTATGGGCAATATATGGTCCACAAATTTTTTTTTACGAGGGGGCCGTGTTTAAATAACGAAGGAGAGGATCGGGGTTTCTTTTTCTTTGAAAAAAGCTTCGTCGAAATTTGATCGAGTTATTTTCCCGTTAATGAATTTTGATTAATATCGATAAAAGTCGGCCCCACCCAGTACCTATACGCCAGGGGAGAGTATAGAACGTTTTACTGTTACAGGTGAAATTAAATTACTAAAATATTATTAAGGCCTCGACGGCGCGGGGGCGCGCGCAGCTCGGTCGGCTATAAAGTTACTGCTGGCGCGCGCGCGTCGGGCTTTTACAATTTTCTGCCCGATAACCGGGTTAAAAAAAGAAATTCAATTTCATTCTGCACAAGGGGAGCGATGGTGGTTCTAGAAAAAATTATTTTTCCCCCCGCGCGCACGCGAGACATTTGAATTTCATTCATTAGGTTTAATAAATAGTATAGAAGTCCCATACGCACGCGTGGTTTATTAGACAGGGAGAGAGAGAGAGAGTACGCAGAACACAGTTTATTTGAATAGTTGTATATAGCGTGCACACACCATGGGTGGAAAATAAATAACCGTGCGAACTATAAAAACACTTTTGAAATAGGAACAAAAAATCCCTCTCCTCCCTGTGTATGCGTCTTTTTCATGCTCTTAATAATAGTGGAAAATATAACGATTTGATTGAATTCCATTCAGGATAGGTGTGTTGTTGCGTGTACGTGTCTGTGTGCGCGGCTTGTGTGACATAGGCTGATTTGTGCACGTGAGAATTGTGCACCGATTTATTGTGCACAGAGAAAAGAAAAGAAAATTTTGTTCACAAAACGTTTTTACTTTTGCACAAAAAGATGAAATTCAGTAATGTGCACAAGATTGTTGTGCACAATAACATAAAATAATATTTCAACCAAAAAAAGTATTGCACACTGTGCTTATTTATCGTGCACGTAATATAGGGCTGGGCGATTGTGCACAAATAAATTCATTAAAAATATTAGACTTTTTTTGGTTGAAATATTATTTTATGTTATTGTGCACAACAATCTTGTGCACATTACTGAATTTCATCTTTTTCCGTAAAGTGCACAATTTTTTGTGCAAAAGTAAAAACGTTTTGTGAACAAAATTTTCTTTTCTTTTCTCTGTGCACAATAAATCGGTGGACAATTCTCACGTGCACAAATCAACCTATGTCGCTTGTGTGGGCATGACTTTTGCGAAATAATGAAGGTTCCACCGTACGAAAGTCTCGTCGATATATACGATTAATATAGAGTGTTGCGCTACATATCCATCGAATGCATTTTTTTACAGCTTAAAACCAATACAACTCCTTTTCGTTCTGCTTTTATATTATTTTGTTGATTTCATTTGATTTAGTAACTTTGATTGCGTGTACACTTTATGGAGAACAATTCTTTGGTAAAAATTACTAGAATTCTGTATGAGAATTGCCATAAGACCGAAAACACTCATGGAAATGATAAAAATAATACAATAGCGTATGGCAATATTCACAATTTGTCAATTTCCGCAATGCAACAACATTAACTGAATAAATGTCTATACCTAATCTATACCATAAAAATGATACAAAACTCAACTAACCCCCGCCCTTCTCTCTTTTCTGTTTGCAGTTGACACAGCCATGGCATCGTCGGCGGCGAGCCCCACTCGCATCGACTCACACTCACGCATCGGGCGGTGTCGGCGCATCTGGCGATGCAACTGCGCGCCGAGGACAGCAGTAGCAGTAGGAGGACGCGACGTCGTCTACGTCGTCGGCGGCAGCAGCGGAAATTCCGCCCCATGAATAAATTCAAGACTCGCGCGACTTCCACCTGTTTCTCTCTCTCTCCCTCCCTCCCTCCCCCCGCTCTGCGCCTATGTATAATACATGCGCAAGCCCTCTCTCGTTCGTTTTATCGACGCGCGTGTGCGTGTGTGCGTGCATGCGGGGAGATACATCGCAAGGCAAGGGCCGAGTAATTTGTCGCATACGTGTGTGTGTGTGTGTGTGTGTGTGTGTGTGTGTGTGTGAATGTGTGTGTGAAGGGAGAAAGAGGAAGAGGTTGTTGTCGTGTACGGATAGACGTGCGAATTTTCATTCTAGCTATCTATCTATTTTTTTTTTTTATTGTACACACTCATACACATACGAATGCGAGATGAGGAGGGTGTGTAGACTGCGACCAGACTGCACTGCACTGTGCACACTTACTCGTTTTTAGAGTGTAAGCGTTTACGCTCGTGAATCTTTTCTTCCCTTCCTTCCTTTTTTTTCGTAGTCATTCGCGCTCATTGTTTATCATTATCATCGTCTGCCGGCACTGCGCTCTTTGTCGCGAGAAGGGAGGAGGGAAAAAAGTGCGCGAGTGCGAGGCTGTAACGAGGCAATTACCGTAAGAGCGAAGATGAGAGGAAAAAGCGAAACATCGGGCCGCTAATTTTCGAGCGGGGAGTGTGTATGTGTTGTACGACCGACGAAGAAGGGAAGAAGAAGAAAAAAAAACGTGAAAGAATCGCCCTCGCCTTTTTACTTTTATATGTGTAGTATACGCGTATACGAATGTTTCCGTTTTTCTTTATCGCGCGTGTATATGTACTCGGCGGCGTCGACAGCGCCGTTTTTACTTAGCGAATTAGCGAACGATCGAACGGAGAACGCTCTCTCTGCACGTATCGCTATACCTTTTTTTCATTTTAGTTAGGTAGGCGACACAATTTGTTATATGTTATGTACGATATACGTATACGCTAGCTACCTCGGACTCGCGCTCACTTTTTCGATTCCTTTCTCTTTTTCCTTCCTCCCTCGCTCGCTCTATGTCATTCTTTTTCTCAACCCGTCATTCCTCGTCGTTGTCTCTCGTTGTTACCCGCGCGTTATTCATGTGCGATTGTAGTTATTTTCCTATCGTTGCGTTAGTTACGATTACTTGCTGCCTCTCCTCCTCCTTCGCCCCCACCTTGCGTGTACTTGCGACACACGCGCGCGCGAGCCAGCAGCTGTTTTCTTCTTCGTCGTGCAAGAGAGAGAGCGAGAGGCTATCGATGCGGAGTGTGTGCGTGTGCAACTGCTGCTACTGCTGTTGTGCCATTTTTTTTTCTTCTTTTTTTGGTGCCGCGGTAACCCTTTTGCGAGCTCCGCGTTTCCTGGGTGATATTTTTGTTGATAGAGGGGGGAATGTTTTGTATAGGCTTAAGGGGGGATAAATTCGTGCGTCTTCGGGACGATGACTGACTCTGTGTGTAGTTGCTAGGACGCGTGGGTTTGTTGAATTTTTTGTATACTGCGTTGTTAGGTAACGAATTTTTTTATAGAATGACGAAAAGTGGTGCCACGTTTAGGGATAGCTATTAGGATATTTAGGTATTTTTGTTACGCGAATGTTTGTATAAAATTCGACTTTTTGTTACGCCAAAAACGCGTTATGTGATTGGTTGACTTTTGGTTAATTTTTGATACTTAGCTTTTGAAACGTTCGTATCGTATTCATATAATTGAACGCGTTGTTAATTGTTTTCTTATTTAATTATCGACAGTAGAATCCGCGGCAGACTTCTACTTTAAAACGTAAGATCTTTTTTACCATACTCGTTTTTGTTAATAAAATTAGCGAAAATCATCGAAACGACGTGCCGAGTACCAAAACGAAATTTCATAACATCCAATTTCATTTTTATTCTACAAAACGAAAAAAAAAAGAAAAAGAAAAATGAAAAAAAAAACAGCTATATACGCGCGACAACGAGCCGCTCGGCAATATACTTTTTATCATAGCAGCGCAAAAAGCCGGCTGCCTCTCGTCTTTTAGGTCTTTCCACGCGTGGAGCTAATGAAAGGGTAGCGTCGTCGTAGTCGTCGCCATCGTCGTCCTCGGGCGGCGGTACATAATTTCGCGAAACGCGCCGCGTCGATGCGCCGAAGAGTATAGCAGCAGCAGCAGCAGCAGCAGCAACGCTCGCACACATACACTCGCGTCCACTCGGCTCTTCATTTTTCGCGTTTTCTTCTCTCTCTCCCTCGACGTTTTCCCTCGGCCCGCGCTCGCTTTTAAATTGTCGGCCGAGGTAAAGAGAGAGGAAGGGAGGGGAGCAGCGTACGCTCTTAACGCGAGTCCGCGAGGTACTTTTTTATGCAGAACGTATTCGCGAAGGAAAAACATCGAGTTCCGTTAACGACTTTTTCTTGCGGGGTAAAAAGAGAGAGGGGTGGAGGATATATATATATATGTATAATACGTACGTACATACCTACATGTATATGTACGTACACATAGGAAGGAGCGGACGAGCGAGAGGGTGCGCAGGGCGGGAAAAAAGAAGGAGGCGAGTGAGTGGGTGGGAAAAGCGCACGAGAGAAGGAACCCTTTACCGCTCGCTCTCTCGTATTTTCCTCCCTCTCTTTTTTTCCCTTTCGCGCAGCACTATACTACTCCCTCTCTCTCTCTCTTTTTTTTCTCCCCTTTATTTCGTCTATATCGAGGATCGAGCGGCCAGCGGCGGCGGCAGCAGCAGCTCTCCGGGATTCTTTTCCTCGGGATTTTTTCGTAGCGCGTTCGCCGAAGGAGGAATAATTGCTCCCTCTGCGCTCGCGCTTGGAGCTTCCGGTTGCGAGCGCTGCAACAATGCTGGAATGAAATGTGTAAGGAAAGAGAGAAAGAGAGAGAGAGAGAGAGAGAGAGGGAATGAAAAAAAGTGCAAAGGCACAGGGAGAGAGAGAGAGAGAGAGAGAGAGAGAAGCGCACGTAAGACCCGCGCACGCTCCACGCATACATATAGACACACACGCGCGCGTATCGACCGAAAAGCCTCAGGGCCGTAGAGGAGAGAGAGCAGCAGCGGCAGCAGCGACTACTCGCCGTACGCTGTGTGCCTCGCCTCACCTCGTGTGCTGCTCACTGCGGTGTGTATACATATGCATGTGTACGCGCGTTCGTATGGAAACGAGGGAGAGAGAGAGAGAGGCGCGGGCGAAAAATACACACACGCGCGTGGTATAGGGAAATAGGCCATGTTGAGGTTGCGAGTCCTGTCTCTGTGTGGGCGGAAAATCCGCACGCCCGTGCGAGAGATAGAAAAAAGAGCGAGCTGTTTCCATTTGCGTGGCGAAGCTGCTGCAAGACGAAGTCGTTGGCTTTTCTTTTATATATATATATGTATACGAAAGCTCATCATCGAATGTCCACGCGCGTGTCCGTGCGCACTTTTTTTATTCGCTCCATAGTATATATACGTACAGATATACTTTTTTCCACCTCTTATTGCTCCTCGTTTTACAAAACTAGTCCTTCGCGCAGTAAGTAACCGTTCAGAGCAGCGTCGTCGCGTTATTCTCCGGACGCTGTATATATATATATATATATATATGATAATAAAAAGAAAAAGAGAACGAGAGGGAGTGCATGATAATGCGTATACGAAAGTCCATCCGAGACGCGCGACTACTACTATATACAAAGAGAAAATATAGCCAGCCCCTACTCGCTGCTCGATATTATTATTATTATTATTATTATTGTCACCAGCGTCATTATTATTATTATTATTGTTATTATTATTATTATGTACCGCTGCGAAAATCCAAAGCTCCCGCGCGCACTGCACATTTTCTCCACATACACACCTACCTATATACATATATACATACATACACCAAATAACGTCGACGTCTTACGTAACCCCGGCGGCGGCGCGATGAGATTCATCCGCAGAGAGAGAGACTGCGCGCGTACAAATACAGCACGTATACGTAAGAAGAGAGTACGTAGAGAGTATATGCATAGGAGTTCATTTTTAGTCTTGTATACTTGCGTTTCGTCGCCGAAAAAGCGCGCTTGTACAGAGGTGTGCCGAGAGAGGTGAGGGAGAGAGAGAGAGAGAGAAAATATATGCGTATACATGGGTCTCTCTCTCTCTGTGACTCTCGTCTCTCGGATGAGCTTGGCTGCTCGCGCGCGTGTTCTTTGTACGATAGTTTGATAAGACAGCCGCCGACGATACGATCGAGAGATAGAAGAAAGAAGACGAAGAAGGAGAAAAGGAACTCGAAGAGACAACGACACTTATGCATTTAGTTTGCGTCTAGTTTATACCGTGTATAGAAGCACTGTTGAACAACCGTGTGTAGATGCATGCGTGAGTGAGTGCAAGAGAGTGAGAGAGAGAGAGAGAGAGAGAGAGAGAGAGAGAGAGAGAGAGAGAGAGAGAGAGAAAATCGCGCTTGGTGCCCCTTCGGTCTACGGGCCTGATCTCCGTCGCCGAGCGCGTGCACCTATATACATATATACATATACTTACGCAGCGTCTGTGTGTGTATGTGTGCGAGTGAGCGCGTTGCCGCGTTCGTTCGTTCGTTCGTTCGCGAGCGTTGCACACAGCGCAGAGCAGCAGGAGCACAGCAGTGGCAGCGGCAACGCATTTATGTAACTGACAATGAGATAATGTTACGATGCGCGATCGATGCGGAATGCCGAATAGAGTTCTCTCTCTCTTCGCGCAAGACGCGTATATATATACTCGTGCGTCACACAAAAAGAGCGAGTGAATTTACATGTGCGTAGATGCAGCGAGTGAGTGTAAATAACGAGAGAGAGAGAGAGAGAGGAGAGGAGTATCCGAGAAAAAATGCGTATATATGGCATGTATATGTGCATGTGTGGATAACGCGAGCAACGAAGCAGTGACGCTGTGTGCCCGTATGATACACATGCGCGAGAAAGTCGGGCATTGCGCGCGCGATGTCTGTCTATCTGTGTGTGTATACCCCTTCCTCTCTGTCCGGCTACTCCGAATCTGTGTATGTGTGTGGGTGTGCGACACTACGACGACAATGATGATGATGATGATTATGATGATTATGCGTAATATATACATAGCGAATTTCGCCCGGACGCGCTGGTCGAGACTTTTGATTCTTCATCATTTTTTTTTTTTTTTTTTTATTTTAATGTCTCTGATTTTCGCTCATTGAATTTCCTTATACCGTCTCGCGTATATAATTGTAATTTGCATTGTAAATAAACGACGCACTATTCTCACGGCGATACTGCGAAGATACCGACGATGTGTACATGTAAATATAAAAAAAAACATGAAAAATGTTTGTTAAATATAGAATATGTTACGTTTTCTAAGAAAAGCCCCGACGAGTCTTATCATTGACTTCTTGCTTTCCCACGCTTATATATTCCCGTTCCTTAATTTCCCAATGGAAAGTCCATGTAAATTTTGTTTGGATTTTATTTTTTTTTCCTATTGAAGATTCTTATGATGATATTTTTTATTAAATACTTTTAATTTCAATAATATCCGTTTAATTATTTATTGAAAATATTTCTTTTCGAAAATGTTATTATATTGTTACTCTATTATTCCTTTACTTGCACATAAAATCACATTTTTATCTTTCACGTTTTATTTTTAATTAAAAAATCTATATTATTACATTATTAAATTTATGTTTATAGTAATATTTATATATTTTTAGTATATATTTATACTATGATTATCATACAATTCTCTCATGATAAATCTGCAACGTAAATAAAATCTAATGTCTGCGAATATTCATCTCAACGTGAATCTAAAAAGTTACAAAAAACTATGTGGAAATTAAGTGATAATATTTTTAGTTGTTATCTTTTTTTCGACTAAGTGAATATTAAAATGGCAGATAAAAATTCAAATTCAAAATATTTATTGAATCCAACAAGACTTGTAGAATATTACATTTCCACTCGATCGTTATTGTAATAACTTTGTAAAAGGACTCTTAGTTCATTTAAGTAATAAATAAATAAATACAGTATGAATTCTTTTCGAATTCTGCCAAAAGTATTCCTAAAGAATTTACAAAATTGTGTTCATTATGAATTTTTTGAAAATATTTGCTGTCTGGGCTAGGGAGTTTCCATAAAATTTATACGAAACAATTTAAATTTAGCACATAATCAAGTATTGATAATAACCACTGCCAAACTTCACTTCTATACGATGTAAAACATAGCACTCGTCTAACATAGAGCCATTAATTACTATAAAAGTTCTATTTACCTACACAAAAGCACTCACGTACTTCCAAGAACGAAGTAATCAAAATAATGCACGAAATAAAAATATTTTTTCTCGATATAACATATCTACTCTCGCTATCGGTCTTGCAGTCGGCCGTTATTTTTTCCTCGCTCATGCCGACTCTCGCTCGCTCGACTTTCGTGCGATGAAGAAGACTCTATATATATATATACATGCAGAGAGAACCAGCGGAATTACGTAAGGTCCGGTCGATCGTGCACGCGCCTTTTTGCGAAATTTTTTGTTATCTCTTGATTACACGTCTGCTATATATATATATACACACACACACACACACACACACACACACACACACACACACACACACACACACACACACACACACACACACACACACACACACACACACACACACACACACACACACACACACAGACACACACACTAACTTTCCTTATGTACGTTCGTACGTCTCTATATACTTCGCGCTCCTCCTCATTGGATAGCCAGACTCCTTGCGCTCTTTTTTTGCGCATACGAGCTAAAACTATATCGGCTAGACGTAACTCTCTCTCTCTCTCTCTCTCTCTCTCTCTCTCTCTCTCTCTCTCTCTCTCTCTCTCTTTCTCTCTCCTTGCTGCTACTGCTGCTGAAACGGCGTTTTTTTCGGGGAGCGCGCGCGTTTTCGCTCCCTTTTTGCCGCGGTATACGCTACTGCGGCGGTATATATAGTGTGTATAGAGTCCGTCGTAAAACAGAAGATTCAATAATTTTAGTTGGGCTTTTGACGAGAGCCTGAAAAAGTTTACTGAGGATTTACTCGATCTATATGGTGGGTATTTGTCGGAAAGTGTATATGATTTCTGAGAATATTTTTAAGTGCATGTATGGAGATTGCAAAGTAATAAATAAACAATTTTTTTTTTTCTTATTATTATTATTACATAAAAATGTTAATAAGATTAATATTATTGTTAATTCTGGAGCACATGATAGACTGGTTAATACTAAGAAGTGACAAGGACACCTATATCATCATATAGAAATATTCATTCATTTTAATCATCAGTGTAAAAAATATTTGACCAGGAGAGCAAATTTAAAATATCTTTTTAAGCATTTCTAATCCTAACATTTTTTTCTAAAGATTCAATATTTGCGCTCTGATATACAAATATCAACCAATACCCCGTTCTTAATAAATACGAATATACGCCATTGAAGTGTCGCACAATGCCGCTTCCCTGCACTTTCCAAGTAACTCCCGATTTTTCACGATTAATCTCGCCCCCCCCCCCCCCCCCCGTGTGCGCAACCCTTACATTATACCTATACATACGAATAGAAATAGTTTAGATTTTAAACCGTGCGCCAAAAGGGGGAAGAAAGGACGCGAGCCTTCACTCACGAAAAAGAAGGGGGGAGGAGGAAGAGGAGAGGAGGCGAAGAAGAAGAAGAAGAAGGTGGAGAGGACTCGACAGCGAGTGAGTGAAAGACGGATTTTTTCCTTCCTCACTCACTCTTTCTCTCTCTCTCTCCTGCACACTCGCGCGCTCGCGCAGGCGAAAAAAGGCCGGCGTGCATTACTGGCGCAGAATAGATTCGAAGGATCCACGGAATTCCTTCCATCGAAAGCCCGTCCTCCGTATACATACGCTGCTCTTCTCTCGTTCGCTCTTTCTCTCCCCTTCTTTCCGCCAGAAGAATGCCCGAGGTTCAGGTGACCGAATTCAATGGGTTTTTGTGCGCACTCGAGGAAAAAAGCCAGCCAGCGCGCGCGAGAGAGAGAGAGAGGGAGAGAGAGAGAAGGCTTTTGACGTGCGGGCCAAAGGACGAGAAAGAGAGGGAGATCCGAGCGGAGCCAAGCTAAATTCATTTCGGCTCCGGCGCGCTTGCAGCCAAGGTTGCCAGAGCGAGAGAAAGAGCGAGAGAGAGAGAGAGAGAAGGAAGAAGACAAAGGGACTACCGGGCGAGCGAGGGGCAGCGAAGGTGTGTAACAGGTACGAGAGGGGAGAAAGAGAGAGAGAGAGAGGGAGAGACTCGACTGGGTTCGATGGCCCGATTCAGGTAAGACGCGCCCGTGGAAATCGGATTGACAAACGCACAAAAAAAGGAGAGGCTTTCGGGCGCCCCATACGCGCACTCTCTTTCTTTCTCTCTCACACACAAGCACACCGAAAACCTGTTTGCCAGAGCTACACGCACGATGACTCCCT
Source organism: Torymus aiolomorphi (assembly GCA_036365515.1). NCBI lineage: Eukaryota > Metazoa > Arthropoda > Insecta > Hymenoptera > Torymidae > Torymus > Torymus aiolomorphi. The sequence goes on from CM070873.1 coordinate 260,416,217, forward strand.
TTTCCCCCCGCGTGTGCGTGTAACATAATGTGCGCGCGGGTGCGCAGAGGCTGAGAAAAAATTTTTTCGAAAAATGTGTCGCCGTATGCAGCAGCAGCGCACTTTTGTGTAAGTCGATACGAGAGGAGGTAGAAGTGACGTCCGGTGTCTCTCTGTGTATACGCGCACGACCACCGGCTGAGCGAAATTTTAGTTACATGAGAAAAACGGTTGTTTAGGCGCAGGGGTGAGCTCCCTGTGTGTATATGTGTGTGGGTGGGTGGGTGGGGAGGAGGGGCGAAAATTGCAAGGGAATGTGAGAAAGGGGTGAGGAGAAAAGGGTATGCGGTGAGGAATTTTTTCGCACGCTGCGTAACGGGCTTTGATGAATGAATTTTACTATTTTATTCGGTAGGGTGGATTTGTTGATACAGGGACATTTTATAAGGTAAGTGAAAAAAATGAAATAGTACGATGGTGCTGGGAAAATATTAGAGCGCACATGTACGTATAACATCGCAGTTTTACATAAAGATTTCTAAATAGAATGGTCGTAATTTTCTAGGCAAGTATTTACTACTCTCTAATAACTGTAATATCTCGAGCACCGTATGGATCTTTCAAAAATGCATTTACAACTTTTTACCCATATATTATCCAATAAGCAAAACCGTACACATTGAATTAGATATTTAGCTAAAACCCATAAAAATGATGGTTAATATGCCAGCGTGAAAAAAAAACAATGCATGATCCGCTTTGCCAAACGGCTAAATTTTTACAACAAACGAATAAAAACTTTTTATACATACGCTACTCTTCGTGTACACATACATACATACGAAAGCTCGCGCGCAGGCATTGCGCGGCGATTTAAGTTATATTTTTTTTTTCGCGCCGCACGCACAGCCGCCCATAAATGTAAAGTTTTATGAAATAAGAATTTCTATGCGGCGCGAGGAAAAAAAAGGCGTGCGCCAGCGAAATAGTATATCCCTCTTTTCCTCTCTCTCTCGGTTCAGGACGCAGACTATATATAATAACGATATATACACTTTTACGATTTTGCAAACACAGGGCAATAAAAAGTCTTGCACGCGCGCGCAGGCACGCGTGTGTATACATTTTTCTCCCGTATATATTGTTTTAACTGTTATAGGAAATGTAAAAATCCCTCCCCTCCCCACCCGACTATATATACACGCATCTAAACTATATATCGTCGCACGCGAGCGTAAGGCGCAATATTCTATCGCCTATCAAAAGCGCATATATATCTCCCCTCGCTCACAAACACGCGACGTAACGATTGAAAAATAAAACGCATCCTCTCGCGAATTCGGAAAAAGTGAATTCGCCTGCTGCACAGGCGCGCCTCGTGCAGCCGCTTTCTTATATAACGGCCGCGCCTCTGGCGGCCTTGAAATCTGTTTAGCTCTAGCGCGAGCGTGAGCGAGGCGATCGCGAATTCATGATTCAGAAACGAACAGGAGTGATTCATCGGCGAGTCCTACGTGTGCGCGCGTGGACGACGGGTTGGTTGGTTGCTTGGTTGGCATATAGTGAGCGCGGCGGCGTGCGTTCGAATTTCGCAAATTTGCATCGAACAATGGGGGAAAGGAGGAGGGAGCGTGTGTGCGATGCGGTCATCGCTAAAAATACAATATATTATCAGTATGTTATCTGATTTAATTGGGTCGTCTGTAGGCGGGGTCTTTTTTTCTTTCCCGTCGTCTTGCGGGGACTGATTTTACCTTGTAAAGTGTGTTGTATGCGAAGGATGGATGCGGTGGGACGGTATAATAAAAGAGTCATATCTATTTTTAATGATTTCTATTCTGTTTTTTCCATAAGCTCGTGGATTGGATATTCTTTGTAAAAGTTCGTTGTCCTTTGGTTCGTTATTATTCTATCGGTATGCATGTTAATTCAGTCGCATTTATATATATATTAATCAATAGATACAAGTTAAAAATATACAACTGCGCAGAATAATACAAGTTATTTTACGATTGACAATTTCATTAACATGTGCATTCATTATAAAACACCTCTCACTTCCTTATATTCTTTTCCTCCGTTATAAAACCGTTCCCACGATATATCCAAACCCCCTCCAAAATATTCGCAAATATTTCTCTCAAAAACGACGACCGCAGCTCCGAAAAGGCGTGCCGACGCCCTCGGTAGAATTAGAATCTCCCGAAGGTCGAAAGGAGCCCGACGAGCGAATGTATAGTGCACCCCCACACCCCCGCAGTGGCAGGCAGGCAGGCAGGCACCGGCGCCGTCGAACCTATACTCCTCTCTTTCTCTCCCTCTACACCGCGTGTACTTTGCGCGTAGATACACACGTATACATATACACACTGCTTCTGCCCTCTCTCTCTTTCCCTTTATTTTTCTTTCCTCCTCCTCCTCCTCCGGCGACGGCAACGTCCACCACGGCTGCGGCGCGCGGGCGCGTGTTTTTTCTTTACTACCGAGCGCCGTCGCACGCGCGAGAGCAGAGAGAAAAATTCTATTCCTCGACTTGGCGTTCTTCGGGCGAATAAACAAGAGAGAGAGAAAGAGAGAGAGAGAGAGAAACAATTTTGCAATTCTTATTTATTCATGCACATCTGCGTATGTGTGTATGCGAACGACTTTTTGCGCGAACTTATATAACGGTGCCTGTGTATACTTTGGCTGTGTGTGTGTATGTGTGTAATATGCAAAAAATGCAAATGGACGAACGTCGGAGTGAGTATAAACAATTCGCAAGAGCTAAGTTTTTCAGGTATACCGGGGCGGAGGAGTGTTTTTCTTGCGCGAGGGAACGAGGGGGTTGAAGTGTGCTGGACGAGGGAAGGAGAGAGAGGGAAAATGCGTCTGGAGGCATCGAGCGCGATGAATATTTTGAGGAGGACAAGGCAGCCGCGTGCGTCGAATAATTTAATTTTTTTTAATCACTCGTGTATAGCCCTCGGTCGATTGAAATAAGTTTACAATTCCGTTAAAATTATTATTAATTTTGAGAGATAAATTAAAAATTCTCTTTAATTAATTAAATTCGAGCTTGAAATTTTCGCTAAAGACACGCACTCTGATGAATTTCGCAAAGATAAATGAGAACGCTACAATTAATTCATATTATTATAATTAAAATGCCGGAGATAAGAAGTCTTTAATAATTCCCACGAATTTTTCAACATCAGCGAAACTTCAATCTATTTCCGTACACATACACACACACACGACGGTCATTACGTAACAGCGACACGTCCAAAGAATTAATCTCCAGCGGGCATCACCAGCCATCCAAAATTTCCATTACCCAATGCGCAGTGCTTCGGGCATTACTTCACCGCCACCCCTCGCATCGACAAAAATCCAGCCCACTATAAAAACCCTACTTCACTCACTCCCCCCCTCGTATTTTCCATTTTCAACAAAAGCGAGGAAAAAACACAGAACCCGCCAGCCTCTCCCAGACTACAGCCAACTTGTTTTCTGTGCAAAAAAAAAAAATCCTCCTATACACTATACTCCTGGCGCGCGCGCTCGGTAGCAAAAAGGAAGAAGACAAGTCTTGCGCTGCAAGAAAGTGCGGAAAAAGAAAGAGAAGGTGTATATACCCATGGAACCTGAGGAAAAAATCCTCCGAGAGCTAGAGTTCAATACGCGCGCGATTTTTTCCAAACGCAGCGTCAAAACCCGCGTCTTCTTCGTTTGCATGTCCTAAGCGTCGGCGAGGATTTCGCAAAGAGGAGCGCACGAAATATTGGGAGAGAGAGAGAGTGGGCCTCGGCTCTGCGCTGGCAAAAAACGTTAAAGCGGCAGCGGGAGAGAAAAAAAAGTGTACACACATACATATATACGCGTATACGCAGGTTCTCTTCCGTCCGCTGCGTGCGAGACTGCGATGTGTACGTACGGGGGTCTTCGGTACATTTTTGTGCATCTTCCGCTGCTCGCGCGCGCCTGGCCCTCCCTCCTTTTTCCTCTTCCTTTTCTCCCCCTCCCCCTCTAGAGCGCGGGCAACGTCGACGGCGGCGGCCGGGCCCCGTGCCAGGCCGCGCGCGCGCTCGTCGCTTTTTTACTATTTTTTTCAACATTTTCTTTTCTCCAATGCCTTAAAATGCAAAAATAAACGAGAGCCCCGCGCCCGGACGGCGAAACTCCTGTCGCAGCCCGCTACCTTCGAAATTTTCTCTAATTTCACCCGCCGGCCCGAAAAACAAAATTTCTCTCTGGATAACTGCTCAGCCTCGTTCTCCACCTAATCAGAGATAAATTTTTCATTAAAAAGCCGCGTAAAAAATGCCAGAGCCCGGGGAAGCTCGGCAGTACGGGACAATACTTGAGCGGGCGGACGCACGAAGCTATCGTCTCGGCGTACACTGTGCGCGCCGAGCGAGCGCTGGCTGTGTGCCGCCGCCGCCGGTGCCGCCACTGCCCCACCCGCCGCCGTTGCTCTCTCTCTCCTCTCTCTCTCTCCTCTCTCTCTCTCTCCTCTCTCTCTGTCTCTCGTACTACCTCCGCCTCCGCTCCGCACACACGCAACTCTCCTCTCGCTCGCTCGCACACACTCGAGCGAGAGAGAGAGAGAGAGAGAGAGACCAGGCCAGGCCGGGCGCGCGCGCTCGCTATATACACTCCTCTCTCGCTCGCTCTCCCCCTCGTCGAGTTTCGCGGCGGACGGCAGAACTGTTGTCCCGCTGCGATTGCGTTGGTAGGATTGGAATAGAGCTAAGGTTTGGATTTTCGGGGGTTTTTCGAAAATTTAAGGTTTCGGAGTGAACGGGGAGGCGAGTGGTGGCGAAAAAGTTGGGTTAAAGGGGTTGAAGCGGGTGGGAACGAGCGAGGACGATATCGTGTCCTGGACAAGACTTTGCCGGCGCGCGGGGCTTCGGCCCCTCTTATTCTCTCTCTCACTCGCTCGCTCTTACCCGCTCTCTCCCTCTCTATCTATCTACCCAGCTGGCTGTCCGTCTCTCTTGCTCGCTCCTGCACTCTCTCGCTCCCTCTCTATCTGTCTATCTATTTAGCCGGCGCTATCTATCTCGTTCCCTCTCTCGCGAGCGCGCTCGGCGGCTGCTTCCCTTTTTTGCCCTCCTCTCTCTCTTTCCCTCTCTCACTCTCTCTCTCTCTCTCTCTCTCGCTCTCTCTCTCTCTCTCTCTCTCGGGCGCTTTATTCGTCGCGAAACTTTTTACGTTGTGTATATTAAAGGGAACGTACCAACGTGTGCCGTGTCGTTGAAGCAGATACCGCGAAATTAAAGGAGATCTGCCCGCGGCAGCTCCTGTCTCTCTCTCTCTTCCTCTATGTATAGATGTATACATGTATATATGCGCGTAGCATATAGATGTATTATACGCACCTATTGGACGTATGCAGTGGACGGTCCGAAATTATCGGAGAGCCCGACGGAGGCTGCATATCAACGTGTGTGCGTGTGTACGTGGGGAGCGAGAAGGGACTTGAAGGGGAAGGGTTTTTGCGAGGAGCGCGCTTTTTTCGAGATTCCTCGGCGGAGGAGAGGCGGCGCGCATCGCGCGGGTTAAAGGGGCTGGAACGGTCTGCGAGATTTTGCGAATTCGACGCGGGGTCTAAAGCGAAAATTTCGAAAATTATATGGTGGTAAGAACGGTCGAAAAGTTTTTTTTTCCTTTTAACGCGCGATATGATATATGAAGGTACACGTGGCCGTATAGTTGCGAAATTAAATCTCGAGATTAGTTTACCCGGGGACCGGAATTTTTGTTTGCTCGCCGCAAGATTCCAAACGGACGTATATTAGATTTGGGTCTACCGGGACTCTCTCTCTCTCTCTCTCTCTCTCTCTCTCTCTCTCTCTCTCTCTCTCTCTCTCTCTCTCTCTCTCTCTCTCTCTCTCTCTCGGTTTGCTCATAATGACATTTCTCCGTATGTAAATGAAGGGTTGCAGAAAATTTCGAATTTTTGCGGATTACGGAGTCAAGGGATTTGTGTAAATAATGATCGCGCTTTTTCAATATTTGGGTTGTATATAATTTGTGGGTTTTATAAGGAGCATGTGGCACTTCCTGTTCCTGAAAGTTCCGGTAATTTGCAAATTAAATTAATTGTTGACTAATCTATTGTATTGATGAAAAAGAACGTATTGTTAGACCAGATGTTTTTTAATAATATTTTTTTCCTTTTTACGTAAAAACTTTTGTTATTACTATTAATATAGTAGCGTAAAATATCATTTTATATTCGTAATAGATAACATTTTATCTATCACCCGACTTTTTCCAATATTTTTTAAAATTCTAAATATTCTTTTAAAAAAGTCTAATGTATTTGAAATTATATATCGAATGCAGTTTTCATCGAAACTTTTTCATGTTTTTCCCTTTTTTTTATTTATTTTTCCGCATATTTTTTCATGTACGGCTTTTTGAATTTCAGAAGTAATACTCTAGCTGATGACAAAAAAAATAGATAATAAATGCGTCGGCCATGATATTATTTCATACACTCGTAATGCAAAATCACTAACTAAAGGAAAGCAAAACATGTTTTTGACATAAATTACGTAAACGAAAGTGTGTTTGAGGAAATATTAAAATCACATAGCTTTTTCGGAATTTCGACTTGTTTGAAAAAATAACTTTATTCCATGTATTTGCAATAATATTTACATTACACGGTTTATAAATCAAATAACTAATTGGTCAGAATTTCGTTTATTTTTTTAATTTTCCGTATAAAACTAGATTAACATATTTTGAATAAATAAAACATTTTGTTAAATCGAAAAATTCCTAAAATACTCAAAACACATTCTCGAATTCTTTTAAACATTAAAATACAATTCATTTCATTTCAAAATTCCATTGTTTCATATAACTATTTAGCAAATCAAAATTTTTCTTTAAAAAACTGCTAATTACATATAATACCCTACTTTTAACCAAACTTCCCCTAACTTCCCTAAAATTAAATACCATCAAAACAAACAGCGCGTAATCCTGCAAAATGCAGACCCCCGCCCTGTATTTTTACAACACACGTTACAATTATATTCTCCGTTTTCTCGCGCATCTCTCGCACACACACCGCGTAGCCAACAGCCGCTCACGGCACCGACAGCAGCAACAGCAGCAGCAGCGGGACTTACGCGCCGGAAACGGGGTGGAGCTTTAAGTGACGTTACGTTATTACGTCCGCCGATTAAATTCGAGCTTTTTTTTTCGCGCCAACTCGTCCCCCTTTGTCCCATTCGCTATACACGCACATACACGTGTGCGCATATTGTATGTATGTATGCGTCGTTCTCGAAAACATCGGGTGTCGCGGTGTAAGGTGTTTGACATTCGCGCTGCAATTTTATCTTACGTTTCCCGGAGATTACGGGGCGAGATAAAGAGGTGCGGGCTGCCGATAGCAGCGCGCGCGATAGATCGTTTCGAAATGAAAACAATTTCACAAGAATAAATAAGCGAGTGAGAGCGTTGTTGCAACGAGAGATGCCATGCACTTGATATGAGCGAGAGAGTGTGTATTATGTGGATGTGGTTATCACGTTGTTTTCTACTGTGCTGCGTGTGTTGTTTTCAACGGAGGTGTTTTTTAGAAATTTGTTTCTTTGTGTTTTTTTCTAACTGGTATAATACAGAAAAGAGTAAATATTGTTCTATTATATAGTATATAGCAATAAATTATTAATCCGTATAAAGCTATTAGAATTACGATATATACCGAGATTTTTGGCGAATTATAGTTAATCTACTCGCCCGCAGCTCATTAATATTTACGGTCAATTATTATAGATGTGCATAGTAATACCAAAATTACCTGCTCTCGTGCGCACTCGAAGCACTAATTTTCCGCCAAATTAGAAAAGAGACTAACGAGTGCAGCTTTCTTTTGATAACATTCGCAATATTCTCGAGTCTTCCCTTCCCCGTCGTGTACGTGTGTGTGTGTGTGTGTGTGTGTGTGTGTGTGTGTGTCACGAGCTCTCGCCTTTAATAATAAACGCTGCAAGAAGAAAGAAAAATACCATGGCACGGGCTATACCCCAGCCAAGCTCTCCACCTTTCTAAATTCTAATGTTATACATTAAATTCATCAAATTGCCATTACAGACACACACGTACACAGAGAGACACGGGCCATTGCATAATAAAAAGCCGTGTAGCTGGGCGACCGACCGCCGCCGTGGTCCTTAAATATGCAATTAAGCCCATAAGATTATCATAATAATGGGCATTATTCAAAGGCTATTTACAAAATCAATCAATAACTCTATGCCCCCACACGCGTACACACACACACACACACGCGCACACACACACACACATACACACGCATAGGCGTATACTGTTCTCTCTCTCCTAGTATTTATAGAATTAGAAAATAGGTTCAAGATAACAATTCATTACCCGGAACACACGCGCGCGCTTGCAGAGTTGGCATGGCAACGCAAAATGCGTTTCCCAATAGGCGAGTTTCCTCTTTCGCGTCTACATATATGTATACAGTATATACTATATACGGTGCACCCCCGCGCCGCAGTGCACACACGCATCGCGCACGCACACATATAGTTTTGGCCCCGAATATCAGCTTTGAAGCGCACGGACAAAAAGAGAGAGAGAGAGAGAGAGAGAGAGAGAGAGAGAGAGAGAGAGAGGCGGTGGCGGCGGCGGCAAAACAAAAAACTTTAAAAAGTTAAAATTAAAAAGAGAGAGGAAAAAAGCCCGCCCGCCCGCGCGCGCGAAATCCGAGCTGGGAATCCGCGCGCGCTATGCTCATGACGGGGTTCTATACTATGGGCGCTGCTGGTTCGCTCTCTGGCTTTCCGACGTGAAAGTTGCATGCAAAAATCATCGGGATGTGGTACGCGTGTGTGGGCGGGCGGACTGATTAATAGATGGGAGATAGAGGTAGAGTGAGGATAGGCAAATGATGACGGATTTTAATGTGGCGGTGAAATATTGGCTGGATACGGGAAATGGAAATTGTTGTTATTGAGCTGATTATTATAGGTAATGCGCGGGTGGGAAATGGTTGATGGGTTAGAGTAGGTTGCGTTGTGTTTTAGAGCGAGTGTGTGTTTTTTTTTTTTGGAAAATTTTTCCGAAAAAGTATGATGGATGAGGGGAATGGAAAAATATCGCGTATTTTGAGTAAAATATACTAAAAACATCACGAAATATAAGGAAAAAATCGTTTGTTTTAGCATGAAAATTCGAATTTGAGATTTTAAAATAATTTTAGACTATTCTCTACCATGGATGTGTATAACCTTAATGCAGAATTTCAAATATTTCATATATATTTCGAAAGGAGATTTTTACCCGTAAGAGGATTCTTTTTTAGAAAAAAAAAAAAAATATCCTTTTATCCTAAAACAGAATGTTTAAAACAAAAATTTCCAACATTAAATAATCATCTGTCAAAAGCAACACCCACTATTGTTGCAATAATAAATACTCAACTATCGCAAGCCCCTACGATTCGATACCAGACATAGCCGCGAGCCCCCGCGAGCTTGCACAGCGACAGTACCTCCTTTCCACCCCACCGTCGTCGTCCCAACGATCACCCTCTCCCAACCTTTTTACGATACCGACCCCAGCTATATACTCTCCACCCTATAGACCACCCCTGCGACTGCTACTTCCTCGCAACAACCGTTCGCCGTCACCCACCCCTGCCCTTCGCTCACACATATATTTCACCCACCCGTATTCTATACCTACCCCTTTTCGCCCCAAACCCCCTCCATTCTCTCCTTTATTCGCAGGTGGCATAACGTTAATTACACCCGGCGCCGGATTTACTTTCGCCCCTGTGTATATATAATACCCGGCGCGCGGCGCGCACTTATAGGAAACAATTAGGCATCGCAGGCGCTCCCGCGCTCGAACGGGGAAAAATCGAGCGATTACGGCAATTTCGCGCGGATGCCACGCGAGCGAACCACGTGTTACACGTGTGCATGCATCACAGAGAGAGAGAGAGTGAGAGACGCGAAAAAAAGTCGCCCACCCGCCCCCGCCTCTCCTTTTTTTTCCTCTCTCGCCCATTCTCTTTCCGCTTTTTCCCGCGTCTATCGGCCCACCCGGCCGCGTGTCCTCGTCCTGTCTGCCTCGTACACACACATCGCATATACGTACGTATATACGTGTGCGCAAACTCGAACGGAATTCCCGATGGAACATTTCGCGCGTCGATGAAAGACAATGCGAGCGCGCGTGCTGCCTCCATGCTGCACCTGTTCTCGTTTTTTAGGGCGCTTAATTGTTTTTCTCTTTTCCCTCCTTTTTTACCTCTCCCTCTATACCCCATCCTGCGTTTTTTTCGCGCGCACGCGCCTGCATGCCCGTCGACATATATCCGTACGCGCGCGCGCGCGCCCGCACACACACCCCGTTCACTTTCGCTCGATTCCATCACCTTCGTTCTTTTTTATTTTCTCGCCCGCGTGCCTGTTCTCTCTCTCTCTCTCCCTCCCTCTCGCTCTTCGGGCTTCTTTCACTTTTTATTTATACACGTCACTTTTGGGCGCTCGCTCGCGCGCGTTGCTGAGCGGTTGGTATATTCGGATTTTTCGCGGTCGTTTAATCGACGCGCACGCGGCTTCGAGGGAGGATGGGGGTTGATGTGTATAGCGTGGTGTATATGCTGCTGCTGCTGGTGTTGGCTTGTACTTCATTTATGACTTGTAGTCGCTGTATGCGCGCTGTGTTTTCCCGTGGTGTGCGCACTGCGCGGTTTATTATGGGGATAATTACATTTGTCGGAGGTGTGTATGTGTGTCTTTTTTTTTTAATGGTGTTTTGGGTTGTAAATACATTTCCGTTTGGAACAGTAATTATCGTTGGACTTTTCGTTATTATCGTCTTGATTCGGGAAATTCATTTGGATGTCGCAATTCGATTTCCGGCATAATTGAGACACAAGCATTTTATTATACGTTGTAGCGCAAAGCAATAGATGGTGTTACATCAGACTTCGGATGTACGAACACTCATTGATCTTCGTGCAAAATCTTTTTTACTTAATATATTAACTTTCATTATACCTTTAATACTAACTCGCTTAATTATTTCACATCCTTTTTTCAAAACCTATTATGACCTCTACAACCGCAGATCCGGAAACACACATCGCATGTTAAACGTCATTCATATTATCAGTCTCTAAAATCATCATTCATCCATCTCACTATTATTTTACGCCTTTACTCATATACCCTGTACAACTCTTTTCTTCTTTTTTATAGACCTGTTTTCTTTTATATTATACACATAAACCTTCGAAAAAGCGCGAAATCGAACGTTTAATTTTTCAGTCTCCCAGCTCCCGCGACCGCTCGACTTATCAATATGAAATTATTCAATTACATTTAAAACTCGACGCACGCACGCCGCGATTAAAATGTTAAACACAGCGCTCGTGCCGTAAATAACGCGTCTTTTTTACACTTTTCCTCGACATCGCGCGCCGCGCCCACTCTCATACACATTTATATGCATGAGCATACACGTGTGCATACACACACATACGTACACTCGCGCGAATTCATTATGTACGTTTGCATTTTGAAAATGTTGATTACGAGGCGCGTAGCGGCTCTCTGAAAAATTCATTCGCCGACTCCCCCTAATTGTTAGTTTTTCGAGAAAACAATAATTCGGTAAACATCAGGACGCTGCTACCGTGCGGTGAATAGCGCTTTTTGCGTTATTCAAAACTTTAGTAGCGAAATCGATGGCAGAGAAAAAGAGCGCGTGTATATACACGACGAAAGAGAGAGAGAGAGAGGAAGGGAGAGAGAAAACACGCGTTACAAGCGTCGCGCGCGCGCGAACAGCACACACGTTTATACACAACACACATCGCGCGCTGCTGGAACATGCCCGAGCGGCAGCAGGCCATGCGGCAACGTTTTTAAAGCCTTATCGCGATATTGATAAAATTGTAACAAGTATATATTTGTTCCTCGCCGTTGTTGTTTCGCCTCTCGCGAGCTTTTTTTTTCATTTCCACGGCTGTCGCGAGAGAACGAACGATCGAGAGCTTTTTTCCCCTATCTGAATTCTGTATATACATCATTTCGGATAGAGAGGATGTAGAACAGCGTGAGAGAAGCCTTAGTAAAGTTTTGACTTTGACTGAGCTTATTCTCGCACGTATGTGTGTGTAATATCAAGGTAAGGGGAAATTTTCGTTTCAATCTGTACATGTGTATAAAGAAGATTCGAAAATAAAAACGAAACGCCGTGTTCTATTACACAATTGGAATAATCGAATATTCGCAGTATCGCTTTTTTTCTCTTTATTTCATTTGAAATCAATAAAAAGCGTTCAATTTGAAGCTAGAAAAAGCTAAATTTGATTTGATATTATTGAATTACCTTCGCAGTTATTGCTTTTTTCGCTCTCTTCTCCCGTATTTTCTTTCATTCTCTCCATTCCTACACTGCTCATTCGAAATTCCGATAAAACATTTGTTTATCACAAACCGATACGAAAAATCCAATATTCCACAACACACTACCGATTTATATTTATTATCTCGTGCCCAAGATTAATGTTCATTAGAATCTTCATGATTAAGAAACTGCTCGAGGCTCAAAATTTATCGCATAATTTTTTCGAGTCGGACAAAAGCCATTAGGGACATTAGGAATGTCAGTGTTCTTCCCTACCTCGATACGTCTCTCATTCTCCGCTGCACGCGCGTTTCGTCTCTCGAGGGTATATACGCGCATTATTATATGCCTCGTGGGCCGTTACAATTTTTCCACTTTTCAATTTCTTACGCTAATGAAGCGCGAGGGGAGAGAGCAGACGCGATCTCCGCGCCCGCTTACGCGGTGCCATGTGGATCTGTGCCGCGAGGCGTAGTTGGATTGTGTATACTATACTGGTTGCCTGGGTCACGATGATTTGTTCCACAAGTGTCAGAAATATTTGATAATCGTTTTCTCGCTCCTACGCTTATATTTATGCCAAAAATGTTTGAAACCACACATATATAGATATGATAGGCAATCGCAGACTGGTTGATAATGGGGAAGAAAAAGAATGAAGAAGATACTTTTCTGATTATATATAAGTAGATAGCGCCGAGTTCGGTAAGACACTATCTTCCTCCTCTGTCTCTCTCTCTCCCTCTCTCTTTCTCTCTTTCCAAGTTTTCTCTTACAATCTCTCTTCATGTAACGAAAAAAAAAGTTCCAACAATATATATGCTTATCAGACCTGTGTTTCATCCGCGCCATTCTTCTTCTCTCTCGCAGGCTTTTCTATTCAGCCCACAATTAAATACACATCCTTAATTAACCATACTCACCTATAAAAAAGCCCTCGCCCCTCTTTCCACTATACTCCCTCCGCCGAAAAAAAAGAAATAATCTCTCGGATTCTCTCGACAAAAGCTGCTACACGTGTACTCTCCCTCTCTCTTTCTCTCTCCACAATACCGACGCTGAAACTTTTACACGCATCCCCTCTACGTGTACGCGAATTCGTTTCTTCGTCTACACACTTATACTTACACGTATAAAGACGCGCCCGATAAGCATCTCGCGCTCACGATAATTAAGGTCTATTTTCAGGCAGGAACAATCGAGTGCACAGGCTGCTGCCTCTTCTTCTTCTTATTCTTCTCTATCGAACCCCCTCACGCGCGTTGAATTAAGGATTCATCTCACGGGCGGCGACATCGCGGAAGAAGGAAGACGTGGGGATTTCAGGGATCTGAGTATATACATATATAGTATGTGGAGAAGGGTTTTTGGAGAAAGGTGAGACATTTGTGTGGCCGGGAAATGTCTTTATCTTTGGGTTAATAATAACGTACCAGCAGCTTTTTTATTACGTCGTATATACACACACTAGCATAGCGACGTGTGAATATGGGTATGATTCACGTTGGTGGGAAGGAGTCTATAGTTGTGCGTAGCGCGGCTCGGCTTAATCAACGGAATCACACTAGTTTATCTCGTATTTCTTAATTTTTCTAGCTCGAGTACATATATATATATACACACACACACACACACACACACACACACACACACACACACACAAACACACACACACACATACACACACACATACACACACACACACACACACACACACGTGTATATAGCATAATGCGCGAGACACGAACCAGTTTCGTCGTCGGTCTAAATATCTCAATGGGTCGTGGAATGGCTGTCAGCCTATTAAGATTAAAGTTTATTTTTACATTCTTGCCTGGTGCAATGTTTGCGCTGCCAAGCATAATGCTCTTCTCGTACTTTAAACGTTTCGTCATCGGAATTATTGTACTTTTGCAACGTCATTTTTATTGGGTTCATCAAACTTCAAGCCGTATTTCTAATTGATTTTTACAATATTTATACTGTAGAAAAAAAGGGGTAACTTCACTCACCAGAGTTACATATTTAACGATTCTGCGGATGGCCGAATACTCTGGCAAATTAGAATCTAAAATATTACTCAAAGGAAAAATCGTTGAATTTTTCACCGTCCTCCCATAATCGAACCTCCATTTACTCATTAAATTATCATAGCCCAATCCCAAATAACCAATCCCACTATCTGAGTGCATCTCCCTCTGCACCCACACGTGTACGAAATTTCTCTTTACCCTTTTCCTCGCGGCACCGCGTGCGTGCACTGTCATCGAGCGCGAGCTTGGCCCTCGCGAGCAGCAGGGCCGCCGTACGCGAAATTCGCTCCCTCGATAAACACACTCACACACACAGTTACTTCCCCTTCTCCTCCTCCTTGCATATTAAAAATTTTCTTTCTTCCCTCCATTTACACACACATATACACATGTATATAACGGAGTCCCCCTCTCTCGTTCTCATTCCACATCCCATTCTTTTTCCTCTCATTGTGCCGCATGCAGCGCGCTCCCACACCTACACGCGTGTACGCCGCGCGGCTAGTCGGACGGGGCAGGCATGAGGCAGGCAGGCTGCAGGCGCGGCACGGCGGCGACCTACATCGCTATAGCGCGGATATATGCGTGCACGTACAGTGTGTATTACCTATACATCCACAGCACGTGAATGTGTACGCGTGTGTGTGTGTGTATGTATGTGTATATATAGACACATGTATACAGGGCGAGGGGAGAGCAGCACGCACGTTCGGAGAGAGAGGAGGGCGATATCGTGCCGCTCTATCGTGGCGTCAGTGTTATCGGCCCCTCGCGCGTATATATATGTATATATGTACACGTACAGTACGTACATGCACACACACACACACACACACACGTATACCCGCCGCCGTCGCTTCGTTATCAGGACCGTACGCACGCGACCGTTGTGTGTCTATGCCATGGGTCCGCTGTGCGCATACGCGTGTGTATGTGCGTGTCTATATATATGTATATGATGCACGCATATGAGGTGTTTCACGTCAACTGCCCCAGCGCGGTTTTTGAGATATAAAATGTTTTGTAGTTTTTGAAGGTGAAAATGGAAAATTTCGAAAAAACTGCCTATATCATTGGAAAGCTGAGGAGAAAACACGTTTAAAACGCTTATCAAACAATTTTTTTAAGTACATTTTAGTATTATGAACATGAGTTGGAAATAGCACGATTTGGCACTCGCGCGCCGATCTGGGGCAGTTGACGTGAAACGCCTCATATATGCGAAGAGCTTTTTTGGTTGTACGAGGCGTATCATCTTTTGTGGCGAAAGAGAGAGAGTTGTTTGTTTGTTTGTTTGGATGTGGTGTATGTGTGCGTGTGGGTGTGTTTGCGTCATCGTACGCGCCCGCGCGCGCGAGGTTACATATCCCAAGGAGAATTAGATTGTACGCAAATGCGTCGAATACGGGGCGGATATGTTATCGCGAGTGCGCGTGCGCGCGCCTGCGGGAGTGATACGGTGGAATTTAAAGTCTGGAACCGTGCTTTTTTTGGGGAATTAGTGATCGAAAATTTTACGCGAAATTCTACAAAGAGTGCGTAGAAAGTTGGGTCGGTGGTTGGAAAATAGAAGTAGGTTTTATGGTTGATAAAGATATCATGAGCGTGTAGAATATTTTTGTTTAATATTTCTCAAATTTATTTACAGAAAATGAATAATTATTTTTAACACCAAACACAAAAGTAAAAACGACGAAACGCGCTGCCACCACATTTGAAATGCCAATTCGAACAATCCCCTAAAAAGATCGCTTTGACAATTTTACTCGCGAAATTTCCTAGGACGCAAAATATACCGGTCTATCGGAGACCTTAAATTAATTTAAAATTAATAAAACACAGAGCGAATTATGTACATAATAGAATTAGTTTATTTAGACCATTTTTAACCGAAATAAATTGAGTACTTGTAATTTGAGCGCGAGCGAGCGAGTGAGGGGCTGCCGGACGGGCACTGTATATATATGTGTACGATTAAAGCGAGAGAGGTCTCTTTCGCGCTATTATTCGAAAGGGCTTGAAATTCGAATATTCGCGTAATTTAAATTGAAATTTGATGAAATAGTAAAGCGTTGCTTTTCAAATTCTTTTCGATTTCATCTGGAAAAAACGAGAGAGGGTATAGAAACTGCACAAAACCGTTACTTATTGTACACACGTGTATTAATTTATCTCCCGCTTCGCGTTGATAACAAATTGCACTTTAATGCACAACGAAAATGCATTTTTGCATCGCCTCACCACGAACGTAGCATAAAAAGACGAGTAATTCATGTAAGTGCGCGGCGTACCTTCGCAAATCCTCTCTCCGTGCGCGCGTAATAATAATCCTGCCCTCTCTCGATCTTTTTTACCGTGAATTTGGCATTACGGGGATTACGTCGTAGGGGTATTAACATATTGATCAGCTTTGCTCTCTCGCGATAAGTCTCCTCTCACGCATTACACGAATTTGTGTATTTCGCGATAGCACGTACCCTACACACAATAGCTGCAGCGGGAAAATCCGCGATCGCCGATGGCGCATAAGACGCGAGAAAAAAAAGAAACCTGCGGTACAAACGAAATCCCCCCTTTCATATTCGAACGCTCAAAGCTCGCACGCGTGCGTCCTAAGAAATTAGTAATTTTTCCGCATTACTCTCTGTCGTCGGCCCTTCGGGATAGTAGTGTGCACGCTTAGTATAGTATATAGTCTCTAATGTCGCGCGGCAGGACGAGAGATAAAAAGGACGCGCAAGGGGTGTATATAGAGGGAAAAGGAGGAAAAAGACGAAAGATATACAAAGAGGGAGGTGGGAGGTATAGAGAGGGTGCCTTGAGATTTTCAGTTTAATGCGTCACAGGACGTCGTCCTCCTGGGCTTGGCTGGAGCGCCGTTCTCTCTCTCTCTCTCTCTCTCTCTCTCTCTTGTCGTCCTTCTCTATACCTATACACACACGCGCGCGCGCCACCCTCTCTGTCACTCTATCTCTCTCTCTGCGTCCCACCCTCGTGCCGCCGTCTCAGTCTGTCGCGCGCGTGCCCGAGCCCCGCCTGTAAAACTACTGTCCTCCTGACAAATCTCCAAAATATTCCCACATATCCCCACCCGCTTCCCCCCTCTCTATCGCCCAACATCCAGCCTTGCCACCCTCATGCCCATCTTTCCAGAGACGCAGTTTAAATTTTCACCCCCTCGCAAGCCCGAAAAAAGCTCGCACACCGAACGCAGCCCGGACGAAACATTCGCGGCAAGGTAGCGCGCGCCGCGCGCAAACACCGCCGCCGGGAAAGCGTTTGACCGCGTCCCCGTGGCTTTCCCGGCCTCTCTGCCCGCCCCAGCCCACCTCCAGGCCCATTCTCTTGGCAGCAGAGCCCTCGGGCTGGGCCGAAGATGCCCAGTGCGCGAACCCGAGGTCTGTACTGTGGCTGGCGGCGCCCCGGGACTGGCTTTCCCGTCGGGGAACCGGACATTTCTTCCGCGGGCTGCAGAGAGAGGGCGAGAGAGGGAGAGGGAGAGGGAGCGCGATGGCTTATGGTACACCTATATCTGGGATTAAAGGGGATAGTCTCGAGTTCCGCGCCGGGCCGCGCGCCGCCGGCACCCGAAATAAAGGGGATGCAGCGTTATTAAACTCCCGCCGGCGACGGCGGCGGCAACGGCGCGCACACACCCCCTCATCCTTTCCCCATTTCTCTTCTTTCTCCCTCCGCGCTATATAGCGTATATATAGATATAGATGGGGAAAGAGAGAGGGAGGGAGGGTGGTTTTTTGCTCCCCCGTGTCTGTCTCTCTCTCGCTCGCTCGGCCCGTTTGTCTTTTTCCGCGTCGCTCCGTCTCTGTCTGGCCCGCACGCGCGGCGCAACTCTTTCCCTCGCTCCCGCCGACGCGCGCGGAAAAAGCGGCGAGCGCGTGCCGCGTCAAATCCCTCTCTCTCTCTCTCTCTCTCTCTCTTCGTCCTTTTTTCTCTCCCCCCGAACTCGTGTGTGCATCCTGTTTGCTTTCTTTTTCTGTTTTCTCTCTCTCGCTCGCTCGCACTCGCTCGTGCGCCTCGTTTTTTTCCTCTACACTCTTTTCCTCCTCTTTTTTCCCCGGCGTAGTTTTGTTTGTTTCCGCGCGTGCGTTGCTTCTCTCGTCGTCGCACTTTTTTTCCTATCTCTCTCTCTCTCTCCCTTTTTTCTCTCTCTCTCTCACTCGCTCTATCGCACGCGCGCCGGTAAAACCTGCGAAAATCGCGCGCTTTTTTTTCTCTCTCTCCCCATCGGATCTGCGTGTATGTGTACATGCGGTCGGCTGAATCTTTCGGCAACGGGCCGCCACCGCTGCTTGTGCTTTTTTCGGATCGCATCCGCCCGCGCTTTTTATTACTCATCTTGATTGTGCATTCGATGTAGCGGAATTCGGTTGATTTCCCCTTTTATAGGCGGATGGTTGACATAGTATAGCATCGCCGGGGGTTTTTTACGGTGAGAGAGAGAGAAAGAGAGAGAGAGAGAGAGAGCAAACGGTGCATTTCGATAAGAACAGGCGAACGCGGCGAGAAAGGAACTGTTGATCGTCGATGAGCGATGCACACGAGTCGTTTATTTCGTTAGATTGTGGAGATGATAAGCGATTTGAGTTAAAATATTTTAGTTCGAAAATAAGTTAAATGTGTGGATTGGTTTAGTATGTTCTCTGCCAATTGAGTGGATGCTACTTAATTATTTATTTTCTGTGTACTCTCTAAAGTTGAATTAGTGAAAATTGCTCCACCATTTGAATTAGTAGAAAAAACTACTAATTTATTAGTGAATATTCACTATTTCGTTAGTGGTTTTTTAAAAACTACTAATTAAATTAGTAAAAACTACTAATCAAAATAGTAGTTTTAATAAACTACTAAATGAAATAGTGAATATGCACTAATAAATTAGAAGTTTTTTCTACTAATTGAAATGGTGGAGCAATTTTCACTAATTCAACTTTAGAGAGTATAGCTTTGGTGTAATAAAAAACGGTTGTCGTGCACATTTAAATAGTAAATGACGCTCTCTTATCATCGCATTAACAAAATCAATAAGAAACAAATTTTTAATGACAAAATTAACTTCAATTACTAAATTTTATTTAAAAAAAACATTACATTATTTAAAAATGTAGTATTATTAAAATAACAATTAAATAGAATCTAATAAGATATAAAGACTAATTATTATAGAAAAAGATAATATTGAAAGAGTTCAAAAAACAGTACAACTAAATAACGGTCAAGGCATTTTAACGTACGAACATTTTCATAGAGGCGATTCATAAGTCAATACCGAATATAAATAATAATTTTTTGTGGGAAAAAAACATTTCACTATACAGGTTTTATTTTTATTGAATGCAGTTTTTATTAATCAACGATTTTTGTAACAATGTGTATATGAAATCTACAGACTTAGCTTACAAATTAATAAATACATTCATTTACGTTTGAACTCTACAATCTTTTTAGATATCATTAGTGGTCCTTTTTACGTATTTAAAATTGATATTCATTTACTACATTTTATATTTGACAATAACATTCTAAAACAAAATAAGCGATTATCGTTTTTATTATACCAAAAATACTGTTTATCATTTACTTGTTTTAAATATACCGTTTTAATCAAAATATTTTTGTATCATTGGGTTATAAAATATGCTTAAAACAACATTGAATAAAAACGTAAATACAATAGGCAAAATGAATTTCAATTTAAGAGCTGATTTGCGTTGTTCAATTTATCTGTATATAACGAAGTATTTTATAAACGATGTTTTTGACACATTAGCATTATGAAGCCGCATATAAGCTTACATAAACAATATAAGCTTATCTTCTTTTAAAAAGTACGAAAATTCGAAAGATTTCAACATATCGCTGCAATTGATTAATAGTGTTTTGTAGAGTTCCATATTAATATTAATTGACCTTTGTACATTCACGAAGACTTGAATAAAGTTGTATTCGGAAGAAATCACAATTAAAGAAGAATCCAACGAAGTACATTTTTCTACTTCTAAAAAAAACTAGAAAAATGCATTCACTAAGAATAATAGTAATTCGACGAACCTATTATGCAATTCGAAATACATAAAATCTATCGTATCCATAAACCACTCTAATACTTGTTTTCTATTTCTATTTTTCGAAGAAAAAAAAATGAAAGAATTCGACTGCCTCATCCACGCACAAAAAAATCAGCTATATCGTACGTGCATTCCGCGCTCGGAACCTATATACCCATATATTCGAGCAACGAAGTTTCTACGCTACGGCTCTTCAATCAAGACCGAACAATGTTGCGATACACCTCTTTTTTTTCTCCTACCAGAAAAAAGTATGGCCGAAATTTTTCACATTTTTTGTACAAACCAGACGCAAATACCTCCGGCGCCTGCTCTGCACGTGTGTTTGTCTGTGGCGAACTTTTGTATACGCAGATAAGGACGGACGACGATGGAATGTAACATGCATTTTTTTTCTTTCCCTCGAAGAATAACTGCGAATATTGTGTACAAGATTCATCTGTGAATTCCAGACAATATTTAAAAATACTCTGTTAAATAGGCACTGAGTGAGTATAGGCGAATAACGTAGTGAACTTTTGATTATTTTGCCGATAATTGAATTTGATTAAAAAAAATATAAAATGGCAATGTCGCTATAGTCTCGATAGGTAACATTTTTAGATATGAGCTCGTTCAGTATCACACCTGCCAAACGGTTATAATACATTTTCTAAAAAAATGTTAATATCCGTCCCGCTTTCGACGCAATTTTTGAGTTTTTAAATAAAAATACGCAGGTATTCGTAAGAATAAATAATTACATCAAAATAAATTTCCGAATTAAAATCAAGTTAAAATTATTATGCGATTCGTCAACTTGACATTGCAAATTACTTTCTTTCATTTTCACATATATACAAAATAATGATTAAATACAAGAGCGCCGTTCAATAATCTATTAGCGTTGGTGAAAATATAAAAAACTTTTCAGAATATCATTGTCAATTTTAATGTTGTGATTCGATACAAATAAATATAATTTGTCACAATAATTTCATCGATATTAGCAACCGCTGTTTCCTGGCACTACTAAAAAATAATATTAATAGTGATTTCGTATAACGATTGATTTGATATTAGACACCAAACTCAATAACTCACGAAACTTTGACTACAAAATCAAAACAAATTAAATTTTGAACATATAATTGACTTTACGTTACAGTATTGCAATGTCTAAAATCCATTGTTTTAACTAAAAACATGTTGAAATCACTTATCGTTATGTTTCTCAATTTGCCTCTTTTTTCAGCTCTTGTATAAGAATAAATATTTTTTCTCCATACGCATAAATTACCATGCAATAGATTTTACAGCCGCAAAACAACTCGTCAAACTCGCATTAAAAATACACTCTTTCTCTCTCTATGTGTGTGTCTGTCCGTTTCTTTTATTTGTACACAAAACAAATTCATCTGGAAAAATTCTGCACCTCACGTGTGTGTTGACACCCGATCTATATACACTCGTAATACATTTCATATATTTCCTTCATAAATTATGTAAATATGTGTGTATGTGTGTGTGTGTGTGTGTGTGTGTGTGTGTGTGTGTGTGTGTGTGTGTGTGTGTGTGTGTGTGTGTGTGTGTGTGTGTGTGTGTGTGTGTGTGTGTGTGTGTGTGTGTGTGTGTGTGTGTGTGTGTGTGTGTGTGTGTGTGTGTGTGTGTGTGTGTGTGTGTGTGTGTGTGTGTGTGTGTGTGTGTGTGTGTGTATTAAACTTTAATCTATGTACATTTTCATTTTGTAAAGGTGTACAGAAGACGGAACGAACACGTGACATCGCCGTTAGCCTCTGCACACAACGGAAGCCTATGCGCAACGGGTTGCCTCGACACAGGCGCGCCTCATACATGCACTTCGAAAAATAAGCATCTTTTGTACAGATTTGTTTTACGCATAAATGTATACTTAAAGGCACATGTGATCATCAGCTTCTTAAAAGTAATAAAATACGAGCTAGTAATAAGACTTCCTTCATTTCTACAGCAGTTATCGATATTACAATTGTATACAAATAATAAAACACTTCCATGTCAAAAGCTCGCTTGAATATAAAAATTCGATAACCACGGCAACCAACGCACGCTTAAGTAACGTATCTCGCCTCCCTCAGAAAAAAAAAACAACAACAGCACACTCCGAGAAAAATCAACTAACTCCCACGCACACCTTCATCCTCCTCGTCTTCTCACTCACGCGGTCCAGGTCGTAGGTATATCACCCATCTCCCTGCTATCGGGCACCTCGGCGTTGCTGCTGTTGCTCAACAGCTTCTTGACGCTCTGGTGTCGCTTATTCACGTTCGTATAACCGGCCAGCGGGCCGTTGGGAGTCATCCCCACGACTCCGTCGACCGCCGACATTCCCATCCCCGGCGCGACGGCACCTCGGAATCCCTTGCAGAGCAACCTCACGACGAAGACCGCGAATCCAGCTCCGAGAATAGCGCCTACGGCGACGTCCCACCAATGGTGCCGGTTATCCGTGATGCGAGAGAGGGAGCAGCCGGCGCCCCAGAGGATGGCCAGACACTGGAGCCAGGGCTTCACCAGGATCAGCACCAGACGGTTCGGCATGCGGCTCTGCAGGTACCACTGTGGAATTGTCATAGCGCGCGTGTCCCAACGGGAGAGAGCGCGCGCGGGGAGATAAGTCTCGTGAGATGCATGTTGGTATGTATGTATATGCAAAGGAGGGGAGGGGGGAGATGAGCTTGCGGTGCGAGGAGCGGGGTGTGTACATGGAAATGAAGGCAGAGGGATTGCGGTCGCCGGGTGGTCTGTGCGCCCGGCCACCGCTGCTGCTGGTGCCTGACTTGGAGGTGGGATTGTGTGTGTGTGTATATGTGTGTGTGTGCATACGCGAGTGCTGTGTGTGTGCTTGGAGATGACTGGAGTTTTTTTAGGAGACGTGTGGTAGTGGTAAGTGGAAGAATATTCTAGTGTTGTTGGTTAAATAAAATTTGGTTGGGAGAAAATGTTTGTGTAGTATTGTAGCAATATGAGTAACAATGACTTTAAAGTATTTAAATTTGGTTGTGCAAAGATAAACAATCTCAGGCTGATAAATTAAATTGATAACTCTATGAATTCGCTGACTTGGATTTTTAAAAAGGGAAGCGGAATAAAGGAACGTTAAATTAATAGAATTTAGAATTCATTTGAATTCTAGTCGAGAAGAATGATTCGATGAATGAAGCTGATAACTGTAAATCAAATCAGGAGAGAAGTGCGGGGGCTGACTTGGACTTTTGAAGCGGCGGGAAATGTATTGTGTGGTCTAACACACTGCAGGGCTTGGAACAATTGTGCTGAAGGATTTACGATTATGCATTCAGAAGTCGTTTGTTAAAAATGCATTCGAAATTATACTCACGACTAAAAACGTCGCCGTGAACACGGAAAGTGCCGAGTGGCCAGACGGAAAGGACTTGTCCGAGTCGTTGACATAAAACCGCGACAATTCCGTGTTTGTGCACGTGTACAATCTTCTATACCTGGAATATTAATGAAAAATATTCAGTTGTTTATTTGAAACAGCGCGCGCGCGATTGACGCGAGGAAACTGTATATGCTGCAGCGATGCTTTATTTATTGCTCGCGGGCTAAAAGAAAACACGTTGCATTGTAAGACTGGTGTTGAAATGGTTCTAAGAAATTCTCGTTACTGCAAATTTATTTAACTGTAAATGTTTGATTCTCACATCGCGTCGCTTTTTCATAAATACATACTGACGCAACTGACACCCTGCAGAGCTCGAAATGCCCAAATATACATTTTCGAAACAATTCCCTGACCTCCACCACACAAATTTTTTCCGACAAATCTCTACAGCATATTTCCGCGACTGTGCCCCCTTACACTCTAAAAACAAAAGCACACAAAAAAGGGTTCATAATTATATATGTACTCGTTGGTGCAGTTGGCGATGTCCTTGGGCCTGCAGCTGTCGATGAAGTGGGGCCTTGGCTCGCCGACTACAACCTTGGTTACCTCGACGATGAAGAGCATGTACCACCAGCCGAGGGTGTAGTAGCCGTACCACTGCCAGAACTGACGACTCCGCGAGCTCGAGCCGCACTCCAGGCTCTTGTAGCTATCCGAACTGTAGCACGACCATTCCGTCGCCCAGATCTGTCGGCGATAAGGAAGCGTGAGGTTTTTTTTACTTTGGTTTGGTTTGGGGGAATGAAAGTTATTGTAAAAATTGAGAATAAATGTAGTTTAGATAGTTGTGTTATAGAAAAAAGAAACGTAAAATACGTAAAAAAAACGTATCCATGCAAGTGTTCTTATTTATTATGTTTCTCTAAATAAATGCGATCTACGAATACTCGATAATTTGTTGTATTTATTTTTTATTCTAAATAGTAAATAATGCATTTAAAAATTATAGGCAATGATACTTAAAAAGTAGGTTTATTTGTTACTACCTTTCAAGAACAATTCATTGTTCTCAGAGTTATTCACTGTTTATCGCAACTGAAGAAGCAGTGAGTGTCAAAATTGATAAATATTGAAAAACAAAAAAAGAATAACTAAAACATTCTAAAACGTCAAGTACTTAAAAACAAGTCAAATTATACTTTAACTTGATTATTAAAAACTACTTTAAATGCTAACTTTGAATGTACCCAATGTTCGTAACCATATTTTTAACATTTTTCTACGGCACATATTTCCTCAAAAATGAGATACGCTTTAAAAATATCGCGATACGAAAAATCCGACAGTCCCGCGCAGATAGGAAAAAATTTATTGGACTTACCACGAACGCGGGCAGGACTATGGTGGTGATGATCAGCACGGGCGTCGACACAGAATCCCCCGTGAATTTGAACGAGATTTTCGGATCGTTGCAGTAGAAGCCGATCTGCTGGTTTGGTATGAAGCCCAGCTCGCCAAAGAGCATTATAATCGCCACTGCAAAAAGAAGAAAAAAAATGTGGTTTACGTTAGTGATCTCAATTATGTAGATTGTAGGTACACATTTGGCGATCTATTGATTTTAAATGGTGGTATGAGGCAGTCTGCGAATCGATTAGCAGAAGGTCTGTTTTAGTATTTAACAACGAGGAGAAAAAAAGATAAGAATTGTTCTGGAAAAATGAATAGCTTGAAGCATGGAAATCGCATAATTGTTCTAAATACGATAAAAGAGAAAAAAAAAATTGATTTTAATATAATGTATTCTGATCGGAGAACCAGATTGCGCTGCGACTTATTGTGCTTTTTATATACGTGATTGTTCCATAGTACTGCAGGGTATAACGGACAAAACGGCTTCGATTTGTGCAAACCGCCAATTCACTCGTCTCGCTTTTGACCATAATCTACTCATTACGTAAAGCTCAAATTAATTATACCATAAAAGAACTCGTTTTCTCCGCCAATCGGATTACAGCAAACTGGTTTTTATGTAATAGTTGCAATTGAAAAAATTATTTAATCTTTGCATAATCTATGTTTACAGCAAAACGAAAATTATAAGAAAATTAAGCTTCGCGTGTATGTTTATCTCATCGCGCACTCCTGTACATGGGATTTGCAATAAACAAGCTTTAATAAAATGTAAATTCAGCTTCGTAAAATTTTGCAGGATCGTGTTTCCATAGAATTTCGTTGACCATTTGCATTTCAGCGAGGTTTATCCAAGAATTTCAGTGGATTTTGTTAAAAATATTTATACGACAATTTTTCAGAACTCCGAAGCAATCGTAAACGCATACCGTAGATGTAAAGTGAAATAATAGGTGTTTAATAAATTTTAATCGACTGTCAAGCTAAGACACCGTTAATTTCAAAATAGATATACCGTTGCTCTTAAATTTTCTCTAAAAGTCTCATGTCAAAAAGTAAATTTCCTCTATTCATCTCAATAATCTGTACTCGTATACAATCATTTAAGTAAATCCGTAAATTGGGCGCACACCTTTAACAAATGACAAACATCAGCCTAATCTGAAAATGTTCTCCTTCATTACGCTAATTAATTACGGCTATCAGCGACAAACGGTCATCATCCGCGCGTGCCTCTTGGACTCATTAACCGGAGAATCATTCAAACGCCTTGTGCGCGCTTATGAATTTTTCCCGATCCACGCACTCGACTATATCGCATAACTTTGGCTTATTACACGCTTATTTATTCGCGTATTATTGTCGCGCTCGTCTTGCGATGCTATAGAGGAGGACAGCTGTCATGCAGCGATAAAGTATCGCGTATCTGGATACGCACGCGCATGCGCAACGTGATGTATCCCTGGCTAACCGCAAAACGAGTAAGTTAGAAAATGTGCACCAGCTGACCAGTAATCTGCGTCTAGAATTAAACAAAAAAGATTCCTGCACGTGTGTGTAATAACGTTGCTGACGCGACGACGAAGCATGGAAAAAAATTGCGGCGCGGCCATGAGTATATTTCAAAAAGCTTCGAAGGGGAAGAGGTTGGAAGCAAAGGGGAGTGAAGTTACCCATTGCCGGTAGAACGGTAATTGGAAGTTTTTGAAGCGTCCGCGTGGGACATTATAACTTGTTGTGCGTTATATGTGCTTGAAGATGAAGAGTAACGTGAAAATTCGAAACGGAATTGTACTCTAGGAAGTGTTTAGTGCTGACAGTGAGAAAAGAACAATTGAGGTAATGACTGCTTAACATAGATTTACGGCGAGTTGACCGTGGGGTTGCTAGATCAGTACAAAAAAGAGATAAATTTTTCTATCAAACCGTCGCAAATTTTATCAGAGTGAGAAAAACAGTTTAATTATGCAAATTAAATTCTGTATGTAAAAAGCCTAAAAGATATTTTCCACATATCATGATAATTATTAAGGAAAAATATCTCGACCTCTATGAGTGATCGAGTATCTTTTTAATTTCAATATTGATATAACTTTTGTCCCAAAAAAACGGTAGATACGTCTGTTATTTATTGCTACACCTTATTTACAGAAATTCGATGCTACAGAATTCGTCCCCCCCTCTCCTCACCACACTTGTTATTTCGCTCTTCATATTCTTATCCACTATATTGTAAAACTGAGAGAAATGTTGTAGGAAAATTTACTATAAATGTAAGAGAAATTACTATATTCTATAGGAACTTTGGGACAGACTCGAATTATCATAAAATTTACTATAATTTATAGTAAAAATTGCTATATACATAGTAAAAATTACTCAAAACATAGGAGTTTTTACTATAAACTGTAGTAAATTTTATAATAATTTGAGTCTGTCCCACGGTTACTACAAATATAGTAATTTTTCCTAAACATTTTTTCTACGCGATAGTCACAACGTGTCTACTCAATACCAAGAATGCAAAACGCACAACATTCTCTCAAAAGCTCTCCTTCTCACCGTAAACCTTTCAAATTCCTTAGTTCTCAACAATGCCTCATTTCGCCTTTTTCTTCTCACCATCGCCACGCGCAATGACGACAATATAACCAATTTAAATTTCCACACCTATATATTTTTGCGCAAACCTCACTCACCGAGCAAGGCTATGAAGAAGTTCGCGGAGAACC
This sequence comes from Torymus aiolomorphi, assembly GCA_036365515.1. Taxonomy (NCBI): domain Eukaryota; kingdom Metazoa; phylum Arthropoda; class Insecta; order Hymenoptera; family Torymidae; genus Torymus; species Torymus aiolomorphi. The sequence continues at coordinate 260,444,229 of CM070873.1, forward strand.
TCCAGGGTACCCTGGTCCTGCACACCGTCATGGCTTCTCTCAGCTCTTCGCTCTTCTCATGGATCTTGCAGGACTCCTCCTGGATCTTCTTGGCCGATGATAGCTGCGGCGCGCTACCGTCGAGAGAGTCGCGCGTGCCGGTAACACCTGTCGTCGTCCTCTGCTGATGCTTCTGTGGAAGACGAAGAAGCACACATGAAGAGATAAAGTAGGCGTGCAAGTACATGCAGAGGCGTATATATAAGTATAACGTTTCGGAGGTGGGGGTTCAAAGAAGAGCGCGCGCGAGTGTATCTGAGCGAGAGAGCGCGCGGGAAATTTAAATATCGGTCGAGTTTTAGTGCCGTTTTATGGGCCGCGAGATTTTCAAAGGAGATGAGTGAAAGCATCGCATTGCATACACACGATGGACCGAGTGGGTGCTGTGACATGTTCACTCTTTTGTTATGCTGATTAGACGATGTGGTTGGGTGTGTATGTTTGTATGTATGTGGGTTGGTTGTTTGCGTGTTTTTATGGCGTGGAAGTGTATTAATGATCGGTGAAAGGAGGATTGCCGTAACTGTTGTTTAATTACTCTGAGAAAAATCATTATTAGTTTTTACAAGTCGACGACTTATTATGCCCTCGACCGTTAATGTGACTATTCGGCCCATTATAATTAAATCAGAATTACTATAGCTGCATTGGTCGTGGTTTTTCTTTGTGGCGCTGATATTTTAAGCCATTAAAGTCGGTATTGTATAGTTTTATTTCATCCCGCATAGAGAAATTCGGGAGAATTAACTTTAGCAGTTCGCGGAATCGCGCCCCCAAAATAAATTTCAAATGGGCGGCTGCCCGTTTCCATGGAGTAAATAGGGTTTCTTTGTAGTATTCAGTGTTATGTTACATTAATTACGCAAGCTCGTGCGCTATGCAGCGTTCCTGGTAAACCGGCGGCAGAAAAGGGCATAAAGTTGAATTAAACTAAATGATTTAGTTTAAAAACCAATCAATATTCAGATCAATTGTAAATCAACAAAGCGCATTTCAAAAACGCTCGAATTTTATGAAATTGTTTATGGGAGTGAAATTGTTTATGGTTTATGATTTACAGGATTCTACGAATTGACTTTTTCAAAGTTGGTGTTTTAAATTAAAACCGTATTAATTACCACGATGAAAAATTTTAATAAAAAGTTTCCACAAAACCACAAGCCAGAGCATAATTCATAATTTTTTTTTTCAATAGATCATATTTAATAAATTTCGACGAAAAAAAATTAAATAATTCCTCGGAATTAATAACCATACTAATAACTTTAACAAAAACTTACATTACCAGCACGATCTATCTATAGAACCATCCAACTATACACAAATAAACCTCACGTAAAAATCAACACTACACACCTCAAACTCCGCATTACATATAAACCCGACCGTGAAATATACTGTACATCCACACTGTAATACACCGATTCGCAAGCTCGTGCGAGTCCGTTCCTGTCCGGCCGACCAGTCTTACACCCTCGCGCGCGGAAAACTGCGCTCTGTGAGCCGCTCGGCCCTGCGCTCGTATACGGCCGAAGAAAGGACTCGGTATAGAGCAGAGTAGGGGTCGGGAAACTCTCTCTCTCTTTCTCAACTCCGTTTATACGTGTGAGGCACACTCGGTCGACGCCGGCGAGACACTAACTAAACTAACGCTCGCGCTCGCGAGTATAGCGCCGCGGCTACTACCCTGCGCGCGCTCACACACACACTACGCCAATCGGCGACTTCCTCGCGGTCGCCCGAATAAAAGTCTTCTCTCCCTTCACCCGTAGTAATGCTCCTCTCTCTCTCTCTCTCTCTCTCTCTCACTCTTTAGTTCCCTCTCCCGCGCGTACTCGTTGACCCCGCCGCCTCGCTCTCTCGCTGGTACCCACATCGTAGTAATAATAAAGCGCGCGAGCGTGGATGTGTGTAAGTAGAAGCGAGAGCAGCGCGCGGCATCAATTTTTTTTATTTTATTCGATGATGATGCGGTGGCTGCTGCTGCTTTACGCAAGTGCTCGTGGTTTGCGGAGGAGACCGCGGAAAGTGGAGAGAGGCAGACACGCTGTAGGGGAGCTGCAGGTATATGGGGAGGAGCGAAAGAGGATGTGGAGCGGGTGCAGGGGCGCTGATGAGGTATTGACCCGCTTTCCGTCATTGATCTTAATTTCGGGCCGCATATTGTTTCATTAATTACACGCTGGGCTTTTTTTTTTTAAATAGCGTGTAGAGGGAGAGAACCTGCTGCTTAAAAGTACGAAGTTACAGGGGAAATGAGACTTGACTAATATGTAAGTTTCTGAAAATCCAAATGAGCGCGACACTGTCGCAATAAGCAAGTCAATGCTAGATTCGCATGAAGGCATCACTTGAATTAGATTCATTATCGGGCATTATCTCGCGCGCGACAAGAAACGCCATGCGCGTGGCACGATGATCTATATACCGATTTGAAATGTTTACTCATACATATTACATATTATCATCAGCAGTCGATTATAGCGATAAATATATATCCGTGTAATATTATACACCCTACTCTTATAATTGCTTAAATTAACCGGTTTTCTCAATTTTCATGTACCAATCCAAGCACCTCAAGAACTTCGGGAAACTTGTAAAATCTACGGACACCAGAAGTCCATAAAGAAACCACACGCTAATTAACTTGCAAATCCGATATACATATCAGTACGCCGCATCGCAATTAACCGATAAACTCCCCTCCCGATCTAAAAAGAAAAGTCCGATACACAAAGATACCACTAATTGCTCCATACCTCTGTCGCGACATAAACTCCAATTACGGCGCGACAATCCTGATCCGTCCAAAAAAGCATCACACACTACATCACGCATATATACTCTCGCTATCACAGCCGGCCGATACCGGACTCTCTACTTCTATACTACGCCGTCGCCACCGCGCTCGGGGTCAACGATATCCATATACGCGCGCGCCCGTATATACGTGTATACCTCTCCGGCTTGTTAATAAATTTTTGCCGGCGACTCCTCTACATACGTATATACGTATGTATATAAGCGAGGTACGGAGGGATAGAGAGAAGGGGAGAGCGATGATCGGACGTAGACCGCCGCCGCCGCCACGTGTGTGCGGGCGATCGCTAAAATAGATGCGCCCAAGCGTCCCAGGGTCACGGTCAAGCGTCGCGCGTTTGCAGGCCAACCAACAGCACGTCTCTATATGTGTGTGTTCACACACACACACACACACACACTCCTCACCCTCTTTCTCTTTTTATTTCGCTTCTTTTTAGTCCAGAGTCCCGCTCTCTGTGTACGTGCGTGTATACGTGTATATACACCGGAGTCACACGCGGGGCGGTATATGTACACAGAGAGAGAGAGAGAGAGAGAGAGTAGAGCACGAAAAGGGAATTGCCGAGCGCGTGGTGTGCTATGTACGTCGGGCAATAAACGGCCGGAGGAAAAAAGTCGGATTAAAAATCGACGCGCTTGCCGCCTCTCTACACCCAGCCGCGCGTTTTATACGCACCTCTCGCGCTCTTCTTTTTTCGCGCGCATTGTCGCTTGTATCCCCGACCCTCCCGCGTTTCGTCGCTTTTCCCGACGTACGTGTATGCGCTGGATGTGTGTCGACAGAGAGAGAGAGAGAGAGAGAGAGAGAGAGAGAGAGTTACGATGCAGCGGAGCATAGCAGCAGCAGCGTTTTATTAATCGACGCGAGTTTCGAGGCCAGACACCCCTAATGGGAAGTGGCGTCTCTCGTTTAATCGGCCCGAATGAATTTATCTTTTCCGTGTACACACGTACGTACAGTGTCTGGTCCTTTTACTATAAGCTGGTGTGTGTATTATGGTTCCTTGCGGTCGACCTTTCTTTTAATTGAGGAGCAAGTGCGCCGGAGGGTTCGAATTGAGTGCGATGTGCACTTCTTCCGAGCGAGACGTTAATTGATAGAGAAATCTAGTTATTGGAGGGCAAACAGAGACGTCGAAATTCCGGGTAAACAAAAGAAGGTCCATCTTTAAGGGGGATACGCGTTAAAGGTTGTTTCTTGATAAGCAACTTGACGTAAAAACCTACGTAATACGTACGTCTAAGACATCGACTACTAAGTAAAACCATGTATTTACGTCAAAGATGGACCACATGCGCGTATACATAGCGGAGATTGATTTTAAAATTACATTTCCATTAAACAATGCCAATCGGATTTTCGTGACGCGCGGAATCTTCATTACACGCGGGCGTAAACACATTTTTTGTTTAATGTAATTGAGATCAGCCTACGTACGTGCGCCTGGGGTGCACAGTCCGACTTAATATTATAATTTTCGCGCGCCTCGAACGCTACATAAAGTACGTAATATTTGTTTTAATTTTTGCGCTAATTGGATAAATAAAGAAATTCGAATTACATTTTAATTCAATGTAATCTACCGTTTCGTTCGCCGCGGTATTTTTGAGGCCGGAGAAAACATTTAATTAAATAAACAAAGAAATTTAAATTAATGTCCGCATGCTGACGATCGCGCCCCGTAACCTCTCTCTGTCTTTTTCGCTCTGGCGACGCGATGTATATAAAATAAATATTTCGATAAAAGCCAATAACTTTTATATAAACGACGACGGATGTAGATCCGTTTTTATTTCGGTTGATTCTCCGAATTAATAAAAATGCATTATACCCCCGCGGTAGATAATTTCGAAATTACGCGCCCATCAATCGCGTTCGAAATCCCAGCGCGCAATCTTTCTCTCTCTCTCTCTCCCACACTACAACGGAAAAAAACACCGTCGTCGTATTTTTTTTCGCTCTCGCTCTCACGCGGATGAAAGGATTGCCTTGGCCGTGTCGACTACTACAGCCATCACACACACACATACAACTATTCTCCTCCGCAGCTCCGGCACATTTCGCTCCGCTCCGTCCGTCCGTCCGAATCGAATAAGTGCAATCGTAAGTGAGTAATTGCGCGAAGGAGCTTCCTTGATTACGAGCATAATGTCGTTTGCTGTCGCCTCTTTGTGCGCGCTCCGCGCGTATCTTCCTCTCTCTCTCTTTTACGTCGCTACGTCCGCGCTAAAACTTTGCGCGAGCGCGTGCTAATACCTACCGTTTTTTCGCCTCGTTGCTGCCGCGCACCTAATCACGAGTGTATAGTCCGGCGTGTCTCTTTTGCAGGAGCAGCAGCTGCTGCTGCTGCAGGCCCTTTTAAGCGTTAATTTCGAGAATTGCACGCGCGCTCTGGTTTTTTTTTTCGAGTTTTCGTTGATTTAATTAATTAAAGCGACAACGGTTGGTGTTGGCTGGATAGAACGGGCGTACGCAGTATATATTACACTTTTGAATTACTCAATTATAGAAATGTTTTTATAATTTCGGTGTATATATGCCGCGTATAATTGGCCGCGATTATTATATAATGCGCATATAAGAGATAGCATTAGTTGTGCTGGGTATATATCATTAACTGCGGAACTAGTTTTATAATTCGATGGTGCGCGCGTGTGTGTATAAAAACTGGACGAAACCAGTTCGTTTATTTTATCTCTCATTAACCGCTTTATCGTCCATTATAATACACAATATTCACGTATCCCAATAACTCGTAAAAATTTACGAATCGAATCTAAGCCCAATAATCAAAGTCCAATGTTAAATAATCACGCAGGCACGTTCGATTCGGCAGCGTCGTTATATATACATCGCAGTATAACTCAATCAAAGAATAATTACTACCGAATCACCGATTCGATTAGCCTAACATAGATATCCACGATCAATTCACATTAGCCATATTTCTCGCCCTCGCCACAACCGCGCGTCCACACATGTCCACAATTATGCAACAAGAAATATGATCGAAAATAAACCGCGGAGGGTCCCCTCGTGATGCCTCCCTCCCGGTAAAAATAAGAGGACCATATAGGTGCGCACACGCGTCTGATTGACGCGCTTGCTGGCCCCCGCATACGCACGGGCTTTTAATCACGCGCAAAAAGGGGACCGGAACCTTCTCCTCTATGTACGCTCTTTCGCACTCGCTCGTGTTCCATATACGATGCACTTACGCGCGCTCGCGCGGATAAGGTCACTCTGTCGCGCAGCGGAACTCACAATGTGGATACGCGCTATCTCGTGTAGTCAAGGCTGCTGCTTTCGCACGTGGAAATTTGTGGTAGGTATAATATGTATGTATACATAATCTGAGATCGCGGTAGGCAGCTGGTGAAATGGGTGGTCCGGACGGTAGAAGGTTAATTTATGCGCGACGGTCCGAGTGTACAATCGATGAGAGGATGATTTGGCACGGTCTCGAGGTATATTTTCGTGGAAGGAACGTTGAAAGAAACGAGACAGCGGTGTGGGATAAATGTGCTGCAAAAAGTAGCAAAGTATGCGAAAGAGGCAAATTGACTGGAATTGACGCTGACGCGCTGTGTTGATTAACATAATAAGTACATTTGCTTTCGCCGACCTGATGTAAAGTTTAGCATCCGAATGTACACGATGCCGAGATGCCAGACTAGATGACTTACATCACTGCGTAATGTAAGGCATCTTAGAATTAGCAACCACTTAACATACGAATTTCAGTTCCTTATAAAAAAAAAAACATATCGCATATATCGAATGATCACCAAATTACGTCAAGTGTGAAAGAGAAAAACCACAAACAAACGAGAGAAAAAAAGAGACTATATAGTCCCTCGACACCCGAAAGGATTCAATTTCGAGTGGAAAGTATGTAAACATCAGCCGCAAACCAGCGGGTTTTCCTGCACGCGCGCCCACTCTCTCTCTCTCTGTCTCTCTATACATCCCGCATTCATCATTCCTCTCCATTATTCAATAAAGCGACGAAAAAATCGCGGCTACGCACAACACAAACGAAGCCCCTCTCACGCGCTCACTCGAAAAAAAAAGAAAAAAAATACAGCACGCGAGCGCTGAAAAAAAGAGGGAAGAAAAAAAAAAAAACATTAATCCCGTATCGCCGCTGCACGCGGCGCGTACGCGCGTATTATATAGAGAAAAAAGCGAGCGCGTGGCGGCGGGACGGAATAAAAAATAATATTTCTATTTCTCATTGTCGGGTAAACGCCGGGCTCGTATTTCAAACCCCGTATTTTTCTCCCTCTCTCTGTGTGTCTGTGTCTCCAAAAGGATTTTTTCCAGCCCGGGCTTCCCGCATAGCGAGCTCTCAATGAAGATAATTAAAAGCGCGGGGCATATTCTGTCCTAAATAATAAATTTCAACCGAGAGCCTTAGTTTCCAGGAATATGGAGGGGGATATTTTTGGGAGAAAAGTGAGTTACTTGACCTCGTTATGCCTCGTCGATTGTATAGGGAGATAAGGCACCGAGACGAGGACGCTTTTGACTTTGTTCGCCGCACGTTATAGGTAAATATATATATATATTTTTTTTTTAGCTGCGAAGGTGTAGCCGTATCCTGATAAGGGAGACGACGACGTACGGTGACTAACCGATTTTCCGGCGCTGCACTTCTTTGTAGGCCGTCGGTGAGATTAGACCGCTCGATAATATACGAGCGTGTATATACCGCGCGTGTGGAACTAGATTTTCATTACGATTATGTGCGCACTGTTTTGAGGTTCTCCTGAAACGACCTGTACGTACAAGGTTGTTTGCTATAAGGAGAGTGAATCTATGTATAAAGTTTTTTTTTTCTCGAGGAGAATCTTTGGTTCAATGAGGTGAGAAATTGGATGATTCATCAGATGTATTGATTTTTATGAATGAATCACGATGACAATTCCCTGTGTTTTCTGGAGTATTAAAGAGGAAGCTAGAGTATACATACATGTATGACAGCGTCGTTACGATTATTGACTCCGCGTGTACGGATTATTTGCATACACAGATAACCGCCTTTTTTTAAATTTAAATATGAATTGAATCGATTAAAGTGTACACAGCGGAATGATGAGTGGTGTTATTGTGGAAGACATTGTTGCTTGTCACGTGCTTGTATGAAGAAATGCGCTATCTCTGCAGTCTGGCAAATGACTATGTCTAATTCTGTTGATTGCTCAATGTCTGAGTTTTGAGGCGAAAATTTTCTCGCTGCGAGAGAGTAAACGACTATAATGACTCTTAATTTGTTATGCTGACAGGGTAATTATAGTTTCTCTGTTTTCAGCAGAAAACGCAAGTTTGAGATTTGAGATTTCAGGCGGGAATTGCAGCCTATATAGTTGAAATACTCGTTTCTCTCCGTAATCGCTAATAATTAATAACATGTCATAATAACGTATCGTTTTATCTACAATCGCGGTATATATTATATTTAGAAGATATACATAAACCGCAGATTACGTATACGCGTTATCCAATTAAGTTTGAATTATACTGGTCCCATATTATACAATGTAAAATTCAGGTATACACAAAAACGACTAAAAAACCTACATACTATATGTGTTCTAAAATCAGACAAAGAGTTTTTTCCCCTCTTGCAGGAAACCCGTCCTTCGCGCGACTTCCATTAAAAGGGATTAACAGTCCTCTCGAGACGAACATCACCTGATGTGTGCGCGCGCATCGATGCCACGGATTTTTCCTATTGATCGGCGCAGCAAGCTGTTCTCCGGAAACGGCAGCTGCCATTCGAGTGTCTGCGAGGCCCGACACGCGCGTTTTACCTGAACAGACGGCGAACGTGATTTTTCGACTCGCTCTGGATGTTCGAAAAAACGTTTTTATTAAGAATCACGCATCGAAAGGAGATTTTACGATACGTGCCTAAATAAAGCTGCAATAAGTATCGATCAACGGAGACGACGACGATTAATTTGTTATCTCCGATTCCCGTCGAAGTATTTTTAGAAAGGCAGCAAGTGTTGAGAGACCTTATCTGTCCCATCATCTCGCCAAACTTCTTCGGGCGAATAGGCGAGCGGGAGCTCTATCTGCGGCTTCTGGTACTTGTGAATATATCGATTATTAACTGCGAAGTTGTTTGAACTTCCGTTGAGCTACCGTTGGGAAAAAATGTTGATTAAGGACGTTCTCCGGGTCGAAATAGCAATTTTAGTTTTTATATTTTTAAATAATGTTTTATTAATTTGATAATCCAAGAGTAAGTACATGTAACAAATATATACTTGAAAGAACATAAGACAATTTTTTCAGACAAATTCAGGCAATAGTCACTATGGTATTGTTACAATTAAAGACAAAAAGGTCAATAACTTCTTTAAATTTTTTTATTTTTTATCCGATCTTAACGAAATAAAGCTTATTTTGTTCGTTAAGAAATTTCAGGGGGAGTATCGATGGGAAAATTTATGATACGAGTTACCAGTACGGCGAAATATCAATTTGTTTAAGAAAAGCAAGTCAAGTTTTCATCAAAACAATACCATAGTGACTATTGCCTGAATTTGTCTGAAAAAAATTGTCTTATGTTCTTTCAAGTATATATTTGTTACATGTACTTACTCTTGGATTATCAAATTAATAAAACATTATTTAAAAATATAAAAACTAAAATTGCTGTTTCGAGCCGGAGAACGTCCTTAAACTGTATCTGACATGATGTGTTTCGTATTTTTTCCCCGTATCGGCTACCCAGATATATATGAACCGTATAATCAAGAACGTCCTTTTTATTTACACATGTGACACTACGTTTTTTTCAATAAACTATACTCCCCTGGTAGAAATGCTAACCAACGGTTGGCGAACCGTCCGTCAATATTTAAATTAAAAACGTCACACCATGATTATGTTGCTATTGTCGACGAAGAATAACTATTTGTACATGTGGAAATATTATATTGTAGATGCTTTAAAATATAGTGATAGTTTTAAATAGTTTTAATTAAAGTTCGATGTTAATCTTAAGTAGAAATACTTCCATTTGTTTAACATGTTAACCAACGAAGTTAATAAACAAACAGTTTTCCGGATCACATCTAACTCAAAAATCACACTGATTTATATCTCGACTCGACACTTAATCCAAACTCCGTTCCCCCAGCCCGTTATCTCTCTGAAATCGTTGAATTCCTTTCCGCCATCTCTCCACTATATACCCTTCCAGACAGCCGCTCACGCGCGCAAGTGAAAAGTGACATGTTCGCGCGGAATAAAGCCTCTCTCTCTTTCACAGGTATACCCATACAACCACCCTATCCGCCCGTCAATCCAACGAATCGGTATTAAAGAGCCTCGCGATCTTCGGCCGTATACAACAATAATCCCCGCGCGTCCTCGGATTTCACCGATCCTTGAACTCGCGCGCGGGAACAGGAGACGCATATTATACGCGTTTTCTTTGTGATGCGTGCGCACAATGCAGCGCACGCACGCACAGATCGCAGCGCGAGCGTATATATATCTCTCTTTTCTGGGCGATGTTTATACGCGATAGGCGCTTTCATCGGCGGGTGATGCGTGCGTGTTTTCCTTTTTCGGCCGGTCATTCCACGGTGCGTTTCTATGTATATACTTATATACGTACAAGTATGTTACACAGCGAAATCGGCGGATCGGAGAGGTGTGCTTCGAAAGGAGAAATTGTATTATCTTTCCTCTGGATGAAGAACGTACTAAGATAGTCGACTGGTGTGCATTCCTAAGCGGTTTCGTTCTTCTTTTTTTGTTATTTTTAGGTGTTCGTGAGGTACGTGTCTCGGACAGTGAATCAGGAGGAAAGTCGAGCGGAACGGAAATTTTATAATAATCGCGTCGCTGCACGAGTGTGACGTTTTAATTCGGTATGCGCTGTTGGATTTCGCATAACATATATATATTTTTTTTTTTGGAATGTGAGTTTAGACGAACTTTCTGTTTTGCGAAACTAGCGGAAAGAATGCGTTTTGTTATCATATCATATTGTCAAGATAAGTGCGATAGGGAATTCTGAAAAAGCCACACGATACTCCACGTGATTTCTACGCCAGCCTTCCAGAATTTCTTAACTATATATAATATAGGAAAAAATGCGCATATTCTGCGGTATAATCTAGAAATGTGTTCGGAACACTCAATAAATTACTTTTATACTGATGTCGTAATGTGCGAATCGTTAAAAAATGAGAAAACGATCGCTGCGCCACAGTCCATTTATCGTATAATAAAAGCGCATTCAATAATAATCCAGGTACGTTGATTGACTTATGCTATTAATCATATTCAGAAGTTAATCTAGTGTCAATTCAACCGAGAGATTGTACACTTTACATGTCATATCTCTTGAAAGTAATATTTATATATGTAACTGTCAAATTTTCTATAACTAAATTGCGGTACGTGTCTCGATAATTATACGCCGCGATAAATCAAATCGCGCGTTAGAATACGGAATCTTTTTTTACTTAATCCATCATAAGTAATAACTTACGCTTAATTTCCACTGATACACAGGCTGAAATGAAGTAAAATAAGCACTTATCACGTAGCGCGGCAGTACATAAACGCATTCTGCGACTTAACTAGATTTTCACACACACAGAGCGTATAACGTACAGAAGTAAACCACAAAAAGTGTCTGTCTGCTAGCGATGCTAGGAGCCGACTGCTACTTTCAGAGAAATGATCGTAAAAGGAGTGTGAAATTATGCAACGTATTACTATTTCATCATTGTAACGCACGCGCTCTCTTTCTATATGTATTTCGTGTTTATCATGATGATAATTTTTCCCGTGTCTTCACGCTCACATGTATACTCACACGGCTCATGCAGTTTGCATTTTTCTCCCTAGCTCGAGTAGCCGTCTTATCAACGTCGAAGCAATTAAGCTTTACGGTTTGATTGATGTGCGTGATTTCTCTAGAATGTATTCTACAATACGCATGCTAATGTGTGTCTAGTATTAGTGCGACACGAAAAGAGCGTAAACTCCGGAAGACACAAGTGGCTTGCGTCACTTTGGTATATTTTCTCCGCGCGTGTGAACGCGCTGATAGGTGGCATTAATCAGCCTAGAAAACAACATTTATCCCCTCAAAAAGAAAAAAAGATTTTTGTTTAATCTATTCCATTAACGAACAGAAACTGAATCCCCGATTTCAGCCATATAACCCAAACCATCCACCTCGAAACGAAGTATCAGCTTACGAACTCGCTGGCGCTATCACGCGCGCACGAACTCTCTCATTATATTTTTTTCGTTCACCTTACGCTTTCCGCGTACTGCAACGCGCAGACCTCGAGGCACGCAAGATATCCCTCTTGATAAGATCGAGAGAGTTTCGTATGCGCGTTTTCGAAACTGGGGTATCATCTCTTCCCCCCTCACCCCCTCTCTCAAAAAAGACGAACCGTGCGTGGCGCTTCATATCCCACTATCTCGACTCGGATATATCGCTCGCCATTTGTATTTCGCACGCAGAGGCGTTCCGCGAGCTGCGCGCAAGGTCGGAACGTATATATTATATACCCGACGAGGCCCTAGGTATAAGCGTGCCGATAGCGCGAAGGATATCCAGTGGCGGGGTTCGCGGGAACGGGATGGGACATGTGCGCAGAGCGGGGAGACAATGAGATTTTACAAGTATAATTAGAGGTTGCAGTGTAAGCGGCGGGAGATTGCGGTGGTGTTAGTTTGAGAGTGAGGCCGATGCGTGGAAGAAGGTATAGATTGTATAAGACGCGTGGATGCGAGGTGTTATACGTTTTCATGCGGTAAATTAAAGATGAGATTTTTTTAACGATATATAATATGCAGGTATCGGGTTACGACACACACACACACACACATACACACATGCGCGCGCGCGCACACACACACACACACACACACACACCAGAACAAGGTTCTGAATAATTATAGTCATGAGTGTGATTTTTCGAGTGACAGTTCATAAATCATCTTCGAAAAACTTTAACGCGCGACCGAGTTAAGAAATTTATGCAAGGATCAATTTTGCATAAAATTTAAATTTCATACACGCGGATGTGTGTATGTATATATATGCGAACATATTCGCATTCCTCGCTACGAACAGAATGGAATTTAATCGAGTAATCGATCGAACCTCGTACTTAAATCCGCCACGAGCCATAGTATGACCATAGAAAATAAGATTGCCACTCTCTCGCGAGATGATTAAACGCCATATAATAATATCGCGTCAGTGTTGCCCGTTAAAAATACGAGAATTACGAGACGGAGGGAGGAGAAGCATAATAACCTTTAAATCGTCCAAGAACAGCCCGGTCTTATTAATAAAGTTTTATCAGTAGTGCACGCGCTTTTTCCTGAATATTAATAACATATAATGGATTTTGCATTGGAATTATCGATTATGGAAAATCGGACTCTCTCTCGCAGATATGCCCGCACATGTCATTATACACTGGAAAAAAAGATGCTGATATACTGACAGCATATACACACACAAACACGCATGTATACTTGACATACATATTCGAGCGGGACACTATATTATTCTGGATCCGATAATGTATTCCTTGTGAGAATAATACTACAGCTCGTGAGAAAATGAAAAATTTACGGCGATCCGGTGTGTATATATATTTTTTTACTATCGCGCGACCGAAGGTTTGACTCGTCTTTATCTGTATATATATTCGGCGCCCGAAGGCACGCGTGAAAGCCGCGTGGTGGTTACAGTACAGCGACCTGTCGAAGATGTGCGCGTTGCTCTGTATAAACAAACACAGAATCGCCGTTCAAACAAATGCTGTAGATTAGATCGTGCACCGCGCGCGGCTATGTACATTGTATAGAGCGAGCTAATAGACTTTTTGATCGACACACTGCGCCTATGCTGCACTACTTTTACAGGTCCTTTATTTTCTTCTCACGAGAATAGATTGAATAGTCACGAACGATGATGAACGTAGACTTTTGGTATATGTATTGTAGTGACTGGGTTACGAAAGAATATTGGACGTCGAGAAATTTTAATGGGCTCGATGTAAAAGTTAATTTCCCGTTGATTAATATTACACTAATTAGGCTGTAAAATTTGCAAGTCTATAATTTACATGCTTGTTTTCTGTGAACGACCTATAGCTTTTGCTTTGAGCAACGAACGCGCGATTTGCATAATTGTCTCTTTCCTTTATTCGACGCAGTCAATCATTGATTAATTGGATAAAAAGATTCGATTATTGTTTACGATCGGAAATTCCTATTTTTTCGGAATTTAAATGCCGTATTTATCTTACAAAAGACTTGAATCGATAAACGCTTTCGCTATAAACAAGTATATACATATACCTGCTTATATGAGGAATTTTGAATTTATGGAATCGTCGACACAAAAATTAAAGTTAAATTCAATCTCTTTTGGCAATAAATATTAATAAAATATTTGTTTCAATTAATCAAAATAAATACTCATTCGTGAGAATAACGATTATTGTACTAATAAATGAATAAATTTTAATGTAAACGAAGGTATGAAAATCAGCGTATCGTAACGGACGATTTAAAATATTCGAAAAATGCAATTATAGAACGCTTAAGCTAATGAACTTTGCAAACGAAAAGATTACAAATGACTGACTAATTGGAATATGAGATTGTAATTTTTCATAAAAACGAATCCTTTCAAAACTAATTAATAATCAGCATATTGTTTAAATGAGAAATTTAAAAATTATTACAAGTATACAGTTTTTTCATCAGTAAATACGAAATGTATATGCATTTTTAATCACTGCCGTCAAATATAAACACACGCTGCTCGTAAGATATCCCAAATTAGAAATTTTACGGTCCATACATTTAGGAGATTCGTCGTGATTATTCATCGAGAGCACAACGAACGTGTGTATATACACACACAAAGCTCGAGAAGACGACGCTCGTAAAAGCTTCAAGTACACCACGCCGCGAGGCAATAAAAATTTCAAGGGTACGTTTTTAGTCAATCACGATAATGAACAACGTGTTTTCAAAGACTCTTGAAATTTCCGCTGTAAATCTGTCAAGTTACCCCTATGCATTTCAATTTACAACTGAAAATTCTAAGTAGTTTATCATTCGAAGAAAAATACTATCGCGTGATGATATCGAATTTCTATTGTTGAATTGCAACCTTGGCAGTTGCTTTGTGAATTGACACAGTTGTAAAAACACTAATTATCGTGCTATTTCTGGTATATATTAGTCGCAAATTTTCCTGTCTCGTATACATAGAAATAGCGGACAAATATTTCTTAGTGTAATATGAGGAAAATAATTTTATATCCTTTTAATAAATGCTCTTGAATTGTTTTGGCTATAACAATCATATTTTTTAAAAGTAAATTTAAAATCGAAATTTATTTAATTTAACGATTCTTGAAATTTCACTTCCGCTTACGAAAATACCTCTTACAAATTAATTATTGCAAAATCATATCACACTCACATGATCGGTGGAGTCGTCATCCTGACACGCTAGATTCCTGATGCCACCCTCCGCCTCGAAGGAGACGCCTGTCGTCGACGGTGTCAGCGGATGCTACGCAGAAAAAGAAAACAAAAGCCATCATTAATACACCACTTCCTTGGAACAAGATAAAAAAAAGCAACTCTTGTTCAACTTTATAAAAGTATGACGGGAAAACATCAGATCCGTAGATGATAAAACGAGCAAGTACCACCCGTCTCCGTTATAGCGAGACATCGCGTCGTGTTTACTTTCCTTATCGCTGCAGAGCGCTCACTTTCGGCCGTAAATAACGAGAGCTGGCGCCGTATTACAGCTTGCGAAACTCTTTACGACGCCGCGAGAAAAACAGCCGTCGCGCGTATATAGATCTTTCACCCCATACTACGACGACGATGATGATAATGACTACCGCGGAGACAGTGGTAAGTGTCTATAGCGAAAGAAGTATGACTAGAGTATTGCGCGTTTGTTTTTGTGTGTGCAAAGGGCCGCGTGAGTCAACAATAATGCGCGCTTGCGTAAAGAAAGCATGCGCTATACGGTAAGTTTCGCGCACACGTGCGCCCGAGCGAACGATGGAGAGCGAAAGTTACTGCGCAGTTCGAGCAATTTATGGGTGGATCATGTAAGTGGAATGTAATGGGCCTTATTAGAATGCACGGAGGAGGAGAAAGAAAAGGATGAATAGGCTGACAAAGGGGATACTTAAATGTATATTTTGAGCCATGCAAAATAGGGGGAACGGCGCGATGCGTGGCTAATAACCGATTAATTGCCGCGGCCGGTGCTTTTTGTTTGACCAAAGATGATGAGTAATTGCCGCGATGTAGGGGACGCGACACGAGGGGCGATGGTATGCGCGAGATTGAAAAAGACGGCTAATGTCACGTTCATAGATTAAATGAGTGCCGAGAAACTTACGTCCGCCATCTCTCTAAATAGCCTTTCGTAAACAATAGTGTACAATCTAGCAACGTGGCTGCAACTGCTATAACGATCCCCGAAAAATGACGAAAACACTGAGCGTTAATCCTGCGCCAGCTATCACCGGCCATCAACTGCATATAATACCAGCGTACACTGTACACCACTCTAAAATCGTTAAAGCGCCCTCAACCGATAGAAAATGCGCAAAGACAAACTATACACAACCGCACGACACTACTCTTTTTCCCGCTTTCGCGAGGAAAAAGTAATCGAGCCGCGTCCAGCCAGCGCTCGGGAAAAGTCTATCCACGAATTAACTTCTGGCCTGCGGTGTCGTAATAATCGCGCAGTAGCCGCGTAACCGACCCACACTGCAGTTGGTTTTTCAAAACCGGCATTTTTCACGCGCCGGGCTGCACACAGAATGAAAGTAGCACGTCTGGGCGCATTGTAACAGCCGTGAGAGAGAGACGGATAGCCCCTCTTTCACTCTCTCTTACTATGAGAGAACGGCAGGTTGCGCGAAATATACGCGCGGGAGTTATGTAACTCCGAGCGCTTGAGCGTAAATGCGAAATTATGCAGGCGCGATCCCTCGCCATTATGCGCTCATCAATTGAAGGAAGTAGTAGCTAGGCGCTGCAGCATAGTAGAGAGAGCGAGAGAGTGAGTGAGTGAGTGAGTGAGAGAGAGAGAGAGAGTGCGGAGTCTGCAGACCTTGGGAAATTTTATGCACACGCGGGAACGGTTGATGCGCCGTTCGGCAAAACAGGACACAGAGGCGACTATGGTGTGCGTATATATGTGTATGTAGGTCTATAATTGACGCGAAAGTATGATGGGGTGATGCGAAAGCGGTTGTATTAGGGAGAAGAGGGAGGTGATGGTATGATTAAATGCGACGCGACGAACGAGTTTGTTTTGGTGGTATGGATTACATTTTATGGGCAGTGTTGTCGGAAGTGAGTAGGAAGTTTTAAAGTTTATTTTTTGTAGAGGCATTTAATGTGATAAAGTGTTTTAAAGATTTGTTATTATCGTGTGTTATGCAGGAAAAAAAATGTTGGAATGACATTTTAATGCTGATGGTGTTATAAAACATAATAACTTTCCGATAAATTTCTAAGAATTGCAAAATAGATAATTAGTGCTCTTAAACGGTTAGTAAGTACTACGCTAAGAATACATTGACGCTCAAGTTTCTTTAAAACTCTTTTCTCGGACATTTTTACCATATTATAAAATTTTTCAAAGAATGTATAATAATTGTACGTCCTTAACTATAATGCGCGTCATTAAAGAGTTTGCCTGCCACTCTATATGTAGCCTTTCCTCTCGCTATTCCTATTTGTAAATCGATAAAATATATTATTCATTGAAAATTTCCACGTTGCAAATTCACGAAAAAAAAAAAATAGCGTCTTCGCAGAACGACCGATTACACGAAATCAATTGACGATAAAGTATTGTCATGTTTACATTGTACAATTTGCTATTTTTCACGATCTCGGTTAAAGTGAAAATCTCCAGGCTTTTTACGCAACGTTGCGGATTTTTCTTTAATTTCCGTATACACGCGGAGTCATACAAGCAGATCGTTCTATCGAGAATATAATTTAAATAATTCGCTGAAATCCGAGAACGCAGCGGCGGCTATATGATAATTATCGAGCGCGCACGGGGCTCAGGTGAATTTTGAAGCTGCACACAGCCCTAGCTCTTGTACAAATAATAATGGAAATGCGAGGGACTTATGTAATGCCAGCCGGACGCGGCTCGATAAATCAATGGAAAGTAAAAATTTTTAAAATTATATACGTATATTATACCGAACTCCGACAGGTAGAATTTCCACGAATAAATACTCGCTTTAATAAATTTTTGAAAAATAAGATAATAACCGTATAATAATACCGTATGATCATGAGTTACAAGGGTTTTAACGAACAATAACGTACATCACGCAACGCACTAATCGTTATCATAATGAAAGCGCCGCGCGCGTGCGCACACACGTATACACGCATAAAACAAGTATATACACAGCCATAAAGTTTAATCAAAAAGCGCACTATATTCCTCCGGCACAATGGAAATCTTCGACGTTTCTTCCGGGACCAATATTTCACACCCCTTTGTACCCGCCGACGCACACACGTTCACATACACACACTAACCATCACGCCGGGCGGCTGCACGGCAAAGGAAACGAGACGTTTTCATTAAAACCCTCGCCGACGGTCATCGCGCCGCGCGCATTATTATATTCACAGACTAGACTGCTTTCTTCGTAAATTTTCCGAACCCGCGCTGAGGTTGATATACGCGACTTTTACAGCGCAAAAATTTCCGGGCGATGACATAATGGACGACGGGCCTGCGCGAGGTTTACGGTCTAACTGTGAGCAGGAACTTTTTCGTATAGTGTATTATGGCTGAGGGAGAGAGAGAGAGGGAGCCGTCGACCTTTCTCTCCGCGGGGCTTTACGATCAATTATCGTGATTATACACGTCTGCGCGGATGATGCGCTTATATGGGTCAGTGTTGCGCAATCGCGGGGTATTATATACGCTTTGCGTTGTAAACAAATAGGAGCCGCCGACGCGGTGGTGTCTTTTACGCGCGCGTTATCGGGAAGTGTTTAGCGCTGGTAAAAATCTTATTAATTAAGAATCACAGTTGATGATATATGTTTTAATTGTGTTTGAAAAAGCGTGCAGCGGCGCGCTCCCTTCTGCTGGTGATAAAGTGCGAGCGTTTCTCGGAAAACCATCCAAGAGTTCTGTTGTTATTTTGACGATGCCTTCTTTTTTTATTGCAAGTACTTATAATACGTGAGATGAGAAAAATGACTTTGATTAGTGCTGTGGTAAAAGCTTCAGCGTCTGCGAGGAAAATGCGTGCATGTGTGTACATTCCGTCGAGTATCGCACAATAAACAAGTCGCGTTGTAACTATATTCGACTGGCTTGCGTTCAACTATTTTGACTTGAATCGGTCATAAACACGTCGGGATCAGGGTCAAAATTTTCATATGAATATGAAAGACGCAAATTACTCCACACACACACACACACACGCACACACACACACGCACAGGATATCTCAAAGAATAGGTGAATCACATTTTTCTAAATATACACCCATATGTACACGGCGTGGTGTGTGTGCATAAGCTACCTACCTGAGCAACCGAATTGCGTCTGTATTATGAATATTACGAACTCACCTATTCAAACACGGATAATGTGAGTGTGGAAAAAAACCGCGGGGGCACACAAATACAAATATAATCTCTATAGACACCCGCGCATGCGCAGACGAGGAAAAAAGGAGCGGGAGACACTGTATAATAATAATAATAATAATAATAGGTGTACGGAAATGCAGATAAAGAGATCCAGCGTCGAGATTACGTTCCTAAAAAGTGGCTTTCTCGTGGCACGTACATAGTACCTACAATATACGCGAGACAATTCATGTACCCATATATAAATACACCAACACCGAACTTCCGTAGCGCGGTCTTACAATACAATAAGTATATGCTATCCAATGACGCGCTCTCCTACGCGCAAAAGAATTCTCATCTCTCTCTCTCTCTCTCTCTCCCTGTAATACACATACACACGCATGCGGGACGATAAATATCAATTACGAAACTCGATTTCCGTTCTTCGATCGTCGCGCGGCGGCAATGCGCAATTAACGGCCGGTCCGAACAAGGTTAACGGCCCCCGAAGAGGCGCCCCACGTTATACGTGCTCCCCCTCCTGTCAAAATATATTTCGGCTAATTCGGATCCCTCAACGTGTAAGCGCGCACGCGCCTTTTGAGGAAAAGTGTCATTACGGGTCTCGTTAAGTCGTTAGCGGAAGGAAAGAATCTTTGCGGCGGTGGTCGTTTTCGAATTGTGTGTAGGTAGTGTACGGTGACGAACCTGTCGCGCGCATATATGATAGGTTGTATTTTGGGCCCGTGGAGCATGTATTAATGGACATACCGGGCTGGGTAACGCGTGAGGGCAGACACTTATTCGAAACAACGCGTTTACGGTACGATGAATGGGACAAGTGAGTAATCACAAGTTTTTTTTCTGGGTTTACGAGTTTCGGAAGTTCGGAAATTGTTTGGTATAAGTATGGTGAGTAATGTGTATAGTGTCTTTTACAATTCGACTGACTTTTTTCAATGAAGTTGGCGTTCGTCTCGTCGATACGAACGGTGATGATATTTTTAAGTACTGTTGAATAAAAATATTCCAGCCAATGACAAATTTATGTGACGTTTATTGCTAATTGAACCTTTTGATTCAATAAAGAGAACATTAACTTTCGTTCCATCTTTAGAGAGCCCACGCTTTTTATTAGGGCTACCGGGGGCTATGCTGAAATTGAATATAGTCGTTTATTGCAGCGGGGCTCGATCGACGTCTTGGAGCATCGATTAAGATAAATCAATTGACGAAATGTTGCGCAAGGGTAGTATTAATCGGTCGTGCTCTTAATTTATTAAGACAATTGATTGTCTTAACCCTTTCCTAATGCGATAAGATCGTATCCATCGGTCTTTATTTGGAGGAAATTTTGGGTGAAAACTAAAAATGAATGCTCTTCTAACATTAATACCTTAAGGTGGTCACATTAATAAAATTTGTTTACAATCGTTTGTTCTCATGGTAGAATGGAAAGAACGATATCACATAATACTATGATTCATAAATTAACAAAAAAAATGTTTTTTAACGAAATTTCAATATTGCAAAAGTATAGATATCGCCAATTAAAAAAAAGTTCAACAATCTATGTAAATCTTTTTTATTTTTGATCAGATTCAAAATTGGAAAGGCTCAATTTGTTCGTTGTGCAATTTTATAGGGGTTCAACGATATCAAAATTGAAAAATTTTCAAAACCTGCAAAGATACATCCATTTACTTATAAAAAACATACACGAACCTACAAATTTTAAACTTTTACCTAAAACCTACTTTAACCTAAAAACTTTGACGTCCGCAACCAAATTGCAAACTTATTTTTTTTTTTTGTTAAAATTTGGGGAATCATCGAGACCGACTTTTTCTCCGAAAATCGTCTACGTCGCGCACCCCGCGAGCTTCGTGGAAGCTCGCGTCACGACTCGGCCGCCGAGCCGCACCTTCGGACTTGAGGGGAGGAAAGCGAGCGGTTCGCAGCCCCAGCATCTGCTTATCTGCTGACCGTTTTACGTTGCCTAGCGGTAACTAATCAGCGAGCTGGAAAACTCACCCCCAAGCCCAACCCTCTTCGAGGTATTCTGGTCGACTCCGAAATTTCGGATCTCACTCGCTCTCCGCGCTCCGCGGGAGGCGGACCTCCTGGCGGCTTTGCCAGGTTCTCGTAGAGGACCTCGCCTAACCCTCGCCGCAGCGATTCCGTCGACTATGTCCGCACCAGGGCAGAAAGATCTTTCGGAGCCAACGGGGAAAGGGCGATTGTCGGTAAGAGGGGGCCGCACACCATCTTAAAGTTAATACAAATTGTTTTTTATTTTCCTTCAAACATTTTAGAACAATAAATAGCTTACAATAATTATTCGACTAATTGTTATATCAAACAGACGTCATTGTACGATTTCCCACCTCGTTATAATCATCGATTAATGCAGCGGATCATTATTTTTCTTTTTTTTTTAAATGTACTTTATTTTTTCCTCAACTTGATCTGTCAATTAATTAACTGCCGCTGATCACTCTCCGCATTGTTATCTACGCTCGACGTTCTTTTTCCTTCGCACTCCGCATCCATACATCTTCCTCCGAATTGACCAACAACGTAAGCTAATCTACTTATTTATCGATGTACAACCAATTTCGTCACTATCCGCAAACATCATATACATCCCATTCTAACTTATTAGAAAGTTATTCTAACTTTTTCTCTCAACCCTCTCCCACGCTTCCAGCTTCCCCTCAAATTAACAAACTTCAAGATCATCGCCCTCTTACACCACCATTTTTTCTCCCTATCGCACTCACGCGCACTCCTCTCAGGCCAGCGTCCGGGTTATCACTCTTTCTTTCTTCCTCTCTCTCACTCTCTACTCGACCGCCACTTATATACACAACACAAACATGAGACGAACGTTGCCGCAGCGCGAAGGTACTAATTCGGGGCCTCGAAGTCTTTCGATCGGATCAGCTGACACGCGTGCTGAGTGAACAGGCGTAATGCTCGCGCTTGCACGTGCGCCGGATTATGCATTAGTAAGCGCAAGTGCTGGCTGTGCTGTTCCGCGCGCGTGTGTGTTTGTGTTCTCTGCGAAAGGACGTTCGATTTTCAATCACCTTGTGTGTTGTCCGAGGTTTTTCTCCTTTCTTATAATACGTGCGAGCGAGTTCTCACGTGATCGTATGAGTGTATTTATGGAGGGTATGAGTGATGTGAGGTGGACGAATAAGGAGTGGGGTTTCAGTTTGTGGTGATGGAGAGTTGAATGCGTCAAGAAAAATGCATTTTTCATATGTGTCGCGTAAGACCGTTTAAGGTGGCTCCGGCGCGGTGTGTGTATGTGTGTGTGTGTGTGTGTGCGTGTGTGTGCGTGTGTGTGCGTGTGTGCGTGTGTGTGTGTGTGTGTGTGTGTATAAATTTTTTGCGATGCTTACTTCACATGTTATAATTTGAGAAACAAAATAATATGAAACAAGGGTTCTTGAAGTAACAAAAAAAAATTTTTTCAAAGAAATTTGAATATTGTTAAAGAAGATATCGTCAATTGGAAAAAAATCAATAAAACCAGTAAATCTTTTTCATTTTTTATCCGATTTTAATTTGCAAGGTCTCATTTTATTCCTTGTTCAATTTCAGGAGGAGGTAGCGATATAAAAATTGGAAAATTTTCAAAACCTGCAAAGTTGTAAGCAATTGTTTATAAAATTCAGTCACAAATCTACCAACAATTGCTTATAACTTTGCAGGTTTTGAAAATTTTCTAATTTTTATATCGCTACCTGAAATTGAACAAGGAATAAAATAAGATCTTGCAAATTAAAATCGGATGAAAAATGAAAAAGATTTATTGGTTTTGTTGATTTTTTTTTAATTGGCGATATCTTCTTTAACAATGTTCAAATTTCTTTGAAAATTTTTTTTTTTGTTACTTCAAGAATCCTTGTTTCATACTGTATTTATTTATTTATTTATTGAACAAATGAATTACAAAATTCTTAACCATTATACATAGCTTACATTACAAAGGTAATCCAGCAGAGGAAGATATTTTCCTGGTCCGGCATACTTAAGACTAACTTAGAACTAGAATTAAATATGTTATTAGTTAGTTATATTGTTTCTCAAATTATAACATGTGAAGTAAGCATCGCAAAAAATTTATATATTTATATAAATATATATCGCGCCGGAGCCACCTTAAGGAATAAAATGCTCAGTTTTTATTGGATTCAGAAAAAAAAATTATAAACAGAATCGACGTTTTTAATTGAAAACAAGTAAATATAATAAACAGGTATTACATTCTTCGATTCAAGAAAACATTGTTGCAGTTGAGAAACATATACATTTGCTGCAAGTAATTATCCGCTTTTATGCTCCTAAAGAATTACACACTCAATAGATAGATATTTCCTTACTAATTATGCGCAAATGGCATACAACATCAGCACGGTCGTAATTAAATGGAGGAACAATTTACAAACTTGAAAAAACCAACTATATCTCACCATTATTTATCAACCCAGCATTTTAGCTAAACGATAAAACTGAACTTTCACAGTCACAAACTCAATTTGTCACTCATCTTATCTCCCTGCTATGCGGACAGATTAAAACTGTCCGCGCGACCGCCGGCATAGCGCATTTACCTGTGCCCAGGTGGCGACCGTAGCAAATGCTATACCTCCGACTTCAAAGCACGCAAGCCGCGTGACTCCACGCACTATAATACGATACACTTATATTCTCTGAATCATAAACTTTTGAGGTTGGGCCCTAAATCCTTGAGAAATCGTATACAACCCGAACCTTCCGATTCACCCAGCCTCCAATTCGCTCCGGTGATGATTGCTCGTGATATATTCCTAGCCGAAAGAAAAAAAAACGATAACGGAATTCCCCCGACTGTGTGTATTAAAATTCCATTCCGCGCCATGCATATATACGTATTTACACCTAGGAGTGAAATCCGCTTCGTAATAAGCGATGAGTCAGAGACAACACGATTGTAGCGATAAAAAAAAACAGGAACGATGAGAGATGACAGGTAGCGATTCACCTTTCCGTGAAAATTTTCATTCGCAAAACCGGATTGTATAGTCGCACCTGCGCACGCGATAACCGAGGAACGCTCTATTCCGTTTTTCCTTCGAGAACAAAAGCTACGCGATTGCTCGTTACATATACACTGTCGTCAATCGCGGAAAAAGTCGTGAACGACGTACAGGTGCGCTTAATATTTTTTAATGTCGGAGAAAGACGTACAACACTCGCGCTCGCGCGCGCCTGCGCGTAAGTCCGCGCGGTCTTTTAAATGAATTATGAATCACACATGTGCGGTTTCTCGCGAGTTTTCTCCTCGCACGTGGTTCTGTATATAACGCATACGTAGACGTACATGCGTACATATACAAGAGAGATTATATGTGCGCCCGAATGAGACCTTAATTTCGCCGATTGCGAAAGCACTCGCAGCTGCGCCCGTATAACGCGAGGAAAAAGAGAATATATATACGTTGCACTGTACGCGTCGATCAATTGATACGATATACTCCGCGTAAAAATTCTTCGTCTAATTTGGTTAATGCGATTGATTGATTTATACGCACGCGCGTTCCAGTTTGCACGCACTCTTTTTTCGTTCAGTGTTACAGCATGGGATTGAGTAATAGAAATTCACCTGCAGATTCTTCGCGCAGATATATATTGTGTGAGGCGTTTTTATATATATATGGCTGCAGTATAACTGAATTTACGAGGGTTTTACGCAAGACGGCAAACGCGAAAAACTTGGTCAGCAATGCAAAGGGGAGAAATTTCGCGTGTACGAAACGTATAAGTTATATTACACTCATCGCCCGCAAACTTAACCGCCTAGTTGAGAAATTCTAATTACGTTTTCCATCCATCCATCGCCACACGCTGCTAACTAACATACCGAAATCAAAGCACGTGCGCGCGAGCACGCGTTACATCACGCGCAAATCACTCCCATCGGAGCAACACA
The DNA here is from genome assembly GCA_036365515.1 of Torymus aiolomorphi. Lineage (NCBI taxonomy): Eukaryota > Metazoa > Arthropoda > Insecta > Hymenoptera > Torymidae > Torymus > Torymus aiolomorphi. Next base: position 260,469,770 of record CM070873.1, read on the forward strand.
CACACAGCGGGCTCGTTATCACTCGTATATATACACTCATTTCTCATGCTAAAAACAACCAGGCGTACGCGTACATTTTGTACAAAATACAGACATGCCTAAAAATAGCTAGCAGAATGAAAAAAATCGCAAAAAATTAGCATTCGACTACAGCCTACAGAGGGGACAATGTATATACGTATATAATACACCTCGGTTTTTGGCATGCGACGCACGGCGCGCGCGGGATCCGCCCGCTGTTTGAATTTCAATTTCCCCCAATTGTTTGCCTTATGCGCCGGCGCAGAGAGCGAGGGAGCACGGAGGGCGAAATTCGAAGCGCAAACCGATTTGCATTAGCCCGAGGGAGTCTCTCTACCGCACCGATATACGGAGGGAGAGAAAATCGTCTTTTGAACGGTCGCACGTGTAAGCAGCTGGAAGAACCGGTATATCGGTTTCTTTCTTTTTGAGAATGATGACGATTATGATGGCTTATTGAAGAAGTTGCCCGCGGAGACTTTTTTCTCGGCGCACAAGTGTGTGTGTTGTGATGATAAGGGCCGGCCGACCGTAGCGCTGAACGAGCGATAATACAGAGGAGGAGAAGGAGGAGGAATATGGGGCATGAGCTTTCTAAAAATACATCGCTGCTGTTTTATTGGTGAGAGTGAAATATTATGGGCATAACGAGCAAGTGCAACGCGCGTAGGTAGAATGTGTATGTACGTAATCGGAAGAATTTTTCTGGAGATTTATTATAGACGTGGTATGTTACATGTGCCCGGGGAGATCACGTAATAGAACGGCGAGGTGCCTGCGCGAGTAAGAGCGCACAGCGTGTACATATACCAACAGAGAGAGCAAGAAAGATGCACCGAGAAGTTACGTATATGATCAGATCTTGCGTATTATAAACCTACGCCTTCTTTAATATATAAATCTAATATTAAACTGTATACTTTTCTTTAATAAACTAAAATAAACCATTTGAAAAACCACCGACGACCTAAGAGAACAAAACACCTGCACCGAGCAAATATTAACACCGGGCGCGCGCTCTCTTCACTACTGTACGTGTCAAGAGCTTCCGCACATACACACATTCGCACGTACTTCAACCGGTCACACACACACACTGGCCGTCGTCTCGCATCCTCGCGGCGTGTGTTTTGCTCAAAAAGCCAGGGCCGCGCGTACCGGCACTCGCACTTCCCGTGTGCAATTGCCCATTACATAAACGCACACACACTCTACACGCGCACTAGCGCATAACGAATCCGAAAGAGAAATCACGCAGCCGGTTCCCCCATTGTGTACACCACAATCTATCACACCGGTCCCACGCGCGATCGCAATCACAACAACAACAACAACAATAACCACACACTGTGATAATAACAAACTGCCGTACCATCTGGACCATGTCTCCCCTGCGTATCCACTATATATCCTCCTATCCTCTTCTTCTTCCTCTATGCTCCAAAAGCAGACAATGTGTGTATATACTACAGCAGCCTGATGTACAACCGATACAAACACACACCTGTCCCCGCGGGTTTACCCCGGCCGACTGTATAAGCCTGCTGGTTCTTCGAGCGCGGCGCGCATGATTCGATTCGCGCGCCACTACGGACACGCGCTATCCCGCTCGCTCGTTCGTTCTCCTCCCGAGATGCTCTCGCCACGCGCGCGATTACACGCTCACTGCGCGGCCGCTGCACGCGCGGGCCAGCCGACTGACTCTTAACGACGCGCCGTGCGGAGAGAGAGACTTTAAGGGTGGGGATTCCACCGAGAGCATATGTGCGTGTGTGTATATGAGATATCACGCCCGAGCGAAACTTTCACCGTGGGAGGTGCGTGCGGGGATTCTTTTCGGCGAGGTGGTCTTTCGGGTGGGCGGTTTTGGCACTCACATTTCACATATATATACACAGACTCACGGGTAAAGCGGATTTGGGTTTCAGGTGATTATGCGCGCGCGGGTTTATAGCGCGGGTTCTGGAGAACGCGGATTTCGGACGCGGGTCAAGGGATCGGGTTTTATTGTCGCTGCGAGTATATTGCGGCATTTTGAATTGGCACTTTTTTGGATGGTAAAATAAAATTTATGATTGGAGGGAAGAGGGACTCTGTCAAGAATTTTAAGATATTGTGGAGCTATTTGTAATGTTTATGCAACTACTGCTCTAGATGTATGCATAGTCAGAAATTGTAATGTATCGGTGTATAACTAATTAAAATGCCATTTAACCGGTAACTAATGCTCCATTCTAAATATTGGAGTAACCGCATTCTATATATCTTTCGGAATGCAATAAGCGAAAAGTTTTCCGCGGTGCATTAAAATTCCACTGGTGACGTATATGTATATGCAATATATATATATATAGCTACTAAATTGGTGATTATGTCTGTTTGGTTTGTAAGAACCTGACTGATGTTGTTTAGACAAAATCGTAAACACGTTGAGCTTTTAAGAAACTACAGTCCCGACTTAAAAATAAAATTCTCCCCGGGGGTAGCAGTGTCTTTTATCTCGCGAGAGACGGAAAATTTGTCAACGAGTAAACAGCTATGCTGGATTTCTACAAAGAATTTTTTTTTAAAGCAGACACGCCGGATTTAAGAATTACGATTTTTGCAAATAAATCGCGATAACATTGATATCGCGCGAGTCAAAGAAAAAACTTTTGAGACGCAGATAATTTGACGTGTTTACACAATTCACAATTGTTATCTATGACTTAGAGACAGAAAATGTTTTCTATAAACGTACATATCATCGGTGATGATAACGCGTCTAAATTGAGGTCTCGTCTCTTTTTTCTTTAATATAGAATTTTGAATCATCGCAAGCAAATATTTGTTGCCGCGATCACAAGTGAGCCGTCACACTATATATACTCGCAAAGAATGAAATTTCTGACGCGCGCTTACCGTATACTTCATGAATCTCCTCCCCTGACATCCAGTGTTTTTGCAACCAATTTACCTACGAAATTCCCAGAAATTCACCCGCTTTTCCTTATCACCTCCGCCTAACTTATTGTTCCTTCCTCATTCCAAAGACCTCCAAAGCACTTTTTCCGCTATCAACGTCCTTCCGTCCTCAACTCTTGAAACCGACTAAAAGCCAAAACGCCGACGTATACTTCCCCAAAAACCCCGCCGCAACCCGATGGCTGCGCGTACTAAATCTCAAAAAGGGCATTTAAAAAAAGCCCTGTCCCCACCACTCAGGCCCCACGCGTCGCGCCCGCCACCGGATTTCCATTAGCTGCACACGCACAGAACACAGACACCGCCGCCGACGCCGCTCGTAAATCGTCTGGTGCACACGAGTGCCAGTGGAGACGGCACCTTACGACACGTCATGCGTCTCGTAACGGCTCACGTGTGCGTGAGTGGCGGTGGCGGTCGCGTCATCATTGCAGCGACGAGTTCTTCGCGCGCGAATTCCTTCCCCGTGACCTGGCTGCTGCGGCTGCCTTCCCCTTCTCTCCCTCATTGCTGCGTAAAGTGGAGAGAGACAGAGAGAGAGGGCCACTTAAAAACGAGAGGAATTATGAGAGCGCTTCTTCGTTTTCCGCGTTATCCTTTATTGCCCCTTTCCGCTCGAGAGTAGAAGAGGCGGACTTTTGTTTGTGTCTCTCGCGGCGCGGAGAGTTGACTTTGCGCGCAAAAGTTCTTTTCTGAAGGGCTTTGCTGACACGGAGTCGCACTTTGTTTCGTGCCGCTGGTTTCAGAGCTGTGTAATATATATATAGGCTTTTCTGTAGGGGATAGCGTGGATTGAGATAGTGGCGAGGGAGTTTTTCGTGATCCAAATTAATTGTTTCATTAGTGATTCGTGTGGATGTGAATGTTGAGATGATAGGTTTGTGATGTTTACGGAGTAATGTGATTCTGTGCGGTTGATGTATGATAATTTCCATTCTAGTGGTTGCGAGATGGGAGAGTGACATTTAGCTCGATTTAAATAAATGGAAATGATTGTAATAGTTGTTGATTCATTATTGTTATTTTTGTAATGGTAATAAATTAACGTGTTGGAAGAGAAATATAATCGGTTGATTATTAACTTTGAAAATACTTCTATTAATAAAAACATAATTATTTACATACAGAGTTTATAGAAATTTTATTTTTTAAAGAAACATAAAGAAGTGTTTACTAATTTATATATTACCATTCGCTGTTCTCTCATACATAATACGTAAAAGTTTATTTTGCATAAGCCTTGCTAATAAAAGAAACACAATAGAAGTCATCGAAACAATAAGATTAAGTAGAAGTAAAATAGCGATAATAATCTTCTAACATAAAACATTCATTCAAAATACTAATGAAATCGCCACAAAAAACATTTCTAAGAATATATAATTTTTCTATAAACGAGAACGCGCAAAAATTTTAAAACGAATTAGTTAAATAAAAAGTGGCGCCAGTAAGGCATGGATCATATCTATATGCTGGCTATGCTCATTTTTCAACATACAAATCTTATGGAAGATAATGACGAGGAGAACTTCTAACCTCCGCATCATGGAGTTGGCTAAAAAATGACCCGTTTTGGGATTTTGTCCATTGGGGCTCTAGGAATAAAGATAGATCAGTTTTTTTCGAAATTATAGGTCTCCACGGAGACCTAAATAATAATACAAAAATAAATGAAAATTTGATTTTTCAGAAAGTTATAAGCAATCAAAGACAGCGTAAGAAAATCACTAAAAATATCACCCTAAACTAAAAATCAATACAGAATCTTATCTAGTGACTTAAAAATCAGGAAAACATTACAATTAAGTTTAAAAATTGTCTATTTTACCGTTTGGGAAGTTACAAAGATCATTTCTTTTATAATTCCTTTTAGAATGTACATAAAATGCATTACACTTTTTGACAAAGATTGATTTCATAAAAAATTTGTTCTAACTTGTGCAAGATCTCACGTGAGTTTCCACTTGAAATTTTAAATGCGGACTTGAAATAAATTTTCGTAAAAAAATGTTTATCAAAGAATTAACTTAAACTACACTTTCTCTGCATTTTATAAGTAATAATAACAGAAATATAATCAGCTGCTTGAAACGTAAAAGAGACAATTTTTTAATTAATTTTAGTGTTACCTTGGTACAAAATAAGCTAACGAAAATGGCTGATAAAGTAATTGTACGGTTATATTTGTAGGCAACGGTTACAACACGTGTAAGCCAATGCTGCCAATGGACAATGGTTAACCAACGCTTTGGAAAAAGAGCAAATATAACATTTCAAAAACAAAAGAAGTGTCATTTATAATATAAAAATTTTTACAAAAATACATTTATTTAACCTCAAAATGTTTAAACTCTTAATATGTATAAAACATTCATTTACCATAGAAATATTTTTTTTCACACTGTCGGTATAGCATTATTATTATTATTAATTTGATTATTCTTATTGTATACCAAATGAATAATTTATTATTTTAGTAATTTTGAAAATTAAGGATCTGCAGGCCAACGGCTTATTAACTCAGTACATAAATTTATAGAATTTTTAAACCAACGATTGGTTCAACTGTTGGCTAAGCGAACTATCATTTTGTGTCGAAATTAGTAGCATTTTTAAGCAAGAGTTAGTTTAACCGTTAGCGAACTCGTTCCGATTTCGTCAACCGATTGTAAACTATGGGGGTTAATGTTTCTATCAGGGGCTATTCTGGTTTTTAAGTCAGGTAACACAGTGGATACACGGTGGTAAAAGTTTAAAGGAAAAATTGATATGCATAATCGGAAAAATGTGGGATGGAGAGGAGATACCTGAAGACTGGAAAATAGCAGTGATTGTGCCACTTTACAAGAAAGGAGACACGGAGGATCCCAAAAATTATAGAGGTATATCGCTACTAACTACAGCGTACAAAATATACACAGAAGTGTTAAGGAAAAGACTGGAGGCAGAAGTAAAAAAGAAAAAATTACTACCGGAAGGACAGGCAGGCTTCAGCTATAGATAATACATATATCTTGGACCACATATCGAAAATGGCTAAAAATAAGAAAAGGAAACCATACGCACTCTTCGTGGAGCTAAAGGCAGCATTTGATACAGCTAAGAGAGAAAAACTATGGGAAATTTTGATAGAGATGGGGATTAGCAAATATATAGTAGAAAGGATAAAGGGAATCTATGAAGAGACCAAGGCAAAAATAAGAATACCAAAAGGATTATTTGAAGAATTCTGGATAATAAAAGGACTCATGCAAGGTACTCATGCGTACTTAGCCCGTTACTCTCTCTCTCTCTCTCTCTCTCTCTCTCTCTCTCTCTCTCTCTCTCTCTCTCTCTATATATATATATATATATATACACACACACACACACACACACACACACACACACACACACACACACAGAGAATTTTATATATATATATGTGTGTGTGTGTGTGTGTATACACACACACACACACACATAGAGAGAGAGAGAGAGAGAGAGAGAGAGAGTAACGGGCTAAGTACGCATGAGTACCTTGCATGAGTCCTTTTATTATCCAGAATTCTTCAAATAATCCTTTTGGTATTCTTATTTTTGCCTTGGTCTCTTCATAGATTCCCTTTATCCTTTCTACTATATATTTGCTAATCCCCATCTCTATCAAAATTTCCCATAGTTTTTCTCTCTTAGCTGTATCAAATGCTGCCTTTAGCTCCACGAAGAGTGCGTATAGTTTCCTTTTCTTATTTTTAGCCATTTTCGATATGTGGTCCAAGATATATGTATTATCTATAGTCGACCTTCCTCTTCTGGAGCCTGCCTGTCCTTCCAGTAGTAATTTTTTCTTTTCTACTTCTGCCTCCAGTCTTTTCCTTAACACTTCTGTGTATATTTTGTTTGCTCTATCTTTGCCTCTGGAGCCCAATGCTCGGCCCAATGAAAAAAGCTCTTCCTGTGAGTAATAGAAACAGTCGACAAAATTCTGAGTAGAGTTTTTATAATAAACGAATGCCCTGGAGATCGTGATTTTGTAAATAAACGTTTATAAATTAACTCATTAAATAATAAAACTAGAGTTCTGCATCCTTTAAAGAATTTCCATTCGTTTGCCAACGAATCAATATAGCAAAGAAAAATTCTTTTAAAATTGTAGAACGGCTATTTTTATATATCGTTCTCAATCTCTAAATAATTATAACATCTTTGTTTCATTATCAACATTTTGATATTTCAAATATTCCCGCGCATAGGCTCATGCGCAGCTCGACCCGCGAATGCCGCGATTGCTACACGGAGTGTAGTCCGTTATTAGGAAGAGTGTACACAAACGCTGTTCTGGGCTGTGCGGTGCTGTTTTGTGCGATGCCCGTGCTGTTGGTATATTGGCTACTTGTAGAACTACGCCGCTGATTGGTTGATATTTAATACCGACCAATCAGAAAAGTAGTTCCATAACAGCGAATCCACATTACGTGCCATGAGCTTTGTGCCATGAGCTTTGTGCCATACCAAAAAGAAAGTGTTGTTCGACATCTAGGTAACATATTACCACAGGATTTAAAGGAACAGACCTATATACTCTGACTCTCTCCCGTTGAATAGCGCACATATAGATCATGCAAATCGGAGCACGTTAAAGAGAAAATTATTTACGAAAATGGATTTATTAAAAGTATTAAATATGTTTTATGTGTGGTTATGTCTATTGAAATTAGAACGTTTATTAAAATTAAGAAAAGCATTAACAATTCGAAGGTGGTGGGTAAAACCACATCTTAAAAACCACATCAGAGATACCCTAGGTGGTTATCGACTGATCTTTGTCTATTTTAAACTTCAAGATCATGAAGAATTCAAAAGATTCATCGGGCTTTCCGTTGCAACGTTTGATAGACTATTAAACATAGTAAGAAGAAGATTGACACGATCTGGTCCACGAAAACCTCTGTCAGCAGAGTTAAAACTTGCTATAGTTTTGAGGTATGTTGATATGGTCATATTTATTTTGAACATAAGATTTGATGAAATTATTCTTATTGCTAAAAGAACTATGTATGATTTTTAGTTTTTACATCAGGGAGGTAATCCTCAGTTTTTTTCAACATTTTATAGAATTGGAAAGTCAACAATGTTCAAATTGATTGCCGAAGTTTGCTCAGTAATTGTGGAAAAACTGATGCCACTTTATTTCCCTCCTCTAAATAAAAATACTTGGTTAAAAATAGCCAGAGAGTATGAAGAACAGTGGAATGTACCTCATTGTCTGGGAGCAATTGACGGGAAGCATTTCAGTATTAAGAAACCACCTCATTCAGGATCTTTATTTTACAACTATAAAAGTTTTTTTAGTTTGGTTTTAATGGCTTCATGTGATGCAAATAGACGCTTTACATGGTTCAATTTTGGAGAGTATGGTGAGTTTTAATTAATTACAATATGATTTCTTTTTACATATTTGCATATCATTAAATAATTTTTATCATAACGTAGTACTTATGTTGTTATAATATAGGTTCAGCCAATGATGCAAGTATATTTAATAAGAGTGATTTAAAAGAATTGATTGATAATGGTGAATTAGAAATCCCAGAACCACGTCCATTACCAGGAAGCAATGTATGCATGCCATATTTTTTTGTAGCAGACAATATTTTTGCATTACATAAGCATCTTATGAAGCTATATAATAGAAGAATTATTTTAAATCACACGTAGAAAATATACAATTATAGAATTACTCGAGCACGCATAAATATAGAGTGTGCATTTGGCTTACTGGAATCAAAATGGGCAGTACTGCAAAAGGATCATGCCTTTAATCTAAAAACATTCCAATATATTTTTGATTCCAGTAAGCCAAATGCACACTCTATATTTATGCGTGCTCGAGTAATTCTATAATTGTATATTTTCTGCGTATGATTTAAAATAATTCTTCTATTATATGGCTTCATAAGATGCTTATGTAATGCAAAAATATTGTCTGCTACAAAAAAATATGGCATGCATACATTGCTTCCTGGTAATGGACATGGTTCTGGGATTTCTAATTCACCATTATCAATCAATTCTTTTAAATTACTCTTATTAAATATACTTGCATCATTGGCTGAACCTATATTATAACAACATAAGTACTACGTTATGATAAAAATTATTTAATGATATGCAAATATGTAAAAAGAAATCATATTGTAATTAATTAAAACTCACCATACTCTCCAAAATTGAACCATGTAAAGCGTCTATTTGCATCACATGAAGCCATTAAAACCAAACTAAAAAACTTTTATAGTTGTAAAATACAGATCCTGAATGAGGTGGTTTCTTAATACTGAAATGCTTCCCGTCAATTGCTCCCAGACAATGAGGTACATTCCACTGTTCTTCATACTCTCTGGCTATTTTTAACCAAGTATTTTTATTTAGAGGAGGGAAATAAAGTGGCATCAGTTTTTCCACAATTACTGAGCAAACTTCGGCAATCAATTTGAACATTGTTGACTTTCCAATTCTATAAAATGTTGAAAAAACTGAGGATTACCTCCTGATGTAAAAAACTAAAAAATCATACATAGTTCTTTTAGCAATAAGAATAATTTCATCAAATCTTATGTTCAAAATAAATATGACCATATCAACATACCTCAAAACTATAGCAAGTTTTAACTCTGCTGACAGAGGTTTTCGTGGACCAGATCGTGTCAATCTTCTTCTTACTATGTTTAATAGTCTATCAAACGTTGCAACGGAAAGCCCGATGAATCTTTTGAATTCTTCATGATCTTGAAGTTTAAAATAGACAAAGATCAGTCGATAACCACCTAGGGTATCTCTGATGTGGTTTTTAAGATGTGGTTTTACCCACCACCTTCGAATTGTTAATGCTTTTCTTAATTTTAATAAACGTTCTAATTTCAATAGACATAACCACACATAAAACATATTTAATACTTTTAATAAATCCATTTTCGTAAATAATTTTCTCTTTAACGTGCTCCGATTTGCATGATCTATATGTGCGCTATTCAACGGGAGAGAGTCAGAGTATATAGGTCTGTTCCTTTAAATCCTGTGGTAATATGTTACCTAGATGTCGAACAACACTTTCTTTTTGGTATGGCACAAAGCTCATGGCACAAAGCTCATGGCACGTAATGTGGATTCGCTGTAAGTAGCGAACGCACCAACAACACGGGCATCACGTAGCATCGCACAGCACAGCACCGCACAACGCTTATGTACACTCTCCCTTACGGCGCCGTCGGTCGCGCCGTTCCGATATGGCATGCCGTCTTGCCGCCGTGTTGTTGCCGACAACTGATTTCGGAACATTCCGATACCTTTTACCGGCAAATATAAAACGGAGCGTTCCGAAATTAATTTTTGAAAATTTAAATTACTAGCCAAATCCATGCGCGCTGTGCGCGCTCTATGTACTTTTTTTTTATTAAACATGTTAAGAATAATTTATTTCTTATAAGCTGGGAAATCTGTTTCTTTTATTTTTGATGCATCTTTAAAAATTGATATAATACTGAAGTATGTTCACTTAACAAATACAAAATTTTTATGCTAGAAACTATAAGCTTATTCGAATATTTTTTTGTTTGAAGTATTAAATAAAGAATAAAATCTGAACATAATATTGACACAATTTATTCTAATATTAACATAATCGTATTGTGTTTTGAAATACTTTTCTACTTGTGGCCATCACTTTAACAAATAATTAAAACATGTTATTTATTTTTTTATCTACAACCAAGATTAATTTGATTATTATTTACTTAATACTTTTACTTTAATTATTCTCATTCTAATAAATATTCCAATAAATAATACCTAATTATCAAATAAAAATGGATATTTAATTTTAAATTCTCGCACCTTTTATCCAAGAGCCAATCACAGTTCAAATCTATAGAGGCTTCATTTCTTCCGGTCATCACTTTTTTAAAAAGGGAAAAATTCGAATAAAAGACTCGATGCGTTGTAATAGTTCATAAAAAAAATATGTTTTCACAAGAAAAAGAAAAGTTTTATAAACTTTAGCGCTTTTTAAAAAATCACGACATTGCTTGCACCGTTCTAAATACAAGAGAGCAGGCAGAGGCAAAGCCCATTATAATGAACATTATAAATAAAATTATAACCCTGTTAAGAGAACTTATCGGTGTTTTGGTGAAGCCTATTTTCTTATTCAATTATACTGTTAAGAGTTTTGCACCGTTTCGAAATGAAAATATTTGGGAACGTTCCGAAATGATTTACGTACAATACGAAACGTTCCGAAACTGTTCCGTTTTCGATCAAACGGCGCCGTGATCGCCGTAATAACGGACTACATCCACGAGCAGCCATGCGGGGACTGTCCTGCCTTCCATGCCTTCCATGCCTTCCATGCCGTTGATTCCGAAATTGGTTCGTTTCATGGTCCGTTCTATTCCGTTTGTCTAGGCTTGCTCATCGTTAGAATGCACTCCTACAGACTATACGAGGCCAAGCCAAACGGAATAGAACGGACCATGGAACGAACCAATTCCGGAATCAACGGCATGGAAGGCATGGAAGGCATGGCATGGTGTTATGTGGACAGTCCCTTAAAAGGAACAGATAAAAAGAACAAGAATTACATGGGTTTCTATATCTATATATACATCTTGTTCCTTCTGTATCTCGCTGTTCCTCATATATATATAGATAGAGACCCATATAATTCTTGTTCTTTTTATCTGTTCCTTAGTAGATAATAAATCTTTTATGGGTAAAAAAAATTCAGTCATCTTTTTAAGGGACTGTCCACATAACACCATGCCATGCCTTCCATGCCGTTGACACCGTTGGTCCGTTCCACTTGTTCGTTTGTCTTGTACTCCGTACTCGTATAGAGTCTATTGGCTCGTACACTAACCATCTTACAAAAAAACTCAGATGACAATTTTCGAGAAACAATAGGTCCGTTCAACTGTCACAGTCCGTCAAAACAAATCGCATGAAATCGCGGTACGAACTGATTTAATAAACCACGCCTCCTTTGTACTATATGCTGCTAAGTATATACTTCCCGTCGAATCAGTGTTCGTAGTTTCGCGCGTGGAAACGCGAGCATTTCCCCTACTCCATAAAGACGTAGAAATCAGATACTCAGAATCAATCAAAACAAATACACGCGATCCGCCTACACACACCTCCACTCAGTGTACCCCACGTGTGTCACAGCAGAACAAATACAAACCCAGCCCAACCGTGCGATCGACTCGCGTCATCGTGCTAATTAGAAAATCGCGAAAAGACAAATTGGCAGAAACTTTCGCAACAATGTGCAAAACAATCTAATGTTCCGAAAATAAACGAGTTAACGGTAAGTACATACCTGCCGGACGTGGTGGCGGAACTTGCAAGTGTTCTGCGTCAGCGGCGTCCTCATCCCCGTGGAAGTTCGCGTCAACGACAGCAGACGATCGAGTAGCAGCTGCGACAGCCTCATGGAAGGATATTATATTCGTATAAGAAGACACGTCGAGGAGCGGCGCGCCAGTTACTAAAACATTTGACACAGCAGATCAGCTAGCTAGCGCGGGAGAAGAAAAAAAAAGTGGCACATACGCGCTCATGCTAGCTACACTACACCTATAACTCTATAACTGCAGCTGCTGTTCTAGTAGTAGTCGCGCTGCTGCTGTGTGCGCGGGTGGTGTGCAAGCGCGCGAGATAATCGTCGTCGTCTTGCGGTCTGCGTATCTCTCGGTCGCGCGCGCTTGTGACGCGCGTATACATTATAGGTATATGTGCTCTTCTCATCTGCTTTGAATTGCACACAGCCGTCTATTATGTGCTACACCCGTTGTTATTATTATTTTCCCCCCAGCTTTTGAACGACGAGGATGAGCCATCATTGTTGGCAAGAAAATGACGCATTTTGTAAAATTCATGAGGAGCGCCGCGGTGACATTTGCCCGCGGAGCGAGCAAAAAAGGATGGAGACAGCAGCATGAGAATGAATTGAGATTGTTGAAGAGTGTCGAAGGGGTAGGGAGGAGTCAGCAGAGATGCTTGTCTGCGTTGGTGGATTGTTATGAAGATGATGGACGTAAGCATGGCACAAGGAGTGGTGAGGCTACAATGCTGCTGGCAGCGAGCTATGCCTTTCTGGGGTTCTTTGAGAAGGAGGATGAGGAGAAAGAGCCTGCCCTCATCACAACGATCAAGAGGTCTATACTGCTGATCCAGGTATTGAACAGTCGAGGTGGGGTTATAGGTACCTCTGTAACAGGTACTTTTGATCATAACTATGGAATTACTCATGGTATTGGGAATGAAAATTAGTATGGTTATTCACATATACTAAATGTAACAGTTTGTCATTTGTGACAGAACTGCAGAGAAAACAATTTTCTCATTTTTCTATTTTTGTGCTTACATAATTGGTAACACAGAAGCAATTGATAACACGGTTAAACCGACGAATATGAATTAAAAACATTTGAGAGATCACAAATAATCCAAAATGCCTGTTTTATCAAGGTATCAAACCTTCTATATTATAACGCAAAAAGATTATAACTTGATATTCATAATCACTTTTTCTTTCAGAAAAAAGAATTCAAAAAAGCAGAGCAAATGCTACACGTAGCATTACGTCAAGCACAAAGTTTACAAAATGAAGATGGCATTACTTATGTTTATGATGTAATGGCCAATTTAGCCTTTGAAGTCGGAGAATATGATAAAGCTGAGAAATTATTTAGATCAGTAATGCAAAGGGTAATTTCAAATGGAACTCCAGAAGATGATATAAAAATTGTTCACATGAGTCTGAAAATGGCCAAGATACTAGAATTTAAAAGACAATATACGTAAATATAAAAAAATTTTACTTGTTTGTTGATTATATAAGAATATATGAAAATATATTTTATTTTTTAAGATATGCAGAAAATGGATACCAATATTGTTTGAAGATTTTACAAAACCAAGTTGATCAAGAAACAGATAATTTAGATATCCTTACACTTTGGGCAATGACTTTAGATTGGTATGCACATATGTTATTAGATCTATCGAGGCTCACTGAAGCAATGAAATACATAAAGTTAGCATATGATATGTGTATACAATTGAATGGTGAAGTTCATGAACAAAGTGTGGTACTTCTTAATGATTTAGGCACAATAGCCTTTATGAAAGAAAACTTTGATGAGGCTATTGAGTATTTGACTAAGGCTACAGAAATAGGTATATAAATTATCATTGTCTTATACGATTATTAGAATGCCTTGAAAATGCAAATGCTCCTAAAATAAAATGCATGTTATTTTAGGGGAAAAAATACCAGAAATGGAGGATTTACCAGCTGTTTACATAAACCTTGGAAATGTTTACATTAAAAAAGGCTTATTGGATGAGGCAAAAAGGTTGTGTACAAAGGGTTGGAAAATAGCAAAAAGTACCAGCAATTATGAGTCACTAAACGAAGCAAAAACGTGCCTTGATGAAGTAAATAAATTGTTAACTAACTAAATTGATGTTTGTTATTTTACATTGTTAATTTATTTTGTTGAAAGACACGTACAAGAATAGAATAAATCTAGTCGACATAATGCCATTAAAATGTATTTTAGAGCAACAAATTGGAAGCATAAAGCTTAGATTTTTAAAATCAAAGCTGAAGATTTCAGTATTAATTAGATCTTTGTTACTGGAATTAGATACGTTTCTAAGTATAATTTACTCTTATTGTATATATGTACATTAATTTTTCCATATAGACACTTATTAAAGCTTCCAAAAATTACAACAGTTGAGTCTTTAAAATATGTATTTGTGGTATTTGTAAATAAAAATAAAAGTTCTTAAAGTAATCTAACTTAATACTATGATATTTTCAATTCATTGGATATTTGTGATGTTTCATTAACAATAATATTATTTCATCAGTTCAAATTAAACATGGTATAAACATACAAAAACATATGAAATGTCAAAATATATTCACTGATTCATTCGTACTCTGCAACGAGCACCATCATGTATACACCAACAAGAATGGCAATGATTTCTTTAACTGATTGCCAAAACTTTGTATCAGTTAATAACTCAGGAATCACAGATACTGTAGCAATATAAATGAAACCTCCAGCTGTAAAAGGTAGTATCCACCTAGTAGCAATATCACCTGTTAACAAAAAAAGAAGTATAGTAATTATAATTTTTTATTCAAAACAAATTTCAATATAAATTGATTCTTACTCATTCCACCGGCAAGAAGTGAAATGTAAGTTCCTAATAAAGCACCAACAGCTGTAACCAGTTGCAGCATAATAGCCTGAAATTTTATTGAATATTAGTAAACCATAATTAGAAAAAAAAGTTACTGATGAATAATTAGTTACCTTTGGCTTGCTACATCCACTTTGTATAAGTATAGCAAAGTCACCAATTTCATGGGGAACTTCGTGCAATAATATTGTGAAAGTGGTCACATACCCAACACTATTTCCAGCCAAATAGCTTGCACCTATTGCTAAGCCATCTGTGAAATTATGGAGAAAGTCTGCAGCCAAGTTCAAGTAGCCTGCAATTTTTATATCATCTTCAACAGGTGTAATCTCAGACTCCTCCTTTTCATCTTTTTCCTTTTTCTCACTGGTATTCTTTTTTTCTTTACTGGTCTCCTTCTTCTTCTCGGATGAGCTATGATGATGATGATGGTGATCATGATCTCCCTTAATTAGGCGAACAGTCTTCTCAACAAGTAGGAACGTAATAATACCACCTAAGACACACAGACCCACTGACATATCATGGGAATGTCCTTCCTCATGACCTCCATGTCCATGGTTATGATCATGATCATGGTGCTCATGGGCATGAGGAAGAGCATGTGGAATCAGATGGAGAAAGGCATCACCCAGCAGACCACCAGATGCAAAACTTAATAATATTTTCAAAAATGGTTCACGCTCTTTCGTGTTGTCCAGGGGTACGAAAAACAATATGAAGAACGGAGCGGCTGATATGAGCAGAGTTGATCCCATAGCCTGGATGAACACGTCTCCTTTATGTCCGATGTAGTCGGACAAGGGCCTCCAATGTGGCTTTTCCTCCTCTTCATCCTCGCCTTCATGATCAGGAGTGTGCTGTTTTAGTTTCTCCGCTAAATGTTCATTTGCATGCTTCGAATATTTGAAGCTCGGTGGCTCGTTCACATGGTCATGGTCGTGATGATCGTGATGATGATGGTGATTATGGGAGTGCGTATGACACTGTACCGGTAAGTTCAGGAAGATAAAAAGTGCGAACAACGTTATCACAATCGTGTAGAACCATGATGTTTTCTTCCTCCCATCGTCCTGTTTGGTAGCGCTCATCTTTCAACACAAGCGCACGTTTTGACAAACCTGTTGAAATTGTGGCATGAGGAAGTGAACGGGGAAAAAACAGACAACACGGCCCCTTATCAATAACTACGTTTATAACCTGAATACTTATAACTTACGTGCGTGATGTTTGACGAGCGTTCAAGTTCCACGTAACCTCTTCTTCGGCTTCTTATCGGCGCGAACCAGCACATCTGTCCACGTCTCTGGTATAATCAAAAATACACAATGAACATGAAGCTGCGTAGTACTAGATATATGTATATTCACAGCGTTGCCACACCATAATCCAACTCTTTGACTTCTTCCGAGAAGTCACGTAAAGAAATTATCTTTTAAAAAAAATAAAAGCAAATTGTCATTAAAATGTACATTACACTGTGTGATAATTTTTTTTATAACTTTTAAATGTTTAATAAATAAATTATTTGGCTGATTCTATTTGCACGACAGATTTCGCAATACATATATTGTTTTGCTTTGACCTTGACTAAAGAAAGTATATTTACTAATATATAGATATACCTTTAATACAGAATCTGTCGTACAAAAAACCTTTCCAAAATTATTTTTAGTTTATTTAAAACACAAAGATAAAAAATGTATTTACTTGATCAATTTTTAGTATCAATAAAAAAAACCTTTGAAAGCAAGTGACTTTTTTTACGATTAATGGTACCCCTGTACATTTTTATTGCATAAGAATAATATAATGATCTAATCTACATTCTATCAAGCTATTCTAAAATTGGCGCCAAAAACCAAACATAAACAACACTTCATCAATGCTGCCAAATGAAAAACGCAAAAGCCAGCCAATCGCATCGCTCTATCCGCGGCAGTTGCATCGTGCATCCTATATACTCGAGCGCAATAAACGTTTGAAAAGGTTTAAAACAAGACGTTGAGACAAAGAAGAAAATGTTCTAAAGCTAGATTTTGAAATGTTTATGCGATAAGCCGATAATAGGTAAAATTGTGCTTTTCCTATAGTATTCTAAAAAGAGAAGAAGTTTGTGGAACATTGGTGAAAAGCAGTCGCCTAGATGAATCTAGTGCAGACCTGTCAAAGTGAGAAAAAACACAGGCGTCTTGAAAGGTTATTACACTCATATGAGATATTCGAACTCTTTTTGCATGCTCTTTGACTGAAATTTTGCCTAAGCTTTTCGCTAGAATGTCTCGAAACAATGGCGATAAAACTCCGAGGCAGCACGGATTTTGTAGTGCTATTTTTTCAAGTTCACCAATAACCTTCGACAAAGAGAATAAACCACCTTATAAAATAGCGTGAGTTTTACAACCGAATGCTTTATACATTTTATTCTATTTAACAAAAACTAAATGTATTTCTAACTGATTACACATTTAGTTTTATCGGCTTCAAAAAATGTGTGTTCATACACAATTTCATGTTCAACATTTTTAGTTATAAATTGCTTTTGCTTCATAACACTAGTAAAAGTATGCTGTTAGCATATTTATTAAATCATTTAATTATACAAAATATTCTTTATATTGTAGTGGCTCAACATCTACCTCTTCAAATCTTAGTCGAAGCCCTTCATGTAAACGCAACTTGATTAATTACTTGCCACATAGTAAAAGTAACGAGCAAAGTGTTAAAAATGTAGCACCAAAGTTTACTAGGACTCCAAAATCTGCATCCAAAAACCTGTTACGCTCTCAATCAGAAACAATGTTGCAGCATCAAGAACAAAATCAACGTGCTTTGTCAGCATCAAAATTTACTTCAGAAGAAAAACTAAAAGTTATTAATAAAAATGCATCTAATCCTAGGCTTTCTGGTGACAAAACCCCTGTGACACATTTTTGTACGCCAAAAAATCCACGTACTGGAGTGAACTCTGCACGCAAACCTGTAAAACGTTACTTTAGTGATAATGCTTTATCTCAGACTCCAGATTGTTTTAATTCGGTACACTTGGAAACACCAAGGGCAAAAACAGATCATGGAGTTGAGGAGCAAACCATGTGTGAAGGAGAAAGTAGTAATTTAACTGTAGGCATTAGAGTAAGACCCTTAAGTTTTAAGTAAGTTTTTGTTATATTTCTTAGATTTAGGATTATTTTAATGTTGCAATAATTAATAAAGCCATTTTATTTTTTAGGGAACAAACTGAACCAAAGATTTCATCTATTGTTGAAATTAAGAATCAAAATATAATAGTGGACTGTGATACGTCACAACATACATTTATGTATGATTATTGTTTTTTTTCTCACAGTGATTCTTTAATGTCTGGTCATGCCAGTCAAGTAACAGTATTTAATAGCATTGGTCTTCCATTAGTCCAAAATGCTTTTGAGGGATATAATGTTTGCCTTTTTGCGTATGGGCAAACAGGCTCTGGAAAAAGTTATAGTATGATGGGCGCAGAGCCTACTCAGCCAAATTCTACTGAAATCAATCCTGAGGCTGGTATCATTCCCAGATTTTGTCATGAAATTTTTTCACGTATTTCATTAGGTTGCAAAACTAAGACTACTGTTGAAATAAGTTATTTTGAAATTTACAATGAAAAAATTCATGATTTGTTGATTAGTAATAATAATGGTTCTAAGAGAGCTCCTCTAAAAGTCCGTGAGCATCCTGTTTTTGGTCCATATATTGTAGATTTAAGCCAACACAGTGTACAAAGTTACGAAGACTTAAAGGTAAAAATTATTGAAATTACTTCTTTGTATTTTTAATATTTCACTGTTTCAAAATTATTTAATATTATAGTCATGGCTTAAAGTTGGAAATTCACAAAGAGCTACTGCAGCAACTGGAATGAACGAAAAAAGTTCCAGATCACACAGTATTTTTAGCATAATATTAACGCAAACACAATCAAAAGGATCATCAGACAGTAAAGCAGGAGAGGCTAGTCGACGTAGCAAAATTAATTTAGTTGACCTTGCAGGTAGTGAAAGATTAAGCAGTACTGGTGCGAGTGGTGATAGATTAAGAGTAAGACGACTAAATTTTAGAAAAAAATATATTTATTTATGACTTGTACTTACAAAGACATTATATTTTGTAGGAAGGCGTATCTATTAACAAATCACTTCTTACTTTGGGAAAAGTAATTGGGTCTCTCGCAGAGAGTACAAATGACAAGAAACGAAGTTTCGTTCCATATCGAGAATCTGTGTTAACGTGGCTTCTAAAGGTAATGATTTTCTTTTTAATGATACTCTCAATTTCAACAATGAATAATAATTAAAAATCTTGTGATAAACAACGAATGCTTAAATATTAAAAATATCACAACTTATTAAGTTGATAAAAATTTGCTATGGCTAAGATTAGTAGAAGTAGAATCTTCCTAGAAGGTTCTAGTCAAATTTTAATGCATAGTGTCTGTGTAGTATGAAAACATGGGAGCGCGAATGTAGACCTTTTTAGTTGAGCATTTGCATTCCGATCCGCATCTCTTGCATTGATCGCCGCATTTGCAGCAACCATTGCCGCATGACTTTGGTTTGTCATTGTTTTTATCTGAAATGCAATAGATCGATTGTCCGTTATCTAGATCATTTTTACCGACTGTCAGCATTTAATCTATCGTCATTTTGCAGAAAAACTTACCACTCTTCACCTGAAGATGACACTTTTCCTTGATCGTCTTCCAGACCATTGTTTCTGATTGTTGATAGACTCTTTAACTGTCCAAGCGTTCGCTTGAAATTAGTTTTCGTACTTAGAAAGTAGTATACAGGTTCGTAACTCTTATCGGTTTGAGGTTCGATATTGTACTCCTGTGGCAGGATACAGCGACGCCACTCTTATAGGAGTTAGCGCGATCTACGCCTCTTTGCACTCGACACAATTGTCACTCATGAGTCCATGACACTCGATGTTACCTCTAGAACGTTCTTCGTTCCTTGAGAACAGTTGAATATTACTCGAAATCCAGCTTAAAACTGTCGTTTTAGTAATTTATTAACTTGAAATTTGTTCCTACTAGAGGAGCGAAGTTCTAACAATCAATGAAAAAATTAAAGAATGAAAACAAATTTAAATTCACATCGTTTGAACTGGATACGAACGGTTAGTGCCGTGTGCAAACGGCGCATGCGCATCGAATTGTTTTGACTCCCGATAGTCTGGCAGGAAATTTAAAAGACCACCACTTGTTTTTTGGCTATCAAAGTTGGTTTTCCGTTGATTCGGACAATCTGCTTTAGGTGTTATTCTGAGAATAGGTAATAGTACACTGTTATTTGTGTATTCCATTTCTTGCGCTATTATTTACGTTTTTTGTATACGTGTATATCAGCTGATTTTGAAACATTTTACGCAACAACGCGTTTGAGTAATAATTTCATTACCTCTAATGTTTCATAAGAAAGTACTTGTCTAAGGTTATTCAAATTTCTCTTCTGTATATACTGAAGTTACATTCTTCCATTCTTTCGATTCCATTGTTTTATTCTGCATTATATCAGGAGAGGAAATAATGTATACCAATATATAAATTGTTAGTTAATTTATTCAATCGAATAATAACTGTTGTTTTTATATATAAATACATTTGAAATACAATTGTAACATCATCTAACTTCATTTATATTTTCGAATTTTTCTGTAGAAAGGCGACAAATAATGATGTCAAAATCTTTATAACTTCTTAAAAATAATGTACAAAACTATTTTTTTAACTGCAGATGGATTTAATATATACAATTAAAATAATTACAAACATTTATTAAACTTCTCTGAAAACTTCACATGAACATTCGAATATCGAATTTATTTTTCATATATAAGGTATATCATTTTATTGATCAAATCCATCTGCGATTTTACAAAACCGAAATGCTTGCGTTTTCTGTCTTAGGCAGTATTAATGCTTTGTTTTTCTAATCGAACTACACGAGTCGGTGTAAAAGTCGACAGTGGGACCACGATAACTTTTTTTTAATGTTTTTTTCGTGTTTCTTTAACATATAGAAAGGCGTGAAGTACTTGAGACACTTGCGTGTTTAATAATCTGTTTATTTTTTTAACATCATACAAAAAATTAATCATCAAATTAAAATGCTACAAAAACATATTTTAAAAAGTATTAAAAGTTTTTCTGCTTATTTTTGAATAATTTCTTAAAACTCATTACGATAAAATAACCACATTGTTTAAAAGTAATAAATCATTGAGAAAAAAAATTCATAAAAATGCAATATTTTTCCAAGTTTTTTTTTTTATAATTCTATGAATGATAATAAGAAAAAACTGTGACTCGATAAAAACTACTTTTGATCACTTGCAATCAACGGATAATTCCTTTTGTTCGAACAATAAAAAGTTATTATTCGTTTTTCTCTTAAAATAATGAATTTCAAGTACTGAACGCCCAACCTAACGATCCTGAACCTAAACCTTCGTAATCAGTCTTATTGAAAAAAAAAGAACGACGGAGTCATGAGAAAGTAATCAATCTTTCTTTCTCTCTTTCGCCTCTGCGTTCTGCAAAATATACAAGTATAACATATATACGCAAGGTACAATGTTTTTTGCTTAATACGGAAACGAAAAGCAACGCAGCAAATCGAATCGACCGGCAATTTTTTTCTTTCTTGGAGGGATACGTTTATATATATCATTATATTTTCCTCGGCCAGCTACGGACTTTTGTAACGTTATATGTATATACTCTTCCGTCAGAAAAAGAAATCGGAAACGTTGCATCTCCCGTATCGTGAATCGGCTTTATAGATGGTGATGTGTGACAGAAAAAATGAGAAAAAAGCAGTGTTTGTTAGTCATCTCAACTATTTTTAAGTCTCTGAATAAGCACAGCGCCCGCGCGCGTCGTGTGTACTGTATTACCGCGAAATCTATTTATCCTCGAATAAAGAGCACTGCGATGTCGGTGACTCCTTCGCGACGGCAGAGGTTTCGCAGCCTCGACAGCGTTGATGGGATTTCGTCATTTCATGTATATACAGCAGGTGCGTAACGCAAAAAAGGCACGTATTCGCAATAGGGTGCAACCGCACGTAACGTTCGGTACAATAAAACCACACGTGCCGCCTCGTGTACATATATAAAGCCTTTTACGATGCGTGTGTGCCGTCCATTTCAGTGCACGGAAGATAAATATACGTAGATATATATATATGTATATATAAACAGGCGAAAGTGGCATTTATATTTTTCATCATCATCATCAGCAGAATTCTTTGGTAGCGGTGCTTCGAAAAGTATACGTATATACGTACGGCGGGGGTGTAAGAATCGTGACGACGCTCGGCAGATCGATCTTCCGGGGCTTTTATATCTTCCTCTCGAACACAATAGAGGTGTTTGTATGTGTATCTGTGTGTGTACGCTATCTATGTATAATAACGGCGCAGCTGCTTGCTCTTATCTTCAGGCGTTCGCCGTTTTTCCACTCTTCACCGGCTGCTTCTTGTTATCGACTGTGGTGGTGGCATTGTTTGACTTCTGGAGTCCTTCCTCGTTCTCCTCCTCCTCCTCCTCGCAGATCTCGCTGCAGGAGTTGTTGCGCGTCTTGCCGCGAATGTAGGCGGCCAAGCTGCGACGCTTGTTCTCCTTGCAGAGGTGGCACGTGTCCTTCGAGTCTCGGTGCTGCTGCTGTTGCTGCTGCTGGCGGTGGTGATGGTAGGTTGCCGTTTTACCTGCAGCACAAGGAGAGAGAGAGAGATCGAAACTTAGTTTTATTGTGAACTTTTCGTCGCGTGTGAGGCATGTGTGCAATTAACATGGTAGGGAATTGTCGATGAATGATTTCATCGATTTTTCAATTCAGCGCTGACTTTACGAGTGGCGGCGGCTTGGAAAAGAGCCGCCAGTCGTAAAGTTTATAATGTTGTTGGATGGAAAAACGGGCACACCTATTTGCGGGTAAGGAAAAAATTAGTCTAATTGCGCTTCCTGAGTTTCAAGGCGAGTTGTTATATGGTCTTCCGGACGTTAACAGTTTCTAGAAGTTTGCGCAAACAACCCTCGAAAATACGTTTGATTTCGCCGTGGTATTTTCCCCGGTTGTTTATTAGAAAATATTACTTTAATGTCCCAATAAAACTTAATGACCCGGATAATATATGCTTAATTTTGTGGAATATTCAATGCGCATAAATATTCCGATAGTTTATGAATGTAATAATTAAGCGATTTCGGCTTGCTTTTCTTTACTCAAAGAAATGATTCGGTGTCCTCTAAATACCATATCCCAGTTTTGTATCTTATCAATTTAGGATTTTAGAACAGCCTTAATTGTATGCCAAACGTCGGACAAAAACATAAAACTGTCTAAAGCTCGTGACGAAAACAACGGCGTGACCTTAAGCTCAGCCAACAGCATCTCATGCATCAATCTAACAGTTTCATTTCCTTGTCAATTTAATTACCCCCAGAGCTTCTCTATTCCGTGTATTTGAAAAATCCGAACTTCCAGGAACTGCAGTGTCTCTCTCTTTTTTCCCAACTCATTGTTGCAATTTCAATTCGATTCGCGCGCGCAGATGTAAAAGACAGCGCGCGCAGCGCGAGTACGCGTGCACCCGGTATTATTGATTCGATGGACTGGATACTCGGAGGGTAGGATGTCGACTAGATTCTACACGGAGAGAAATTTTGTAGTGAAAATTACAAATATTCGAGGCAAAATTACCAGTTTCTATGGTAATGGATGGACAGACTGACAATTTCAAACTTTTTACCAAAGTGCCTTGGTAAAATTTTTTTTTAGTTAATTTAAATTAAAAAAATTAACTTTTTTTATCTATATTAATGGATATATAGTATTTTAATATAGAAATAGAAACAGAAACAAGGATGAAAAAACATTAAACTGAAAAAAAATTTTTACGGAAGCAGGATTCGATCCGACGATCTTTGGGTTGAGAGTCCGACGTTCTACCGACTGCGCCACGGAAGCTGTTACCAACAGTCATTTGAATCGCCGTTATTACTTACTGAAAATATGTGTATTGTTTTCATTTTAACGTCGCGCACGCCTCTAGTATCAATCTTCTGAAACACAATAATGCGCAGTGCGCATGCGCGAATACACAAATACCAGGTTATTTGGCAAAATTTATCAGTTTTCTTAGTAAAAATTCTTAGGTTACCCTGTAAAAATGACTAGATCTCAATTTTTACCAGTGTGTCTGGTAATTTTTATTCCGATAATATGGTATTTTTTTTAAGTAGTTATGGTAGTTTTTCCTGAGAAACTTATAAATTGTATTAGAAACCTGGGAATATCACGGCTTTTGACAGTCTATCCATGCACTACCAAGGCACCTTGGTAATTTTTACTCTAAAATTTCTCTCCGTGTACTCTCTCTGCGCGAGAGAGATTGCGCACCTTGATTAGCCGGAATAGGGTCGCGTGCAAAATGGATAAAATTACACGCCCGTCGTGGGTGGATGTACATGTGCATACGTCGCAGCTGGGAATTAAATATAATTCCATAGGGACATGTAAAAACAATTGCGCTCAGCGACGCGAGAAATGCTCTTTTCGAAAGCAAAACTGTGCCCGCGCTTTCGTATATATTATACGCACGTAAACCCGTTACATAAGACTCAGCAGATAATAACTATATTAAAGCAAAAATATCGAACTACTCGAATCCCCCCCGCCCCCCCCCCCATCGATAACAAGGCGTTGCATAACCCATGTATATATACGTATGTCTCTCTCCCACAACAAAAGAAAAACCTTATGTCTTATATGTATACGTGAGCGGCAAAAGTTGCGCAACGCCGCGAATCGGGAGCACGTTTTCCGATTATACCTACTGCCCAAAATTAAAAAAAATCACGCGTTCTCTCATATAGACACATAAATGCATCGATTACACGTCGGAAAAAGAGAGCCGCTGCCGCTTACTGCACTGCACAGCCGACGGCGACCTCGATCTTAATCGGGTGAATTTCGCCGCCGCCGTTGACGCGGATATTGCGACGCAGATGCGCGGACAAAACCCTTTGGCCGCCCTGCGCGCGCTCTTCTTCGCCGTGGCCTACTTTGAATACATATAGCTATATCGCGTACTGCGTTTTATCTTTCTCGGTGGGGACTGGGGAGGAATTTGCCGAAAGTGCGCGTCGTCTGTGTGCCACGCCTTCGCGCGACGCGAGCGCGACGTAATGATTCATTTGTTTGAGCTTGCTGTGTGACCCCACGCGGAGTGCGAGCGTACGCAGAAAAAAGAGAGAGGGACAGAGAGAAGGTTGTAGTAGCGGAAAGTTTGTAGTAGCGGGAAGTTTGTAATAGGAGGGAGGGAGCTGAATATGAACGGAACGTGCCGTAGTAGAGATGACGTGGAACGTTAATTTCATTAATCCATATCCTCGATAGAAAAAGAGGTGTAATCCGGCGTGAGTTGGAGTCACGTATTATTGTAACGGAGAAATGGAGAGCGCGTTAAAGGAAATTAAAGATATGCACGTGTTTCATAAAAAGCGTGCGTTATTTTTTATACCCTTATCTCGTTATTATACAACTCAGCGTCGTTTCTTCGAAAATTCAAAAACAACCGGCTTCATCAGCGTTCACGAAAATCCTCCGGAATTCCGCTGTGGATACGGCACGCATCCATTTAACCCACTCGCAGGCATCCCGCCCGAGCTCTAGACAGCTCCGCCAGCCTCTGTCTTCTCTAAAAATAAACTGCATACCTACTACACACGCGAAGGTAATCCGTGGCGAGCAACGTACGGCTTGTATGCAGCTGATCGCCGGGGGAGGATGGGAGGAGACAAGGGGAGTCTAGAGAGAGAGAAAACAAGGGCTCGCCGTCCTCGTTTCTCCCCCCGCGTCGTGCCGCATTTCACTCGGAAAAAGATGAGACGCGCAAAGTAGTAATAATGCAGTTAGCTGCAGAGAAGCAGTAGAGATGTGATGGCGGGGTGTTGTGGATCGATCACGGGGCTCGTTGGTTTTTTTTTTCGGTTCGATTGTTTGCAATGAAATGAGGAAGTGTGTCGTTGGTACTGTTTTTCGGCATTGAAGAGTGTGTGTGTGTGTGTACTTTTTCGGTAGCGGTTCTCCTTATCGCAGATATTCACGTACGAAAATTAAAACCGTTGCCAATTCATTGACACTTAGCTTCCTCAAACTCAATTTGTTGTGCTATTAGATAAATTTAAAAATTTTCTAATATTTTCAATTTTATAATCTTATTAATTATTATGAATTTCCATAAACAGAAGTAAAACTCCGTTTAAAAAAAAAAATATTTTTAATGACTTGAATTACAATAACAAAAACTTTTTATGCTGTCCTAAACTACCAAAAAAATTCTAAAATTCAAAAAACGAATATCTCCAAAAATAATCGAGCAATCTTAATGAAATTTTGTACATATATTCTTCATAACGTGAGCTAGACAGCCTATAAATTTCAATTTGAAATTTCATAAAGATTTATTGATTTTTACTCCAGTTATCGTGCGACAACGAAAATGCAATTTTTTTCTTCAATAATGTTTTCTTGTTAACCTTTAGATATAACCTCTTGAAATTTGTATAGGAAGAAGTACTTTTTATGCTTAATAACTGGTAAAAATTTCGCCTAAAAATATGAAATATTTTTTTAAATGAAAATTATAGAAGAAAATAACACATTTACCTTAATAACAAATGAAGGAAAATAGATATTCAAATGTTTATAAAAAGAAAATATAGCTAATTCAATCCCCTTTCAAATGCATTTCAAAAAACTGAAAAAAAATTGTCCTATCATATAAAAATATACAAAAAAGTGAAATTTCAAAATCTTTTTTGATCATAAAACAAACGAAAATCAGTAAACATTTAAAAACTAATATGGATTTGAAAGCGGTATCAAAATCGAAGAGAATAAGCTTTGTCTCATTGAAATCGGTCGATGCGTTCTCGAGATATCTTTTGTACACAGACACACAGACACACGCTCACGCACATGCACACATACACACATACACACACAGCAGAAAAACAAATTTTCTCCAAATCAAAAAATTTTTGACACTATTCTTAAAAAAATGTTTTTAATACTTTTTTGTCCGAAAATTTTTTTCCCCGTTACAAAGCTTCCTTTTTGAGGAAGCAAAATTGTCAAGAATGTCGAGACGTGGCGGCGTCATGTGTGTGCGCGAAGTTAATGATAATTACAATTGAATAAACAGATGCGAGAAGGTTGCGGAAAAGATAGCGGGTTGTTTTCGCGGGAATTTTTAGGATTGGAGAGTAAGTATATAAGGCGGGTCGACAATACTGCATTGTTTTTTTAATTGTGTTTATTCATAGCGTAGCCTCTTTTTCCCAGACGCGGCGAATTTCACCTATATCCGATATCAGAATGTCAATATATTGTTTGAAAATAGGTTCGAGGTAAAGCTGAAAAGATATAATTCAATTGAAAGTATTCCAGTACACTATAATAGCCTGAAATTTACGTTAAAAATTTCAAAATCTGGAAAACGTTATCCAACGATGAAAGTAATATTCAAGTAAATTTATCGCTTCAGCTGGGGTTCCACCGAAGCCAGTTGTGAAATATTTTTTATAAAATACTTTCAAAAGCAATTTTATATCGTTTTCGCACTTAAAAACAGTTGCACCTGCAATCTTTATTTTTCCTGCTTTTTTGACAAGTTCAACAAACCACTCAGTACCAAGAAAGAAAAAATTCTAATTTTAGCCTTCCTCTTAGACTTATATATGCACATATAACAGTACACACGAAACAAAAATTACCACGGTACCTCTCTCGCGAGAGCATTCACTTTGGCGCGACTCAAGGTAACCCGGTTTCTCTCTGTCGCGCGTGTCTGGGGGATCAGCGTGAAAACAATAACAAAATTACAACTCTAGACACGCGCGGGTCGCGTTGCAAGGAAAGCCTTGCGGCCCGATAAAACTCCTGCTATAAGTAGGTACGTGTGCGCCGTTGAACTTGTTATTGGTTTCGTAACGCGCGCGATACATTAGATGCACGCTGCTGTGGCCTTGCGCATGAGCGCGTATAAAAATGCCGTTCGCGTAATTATTATCGTCTAGAACGCAGCGTATAGCGCGCGCGGGACAGAGAGAGAGTACAAAAATAGATGAGCCGTCGTCGTTGTAAACAAAGCGAAGAAGAGGCACCGGTTGAATGCATATACATGTACGCACATTCGTTAGCGAATTTTACACGAGCGGCTATATTTTTTCTTTCGTTATGTATGTGTGCGCGTGTGTGCGAAGAGTTTAGATAAGTGCATGCAGGTATACGAATTATACCTGATGAGATGGAACTGCGAGTGTGGATCTATATAATTACGTTTATTGTTGATGTTTTTCCCCACTGAATTCGCGCGTTGATTAACCGGTAGCCTATGAGCGGGGGAAAAGAGATACGTACTCAAGAGAGGGAGCGAGCTTGCGAAAAGAAGAGTCGGTTATTTAAAGCCACGCGCGAGAGATATTTTTTTTATCTGTTTATATGCAAACGTCGTTTCATAATACTGTCACCGCTCGTCGGCAACGATAAACACGGCTCTTTATTCACGAGACTGACTTTTCACGACGAGCTCCAGAGAATGTACAGGCTATTTATATACGCGCGCGAACACTTTGTTGTTCCTTTCTTTTATTTCATTTATACACAAAAGCGCCATGTGAATGTGATTCATTCGCACAAAGGGCTCGCTCGAATAGTGTGATTTACGTTATACCGCGGAAATTTTTCGTCGCATTCTTTCGGCATTCTTCCTTCGATAACGGCGCAAACCCTCGGCGCGCCGATATGCATCGACAACGATAAACCTTGCGTACATATTAGCTCGAGATAGCTAACCGAATTCGTCGAACTGATCGTCCCGCGGCCAATAATAGCACACGCCCCGAAATAGTCGATCGCTATTTTCGCGATCACGCGGCCTTTCGCCTCGATGATACGAGCTCGTCCACTCGTGCACACATTATGCAAAATTATTCGCTGACGCGCGCTATGAGTCGGTCTCGAGACCGACTAAAAATAAGTACCGATATATCATAAACATACACACTGCGTCTGCGCACAGTGCCGGCACGAGCGCGCTTTTGAATGGGGTAGCCTTCGATTTCGAGGTGTGTATAATATATACACGCGTAACACGTGCAGCACCGGCTCTCAGTCTCTGCTCTAAGTAGAGTGTTTTTCAATTTCAAATGTGCGCGTGGTTATATATTCAGAGAGGAAATGCGCACGTGCATTCGAATAGTCGGGCTCGCACGATGCATCTTTATGCATGACTGAGTAGCGATGGCTCTTGCGAAGCGCCGGCAAAAAAAAAGTGTGTTTGCCAGTCGCGTAACCAGCAGGAAAAGTCTCGTGCGGACGTAAGTGCGTGACGAGAAAGGATGGGGGAGCAGGGGGGAAAAAAGGTGCAGCGTGCGTGATTAGATAAACCTGAAACGAGCTTTCGAGCATACGTGTGTTGTAAATTGTCATAATTGACTGTGTGTGTGTGTAAGTATACTTAACGCGCGCGCGTACGCGTAAGCGGCTATAAAAATTGAGCGCTTTTAATGAGCGGAATCATCTCTCGGGTCCCGGGAAGTGGGCGATTATGTACACCGATAAAGTTAATCTGCAAAGAGTATAGAGCAAAAAAGAGAAAGAAAAGGAAAAAATAGAATGGTTATAGGTTCGGAGCGAAACCCACCATCGTCGAAATAGTTCCTGTTCCAGGGCTGCTCGTAGTCCCGGTACTGGGGGCTTCTGAACGAGCCGAAGGTCAGGACTTCCGGAATGTAAACAAGATCCATCTTGCCTCTCTTGTGTCTGTCTTTCTCTCCTGACTCCGAAATTCCAGTTATATGCGTGTACCGTGTATGGTGTGTTCGCGGCTTGCTGGCTGGCTGCTTTCCCTTCCGTATTACAGTGAGCGAGTGCACGAGTGAGTGGTCTTGCGTCGGCGAAATTGGCGCGCGAATAAATATATACAAGTCTTATCCTCTCTTACTATATATATATATAATGTATACTGGACTCTGGTCAGCGCTTGCGCCGCCTGCTCTCACGCTGCAGTATCGCTTCGTCTGTCCACGTACTTGAGCCTCCTGAGCGACGGGAGCATTCTCTCTCGGCGGACGCCCGGTGGTGCCTCTTTCGTCTTCTCTCGCTATCTCGACTGCAGTAGTAGTAGTAGTACAAAGTATACCTTGTTTATATATGTATTGCGCAGAAAATCTCACTCGCTCAGCTGTTGTCGTCCTTCGGCGCTGGCTTTTCTCTTACGCACTCGCTCTCGGATAGGATGCCTCTCTAGTGCAGTTGATTGCTCAAAAAGGCGCGAAAGTTTTTCTTTAAAAAAAAAAAACTTTCGAAAGCTCTTCTCTGGTACGAAGAACCTCTGTCCCTCCTTCTCAGAACGTACTACTCAGCAGTACAGACTCTCTTCGGTGATGGGAATACTCGTGACGATGTACAGAAAGCGTCTCTTTCTCTGGTATACACTTGGCGTGTGAATGCAATAGTAACGTGACTGTTTTCCTCGGTAAACTAACGAGGCGTGCTTCGGCCGCGCACATATAACCGAGGGTTTACCCGCGAGCGAGCGGCTCTGTGCCCCCACCACCGCCGTCAACGCGTCACATAGCCGCCGCCGACAGAACTGCGCATTCCCTCTCCTTTCGCACACACACTCGCTCTGTCTCACTCTGGTGTACGTGACGGCCGCCTCGTTCACCACCACCACGATGCCTATGGCTCCGAAACGACGACTGTGCTTAGTGCTATCTATATCTATACCTACCCTCTCTATGCACTGCCTATGTGTGCGTAGTACGCGAGTACTAGTGTGAGTGCGTGAAATGTGGGAGAGGAATCTCGTGCGCCGCCGCGCGAGCTCACGTACACGTGAATCGGCTGGCACTGAAACTCATGTGCGCACGTTGAAACCGGGCCGCTACTCCCTTTTTCGCGCGCGCGCGCGTCTGCCCTGCGTAAATATATATATTGTACCTACTGCGCATTAAAGGCAGCGTTTGTGCGCAGTTGTTGCGTGCAGATGCACCTGCGTGCGAGCGCTGTTCCTTCTTTCCGCTCGTATGAGATCTGTATACGAGCGATGCATCATCCGCGATGATACCTTATCGGTGCTTCTTATTCTTTGTTCCTCAAGTCGTGAGTCTCGCCTTTTTTTTTATTGTTTGTTTGATTTGCTTAAGTTGTGCGTATACAATCATAGATACGATAGGTACGCAAGACTGATGGCATCTTATTTGCGCCCGGGATTTTACTATTATTTTTTTTCCATTCTGTTTCGTCCCCATACTTCTTTATTGCGCTGCGGTAAATATAAATGCTGGAGAGAGAGAGAGAGAGAGAGAGAGAGAGAGAGAGAGAGAGAGAGAGAGAGAGAGAGAGAGAGAGAGAGAGAGAGAGAGAGAGAGAGAGAGAGAGAGAAGTTTGGAAAGAGACGGAGGTGGGTTGTTAATTTTATGAGAGAAATTTTAAAAAGCTTTTATTGCGGTTAATAAAAAGACTGGGTGTGTTTTGTTTAATACCGATTGTTATAGCCTGAGTGACCTAAATCAGGACTCGAATCATTTTGAAAGAATTAATAAGTTTTTTTATAATATCGTTCATTTGTTAATTTAGCAATAAAGATTTGTGACGTATGAATTTTTCAATAAAAAATGTTTCAAAGGCATCCAAAATACTTCAGATAAAATCAATCGATCATCGCTTATGATCGATCGTTTGTCAATATTTTTATTGTATTTACTGTTGAAAATTAATCCTAGCCCCTCATATTATCTTCCAATAATATGCACACACCCGCGTGTTTGTCGAGACGGTAGCACACTTCTTGCGTGTGTGTGTGTGTGTGTGTGTGTGTGTGTGTGTGTGTGTGTGTGTGTGTGTGTGTGTGTGTGTGTATAAAAATAAATAAACAAATATTCATAGAAAAAATCCAATATTTATACGTACAGCTCTCGCGATATTTCCACAATCTTATCTACTATATACACCGGGCGTAGACGAAAAAATGCAAACTTTGTTTCAATCGCTCGTCTAGTCCAATGCACAAACATCATTCGCACACAATAGTCTTTTTACCATTAAGAATAAATCAAATTACTCAAATATACGCAGCACTATCACCCTTACGCTTCAAGATTTATAAATCAACAGCCTCGAAACGAGTAAACAGGGAGAAAGAGAGAAGGCGCGACCCGATTGTTTACCACAAGCGAGTCTAAAATAATAGCAGCAGCGCGGCTATACGAGTGCAAGTGTCCGCGCGTGCCGTTGTCCCTACATTAGCAGCCACGAGGAGTCATACGATTTCTCGAGCCACTTGTTTTTCGTCTCGCTCTAGATTTATAGTCAGGTACACACACGTGGTCCCGCCGCGCCTCTTATTCTCAAACTGTTGTTCCGAAAATTCCACTCCTATTATGCATGATGTTTATGCGCGAGTATATAGCATAAAGATTCTGTGAGTGATACGTTGTTGATTTTCCCGAGATATAGGTGCATGTAACTATGCAAAATCAGATGCATCCAATTACCTGCGCGATACTGAATAATGAGGTGGTGTGACGATGGGGGAGGAAAAAATGGGAAAAAATTAGACAAGTTTTTTTGCGTTTGGTTACGCAAGGTGCCGGAGGCAGGAATTTTACATCACGAGAGGATTATTTAATTATATAGGAGGTGCGCGGTGTTGCTCAATGAGGTCTGTGTTTAGAACGGCAAAAGCTACAGAGTATCGGCGATGCTGTTGTAGACTGTCCCGTGTTTGTTTTGCGCTTGTGTGGTATAAATAAACTAATTATTTAGAAAGTAAAATTTAGCTACCACAATAAATTGGCGTGTTATTGTAGTCGAAAATTTCGCTGAAACAAAAAACTTCCCTTTGCTAAAAATAGTATATTCCTTTCGAATTGCTCGATAATTGTCGTTTTAAGAAATGTTTCTATTAACTTATTTATAATTCCTCGAACTCATTACCGCAAAAACCTTTCATGTGCCATTACACGCTGCCACCAACGTTTTCCAACGTCCTACCGCAAAAAAATCAATTTCACAAGGCGCCGCCTAGACGAAACAAGCTTAACTCTTCGTTTTTATTTTTTTCCGCCTGGAAAAAGATCTTACCCGAAAAAAATAAATTCATCTCATATCGTATAGACATTTCAGCTTCACGTTTCGCTGCTACAATAATCCCTGGAAGAGCGCGCCCGGTTTTAGAAACCTGCGAAATCGCTGTGGCTAAATATAGACTCCGAACCCGTATAGAAAGGATCGCGCGCTCACGAGAAAGAGGGAGAGAAGCAACAAGAATAAGTCACGAGCACGCGCAGAATTTTTTTCTCCGACACCGGCCCTCCCTCTCTCTCTCTCTCTCCCTCTCTCTCTCTCTCCCTGCATGTATGCCTATCCACGCTTCCGACTTAAAGCGATCTGGAGAGGCACGAGACCCGCGTGTTGTACTTATACATGCGCGCTGCGGAACCGGTTTTGCGTGTATGCGACTAGTACTCGGCGTGTCTCCCACTCTTTCCCTTTTCCGTTGCCTCCTCCTTGCGTATACGTATATGTGCAGTGCGTGCTTGAAGATAATAATAACTCGTGATAAGATGCTCGAGCGAACGAGCAAGTTTTCTCGGGGGAGAGGGAGAGATGAACTTCTCCTTGCCAACAGTCTCGCGGGTTGATCGTGAGACGAATTTTGCATGGCGTAGCGTTAAATCAGATCGAGTTTATCCATTCCATGAATAAAAAGACACAGAGTAAGCATGGATATAGCACCACTATTATGGCTGTTCGCACTTTTTGAAGTAAATATTATCGAATGGCTTTGTCGAACGAAAAATTGGCAAAACACGCGTCTCGAGATATATATATATATATATATATGTGTGTGTGTGTGTGTGTGTGTGTGTGTGTGTGTGTGTGTGTGTGTGTGTGTGTGTGTGTGTGTGTGTGTGTGTGTGTGTGTGTGTGTGTGTGTGTGTGTGTGTGTGTGTGTGTGTGTGTGTGTGTGTGTGTGTGTGTGTGTGTGTGTGTGTGTGTGTGTGTGTGTGAAGAATTAGTTTCGTATCGCGCAAAGCTCGCCTGACTGGTTTCTGCCTGACATAAACACATTTTTACGCATTGAGTAATCGATCGATAACATCTGAAACGCAAAAAGGTAATTGGTTCCGAGCGATTATTGGATACTGCGACGCAAAAAAATACTCCGTAAATATGTTCTGTGTTTGGCGAGCGAAGTCTTATTTGCTGCTCTCGTACGGGTTCGGTCGAAGCACCTGGCGCGGTGGTATCGAGTTTATTGCTCTTTCAACCAAAGAATTTTTCAAAGTCGCAGTATTTTGCGCTATAGCTTAGTATCGAGTTACCCGGAATCATCATATCTACATATTGCTTACAATTTTCACCGGGTTTTTACGAAATTGTCAAATACCTGCTTTGTACGGCTCTAAATAGTTCACTGAACTGTCACCCTGAAACTTTGTTTTTCTGTCTCCAAATCTTAATTAAACTGAGGCAAGAATTGCTTTTTCCATCGGTTTTCACGCGTCCAATGATAATCGTTCTAAACCTCTCTACGCGCAGTAAAAAAAAAAATATATATATATATATATAAAGGAAGCCTGCTGCGACGGAATCTGTTTACATGCTGCTCAAAGGCTTTTTATCTCGTGTGACTAAATAGCCTATACATTACAGCGTGAATCGTTACGAAATTGTCAATGGGTCGTAAAGAAGAAAAAAAAATATGTTATGAATCAGGCATGGTAAATAGAGCTCGGAATAGATTTGCCACGACTAAGCGGGCGCTCACAATCGCCGATTGACAACTCAGCAGGCAGGACAAAAAAGCAAACGCAGCTGGAGTACAGCAACTACCTATAGAGAGCTGAAATTCGTCCGTGACGAAAATATTTCCCTCGCGCATGTGATGTTTAATGCGTCTTTTAATCGCACATCACACACTTGTGTGCATGTATTGTTTCCTGTTCGCTGAGTCCTCTGGTATACTCGAATACTTTGCTAATGACATTCCTTTCTGGGCAGATCATCGAAATTCTTTTACAATTTTATTATCTTTGTATAATCCCCGAAACACCTGATTTGATAATGCCAAATATTAAATAACATTGTATTAACAGTAATAGTAATTCCTAAAAAAATAATTTTTTTCCATTATTTACAAAAATATATTACAGATACCACCTGGACTCGTATACTTTTCCCACAATTATACCACTGACTCAGGTTTAAAACGCCATGTCGAGTAATGTACAATGAGAAAATTTTCCGATTTTTTAACCTTGACCGCGCCCAAAGCGGCGATTTTACCAACCACGGCTCGCACGTGTGCGCTACCAAATATGCTCTCAGTTCGCGCCCGCGCGCCGAGAATAAAAGGGTCTACGTGGTCGGACGCACGTACGTGTGCATGCCCACCTTACCGCATGTATGTATGGCCGAATCCATCTCAAATCGAACAGCCAGAGTATACCTACCACACCGATCATTTTAGAATCAAAGTATTGCTGTTCTTCTCGAAAAATGATTCGATACGTATTTTTTCATTTTTCGATCGCACTAAAATGACATCCGGTTTGCAATGTCAAAAATTTTTTACAAAATCCTAACTTTCAAATTTTATTTTTCAAGGTCATTTTCAAACAGCTGCCAATTTACGAGTTTTTTAAGTTTTTGAGCAAACTATACGCGATCTTACTCAGATTAGCGCCTTCTTTCATGTCCTGCATGACATTTGCATAAAAATAAAAAACTGCATAAGTTATGCAGTTTTTACTAAAAAATGCACTTTTTTGAAAATAGTATATTTATGCACCAAGGGAGGAAAAAACTTAGACAGTTTGGAAAAAACAGTTGGAAAAAACTTGGACTGGCCAATTTTACTCCCGTGGAGCGTATACTATTTTTTTGCCAACCTTCGCGATCGGGCGCCGGGAGCGATAGTGGTACTTTCGACCCGCTAGGCAAAAAATGCATTTTTTCAAAAACCCCATTTTTTTTTTTTTTTAAGAAACTTTAGATGAAGATAGGGGGTGTTAATACCTACCAAATCGTGTGTGTCGGATATTGTATTTTTGCCCATAGAATGAGAAAAAAAATAAAATAAAATGGAATAAAATTTTCATTTATTACGATGGTAGTCAATAATAATCAATATAAACGAATGTTTGTACATATCTAAGTAATATACATATACACATTCGTACTTACACGCTATAGCTGTTTTTCATTTTTTCATTTTCAATTTTCTGTATTTTTTATTTTTATGATTACCTTTGTTTTTATTTTGTTTTGTTTTAACTTTTGTTAGTAAATGATTGACAGTTTTTGCTGTACAACAATGTGTTTTATTATTACATGTTTCTTTAACCCATAAATGAGTTTTTTGAATTCCAGGATACTTTGGAGTTGTAAGCCAATCGACATTTTTTGCTTTTCTGAATTGTTCTATTTCAACATCTTGTAAATGTATAATTTTAATTGCATCAGTATATTTTTGAACGTGCTCTACGAAATCATTAGCATTTTGAATAAATTTTTCGTGGGACTCTCGAAGATTATGTCAAGTAAAAAAAAGACTCACATCATTTAGTTCTTCAAATAGACTTCGCTGAAAACTGGGCTGTGATTCAAGGAAATCATTGGGTTAATGATCAAATTTCTATTTTCACAGCAGTGTCTTATCAAGGGGATTAGACACAAAGTTTCGCAGTTATAAGTGATGACCGAAAACATGATTCAGCGTATGCTTTGCTAGCAGTAGAAAAAATTATAACTTACTTAAAAGAAAATTGTTGTGATTCAATAAACAAAATTACCATTATATCAGACGGCGCCGCTAGCCACTTTAAAAATCGATTTCAATTATATGAAATAAAACGAGCACCATATGATATAAAATGGTTGTTCTCTGCTACTGGGCACGGCAAAGGAGCTGTAGATGGTGTGGGTGGACTTACAAAGCATTATGCTACTTCACATAATCTTCGAGAGTCCCACGAAAAATCTATTCAAAATGCTAATGATTTCGTAGAGCACGTTCAAAAATATACTGATGCAATTAAAATAATACATTTACAAGATGTTGAAATAGAACAATTCAGAAAAGCAAAAAATATTGATTGGCTTACAACTCCAAAGTATCCTAGAATTCAAAAAACTCATTTATGGGTTAAAGAAACATGTAATAATAAAACACGTTGTTGTACAGCAAAAACGCCGATCATTTACTAACAAAAGTTAAAACAAAACAAAATAAAAACAAAGGTAGTCATAAAAACAAAAAATACAGAAAATTGAAAATGAAAAAATGAAATACAGCTATAGAGTGTAAGTACGAATGTGTATATGTATATTACTTAGATATGTACAATCCGATGCACACGATTTGGTAGGTATTAACACCCCCTATATTCATCTAAATTTTCATAAAAAAACATGGGGTTTTTGAAAAAAATGAATTTTTCCAAAAAGTGCATTTTTTAGTAAAACCTGCATAACTTATGCATTTTTTTATTTTTATGCAAATGTAATGCAGAACATGAAAGAAGGCGCTAATCTGAGTATGATTGCGAATAGTTTGCTCAAAAACTTAAAAAACTCGTAAATTGGCAGCTGTTTGAAAATGACATTGAAAAATAAAATTTGAAAGTTAGGATTTTGTAAAAAATTTGTGACATTGCCAACCGGATGTCATTTTAGTGCAATTGAAATATGAAAAAATACGTGTCGAATCATTTTTCGAGAAGAACAGCAATACTTTGATTCCAAAATGATCGGTGTGGTAGGCATACTCTGGCTGTTCGATTTGAGATGGATTCTTCCGTATATAATGTATACGATGCATCCCATCGCAAAGAAAACTATCTTGTTGCGTGCGTCTCTAAGACGATACTCTCGCGACCTTTCTGCGGTTTTCGTTATTCCCGCGCTAGTATAGTACAGTGTATCGACTAGTATTATGTTGCGGGTGGCCTTCTATTGCGTCTTTATGTAATCGTACGCTCGAAGAGGCAATTTTTTTCGATTAACTCATGCGTGCGCGATTCATCGCTAATGCCGCGAGATATTACAATCTTTTTTCTCCCATCTCTTGTAAGTTCGTTGCGGCGAGCGAATTGATTGCGCGTGCTGCGCAGGAGTATATGATCAGGTATTCTCCATTACTCTGATGCTGATCGATGGCCTTGATCACAGTTTGGTGGGATATAATGTGCACGCAAAGATACGCTTAAATGCTGTTTTTGTTTTTGTCTGCAAGAAGAAACGTGGAATATACATATTATCATAATATCGTGTTTCGATTTTTGTTTTTTTATCATTCGAATGGAAACAAATAATATATACACGAGGGGGGGGGGGTCCAAAGTTTAGACGATCCACTTTAGAATTGAAGTCAACTATAGACGTTCTCCATTCCGACATAAGCTACTGCAGATTGTGCAATATTTCGAAATTTCAAATTACGAAAATAATATTGTCGAATGTAACAATTCACCTACTATCCAAAACATCGAATTTCATTAATAAAATTTTAATAAGGATATAATAAAGATATTTGGAGATAAACCATTAGAAGCAAGTTATATTCGTTTTAAAATAGTATTGATGAAATTCGATGTTTTGGACAGTAGGTGAATTTGTACAATCTGCAGTAGCTTATGTCGGAATGGAGAACGTCTAGTTGACTTCAATTCTAAAGTGGATCGTCTAAACTTTGGACCCCTCCCCCCATATATGCTATAAAATTGAGTGTATAGATGTAGTTGTAGGTGGATACGTTAATTCAAAATTAAACATTGTATTTAGAAAAGTCGATATTACTGCAGTGCGGGATAGCAAGATAATTTCCGTATACGTTGGGTGTTAGGGTATCGAACGCGAAAGTTCTCAAATTACTATATGGACGTTAAAAAACTGACCTTGCATCATCTTGAAACAAGGTGTACGGCATTCCTTTCAGCTTAGATTGAACCGATATGAATTTGAAATAAAAAGTAAAGTATAATATAAAACGTGCAAAACGGTAAAAATAAAAATAATAAAATACTATTAATAATTATAATTTATAATTATATTTTATATAATTATAAATTATATATTGAGGGTACTTAACCTTAACTTGTACAAGTGAAAAATGGTCATGTTATAAGAGAGGTTACCATAAAACTTGAACTATCTTTGTCTACAATATTTAATCGTCTAGATCAGTTGTTTTACATGATCACACTGAAAGTCACATGTAACCCTTAACTTCTGTATAGATATAATATGTATTGCTTACTCAAGGAACAGAACTAACAAGGAGAGTGCGAAATATCTTGTATTAGAGTAAAAAATATTGAACCCCTGTTCCAGGATTTATTCTTTTAGGCCTTTTTTCTCGAGTTCTCGAGATATGTACCATGTTATCTTAAAAATGCGTTATTTTGCTAAAAAATTATGTGTCTTCTATTTTATATAACTCTGCAAGTATTCTCGTTACGAAAATGAGCGAAAAAAATTATAAAAGTAGGCAAAACAAGCTTTATTTTAAGTACTGTTTCGACTAAAAATATCGATTTTTCAGAAAGTTATGAGAAATCAAAGTGTAAAAAAATGATTGAAAATTTCCCCTTTTTTAAAGAATTTTAAGGGTGCTATATTTTCAATAATTTTTTTTACACTATCCTTGATTTCTCACAACTTTCTGAAAAATCGGTATTTTTAGTCGAAACAGTGCTTAAAATAAAGCTTGTTTTGTCTACTTTTATAATTTTTTCCGCTCATTTTTGTAACGGGAATACTTGGAGAGTTACATACAATAGAAGAGACATCATTTTTTAACAAAATAATGAATTTTTAAGATAACATGGCACATATCTCGAGAAAAAAGGCCTATGAGAATAAATTCTGGAACAGGAATTCAATATTTTTTACTCCAAAAAAAAGATATTTCAATTTGGTACAAATCCGTGACCCAAAGGTTGCGCACTCTCCTTGTAAGTTAAATGTTCTTGGTATTTCATCGTAAATATTTTTTTGTACCGTAAGCACGATTTTCGCGTTTTTTGAACCTATTAATAGAGCCGAAAGCGACCGCTAAAACTGAAAAGCGCCCGCTGCTCGCCGTAGCGGGCGGTAAAAATCGGAAAGTGCCCGCTGCTCGCAGTAGTGGGCGGTAAGAATCGAAAAGCGCCCGCTGCTCGCAGTAGCGGGTGGTAAAAAATCGAAAAGCGCCGGCTGTTGTTTTTGAATGGAGTTTTCAAGATTGTTTAAGAAAATCATCGATATTTTGAAAACACGCAGAAATCTATACTTGCGGTACAAAAAATATGGTGTGCACCAAGGGCTAAGTGGGTTTTTTGACCTCGTGTGGTCAAATTTTGACTCGTCTTCGATTCGCAAACGCACTCGCTTCGGCTCGTGCTAGCTCACCTTCGACTCGTACTGGAACCCCACACTCGGTCTAAAAAGACCCACTTTACGCCCTTGGCATACAATATACTATTAAACAGTTTAAGGAGGTTCGGGGGTTTGATTGACGTCAACTTAAAGAATTTTTTACAATGATTTTTACACATACCATGATACAAGCAACAACATACATTGAAAGTAGAAGTGTTAAGATGACGAAAAAGAATGTTTTAACAACATTCAAAACTCCCGAACCTCCTTAAAATATAAAAAGAATTGTTTCCTTATTATAAATGATAACCTGATAATAGAATTGCAATTGTATCGTGAATAGATCACTTAACAGAGGAATAAATAAAACGTACTTCAAATAAAAATGGCTCCAGGGTGAAACAAAGGTATTTGCAGAATTAGAATATATGAGAACATCGGTAAAAATAACATTTATCTCTGATTTAATCCGCGCGAATGATCGATAAATGTAATCCAATTAATTTAATATTCATTTTTTTTAATTTAGTTATAACCTATCAGTTAATCAATTAATGCCATCACGTCAAATTAATTGTGCAAAATTATTTCAAACCAGATAATCAATATTGATAGATCTTGATTGATATACGCTTATGGTATGATAAATCAAGAGTGGATTTTATCATTGTAGATTTTTATCTGCAACAATGTAAAATTTTCAAATAAAAAAATGTTTGAATAACTGGGTAATGCAACTATGAAACGCAATAAATGAAGTGATTGCACCAGAAAATGTATTAAATTATTGTTACAACGATTTTATTTGCAAAAGCTAAATGATTTTTAGCTTTATGTTACTCATTAAAAAGACTGATTCTGACCCACACAAGAGTAATAGATAATTAAAGATAAATTTAAAAATCATTAAAAGAACTTTATCAATAAAGTAACACATATCTTGTTCTGTTGATAAAATTGTACTTCTTAATGTATACAAGGAAACAATGAAGTTTTACTCAAAATATCCGAGTTGACTACTGATAAGTCGTCTATTATCAGTATTAATTTACGGACTAACTTCTCCTCTCATTTTGTCGAAAAAATAGCATGCAGATGGAATATTCACAGAAATAATAGAGTTTATTGTGCACACACGCATTATCTTTACGCTTATCATGATATAATAAAGAGGTAAAGTACATCGTCGGATAAAATTCACATAGCCAGTAGCATCGAGATTAAATTCTCATTTATACGTCGCTTCTCGTTATCACCTCAAACACATACGCTATTCAATCAAGTTTTGCCAATAATAATCAGCTCTCCACTTGATTTCTCGCCGATAATGACAAACGCTAATGAGGCGATAAAAGATCGATAGCACCCGGGTCGACCGTCTGCTTCGTGTGCCACATGAGCGAACGCTGCCGCAATTTACTTTACGAGTACGAGTACCTAATCGTGAAGTGCGTTGAAAAATTTATTTGCGCGTGAGATAGAATGTAGATCTTTTATGAGCAGCCATATGTGTATTCTTTTTTTTTAAGCTCTTTAATTTCTTTATAACTCTTGGTGTCCTCGTTCATTTCGCTTATCTTATCGTCTCATTGAATAGATCATTATGGTTTTACATATTCGTACGTGAATTTTTACCGTTTATCATTGCAAAGATCGTCGAATAATAAATGGGCACTTTGTATGCTTTGCAGGAAAGCCTTGGGGGAAATTCGCGCACTGCGATGCTGGGAACAGTTTCACCGGCAAATATTCACCTGGAGGAGACCTTGGCTACCCTTCGCTATGCATGCCAAGCTCGAGCCATTGTGAATCGAGTCCGAATCAATGAGGAACCCCATGATAGATTGATAAGGTATTTGAACAATTGTTTTTCGATGGACTGAAATAAAATCTTATCGATTATTTAATGCAACTAGCTACACTCAACGCGGTTCGCGCGTATTATTTATTTTTTTTATTTGCTTATTTATTTTTTTACTTATTTTTTGTTTGAGATTATAAACGTGATCAAGTTAGTTTCAATGTAAAAGTTTGTTTCAATCAGTTTAAATTCAATAATAATAACATAAATTTGATAAATAAAATGAAATTTTTTCTTATACTATTTTAATTATTCAGTTTGAAATACTTAACTCAAGAATTCAATCTTGAAAATTCAAACATAGTAGATTTTAGCGCCTATTCTATATAAACCAATCAAATGAGTTGCAACAACCAATCAAAATAGTCTTATTGTGATGAAAGATTTCATACATCACTTTTTTAAGAGAGGATTCAATTTTAAATACTTAAACTCAAGAATTCAATCTTGAAAATTCAAACATAATAGATTTTGGCGCCTATTCTATATAGACCAATCAAATGAGTCTAAAAGAACCAATCAAAACACCCTTATTGTGATGACAGATTTCATACATCACTTTTTTAAGAGAGGACTTTTTTAAGAGAGGATATGAAAAGAATTTAAAATTATTGTACAATATCAAAGGAAACTGAGAAGATCGATATACCTGTGCTGCATATTTGTTTGCTTACGTTCATATGGTGGCACACGTGTGAGCTGATTGTTCTTCAACTCTTTCATGTGTTTTTATTATCAACTTTTATGAACACACTTTCCAACCTGTTATTTTATATAAGCATAACAACGAATAAAGCACTAAGTCTGTTTTTCTTTTACAAAGCAAATAAGCAATTAAATTACTGTCTGCTTGATGCATATTATTATTAAAACGCGCTTAAAATTCACGTTTTTATT
This sequence comes from Torymus aiolomorphi, assembly GCA_036365515.1. Lineage (NCBI taxonomy): Eukaryota > Metazoa > Arthropoda > Insecta > Hymenoptera > Torymidae > Torymus > Torymus aiolomorphi. The sequence goes on from CM070873.1 coordinate 260,513,266, forward strand.
AGTAAAAAGTTTTCTCTGAAATTGAAATGTGTTTAACCTGAAGCATTGACCTCATAATTTCTTATATACACGTTTTGTTATAATAGTTCTAAGAATTTGAGGTTAATATACCGTTTCCCTTTTTATTACGCTTTTTACTTTTTTGTTTCTTCTTAAGTTATGTCAAGGTAATATTGTATACGGAAATTATTACCATATAGACGATATAGAAAAACATACTTTTTCCAGTCAGTCTATGTAACTCTTCAAAATTCAAAAACATTTTTCTCAAAATATAAAGCATCACTGTTATTACGTACATGAGTATTTTTAAATGATAATTTTTCAATAATAATTTTCTCAGCTTGCGATCTATTGGTATGAGTAACCGGTTCCCGTGTTTATCTAATGATCAACGCATGCAATAAATGTCATAGTAATATACATTTTCTTCTATAATATTAGTACTAGTCATTATCAGAAAATGAGAAATTCATTGACTTAAAATGTTTGCTATTTTTTTGTATTCCCAGATGTTAGATTAATAAAAATATATAAGAATAGTATGCCTTTTATTAAAGATAATGTAATATAAAAAATTTGGATATATAAAAGCGGTTTAAAAACGCAGTAAATATTTCAAAATATTGGACACCCATTTCAATGTATAAAGAGCGCGGTAGACCCTTAGGCTTCTTCTACATACTTGCCATCGGAACGCTCCCGTGCTCCTTGATATAAAAGAATAGACACTGAATATATTGAATACAATTTTAATAGGAAAACAAATTTTATTACTTACAATAAAAAGAAAAAATCAAAAAATCAGATGGTATTTATTATTTAGTGTTAATTAATAATAAAATTAATTTTTTTCTATTTAAAATTTTATTCTATTTTGACAATAACATTCGGTAGACAATTGAAAGCGGAAGTTAACCGTCTAAAAAGCATGCTCGATGGATACGAGAAACAAGTGAAACTGACTCCGCGCAAGCTGTTGGACACTATTGAAACTGGGTCAGTTAATTCTAACGAAAAACAAAAAGAAATTGATCAGTTAAAGGATCAACTGAAGAAGATGGACGAACAACTTATCGTCACTCAAAAGTAAGTTTGAAATATATCGTCGTTCTTTTGTCTCCCGTGTACGAAGCAATTTTGTTTTCTCAAATGTAAATTATACTTACATTAGAAACAACTGATAAAGTTAATTTTTGAATAAACATTACGCATTTTCTTAAGAAAACAAAAGGGTAATAAAATGTTAAAATTCTTTTAGAAATTTATGAAAAAAATGCTTATTTTAACAAAGTCAACGCATGAGCAAGGTAATGATTCATTGTGGATTATTACTGCAATATAGTTTGTATATTATCAGAGGTATTGTACAATATTACGATTATTTTAACTTTTGGTTTATCAAACACAATAAAAATTTTAGTTACTGTTACATCGGGACCATATGTATGATTCCTTCAGCAAATGCGGCAAATTTACTTTACAACCTATTTTCCTTTTTTTTTCTTATAGAATAATCTAAAAAGCATCAAATAGCTCTGTTTAATTACTTTCTGATTTAATTTGACTGACATAGTTTATTTCCTCATTGCAAACACATGACGGAAAAATTAAGTCCAGTCCGTTATCCTTAAACACACACCCAATTGTCTTGAAGTCCATCACGTTCGTCCGACAATCGTATCCTGAAGAATTGAAGTTTTCACGTAATTCCCCCCTATAAGATAACTCGACAACGACATCTCAGACAGACAAGAGAGCGAAGGAGATACTTACAGAGTGACTTCGTACTCGACGCAAATCCTAATCCGTCAGCAATATTTTCGCCCACTTTAAGGTCCTGGGAGGAGAAGCTACGCGAGGCCCAGGAGAAGAAGGACACAGAACTCGCCTATCTCCGTCGATGCGGTATTGCCGTTGAGCTGGATTTCCGGGAGAAACCCGACCAGCCGTGTCTCGTCAATCTTGCCGCGGATCCGATGCTGTCCGGTACACTATTGTATCTCATTCCTCCAGGTTGCGTGCGGGTGGGCAGGGCGCCGAGGTTTGGAACACCCTCCAGTAAGGTCGACATCTGCCTGGACGGTCCATTGATCAAAAAGCTACACTGGTTAGTGAGAAAGTGTAGCCGACGCTTGGAGTGAAGAGTGTGCATGGATTTTTCGTTTGGTTTTATTCGTTTTATTAATATTGATGATTTTATTTGGTCTGGAGAGAGCAGAGGTTCGCTTGTTTTGGATTGTGTGGAGGAGAGGTGAAGGAGATGGCAAAGGATGATTTTTATATATTACGTTATCTGCAATACTTACTAAGTACACTAAATAGTTGGACAAACGCCATTACATCGATGACATTTTTTGTCGTTTAGAACGAAATAATTCGGTTTTTAATTAGTGGTAATATTTTATTATTTCGACTTATAGTATTGTAAAGTTAACATCAGTTATTAAAATTTGTGAAAGACATAAACAATCTATTAGATCTCTTTCGCGAAAATAATTTTCTATATTTAAAAAAAAATTTTAAGTTCCAGATATTTTATTATTCAGATTTTTCCTAACATAATAATTATGTTTTGAAACACTGTACGCAATTATTTCTTGAATATATCTTCTTATATTCAATCGCTGTATAAAAGATAAATTTTAATAATCACCGAATATTCGAGATTCGTGATCCGAACTACATATATAATTAAGGTTGTACTGGCTATAAGACGAAAATAGTGACAATTTGAATTTAACATTAGCTTTATGAGAATTTGCAAAATTAGCAACTAAATTAAAAAAAAAACAGATACCATAGTGTCATAGCTTTGAAAATTCGTGTAATCGTCAATATATGTTTAACATAAAAACTGTGAAATAAGACGTGTACAGTCATACCAAAAAGTAAAAAAAAAATGAGGATTAAAATATTCTAAAATCGATGTAAAATTTTCTTTATAAAAAACATTTTACTTACTTTTTTCCTCTTAGTACTGTAGAATATTACTGTTTTTGACGAATTATACGACCAAAATATTTGTCTTAAATTTTTGAATGAGACCTTACGGCCAATACAATCTTAAGCTGAAATCAAGATTGCGATTGTATTTTGCAATCTCATTATTCTTTATTTTTATAGAATCTTCTAGATGAAGTTAAAAGTACATAATAAGCAAATAACATTTAAAGAATGTAGAAATGACTACTTGAAAATGAGTTCAAATGATACGTAATCTTTATTAACAATATATCATTACACTGCTAATCAGACAAACGTGATTAATAAGTAATTCTGTGATTTGAAGTATTATTTAATATTTTCTTTTATGTAAAAGTGACATCAAGATTTTTTTGTTTCTATCAAAAGTGATTAGTTACTCATGTTTTTCATTTATTTAATATCGATTGCAGAGAGTTCATTAGTTTTTTATCATTTAATTTTTTACACCATTAAGAAATACTTATAAACTTTTGATGAATAAGTAAAACGTTTTTTCCAATTACTATTTATTTAACTTTAAACTTTAAAGTTATCCTTTTTTGATGTTATAACAACATTCGACGGTTTATTTAAATTGTAGGTCTATTATTCGAAAATATTTTTTTTCTTATACGTTGTATTATCGTTACTTGATGCCCAGAAAAAGAATGAGCTTTTAATTCAAGCTACTTGTCAATAAACATTTTCCATGACATAAGGATATATTTATCTACACATATATAAGGTTTATATTTCATATTAATTTAACAAACCTACAAAATATTATTTTCGGTTTATGATAATAAATTATTAACATTCAAAATAACTCGCTACTATACTAATTAACAAGAACCCATTTTAACTTTATGTCTATTATCAATGATTTCTTACAAAATTGATTTTTTTACAGCACTATTGAAAATAACCATGGAAAATTGAATTTTTACCCAGAAAAAGATGGCGAAAATTTCGTAAATGGAGAGGTAAATTTTCATTTCTTTTATTTTTTTTTAATGATGAAAAAAATTAAGTTCTAAAATAACTTGTAATTTTGCAGTTAATACACGGGAAAGTTCGTTTGAAGCATGGAGATCGTTTAGTTATTGGTGGAAATCATTACTTCAAAGTCTGTAATCTGCAAGATGATCAGGATGGTACCCAATTGTCAGTACAACCAATAGATTTTGATTATGCTTATCAAGAAATACTTCGTATTCAAGAAGAAAAGTATGTTAATAGATCTTTAATAAAAAAAATCTTTAATTTTTTTATTTGAGTTTTAAACTTAAAAATGTATTTATTTTAGATTGAGAGTAGAGCTAGAAGAATCAAAGCAGAAAGCCATGAAAGAACTTGAGAATGCAAAAAGAGAAGTCGAAATACAACTAGATTCTCAAAAATCTGCCTACGAGTGCGAAATAAAACAGTTGGGTTCTAATCTTGAGCAGCATAAGATGGCATTAGAAGAAATGAATCGCAAGAAGAACGAACTTGAGCGTGAGAAGGACTTACTTGCTAGTGAGGTTGAAACTAATAATAAAATAAGAAGACTTGAAATTGAAGACTCGGAAATAAATATCACTCCGTATAAATCAAATTTTCTTCAAGAACTAGAAGAAATATTGAACGAAACTACCGCTGGCATTGGAACTGCTTTATCCGTTAAAACGAGCATCGATGCTATGAAGACGGGCGGTGTTAGCCTTCATGAAATCCAGTTATTAGTTAGAGAAGCGACAGAAACATGCAGAGAAGTTGGCGTAAATTATGTAAGTAATATTTTTACTTCCTTCCTCATAAAATCTTGTTTCTAAGAAAATATTGATTTCTAACGTGAAAAATAATTAAATTATACAGGAATTTCATCAACAACAAATAGTGGTAGACAAAGGCTTGCAGCCAGTAATTCGGGTGCGCGACAAAGATAACATGATCGAGAGTCTCTGGCAGCCTATGCGTTTTCTCGAGTGGATTCACAAACTGCGAGACCACGAACTTGAGCACTCCATAAGAGACTTGCAAGATTCCGACGACAAATGGGAGCCGTTCGAGGACAGCAACATAGTGCCCGATTCGTTGTACTGCAGTCGTATATCGGTAAACATGACACCCGTGAAAAAGCAGTTGAACGAGAGCCTGAGTCAATTTTCTATCGATGCATCATTCCTGGACGGTTCGTTTGCCGATCAAACTTCCGAGTCGGTTATACAAAAACGTCGCGACGACATTCATCAGTGCTTGATCCAAATGGATCTAGCATCAAAGACTCTGAAAGGTCTCTGCCACCAGTACGAGTCGCGCGAAGTAAGCGGTAAAGTCACCCAGGCCTTGGATAAGGTGAACGCGATAATGCAGCAGCTGAAGAATACGTTGGAGGAGAAGTCCGCGCCGGAGAGCAGCAGCGTCGGGAGCGCCGCGTCCAACGTCAGCGATCACGATAACACTGTCATTGAGAATTCCGTTATTGATGAAACTGCCGAGGAGCCCTTAGCCCCGGTCAAGAAATATTTTCCCATCAGCTTTGCCTCACCCGCAAAGTCTAATCTGCGAAACACATGCCCATTTCTCAAGAATGATAATGCCGCAAGGTCTGTCAGATTCAACTTTAAATGATAACACGGAGATTAAGAATTTATAGTTGTTCGATTACAAATGTAAAAAAATATAGTGTTTGTCTTGAACTTAACTGCGAACGTTCGTATGACGAGAGAATGTATGTAAAAATGCGCAACGATTATTGAAGGAAAGTTTCATTTTTACTTTTAAATATAGAACATAAGCGTTTAAGTATATTTAATAACAACAAAGATGCCATTACATTTAATTTTAGTATAGGATTATTGTATTTCAACGTATACTTTGATATAACAGATTTTGACTGAGAGAAGTAAAAAATGTAATTGCAATATTTTGTATTACGAATTTAAATTTTTCGTATGTTTTTATATCTTTATTTATAAGAATGTTTTCACGTATTGGTTACGACCGATTACAATCAGTCGTTACAAAAATAGGTTGCATGAAGTCACGTACTTAAAATCAGTAACTATTAATATCGCGTTTAAGAATATTTTATACGAATACTATGTTTAATAAATAAATAATAATTTATTATTAAAATGCTAAATTTATTTAATTTTTTTTACTGTAAGACAAAATTTAAATTTAACTCATTTCATTATTATGTACCGATGTTTAATGAAACTCAAATCGTCAGAATGATAAATTAAAAATATATACTCTACAAAAATAATAACAGAAATATCAACTTAAAAACATTTTATATGCACTTATATAAAAGGTATATTTCAATGTTTAAAAAATTTATTACATTTCATTCAATCAAAGTAATCTTCTATATCGATGTCTGGATTTAATAAATCCGCTCCATATGCACTTAAATCTAATTGATCTAGTATTAAATTTTCACACATCTCTTCTAAATCTGTATCCCCAATGAGAACGGCTCCATGTAGTTTACCATCAACAAGTATGAGTTTTATGTACTCTAGTCCTTTAGTTACTCTCAATAATATTTCATAGTTATTTTCCAATTTTTGTCCATTGTATAATCCTAATAGCACGACTTTGTAGCCAAAAAATTTTGTGACATGTGTAAAAAGCTCAAAACAAAAATCTTGAAGGAACTCTTCATTTTTCAAAGTGGAGACCATAGATTTTGCAGCATAACGACCCATTTGATGCGCTTGTGTCCAGAGTCTCATTTGGAACCAGTGTTGAGCAACGTCCCAACCTGCTGTACAAACATCTCCTGCAGCAAAAACTTCTTTTTCAGAAGTTTCTAATTTCCAATCAACTACATAGCCGCCATCTGTTCCTTTATTGAGACACTCTAGTCCAGTTAAATTACTATTTGGTACAACTCCGGTCGCAGAAATAATAAGATCACATCCTATAATCTTCCCATTAGTTAATTTCATGTAAATTGGCCATTCTTCTTTTTCTTTGTTTATTATTTCTGAAGGATCCATGATTTGAAGAATCTCACACTGATACTCAATTTCAACAGAGGATAAAGCATTATTATTTTTAAGTTTGAAATTATCGTGCCAGTCTGGTCCAAGTGCTGGTCCTCCTTTGTTTGTTTTACCACTTGTAATGGTATACTTCATTCTTTTTATAGGTTGTTTTTCTGTATTTGAATCTTTTTTCAGTAATTTGTCTTGAAAAAATTCTGCAGCTCCAGGATCTACAAACGTTGCAGAAATATGCTTATCTTTTATTACCCATACAACATCAACTCCATTGATTTCATGAACAAGTTCAGTTGCTATTCCTCCATTACCAATCACTGCAATTTTTTTAGAACCTTTCAATTTCTCTAAGAACTTTTCAACTGATTCAGTATCACGAATTCCAACAACTCTACTGTTATCTTCACAAATCAATCTAGGTTGTGCTCCTGTACAAATACATAATTTTTTATACAATATTGTTTTGCCTCCTTCTGTTACAATGTTTTTGTTGTTCTTATCAACTCTTACTACAACATCATTAACAACATTAATCGAAGGAAATAATTCAATTAATGAGTTTGTTGAGCATTCTTCTACATCAAATTTCATTACAGTTTTTCCAAGTGGTACAATATTAGTAACAGCCTTGATCAATGGACTTGCTGTTATTAAAATAATGCTTTCGTTAGGAGCAAGAAATGCAATGCTTTCAGCACAAGATACTCCGGCAATGCCTCCACCTATTATTACAAAAGTGGCTTCCATCGTTACTTCTGTTTGTGCTTTCTAATAAGTATTTATTTGTTGTTTCTCTATTGTTTCTCTTTAGATGGATCTTCTGGATTATACCAGTCAGAGTAATCGTATTCTTTGAAAGGGACGTCAAAGGCTATGGTTCCAAAATCTTTAGCTCTATAAATAGCAACAAGAAGATTTCTATGTTGCCTTTGACACAATCCTGTTTTGCTGGAACCAAAAGAATATACATTTAGCAAAAATTTGACATAAAAACAATTTCTATTTGATAAGATAAATATAATTTTTTACTTAAAACTAATTACTTCGCCGTTGTATGGAGAGATAAATTGATTGAGTAAATCAGTATTCCTATGATCTAATACTAAATATTCATCTCTGCATATAGGGCAAGGATTAGTGGTTGAAATAGCTTCATTCCTCTGAAATAAAAGTGTTGTTAGAATTTGAAAAAACATTTTACTATTTCTTATATATTACTTTTTATATACATACTATGCAAGTTTTCCTTGTCAAACGAGGTGCAAAATGACCCTTGAAATTTCTCCTATAAAGTTTCCAAACAGGATCATCTCCGTATGCCTGTTTGTAAGCTGCAACATAACAAAATCATTTTTATTATTAATAACCTAAAAAATGGTAAATTTTCGTCACAAAATCGCTCATACCATCACTTTTCATATATTTAATGCTAGTTTCAACGGGGATTTTCTGTGATCTATCGCTCCTGGGGTCTACTGCCGGTCCAGAATCGATTTCCTGGTTAGCCTCGCCCAAATTCTCCTCACCTTCCTCTTTCGGCTGCTGCTGCTCGCTACAGCGGCCGACACTTTGGGAAATGCTCCTCGCTGATATAACCTAAAAAATTAAATTATGAAATAAGTACTAACGGAAAATAAGAACAGAGTGAAATTTGCCAAGGTACCCTTTGCAATCCCGAACGGCTTGCACTTCCAATTGCTTGTAAAGTTAATCGAATGAGTGACATTTTTCTTTTTAACGAGAGGTAGTAATTTTGATGGCGGTATGAGATAGAGAACGTTTCAACATCAATGCGGATGCAGCACCACAAGAAACACGGTTACGTAATTAACGCACTTTGTATTTGCTGACAGAGTCGGTCGGCGATCGCAACTTTGCAAGAAGCGACAAAAATAACAATTCAAAATAAAATGGGTGATAGATGTTACGAGGCGTCTACATTCAGATTTCAGATGTTGCAGCGTGTTGCATGCATGTTGCGCTAAGCCAAAAAAAAAAACCGTCCGATATCTAGCATACTCGTTACCAATGGCAGGAGATTAACATTTGAACTTCTGCCATGGATCATGAGTATGCTAGATATCGGACAACGATTTTGCTTCCTCCTAGAGGAAGCTTTGTGATAGTAAAAAAAAAGTTTGTGAGATAATGTCTTAGGAATGTTGTATAGAAAATTTGGAATCGAAATACACCATTTTTAGAAAATGTCCGTATGGATGTGTGTGTGTGTGTGTGTGTGTGTGTGTGTGTGTGTATGTATGTCCGTATACTCTGATATCTCATGATCTACTCAACCGATTTTAACGAGAGAGTGATCATTTTTTCAGATTTTGCTTCAACAATTGGGGTCAATATTTTATTTTTGTCAAAATCGATTTTTTTGTTTTTTATCGCCATTTTTAAATTTTCAAAATTTTTATTTTCAATTTTTTTTATATTTAGAACAAATATTATTTATATACGATAAATTCTCTGTATGCAGAATAAAATTTTCTACAATTTAAAAAAAAAAAAAAAGCCGTTAGCTATATTTCGTCATAAGTTATTCATGAAAACGTCATTTTTAGTAAATAGGTTATATTTCAAAATTAAAAAAAGATATTAACATGAATATTTTTTTGGTTATAAAGAATACTGAGTACTATAACTTACTAAATTTTTAGGTTTTTTTATTCATTATTTTTGGAGAAAAAAAATAATTTAAAAAAAAAAGTTTTTTTTTTGTCGTTCAATAACTAGATTAAAATTGGCTTAATCAGTTTGAAATTTTTTTTAGTGGTACATTTTGTATCACAATCAATTGAGTTCTTTGGGCAAAAGGATTGATCCATAAATTTCGGAGATATTTGAGGTTAAAATTTTTTTCACTTTTTTTTTAAATCGTAATTTCTCGAGAACGGCTTTATGTATTTGAATCGGGTGGGCGGCATTCGAAAGAGAATTTCAAGACCTATATTTTCTAAAAAAAATTATTTGTCTAGCTATTACGGTTCTTTTGTTATTAATAAAAACGTAAACATTGAAAAATGAAAAAAAATGAGTTTGGTATGTCCAACTATTGCGGGAGTAAAAATTGACTTAAGCGCTTCAAAATTCCTCGTAGAGGTGGATTTTGGATAGTTTTCGGTCGAGTTATTCGGGCAAAATGATTGGTCCTTAAATTTCAAAGATATTTAAAAAAATTTCAAGCAATTGGCATCCTTTTTTTTAAAATGTATTGAGGATGGCTCTATGTATGAAAGAGTAAAAATAAAGTAGAACCTTCTTATTTTTTTTATATAACTTGATAGGATTTAACTTAACAGAAATATGTTAAATGGGAAAAAGTTTTATGTCAATATTATCGACAACTTTTATATTTAAAATATTTGAGGAGTTATAAATAAAATGGGCGATTTTTGGCTATAACTTGATTGGATTTGATTTTACACGAAAATGTTAAATACAAAAGTTGTGGATAATATTAAAACAAAAAATTTTACTATTTAATATTCTCGTGTAAAATCAACTCCTGACGAGTTGTTAGACTTATAAAAACGATTTTAAGCCGTTTACATCGTACAAAATAAAGTATGAAATTTTAAATATTGGAAGTAAAAATTAATTAAAGGAATCAGTAAATCAAGTTTGAGGAAGCTCGTGCCAATGAATTGGCAGCGGTTTTTTTTTTGGCTTGGCGCAATGCGCATGAAACACGCCGCAGCATCTGAATGTAGACGTCTCTTTATTATAATTTTTAATTAACAAATATGTTAAACGTCCGATAGATACTGTCGCCCATTTAGTTGTGTCACACATAATTTGACAACATTAAAGAAATAATAATTCAATATGTGCCTTTTATGTCCTTATAATGAAATAATTTGTCTTTATCCGGAACTAAATTAACAAACATTCCTTTTCTCCTTTCACAATTAAACCCAACCTAACCACAACATCATTTTGAACTCTGATGCTCTCTTATCTGTCTGTTTCTTCCATTCTCTCATTCAAACCACTTCGCGCCACCTCGACAATCGCTCAACAGTCGCTTAGACAATCGACAATCGCCTCCATTGTCCATACCCGCGCGACCTCTACATTCTCGCACCTTCCACGTTCGGCGTTCCGACTTTCCACCTGTTCTCCCCGCAAGATAGCAGCACGATGCAGATTCCGATATCCCGGGAAGAACCCGCGGCGGTTTCGGGCTGCGCCACCATCACCGACCGTCGCGCGCGCGCGCGAGGAACGTCGTCGTGCGACACGGGGCGCGGCGAGCAGCTAACTACACACACCGCCTGCTGCTGCCACTTTACACATACACATATCCATACGCGAGCAAGAACGCCGCGCCGCGCGCGTTGCTGTGTGTCAGTGTGTGTGGAAGAGAGCGAGCGGTAGTAGCGGCGAGCGAGAGTAGGCAGGGCAGTGCTGAGGTAGCCGAGCGAACCGAACGGGTGTTAGTCGCCACCCGTCGTCGTGTGTCTCTCTCTTGTCACCGCTGAGAAGAGACGTCGCATCTTCTACTCAGCATAATTATCATCCTCCGGCTAACGTGTTGTGTGCTCTGTGCGAGTGTGCTCTATAGAATATAGCTGGAAAGCCGCGCGATAGAGACGGAGAGATATACATACCATATATCGAGGGCGGTAGGAGAGTCAGTGGTTCCTCGAGCGCCTCGAGCAGCAGCAGTAGCTACCATCTCGGTGGTTCTTGTCTCTTCTCTCACGCGCGCGCGCGGGTGTGTGTATAACCGCGAGGCCGGGTTGCAGACACCGTGATGTTAGCGTAAGCAGCGGCTTAGTGTTTCTCTCGTCTCCTTCATTATTACTCCCGACAACAGTGTGCGCGAGTGCCTGCGTGAGCGCGACTCTGGTACAGATATCGAGAGTGCGCTATATCCCTATCACCGTCCGGCAGAGAGGGATATATATATATACCTATACCTCTACGGATACATACACAGAGGCCAACGCGCGAGTATACGTGTACACTCTCTCACTCTCACCTCGTGTGTGAATAAGCTGCTACGGGCCGGCCAGGCAGCAGAAAAAAACTACCACCCCCGTGCGTGTGGTTGCGCGGGGTACATATATACATACATCTATACATGTGATAAAGTGTCAGCCGCCAGGCGAGGCGAGGAGTGTATACGTGAATACGTATACATAGGTATACGGAGTATATACAGTGTGTAGTGCGCAGGCGGCGGCCGACGAGCTGGCGGAGGAGGACGGCCCTGCGAACGCCGCCGCAGTCGCCGAGGAGGTGGTGGTCGTCGTGCTGGAGGAGGAGGCGGAGGCGGTGGTCCGCGAGGAGGAGGAGGCCGCCACCATTCCGACCTGGACGGACGATAGCCGGCCCCAAGCAAACATGAGCTGGGGTACCGAGCTTTGGGTGAGTCTAGTTTCTAAAAACATTTTTATTCCAACGATGTGCATGTATATATAGTACTCTGTAACACTTGCATGCATCTTGAGAAGAAGAAGAAGACGCAGAAGGAGAAGAAGAGATAAAGTCTGACATTTTCCTCCGTCTGGCTGGCCTCAGCCGCCCCGTATCTATATACACGAGAGAGCGCGCGTAGGATATCCTAACTCGCTTCCTTCGGGGCGGAGGCGGCGGCGGTTCTCCTCTCTCACTCCTTCTCTTTCCATCCTTCTCTCTCACTCACTCTCCCGAGTGCGTAAGTACCGTCGCGTGTATATATATGTAGGTGTATATATACCGCGTACACATACCCACACGTCGCGCTCGCTCACGGGAACGTGGCGGTTTTCTGCACGGGGCAGAGAGCGCGGTAATGCGAGAGTCCGCGATCGCTCGACCCTGAGTGTCTATTTTGTTTCTCCTCTTTCTCTCCTCTTTCTTTCTCTCTCTCTTTCTCTTTCCGTAACGGAGATTCGCACGCACGGAACTGCGAGGTAAGGGATACCTATATACGCGCGGCGCGGGTGTGTGGGAGAGCGAATTTTTCACGCACCCGCGGGACACGTCGTGTGGTTGTCGCGCGAGCGCCCTATCGAGCGAGAGGATTTCATCTCCCTCTCTGTCTACCTTTACCCCCGGCTTTCGCTGCGTTTGCGGATTTCGTGGGAGGAAGAGGAGAGTTGCTTCTCTCTCTTTCTCTCTGCACACCGGCGGGTTTTATGATTTATAAACGAGTCGGCTAAACCGACGAGGTGTTCGTTGAAAAAGCGCCTCTCGTTGACCGTATCTCGCTCTCTCGAGAATTTACTTTGGAACGAGTGAGAGCGAGACTGCAGCGCTCGCGATGATTCATTGAAGGAATTAAAGTCGCGCCGATAATGGAATGTGTTTGCGAGCTCTCTCACTCAGTTGAGAGAATAATTTAACGTAGTTTTTCTCTTCTTTTGTTTCCTGATATTAGCCTCCTTCAATTAACCACATCGCGCGTCATCCAAAGGGCATTGCCCAGAAATCTACTGAAAAAAAACTATACTACTATACTACTATACTGCTACTTCCCACGACCTCAATACGACGACCCGAGAAGCGCCTATAACGACTCCTCGCTTCAATCAAAGCAAATTGCCTTCTTCTTCTTGTTCGTCTCTCGCTATACTTGCGCAATCCGAAAAATCCCTCGTCAGGATCAATCTTTCACCCTGAGCGCTGAGCATCCGAAATCACTTCGCTATATAACATGGCGAAACACACGGAAAATAAGAAACTATACCTCTATAGCGTACTGGCACATTACGTAAAAGCACGCCGCCTCTTCGACTTCGCGACAACACACACACACACCGAGCCTTTGGGTTAGGATACCTACTCGTCTCCCAAAAAATGCCTCCTCCTCAGTCTCTGTCTCTCATACACACACACGTATACCTCAACGTGTGTATAAGCAAAACCAGTTCGCGAATCCGGCGCACGCGCGCTCTCTCGCCCGCTCATCTCTCGCTCGCTCTCTCACGAGACTTTTGCCTTTTCCGTTGCTATATAGCACCGGGGCACGGCTGCCACCGCCGCTCTCGCTCTTTCTCCTTCGCCCTCGAATTCCCCCGCGCGCGCCGCCGTAGCAGCAGCAACAGCGGGAGCAGCAGCCTTCTCTCCTCTTTATTTATTCTCTCCTTTTGGTCCATCGGTTTCTCTAGAGAATATACGCGCGCGCGACGTTTGAAAAGAACGAGTGTAGTTCGGTTTTTCGCTCTTCTTGTATAGTATAGAAAGAGGGTGGGAGAAACCTTTCTTTTTTTATGTACGGGGTATGAGGTACATAGAGAGAGAGAGAGAGAGAGAGAGAGAGAGAGAGAGGGCTTTTTCACCTTTTATCCCGATCGGCCGGCTTTTGTTTAAGGGCAGCGCGCGCGTGCTTATAAACGCATTAAAGCTGAAAAAACGGTTTTTGTATAAGCGTTTGTGGTTTGCCCCCCTCTCGCTCCTTTTTTCCATTCGAGCGTGCGTGTATGTGTGTGTGTGTGTGTGCGTGCGGTGTTCCGAGACAGGTATGCCCATTTGTATGGTAATGTCAATGCACGTTCCGACGGTTGATTTGTCCTTTTTACGTGAATTTTATAGATGCGATGTCGAGGTTTTTGCGCGCGCGAAGCGTTTAGTACGCGTCGTAAAATCGAAAGGAAAAAAATGGCAAAAGTGAAAATTAATAATACGAATACGCTTTATTTAGAAGCAGATTGCTTTTTCTTTTTAATTCAATTAAATGATATACACGTGAGTCAAGTTGACGTTGAGATCCGCGTTAGTCGGTCATTCAGTAGGTCAATGACATTCATAATTCAATAATGTTTCGCGAAAATATACGTGATTTTAGATACCGATCGAGTATAAAAAGAACGATCGACGATACGCTTCCAGAGAATTAATTGACTAATTTTTATCTCGAGTGTACGAGCATGATTCGCTCGAGATTAGATATAAAATTACTCATTGTTTGTTTACATGGTGCAAGCTCACGTCGACTAATCAATTTCTCGCGAGCACCGGCTATTTAAACCATCTGCTGGTACTATTCTATCATTGAAAACAATATTCTTATATTTCGCTCTCATAAATTCCCCTAGATTTATATTTCAACTCATAACCTTTTAAAAATTATTGCATAATCCTATTTCAAAACCAACTTATCAACTTTAATCCTAAACACCACCGAATATTGACACTTTGCATATATATAATCCCAACGCTAACCGCCACGTCTATAAAACAAAACCCCTCGTTCGTATACTCTCGCAACGTTCTCCATCTCTCCTTGCGCGCGTATAAAAACATGAAATATCGCCAATACCTCAGCCTCGTCGTCTCCCCTTTTCCGCAGAAAAAGCCGGCTGATAAAACCGTCAACATTAACAGATTGATAATCTCCTCGTGAATCACTCGTGACTCAATATATAACCGTCGCGCACTCTCTCGCGCGCACACCTGTTAAAAACCTCGCGCGGCGGCGGCGAGCAAATATTTGACCTACCCAGGAATTCCACGTACATTGAAAGACATAAAAAAATGAAAAAAATAAAATAAAATAAAAAAAAATAAAATCACCTACACGTATATAACAAGAAACCGCGTATCCGCGACCGCTCGCTAATCTCGTTTCTTTCTCCCGCCCTCGTGCACTCACTCTATACACACCGGCTCCTTTGTTTAACATTCGCCGCACTCGCGTGCTATTCTTAGACCCATACACATACACACACACCACGCGTGCGCGTGCAGTTTCTCTCTACTACCGCCAAACATATCTCGCCCCCGTCGAAAATCGAGTTCTAAAAACCACACAACCCGCGCGCGCGTGCGTATATAAACAAACACGACGCCGAAGCCGCCGCCACCGCCGGGGAATTAATGAGAAAAAAGCTAGACGACGAGACTCGCGGCCCGAATACCGCGAGAACGCACGGGGAGGTAATTGCATTCGGCCTACCTGGAATCCCCGCGTGCACACGGCCTCTCTTTTCTCGAGGTGCACACGCACCGCCTTACGCACTTCCGCTGCAGCCCGAGCGCCAGACGTTTCGTGTTTCGCGTTTTACGCTCTCCTCGCGTGTGCGCGTGTATATACCCCTGTCGTAGTATAGTGTGTTATAGCAGTCTTCTTCTTTTTTCCTGCGCTCGCGCGTTTCGCCTCGCTCGCCAGCGGATTTTTTCTTCTCTCTCGCTCGTCTTTGTAGAGAACAGAGAGGAGAAGACGAAGTGGCGAGCTTTTTCTCTTTCTTCTCCGCTGTTCTGTGGATTTTTTTTTTCTTGTTTATTTATACATACGGCGGGAGAGAGAGAAAGAGCTATGGGCGCGAGCACGGCCGACTCGCTCCGAGTTATTTTTACGTCGCCGCGAACGCACGCGCCTATAATGCTTCTTTACCTCGTTTTTGCCTGCGGTTTTTACACTTTCGCAATTATATGGACACGGGTCCACACACACACACACACACAACCGCACACTGGGATTCGATATGTCAGCCAGCAGCGAGCTCTTCTTTTTTTTTCTAGTTCATCGCAGCGGCGGTGTAGCAGATACACGCGGCGGCGCGCGCTGCTAGTAGGTAATTGCATTAGACGCGTTTTTATGGAAAGGGAAAATTATGCCGAACCGCGCGCGCGTGCGTCTTGTGAGAAAATATGTGCGCGCGCGAAGGCAGGCAGGTATACAATGGATAATGAGTTATTCTGGATTTTCCTGCTTCGGAGAAAATGTTGTACAAATTATTGCGCTGGTTAGGGTGTAGGAAAGTATATGTACGTGTACGATCGTATTTTTAATTTTATGAATAATAAATAAATCAAGCGCCCGGGGATATACGGTCTTGTTACTGGCTGGCAAATGTTTATTTAAGCAATGCCTTTATAATTAAACGTTCCATGTAACCAGAAAATAAGCATCGTCGTTGAAAGTTACTTCATAATGTGGTTTCAGTACATAATTCACGATCGTATAAATCTCTAAAAATCTACGCACAACATATAACGACCCAACTATTTAGCATCATCCACCTCCTTGATTTACCACTCCACATACCCGCTGGAAGAAACAGCGTGCGGCACTTAAGGGCTACATAGGCCGGATAAAAAGGGGTTAGAAGCCCGAGCGCCGTGTGAAACTTTCTCTCTTCGGGGGGACTTAAAACACGCGCCCACGCCGCCATAGGTGCACACAGTCCAGGGGTTGTCCGGCTCTGTTCTCTTTCTCTCTCGTGTGCGGGCACTCGTTTTCACCTAACTCTCTCTTACTCTATATGCGCGCGTGTGTGTGAGTGCGTATTAGCTTATACGCACCGGCGCGGCACAGAAATCGTATACGCCCGGCAACGTGACACCGATAATGGTTACGGAAGCGCGCGAGCCCTGCGCGTGTGGTATATACATACACGTCTCGGGACGCAGCTATTTGTGTACGTGTGGTGAGTGCGCCTTCTTTTCGCGATTTTCATCACTTTTTTAAAATGGCAGTGGTGCATGCGTGTTATGAAACGTGTTTATTTTCGGTTTATCTTGGGTGTTGTATATTTTCGGATTTGTAGATTCGTCACGTTCGCGGGTGTGCAATTGGTCGTATCGAATGAAATTATTTTTTTCTTTTTGGAATCTTTAAAATGCAGTTCATCGAATAACAAGTGTATTTTTAGCGATATATGTTTTGTAAAAAGAACCAATTTGTGTGTGCTTTAGTTACGCGTGGCGTATTTTTCAAATTTCCATAATATTACGATAAACCAGAGAAGACATGGTTTTCCAACGACTGCGCTATCAAGTTCAAAAGATATTTCAAATAAGACATTCTCGGATTACGGCAGAAAAAAAAAGTCATTTTAAACAAATGTCTCGGAAAAAGGCAGCTACACCGAAGCTAATTAAACCGCAACAAAGCCTAAGAATTTAATATCCGTTCGCGGAACCTATATAATGACGTAACAGTAGCATTTTACCTGCGGAAAAAAAATCATCGCAGCGAAAACGAGGTCACTCGCGGCTGAAAAATCGCGCTTCTTTGTAATTCGCGTCATGAATCTGCAGTAATCACGCACACAGCGCGTACACATATATATACATAGACACATACTCTTGTACAGTGTCATAGAAACCCCGTAAAGGAGAGTCTCAGTCACTCGTCGAGCTGCCTACTGCTGCTGGCCGTTTACGCGGCGCGGGTTATTTTCAATTCTGGACGCGTACTGTCACAGTGTACCAACGCTCACGATAAATAATTCATTTGCACATACCGGGCCGTCATTTTTATTTACAGCTCACAGGCAACGTACAGCAGAAGCAGCAGCAACAGTGTGCGCTTGACTCGTTTCTACTTTTGTAAGGACCTTGAAAAGACGCGCTGGTGTGTCCCTGTCTGTCTCTCTATCCTTTGCTCGATTCCTCTTCTTCGACCTTTTTGTTGCTTTTCCGTGCGAGCACGAGCATATTTTGGTTGTGTGTACCGCGTCGCGGAATGGGAATTTGCCGGTTCCCTCGTAGAGACTGACGATAAACATGTATATTATATATATATATTTTTTTTAGAGAATCTCGTGGTGGCTTATGAGTCAGGGAATTTTAATTTAACCTTAAATAATTTCGAGAAATATTTGCATAAAATGAGATTACTTAGCGTGTGCATGCTTCAAAGGGTCTGAAGAATCCCGGCCAACAGTGAGAGAGAAGAGAACTTTCTCAATGAGGAAGCAAAACCTTTGAATAACAAAACATATTTCCTTATGCATGATGCATGGGAATTCCAGAGCTAACTGTTTTTAAGCAAGATTTACTTTTCGAATACATGCATTTTTTTCCCACCTTCCCATACAACAAAAAAAAAAAAAAAATTCACTTCTCTCTCAAAAACCACAAGCCACTCTTATCGAGCTAAAATTTCGGCTCGACCCACACTACACGCCAAACCTTCGCACGCGCCGAAAATCCGTTCGTCGCATTCCGGGGCGCGTTGAACCAGGTCTCTCTCCCCGTTCCTCTTTTATTCTTTCACTCGGGGGGCCTACACGCTCGACCTTGCATTTAATTATGACGACCGTAGCCGTAGTCGGTGGGGGCATTATCATTCATTCGCGTTCGTTGCTGTTCGCGCGCTCTCACGAATCGTGATACGCACTCGTGTTTAGCCGTTATGACGATGCGTCGATCGACCCTCCGCACAGTCAGCGTTAAAAAATTTGGACCGGATCCTCCGGTCGCCATCCTCGTTTTTTTTCTGTTTTACGCAGTTGATATGGCCGGCAAATTGGTTTGTCGTTCCGTTGATTGTGATGAGGATGATGCGGTGGAAGTGACAATTGAGGGAGGATATAGCAGGAATGGTGTTAAAGTGCGTTATTTCTCTCGGCTCTTTTTTGCGCCGTTGTAAATTTAATTAGGGTTACCGGCACTGTGATTGTCGTAATGAAATTTGTTTTTGTTTCGAGAAGCGTTTCATTATTCCCCATAAACCTTGTTTACTACAATTTAGTGACACTGCACTTTCGGAATAGCTGCTATTACCACACTCTACACACCTATTATACGCACTTTTTCAGCCGATAGAGAGATGCTGCCCTGCCACCATGCGAGCGATGCCTTTTTCTTCTCTCTTGCCGCCTCACGAATCATCTTCTCTGCCATCTGCATACTTTTACGGCCTACATGCTTTCCCCTGAAAACAATTTAATTATACTTTTAGTCTTCCTGCAGAGTACACGCCGGTTCAATTAATCAGGAAATAACCACTTGAGCATGCGCCGTTGTTGTTGCATGGCTCCTTTTTTTTGTTGTAGTTTCGCTATACGCAGCGGAAAATATCTCCCCGTGCCTGTAGTACATAGCCATGTGTTGAGTTGATTGAGCAAATGATATCGAATATATGAGCAACGGTCTCGAATCTATGTGCTCTCTTGATGTCTGTTTTTTTTTTTCGTTCGGCACACATCGTGGACACGTTGAAATGGTGAGATGGAAAAACTAGTATCACGCAGTAGATGGATTTATAAAGAAAAAATAGAAGCAGAATATAAGTACTGGCTTTTGGCATGACGTAACGTGCGAAAACATGTTTTTATGAAACCGGCATGACTTGGAATTGTGTATTGCTCACTTGTCATAACGTTTCTTAAATCTACATACTAGAAATGTGCGAAAAAGATCGTGCATTTTGTAAAATTCTCCACAATTCATACATTATACAATTTTTCAAATTTTTCTTTAAAACACAAACTTATTAATAAAACGTTCACCGAACGTCACAACTGCAGCTAAACCCGTCTCACTACTGCTCTCTTCCTCCCGCAGGAGAAGCCCACGTGCGAAAACCATTCGCCACTGCGGGCTATTTCTGAACCGAAAACAAACACAAGTACCACTGTACCCACACACATTCAAACCACAACCACCTATACTCACATCACAACATTCGTACACGATCCTCCTCGCGGCGCATTTACCGCGCTTGACTTTCTCTCACTCCCGATACCTCCGCCATTATCTCTCCACACACGCTCTCTCTCTTTCTCTCGGAATCCTGCACCAATGGCTCGCGCGCGTACTCTCCATCATCTCTCATCATCGTCTCTCGTGAGTGCATCATCTCTCGATGATTCCCTGGCTCGCCGCGCTCACGCTCACCGAAAATTGGAATAGAAGTAGCCTTCTCTGGGCAGGAAAAACTCGACTCAAATTGCCTTGCCGCTTCTTCTTACTTCGTATACTCTCACGAAGCGCGGCTCGCGCTAGCTATGCCGTTACATTCCTTCTCTCGCGCTCGTTGCTCTGCACTGCCCGGGGAAAATTGTCGTTTAGAACGCGCGTACACACACACACACACACACACACACACACACACACACACACACACACACACACACACACACACACACGCACGCACGCACGCACGCACGCACGCACGCACACACACACACACACACACACACACACACACACACACACACACACACACACACAGTGGACACGCGCTCTCGTGCGGCACTCTCTCGTAAAAGTCGTCGCTGCCGCCGCCCGGAAAAGCAGACTGGACGCTTGATTTATTAATTTGTGGTCGGACGACGCGCGACTGCCGCGAGCTTTCTCGCGAAAGCGGGAGCGCGCGCGTCAATGTCGCCGTCGGAGATGAGTTAACGGGGATTGCGGTTATTATTTGCGAGGTAGTGAGGAAAAAGTGCGGTAGGAGAGGTGAGGTGTTTTGCTTATTACGCAAGGTGGGGTTAGTGTCAATTCATTTTTTAGCGATAGAACGGGTCGTGATGGTATGCTTCTCTTCGATTATCCGCTTATCGCCCCGACGAGGAATGCGATTGAATAATATGATTCTGGGGCGGTGATCGTGTTGGATTATTTTGTATATTTTAGACATTGAGCGATTTAATTGCAGGCCATCGCGTCTTTAATCAAATCTATATGCGTAACCGTAAACCGTCATTTTTATTACTCACAATTATAGCAATTAAACTTGCGACGATGACAAAAAAAATGATACGTTTAGCGAGTGTAAACATCCTCTTCCTGCCACCGCGATGATAAAACACACACACAGACACTCCCCAGCCGAAAAAATAAAACGAGAAACAAGCCCACGATCAGTGTTTGTAAAAACGAACGCCGAGCGATCGACACCCCGATAAGATATTTATCTCATGGGTCTGAAGTTTGCAACGTCGTAGTGCAACGAAACAAAAAAATATTTGATTTTACTTCAAGTTTATAATAATTAATATTGCTTTTGCGTGTAGATTTATTGTTTTATAGTATCAACTAACTTTCTAACAAAGATTTAGATAAAGTTTCTATTGCTTGATAACTTTAATTATTGTAAAAAATTATTTCGTTGCACTCCGACGATGCAAACTTCAGACCCATTATATCCGCGTGAATCGAATGCATGAACACACGCGCACGCAGTCAGTCGCGCGTCATCGCTAACAACTAAGAACCAGGTATTGCACAGCTTGGCTCCATTACGCGGTCACTACTCAATTTTCCCGATAAATGCTAATCCACGCAAGACCGTACAAATTACACCTCCAAAAGAACGACAAAGATAACGAAAAACCCCGAGCCACGCGCGCTTACGATACGCGGACAAATCGTATAACATGCGCTAGCGCCTGCTGTAACGGTATAACATACAGAAACATCTCGATCATCGCGTCGAAGTATATATATTAATTTACGAAAAATAAAAAGACGTTCGGGAGATAGTTAATTCCGATAAGAGACGAGAGAACGCACTCTCTACGTGCGCGTGTGTAGATAGATAAATATACGAGGAGTGCAGGTATACGGCCGAAAGATAAGCCGCCTAAACAGGAAGCCATCCGTGTCGTACTCTAGTAGCAGCTACGCGTGTACTCTCCTGCGTGCATATGTGTGCATGTATAGGTAAGTGTTCCACGAGGTCGCAGCGTCACGTAAGCGATGAATTTCGCCGGGGTGACGAATTGCCGAGAGAGAGAGAAGGACAGCAACGATTTTTATAGTACGGCGGCTACGAAAGAGATTCGTATTATACGCTCCGGAGTGAAAAGACCTTGATGGATGATAGTTCGAGTGTGTATATAGCTGAAATTCATCGATTAAATATATAAGTAACGTCGGCGAGTTGTGTCTTTGTCCTTGCGAGCTCTAGGAGAATAATAATAATAACATTTTTTTTCTTCGGGTGTATTTTTTCTCAGTCGTGTGTTTATTCGAGCTAAGAAAGGAGCTTATTTATAAGCTAGCGTGCTCGTGTGCGCGCTCATTACAATAATATTTGTCTGTATTGTTGAAAAACATGTCGCTCTGTTAATTTATCCCCGCTATCCGTTACTCATTTGCATTTAAACTAAACATGCGATATCAGCGACTCAAATTGAAGTTAAAAGTCGTATTCTGCAAAAAGGGTTAGCCGTCAATTTTTTTACTCCTAATGACAAAACTTTCATTCTCGTCGCAAACGAAGTATCTAGTTAAAGCTGTACAAAAGAATATCATAACCACACGAGTGCAGCACAGCTCCATGCACAGCTGCCGACGCGTCGTTCTTCCGCGTGTCTTCGTCAACAGAGTTCGCGTCAAAGTGACACGAAACCTGAATGATGATTTTTTTGTCAACACGACGTCTCACGCGTTAACCAACGTCATACACGCATAACATAGCTACTCGGCTTGACTCTTCCCGCTGCCGCATATTTATTTATTTTAAAAACCGCTATTTATTTTATAAACGGCTGTAAAACACATCGAGACACTGCGTCTCCTCGATTAATTGCCACCGGATAACGCGCGCCGTGACAAATTGCTACTACTGCGCGCGCATATACCTGACACCTGACTCTTACGCCAACCAGTTTTAACTGTGTTTTCAGAGAGAAAAAAGACATTCTCGCAAAAAAAAATTAGACAAGTTATACATTCGCCGCGCGAAAAAATCATAACGTAATCTCCCGTATATCTGCGCACGAGGAATGCCAAAGAGCGCACACGCGTCGTCGAAGGCGCAGCAACGCTAATCTTTTAATATCATCGCTGCACATATACACATACGAAAATAGCGCGGAGCCGCGTCGATTCGTTTTAAAACAGTTATAGACCCAGATTGGGTACGTATGTGTGTGCACACGCGAATAAATTACGCGCGGCGGGAAATCGGGCACATCGATACAGTTGTAAGATCCTTAACTATCCGCGATAAATTCCTTCTCTATAACCCTCCTTTTTCCCTCTCTGCACATTCAAAAGACACACATCACATAGGTGGTACACGTTTATATATAAGACAATTTCTTCAACTCAGCGTACCGATTTCTTCTTTTCTTTTCCTCTCATTTTAGAATCGACTAGCGCGCTCTCGCTATCGCGAGAGATTAACGATCAGCGGTGCGCGAACACGCAAATGAACGGTCGCGAGCACGAAAATCGAGTTCAGCGCGTGCTATATAGGCACAGCCTGTCGCGAGCGAGAAATTTCAGCCGTGACCGAACGTCGTTTGGAAAGAATAGTACAGAGTGCCGATTAATGCGAGAGAGGCGAGTCAGCTCGCGCACGCCTTTTATCGACTATAGCTATAGCTGGACGCGGGCGCATGTGTGTATGCGTGTTTGTTGTGTATGCGGGTTTCCGTGTCAGACCTGCCTGGCGCGGAGGAATGTGCGTGCATCGCGCGTATACAGTGGGTCTATAGTTTTTGGTGTCTTGTTATAAAGCTACCACTCGGTGACGCTGATTTCGTACGTTAATGGGAGCTGGATCGGATTTCCCGATGGTCATGCTGATAAACGCGGTAATTAGCTCACATTAATAAACACCGGAAATCTTTTACGATTAAATATCTAAATAAATTTCGAACAACTTATCACACCCCACTATACGCAAACTACAAACTCCATCGTTTCTTCATTTCCGACTCGCCCGCGATAAAGCTCCGATGGAACCTTCCATATGCACACTACTCACCACCACTAACACACTCTCTGTATACACAGGTGAATGGCTGCGCAATGCTGCTGCACCGACAACACAACAAGGCGTGCGCGCTCGCGCGAGTTTCGCGCCTGCACGGTCACCTGGTGCGCACACACACATTCTCCATCCATTCAACAACTGCATTCTAACTCTCGATCCAATCCCCCTTATCTCTCCTTTACGGAATGCGCGCAAACTCCGCGTCGTCGTCGTCGGCGGCGGCGGCACATTCCCGCTTCCGCTTTCTAGTGTCGCACAATGCTTGCGCGCGGCTGAAAAAGGAGACCGCGCGCGGTGGTTTGGACTTTCGCGAAACGGGATACTCGTGTAGGAGGGGTCGGAGGGAGGAGAGGGCGATACGCATCCGTAGGCAACAACCGCGGTGTAGAAGTATATACGGAAGAAGAAGAAGAAGAAGGAGACGAGAAGCGCGGCGGCGGCGGCGGCGGCGGGCGACGAGAGGTTATTACGGGCCGTCATTAGCGCCGCCGTTGATGCGTGCGCTCGTGTATAGCGCTGAACGCTGGGTTTCTTCCTCGCGAGAGTGCGTGTAACGCTCGATAAATGGCCCGCTTTTGTCGTCTATTTTTTTCCGCTCCAAGATGCTGCTGCTGCTGCTCATGCTGCAGGGCTGCGTTTTCGTTTCGTTTTTGCGGTAAAGAGCGGACAGGTGATTTCGCGAGTGTATATATATGTGTACGCGCGGGATAACGCGGCGGGGATAAAGTGGCTCGTTAAATTTTTGCGACGCTGCGATGGTATGCCCCGAGCGCGGGATGAGTTTTTGTCGGCATGGCGACGCGCTGCTGCTGCTGCTGCTGCTGCTGCTGCTTTGTCGAAAATGGCGTAGAGGTAGTTTCGGATTATCATTATCCTCGATCGCCGGGGCAAAAAAGAGTCCTTAGATGTGGAAATAATGATGCAGTTTTGCGCGCGGTATATATTACGTAAGGTAATTATAATCGTTACGAGTATATACATATAACGTGTAGAGTGCGCTCCGTAAACAAAATTGAAATTGCCCGGGAGTTAATCTACTTACCGAGCCTGCACCGTCGTCACCGACTGCGCGCGCATCAATCACAATTACTCCCATGAGAGCGACGACCAGGATACAGGGAAGTTTATAATAACTCAATATCATTCGGAACTGTATTATAACTCTCCGCGGCTTATAATACATTTACAATTATTGGGCATTAACGCGGCGGGACGCTAATAGCGCGCTGATTATACTACCACGACGCGGAGTTATACGATATATCGCATAATACGAGCACTGCTCGCGCGTATACGGCGCGCGGCTTTTAAACACGCGTTCTACAATGTTCCAATGAAGTTGACCGTTCGCCTCGGCGCGTACACGCGAGCTTTATATCGGGGATAAATCAAAAGTGAAAAGCCCGTGATGCCGGCGGCGGCCAGAGAGATTATCTTTTAATTGAATCCGGGCGGGCTCCGTTAACGCGCTCGTAACCTTCTTCTTCGCGTGTGGACGCGGACTGACATCTTTTCTTTTTTTTCCGCGATTCTTCGGCACACATATATGCGCATTATGCAACGTATGCCTCCATGAAAGCACCGCCGACAATACGCACACGCTCACCAATAAACAACGCCGATAATCGCGGCGCGCGCGCAGCACGTGTTTCGCTCTCGAACATACTGGGGCCCTAAAAATCAGTGCAGCGCGCTGCGATAACGTCGGTGAATGTGCGTGGTGCGCTTGTGCCGATATCCCAGTGATCCACAGCGGAAAAGCGGGCGCCGGTACCGTTGCTGCTGCTGCTGCTCGAGAGAGGGACAATAGATAACTTCCATTCACGGAGATTGGAGTGTATATGTCTGCGGCTGCGGGTGAAAGAGAGACGATAGGTCGAGATCCGATTTCCAGCGCCGTACACACACACGCGCATAAGAGGCAGGCAGACTGGCGTGTGTGTGTGTGTGTGTGTGTGTGTGTGTGTGTGTGTGTGTGTGTGTGTGTGTGTGTGTGTGTGTGTGTGTGTGTGTGTGTGTCTGCAGGCGCTGAGAGTCGTGAATCACCGCGCGCTTTCGCCAATTGTTATGAATGGAATCGCGCTAATTCACTCTCCCGCGCTCTGTGAGTGTATGCGTGTATATATGAGTATACACGTCACCTCCCAGCGAATTATTCAATTACAGTCGAGGAGGAAGAATCTCGCCGCGTCTGTCTGTATACTTCGATCGGGGTGCAGGCTTTTATGTAAGTTTCGGAGTATAATGAGACGCGTTCGTTAACTCGCTTTTTGTCCTTGTTTTATTAGGTATAGACAGTGTTCGCACGAGCGCGTATATGTACGCCCGCTTACAATATCCCTTGTTGCGAGAGAGCGTGATATCGGAATTCTCTCGCATATATGCGCACGTGTGCGTATATGTTATATTTTGTATGGGAAGCTGAGAGATCGATTGGAAAGTTCGAGGGGCCGGGGGATCTCGAGAGAGCTGACAGGTGACGACGAGTTCGCAGAGAGACCAAGAGAGAGAGACAGATGAGGAATTATGCGCAGCGCGAGGCTTTGTTGTATAACGGGGATAAGAGAGGAGAGGGAGAAAGTGTTGAAAAAATATGATTGAAGTGGGCTAGTGGAATTCCAGAGTATAGTATAGAGTGCAATGGATTGAAGTCAAAGTTGTTGTCTTATATCCACACACGCTATGCCGTACTTGTAATGGAAACCGCTTTCGAGGCGAGGCGAGTGATGAGGATCGCGTTTTAGCTGAATCGCGCGCCGCGGGAACACACATAACGTGTTTTTATAGCAGAAACTTATATATGTATACATAAAGCTGCTGAGTTCGTAGAGTTGGTACGTACACACGCGCGCGATTAAGATATATAAAAGGGGAGCTTTATATAATATCTATAAAACGTAAAATATTTCATCGCAGTTATGAGAGACGGCTCAGATCTAGCTGTAAATATTCTTGCTTTACCGCTCCGATAATTCACTTCCAAACTCTCTCTCTCTTTCTCGTGTAGCTGCAAAGATGGCAAAGCTACACATACGCGCGACAGCTGTGCTGCTAATCTAAAAAGTCCCTTTAAATCTTTATTGCGAGCAATCAAGAGCGCGCGTGTATACGCATCACCCGGCGATATTTTTTCCGCGCATGATGTGGTCGTCGAGAAAAAAAAAAGAAATATACCCGCATTTATCGCCTATATTAAGACCTCAAGATACTACCACGGGCGCGTGCAGTCATACGCACGTGGAGGCAGTTATATTTAAAGTGACTGTCGGTTTAAATATCTCATGCGCGAGAGAGTAGCGGCACATTCTGAAGCGAAACATATGTAATATATTTCACTTTTGGTAAAAACGCGTGACGACGAGCGTTATGCCTTGACCTAGTTTCCCCTCCCTCCGCTATCTTGTAATTTACGTTAATGTTGTAATTGGTATCACCTAATAATTCAAAAGAACGTGTTAATTGTAACAAAAAATTCTTTTCAAATTTAATTGGGAACCCTATACGTCTCTTTTACATATATCACTCTCTGATTTTACATCTACGTTCCTCGGACATCGCACACACACAAGTAATGCCCTCGCGGCACGAAACTCCGTCCTACACGCGTTCTCCCGCGCCTTCGCTTATCACCTCCACATCCTCCGGTCCGATACCACTGCGATAGGAGCTCTCCTTCCCCCTCTTTTTTGGCCATCACGCATTCTATATCTCTTCTCGCCTCATCCTGAACCATACTATTCTCCTTCTTCTTCCTCCTCCTTGTTTCCTTCTTTTTTCCCACTTCACGCGCGCTATATTTACGAAAAACGCGCGCTGAATCACGCGAAAGGTTGGCGCAGAAAAAATATCTCGAGAGAGTTTTATTATTATCGTGTAGCGAATTTTATCTCTTTTTGCGAGAAAGTGAATTATAATGACGGAGCAGCGAGAGCGATCGGGTCCAGAGAGAGAAAGAGAGAGAGCAAGAGGATATTGGGCGGGTTTTCACTTATGTATACACGCGGATGGGGAAAAGGAACGTACACGAAATTACAGACTTTCTGCGCGCGCGCAGGGTATAGGTAGAGGATAGAGAGTCTCGTTAACGTTTTTTCGGTTGATTATAGGAATTCCCGCGCGCTCGCGCGGTAGAAGTATCTAAGTGTGGAAGGAAAACGTTCCGGTGTGTGCGTGAGAAAATTTCTCTCCCGCGCATGCGTGATAAAATGCACGTGTATGTACGTTCCTCTTTTTAATTTTTAATTTGTATCGTTAAAGCCTCGGTGATTGATAATTAAGAGGTTTAATGAAACGTATATACACGGCACGGGTCGAGAGTGAGAGATGATAAAAAAAGACTTCGAATGCGGGAAAGAGCGTGCGAGAGTGTGTTGAGAGCGAGAGGAGAATAGTTGACAAACATTTCGGTGAATTGTAAAAGGTCTCTTTGTGGGTGCGCATACTCGCGCGTAAAAATAGGATTGCGACCTTGACACTCGAAAATACACGCGACTTCAGCGCTAAATGAATCGAGTTTATCGCGCGAAGTTTGTTTTTATGCCCGTGTATAGTTATAGCATTTAGATCAAACGTACTCTGACTCATTCTATTTTCATATCGGCAAATATTGTTCTATACACTTTCGTCATACGAACGCGGCTAAAGAAATATGAAATATTATTGTAGCTTCATATGCCGAGTGAGCGAGAGCGCAATATATTTTTACTTGCATAATGTGTATTCTTTATTGTGTGTGTCTTCATGAAAGTCGGAGGGATATAGAAGAAACAATGTGCATTCTCTCTAATTTTTGTGCACGCAAACGTCGGTGTGTACGTATGTATCTGCGTGTGTAAAATATAGGAGTCAATGTCCTGTCATAATGTGGAAGTTTCGCGAGGGAAAATTTCATAAACATTGCTGAAATTCATCGATGATTACGATGCGTCTCTATGGAAACGCGCGTGCGCGTCTCATTGTGAAGGTTCTATGATAAATTATAGCCAGTAAAAAGCTTGAGTTACGCTTATAATATGTACACGGACTATGACGAAAGTGCCTAGTAAATTTTGTTTATTTTATATTCTGTCATAATGACTAATTCATCTTGCTTTTACGAGTAATTATCGCTCATTCGTCTCGCCTTTCCTTTATTATACAAATCCTCATTCAATAATTATTCTATTAAACTTTTCGCGCTGCCTCGTCCGTCAAACTTTACATCCTCGAACCTCTCTCAAAATCCCCCCTCAACAGAGCAGTCGTCTGATTTATATCAATCGATAACGCATCTTTTAATTGCCTCAGCGTCAATGACGCAATAGCTGTTCGAAGCGCAATATAACATTCGGGACGCAAATAGGTCTGCACAAATCATTTGCATCAAAACGTCAGTTTAATTAAACCGGCCGTCACGCGCGGCGCAATAATCTCCTCGTCCCG
Organism: Torymus aiolomorphi; assembly: GCA_036365515.1. Classification (NCBI taxonomy): domain Eukaryota; kingdom Metazoa; phylum Arthropoda; class Insecta; order Hymenoptera; family Torymidae; genus Torymus; species Torymus aiolomorphi. The sequence continues at coordinate 260,543,047 of CM070873.1, forward strand.
ATCAATTACGCAAGCCCGAAAATATATATCCCCTGCTCGCAACCAGTTCCTTAAATTTTCGACTAATCGCCGCAGTTACACTTATCAGCCCCAAAAACTTCCTTCTCTCTTCCTCAGCTGTTTCTCGTGGAAGCATTGACCTCGCGCGCGAGAAATCCGCGCGTGATGCAGGAAAAAACAGTTCTCTCCTTCTTTCCCTACTGCACTCGGTGCACGCTGCAAGTGTTATTAAGCCCGCGAAGTACTGCAGCCGCCACCGTCGTGTCACTGTCCTCATTAATCTGACCGGGCAAGAGGCGAGCGAAAGACAGAGAGAGAAAGAGAGAGAAAAAGAAACGCTACGTAGTCAGGCCTCTCTTCTCTTGTTCTTCTGCCGCCTCCCTTCTTCTCTTCTTCACACCCACGAGATATATTGTCTTTGTTAAGAGCGAGGTTCGCGGTCTCTCTCCGTGTACGAGTATGTACACATATGTCTGTAGTCATTCTTGGCTTCGTCTCCCTCTCGACGATTTCAAATGTCGCGGAGGTGCATCAGCCTTCCGGGATGAGCGAAGAATAGACGAGGAGAAGCGAATTAAATGAAGCGTGGCCGGAAAGTGGGAATAATAGGGGGATTCGTATGGTTACGGAGATGGAAAATGTGGGTCAAGTGTGTGTAAGTTTTCGGACTTGTAACGGCGTTTTACTCTAATTTTACGACCCTGATGCAGCCACTATAAACCCAACCATCCGAGAATTACTATCAATTTTTACAAATGGGTTTACTTAAGAACAAAAGCACAAGCATCCGAGGAAGCAAACCTATTATGACGCTTCTCTGAACCCAGAATTCACGCGAGGCGAAAGAAAATAATCTCGCACTTTTTATTACTCACTTATGCAAATTTCTTTCGACTGTTCTGCGCGCAACCAGCAGCAACAGAGCAGTGGCAGCGCAATTTCATCGCGCAAAAAACCACTTCCACGCAAGACCGAGAGAGAGAGAGAGAGAGAAAATTGCCGTGCTCGCATACACACAAAACCCAAACGGCGCGCTTAAAATTCTCCATTAGTCACACGCTCGCTTGACTTTTTGTTATTGTCAACACATACACAACCTCGCGCTCGTAACATTGAATTTCGGCGCTCTGTTCTTAATCTCTCTTTCTGACAAGCACACGCGTCCACTTTGTAATTCAAATCCTCTCAGCCCACTTCTAACCTCTCCGCGCGTTCACACGTATATATAACATACTATCAATCCGCTTCTTGGAAAGCCACTCCGAGAAAGTCAGCGCGACTCCCTCATCCGAAAAATAATTTCCGCGTCGCTTGTTCTCGTTGAAAAAAAAAGAGCGAGAAGAGTAGCCTTGCCCAGTTCGCGCACAATAACTCGATAAACCTCTCCATAATGCACTCTACAGCAGCAGTGGTAGGTATATATATATGTATACAGTGGTATGTAGATGGCGCGGACAAGGCGTGGCAAGGGCAGGGTCTCGGCTCTCCAGGTATATAAGGAAGAGAAGGAGGAGAGAGGGGGAGCGCGCGAAAAAAGGCAATCGCGACTCTCCGTGCGCCGTCGAGCGTGAAAGATTTCACGACGATCCGCGCGCCAGGCGTTCCGATTGGAATTGAGAGGTCGTCGTGCGTGTGTACGTGTTGCGCGTGTGTGTTAGCGTATATAGGTACTTGTTTCGCGACGTCGTTACTCGCAGAGGAGAGACGCAGGTAATTGACGCGCGCTGGCTGGCAGGCTGACTGGCTAGTGGCTGGCTCTTGCGAAGTAGTAAGTAGTAGTCGTCGTCGTCGCGCGGAGAATAATTAACGGTGGACGATTCAATTAGGTGGTAAATGAGTGAGTGGAATGAGGGTTTGAAGAATTTTCGGTTGATTGCTGCGAGAGAAATATGCCGGGAGTTGAGAATTGAAAGTATTCACTTTGAGCAATTAGCGCGTTCTTTTATAACAATAATAATAACAGGTCTCAACGGAATCGTTAAAAATTGCAAAATATTTGAAAGGACGTTCAATCAAGGCGAAAAGTCGCGTCCAAAGGGCCAATCTCGCTGACTGCAGCGCATGACTAATCGCAAACTCTCATAACTGCGGATTTCCTGCATCGTCGTGCGCTTCCTCTTTCGTATTATCCATTCCTCGAAAAAAAGGTGCGCACGCGCGCGCGCGATATGACTATCCCCCACCTCTCACTCACTCTCTCGAAAATCTCCGTAGAGCGACTGTGTGCCGGAAATAATTTCCTCGTGCGTTTTGTTCCACGTGAGAATATCGCGGAGGAGAATGGATGTGGAGGAGAGAGGAGATTCATAGCTGCGTGAAGTGACGAGTATAGTAGTAGTATGTGGTAGCAGCGCTGACACAGTTTTTGCCTTCCAAATGGGAAACGAAATGCCTGCCTCTCGACGCGAACATTCTTTTTAGCGTTTCTATACTTGTGTTTGTTTATTATGTGTGTCAGGGAGAAACAATCTTTTTTTTCCTTTTTTTTCGGGGTCATCAAAATTTTACGGCGATGAATTTCCTGATAAAAAAAACGCTTCGACGCAGTGAGAGGATTTTTTTCTTCAGATGGAAGTATTTTGAATTTTGAGAAGTTGTGTGCTTTAATATAGATGCATTAAAAAGTAATGTGCATTATTTAAATTTAAGTTCTAGATTTAGATTGTAATAAAACGTGTGATAAGAATCGTAAACCCGAACCGGACGTCGCAAAAGTTAAGTTCGAGATATGCAAAATTTACTCATTTACGGCAGATGTGGTTTACAAGATACAGCATCGCCATTAATTTGGGATTCTCAAACCAGCAGAGAAGAAATTGAGAAAGTAATTCTTTTTTAATTACTCGTAAGAAATAAATTAATTTGAATAAAAGTATTCTCGTTTTACTGTCGAAATCAGCGCTATTAAAGGAAAAAATCTTGTACAAGTAACTTTACAAACTTATTTTGTGCAGACAATGTTTTCAAATGCATTTCACGTTCAATAAAGCTGTCGTCGACAAGATTGAAATGAAATACTTTTATCTTCAAATGAAAAGTTTTAAACGCGTGCGCCGCGATGCATGCTAACGAGAAAAGTGCGAAACCGTTAGCAGAAAAAAACTACCGCAACTGTAAATGAAGAAGTGACAAAAAGGAAAACCGAATTGGTTTAACTGTTCCCGATCTCTTATTGGTAGCTAAGTGCAAAAGTGAAACACGACCGTCATATATTTAAATTTTATTTCAGAACAAGAATATATAATCAAATGCTCTAAAAAGTTGATCGCATTCCCATTTAGATATACTTAGATATAATGAAGTATTCAAACTACACACGCTCGCGCACACCGACAGTTTTTCATCCTTTCTCACACTTTTACGCCACGTTAATACCTAATTAGTGGACTCGAAATGAACGAACGAACGAACACAAAAAAAAAATGGTAAAAGCCACTCTGCGACGCTCATGCAACCGCCTATATCGTTAAACTGCACTGTAAAAGCGAAGATTCACTCGCACACACTCACAACAATCATTAGGCTAGCTAGCAGAAAATTTACGATCCGCGTCCTTGGATTATCCGCCGTGCGTCTTGTACATTTTTACGCTACATTTATTCACAATAAACCACATTTTAACCACACGTACGCGCGCATAGTCTGTGATTACTTTCCCGTGGAGAGAGGCTAGCCAACAGTTATAATCGCGCAGAAAAACGAACGACCGAGCGAGAGAGAGAGACAGAGACCCGCGGCAATAATCGGCATGTTAATTGCCGGCTTCGGCAAATTTATGAATTAATATTGCGCGCGTATAGGGAGGGAGGGACACGAGTTTAACGACTGCTGCGTTGTAGAGACTGCGCCACGATGATGTTTCACGCACTTTATACACGCAGTCTGTAGGGCCTTTAAAGTGGCTGCTGCTGCTGCTGCTGCCCGAGGATGGTTGGTAATAAAAATTCTAGCTCGCGCAGGGGTCAGTGTCGCGAGGAGTACGCGCTTGAAATCACTCGATGCATGAGTTGCTCGCTCTCTCTCTCTTTCTACGTACATGCATATCTGAGTGTATGTGTGTCACGCGGGCCCTAATTACCGCGTCTGTGTCGCTCGTGCGTTTCTCACGGGCGCATCCGTCCGTGCCCCGCGTGACACGTATGTGTGTGAGTGTGTGTGCGCGGGGAGGTAATTATGTGCTCGTAGATACACGGTTGATTCTGCGTTTAAATACCTTACGGGGGAATTTCCCAGAACAAAAGTCGGTGAAACATTGTGTAGGTAGGTGTACGCGGACAATGCGAATTGTTCAAACAAAATTGTTTATAGCCGTATATGCAACCATTGCGAAATGTTTTGGCGATTGGTTGAAACGAAGATTCAAAGTTTTACGTACGATTACTTAGAACTCCTATAATAGTGAGCTATTATCGTAATTTTTCAAAAATTTATAAATCAATAGCCAGTAAATCGTTAATTACAAGCGCGGTTGTATTCAAAGCATTAGCATACACCCAAGCAAGTTGTTTACCCGCGCTTCACAACTGTCCCTACACTGAGAAAAATGTCATAGGAAAATTTGTTAAATATATAACAAAAATTGCTATTTTATATAGGAACGGAAGGATATACTCGACTTGTGACGTATTTTATTATATATAAAGAAATAATTATTATATTATAAAATAAATTTTCCAATACACTTGAGCGAAAATTATTATATTATATTGTAAAAATTTAGATATAGTAAAATTTTTAATCTTTTTTAATAATATTTATTATATACATACCAAGTTTTACTAACTTATATAGTAAAAAGTGCTATCAGACGCCAGCGCCACCTGATCGCGGTGAGGTTATAGGGAAGATAACTAATGTATAAGTTCCAAAATTTTACACTCAAGAGTCTCCGTGGGTAAGTGGTCAGCGCGCTCGACTGGCGTGCTGAGGGTCGAGGGTTCGAATACAGCCAAGATTTTTTTTTTTAATTGAACTTATTACCATAAATTGCTATATATACAGTAAAAATTATTAGATGTCGAGTATATTCTTCCGTTCCTATATAATATAGCAATTTTTGTTATATATTTAACAAATTTTCCTATGACATTTCTCTCAGTGTAGAAATAGACTCTGAATAAAGAGCCGGCATTATCGCGCCACATTATGGTCACCCATTACAACGACTTTTATTTCCAACCGTCACTCACTGTACACAGAACCCTCCCTCCCCCACGCACACACACGCATACTTTGTGCTATACGCGAATTCACATGCACTAGCATTTTCTGCCCGTACGTATGCTCGCTCGCGCGCGTCCCGGTGAATTCTCATTAGCGAGGCCGCGTTCGGAAAAGAGAGCCTCTCCTCCCTATACAGCTAGTACACAGAGAGAATTCATGCACGCACGCATGGAGGCAGGCAGGCACGCATGCACGTGCGACGACGACGGCGACGTGCGTGTATATAACGTTTGTCTGCTCGCGGCGTGCATGCGTGCAGCAAAGAAATGTAGCGGCGGTTCTTTCGCCCAGCGGCTTTCATCTTATAAATTGCTGTAGCGCTCGCGATTTTGAATGAATTCCGGGATCTGCCGCTGCGGGTGAATTGTAGGGGCAATGGGTTTGCTGCAGTATATAATGTGCATGTGTCTCTGATGTGGTTTAATTAAGATTGCAGAGAATCGTGCGTTAATGGAGGCTCTTTTTTTTGTTCTCCTCGATCGGGGATAGAAAATAGACGAACGGGGGATAATGATAGCGGATTATCCTATCGAAGAAAGTGACTGTACGCGGCGCGGCGCTGCGCTTAATCGCCGGGTATTGAATGGGGATCGGATGGATTTTTCTCATAGTTTGCGTGAAATCTCCCCGTGAATGCCTGCGCACACAAGCGCGAACCTCACTCTGTACAATTTACGAGAGATCGATCGGCGGCGAGAGGTGAACGACACTTCGCTCTATCCGTCGATTTCCCTCGTGATAAATTAATAACCGTATACCCACTCGCACGCTTCGCTGAAATATAATTCATAAACAACCCAAAAAAAAGCCACTCCATTCCGTATATACAGAACGGAAAATCGTCGAGCGATGCGTCACGTCTATACACAGCCCCCGTGCTGTGCGCCGCGGCGCGTGGATACATGTGAAAATGCGCGAGAGTGAGAGAGAGAGAGAGAGAGTCGCCGCTAGATCGATAGGCTCGCGAGCGAGCGAGCGAGCGAGGGGTGTACGGCGGCGCGCGCTCTCTCGCCCCCAACTCGATTACGTGACTCATAATACACACTTGCACACACGCACACAGGCACCCGCCCTTTTCTCTCTCTCTCTTGCTCTCCCGCCCCTACGCTTTATATATATACGTGTACGCGCGTGTGCACACACGTGTGTGTATATGTATATATGTCTATCGCCTTCCCGTTTTATCTATGCAAATGCAGCGGGCGAACGGGCTGCTCGTTTGATATATGTATAGAGAGTGCTGCGAATGAGAGAGAGAGAGAGAGAGAGAGAGAGAGAGAGAGACAGAGAGAGAGAGAGAGAGAGAGAGAGAGAGAGAGAGAGAGAGAGGTGGATGCATGCATTGTTGTTGGCGAGGAGTAGTGTAGTTTCTCTCCTCGTGGATTTAGCGAGGAATTTCGCTGTTGCCAAGTTGTCGTGGTGTGTGTGTGTGTGTGTGTGTGTGTGTGTACGTATATATACTCTCTCGCTCTCTGCGCCCAGCGTGCAGTTGTTGCTACCCCCCGTGCTCGCGCCGTTTTATCGCGGAGAGTCTTGTACGTGCACATACGTCGACTTGGCTAGAACGTGTATGTGTCTATGGGTATATGTATACGGGAAGATAGTTTTCTAGAGAGATTGCGTCAGGCGCGCGGAGGAAATAATTGGCAAAAATTAGTTTGAGAAAGAGGCATTGTGCGCGAGGACGAGGAGAAGGCTTCCTGAAACTGTCCCAGCGGCAAGGTTAATTTTCATTGTAAAACAGTCGCTACGCGATTTCTGCAAAAAACAAAAAACTTTTCCTTTTTTTCCTTGAAAAATATAAGATTCGCTCTTTGTGCTTCTTCGCTTCCCGGTACATCACGCTGCAGTTTTAATACGCACTTAATATACGTACCGCGCAGCTGCGGCTAGTGCAAACCGCATCCCATTACTTTTAATCATCGCGCATTAATAAACGAAGCGTTATGTCATGCGGATACCCCTGGAATTACCGGAACAATGCAGTCATAACCCTATAACCTATCCCCCTCTCCGGATACCCGAAAACTCTGCCATCGTTGTATACATCCTTGCCAAACTCCCTCAACCTCCTCCTACCTTAAAATTAATAAACTTGCCCATTGAAATCCGCATCACCCTGGTATAACACCGCTCCCAACCAATTACTACGCACAGCTGCTATTAAAATTTTAATCGCGTCGCGCCCGCGCGCTTTCGTCCCGTGAAATTTTCACGAAAACTCTTCCTTCTCTCTCTCGCCTGTCGCTTGTAATACACGTTCCTCGTTCGTTGCCAAGTCGCTGCTTCCCCTCTTCCACTACTACACCGCCTTGGCAATATGCACCGCGCGATTCCCTTCGCTTTCTTTCGCCCGGCGAAGCAGCGGCAGCTCCGAGGCTTTCCCCGGTTTCTCGAGGGGGCCGATGCGTATTCGGCGGAAGGAGAGATGTGGGGGAGGCTGCGGAGAGAGAAAGAGAGAAAGATCGATAGCCGGTAACCTTGCACTCGACCCACGCCGTCTTCGCGCACACTTTTCCTCTCGACTCTTACCGCTACTCTTCTCTCGAAAGAGAGAGAGAGATCCTGAGAGACGCGAGAGATAAGACGTCTGGCCGCGAGATTATACTTTCCCTAAGACCTTCTGTATACGTGTGGCGGTAGCTGCATGTATGTGTGTGTAGGAGAGGAAACGTGCTCCCAACGTATTTTTTCTCCGGGTTTGAGAATCGATGCGCATGAGACGACGGAGGCTCACTTTAATTAGTGCACATCGCTCGCATGCGCTCGGCGTGACTCACGCTCACTTAATGGACTATATACCCTCTCTCTTTCTCGTCCTCTCTCTCTCTTACTCGCGTAGCTTTCCGTTGTCATTGTACACTCCCGCGCGACGGTTCATTCAAATTCCATTTCTCACTCGAACGATTCTCGGACCCGGCGTGCGGTCAATGCACGCGCGCGCTGATCGCACAGTGTGCATGGGTATTTTTAGCGGCGCGTGCGCAGTTAAATTGCCTTTTTTAGGGGCTTTTTTAAATTATATGCGCTGTGTCGCCGCGAGTGAGTGTGTTTCTGGCTTTGAGCGTGTGCATCATATATGTATATACATGCATGTGGGTTGGAGGGTACACAGCTGGTGTTGGAGCGGCCGATCGATATAGTGTATAGTAGAAGGCGAAAGAGAAATGGAAATTACGGGTTTTCATTCGCATATTATATATAGACCGTGTGTGTCGAGTGTGCTTTTTCAGATTGCATTGGAACGGCCGGGGTTTGTTTGGCTTTCGTGATTGAAAAGTAAGACGCCGTGTAAGCTTGCAGCAAACAATCGTGAATATCGATTTAAAAAGAAACGCGAAATTACGTATTTGCTGCAAAATTCTCTTCTGACAAGTACAATTTCTCAAGTATACGATCGATAACAGATAAGTATAAGATTCGGATACTTCAACCCACTCGTCGCTGACAGTTCTAGCTCACCGGCATCTTAACGCGCAAAGCGTCGGGATTAAAATGCCTCTCCTCTCGTCGATCCGTGAAAGCCGTGCGCTCTCCCAACATCTCTTCTTTCTCCCTCTCACGTACGCTTCTTCTTCGAACCATCTTTATACATATCACTTCCACACTTGCTCTTCACGAAAGACGCTCGCTCGCTCTCCATACCCATAAAGAAAAAAAAACGTTCCGCCATCGCACACACACACACACACACACACACACACACACACACACACCCACTCATACACAGAGAGAGAGAACCGGCCCGCGCTACTGGTTCCGGCAGCCGCTCGCGCCAGGTGCTCTTCAATGAACTCACTCGCTCGCTCGCAGGTTGTCGCTCGCGCTAGACAGTTTTTTTCCCTCTCTCACTCCCGGCTTTCTTCTTCTCTACTTCTCTCCAAAGGCCTTTCCCGTCTCTCTCCTTCCGCTCTATTCTCCCTTCTCTTCTTTTGTGCGCGCGCGCGTTCTCTTTTCGCCGTAGCGTACGCGACGACGACGACGACCTGACCCATTGTGACCCCAGCGCTCTCTCTCTCTCTCTTTCTCTCTCAGGGGGGTAAGTAGGCAAGTGCAAGTCGACGCCGTTGCCGCCGCTGCTCTCCTTCTCGTCTATAAGAGAGCGGCGCGCGCGGCCGATGAGTCAGCGTCCGGCGGCGCGTGCGGGGGCTTTCCGCGCGTATTGACCTGCAGCGCAAGCGCGCGAGGCGCAGCCCTGGCCCGAAAAAGCCGCTTCAACGTACTACTCGCTCTATATAACGTAGCGGTCTCGAGAGAGATTAGATTAGATTATATAGTTTTATTATCTGTACATTATGTTGTACAAGTTAAATAAAGAATTATAATATACATATATATAAGTTTACAAGTTTTAAGTTAACGCAAGCAAAAATACAGAGTACATGGAGCAAAAATTTTACAATATATAAGTTACGCAAGGCAAAAAATAGTTTTAAAGGAGCTAAGTATAAAGTTAAAGAAGCATAATCAGTGTGAGAGAAGCTAAATACAGTTAATTGCTCAGACAGAATATAATTGTATTATACGGATTCAAGGAGATGATGATGAAGTAGTGATTTGAAGTGAGGGATGAAGGTGATATCGCGAAGGTGAGATGGTAAGGAGTTCCACAGATATGCCGAGCTGATGTGAAATGACCTTTTCAGTGTCTCTGTTTGACAGCTTGAGATGTCTAAGGCTGCCGCATTACCCCTAATTGGACGAGTAGTGAGACGGAAGTTGAAAAATGCTAGCAGATATGATGGAGTAGCAGTGTTGAATAGCCTGCACAGTAGGTTTGCTGCAAAATATTTTCTACGTCCAGATGTGGTTAGCCAGCCCAGTTCGCGTCTGTAGGGTGTGATGTGCTCACTTCTTCGCACACCATAGATGTATCTAATCCCAGTGTTGACAAGCTTTTGGAGTTTATCATCTAGATCCAATGTCAGGTCACAGTAAGCAAGACAACAGTAGTCTATGATTGGAAAGAGGAGCATTAATATTAAGTGCTTACGTAGCCTGAGATTTGTGCTTTTTCTAAAGAAGTATAGCCTGTACATGAGGGAACGCACACGTCGGCTCGTCTGTGCGATGTGGTCTTTCCAAGAGAGCTTGGAGTCCAATATCACTCCCAGGATCCGTAGCGACGATTCGAAGACGATACGGTCACCACCTATATCAAGGTAGTTTCTGGCCACTGCCGATAGTCTGTTTATATAGTATGGCGAGCCAATAACCATTGCTTTTGTTTTTCCAACGTTTAGTCTAAGGTGGTTTTGAGTGGCCCAGCACATGATTCGGATGGCGTTTGCACTCATTATAGCGGAAACGCGAGAGAGAGAGAGAGAGAGAGAGAGAGAGAGAGAGAGAGAGAGAGAGAGAGAGAGAGAGAGAGAGAGAGAGAGAGGGTTGGTGAAAAGTTGTAGGGGCGTGGGAGAGAGAGGGAGATGTCGCAGAGACGTTTATATAAGCTATGCGCGTTCTTCTTTGAGGCGAAATTTTTAGCGTCCGTAAGTCAGCTTTTTTGTGGAAAGCGTAAATGAAATGTGTAAATTTTTTATAGAGCCCGAGTGTTCTCGGTTTATTTTTAGGTCGTGATTCACCACCCGGGAATAGGGATTCAGATTTATATAAATGGAAAAGAGGATTCGATCGGGTAATTAGATTTGTATAGATGACGCAATGGCCTATGAGTAATATCAGTTGAACACTTACGGAGCGTGGATTATCGATTGGTACTTGAAATTGGCTACTGGAATTTAATGGCGCGTTAGTGCTTTTATATATATGGATTGTGCGATATTTTTAATACATCGTAAATTATAGTTGAGTGCTAAATTTATATCGCAATTCTCTTATACAAATTGAAAAGATTTCCAATCTAAGGCTTATACGCAAACACTAATAAAGCTATTCATCATCGTTCTAATACGCTTATTTCCTCTTCCTGCAAAACCTGACGATCAAACACACCAATCCGAACAGAATGACTTTCATCCCTCCTGCCAATGGCTATTCTATTACTATTAACACCACACGGAAATCCGAACCGAAGGACGCAATGATAGACGTTTTCACAGTGGCAACACAATCGCATTCTCGTTGCCATTCCCGCACGATAAAAGTGATACCTGCTCGTGAGAAAAATGTTGCAAACGATTTGGCAGAGGCGCCTCATCGACTTGTAGCTCTCGACCTATGTGTGCAGTGTATGTGTAACGAGAAAAAAGCCGTAGGTAGTATGCCAGTTGGCCGTGAAACGACGTTATACAAATTCTATCGGCCGACGACGAGAGCGGATCCCTCGCGGTGTGTTGGCTTGGCCGGGGCTATTATTGTCGCGCGGCTCTCTATCGATTTCGACACGAGTGCGAACGTGAGCGTCGATGGATATTAAATTGGGATCGCGCGCCTGCTGTCGTTGAGAGAGAGAGAGAATAACGATTTTATGGCCTCCTCGAGGTTTCGGGAAGGAAGGCGCCTTGGGTGAGGTTATAGTTGTGATGACGTGGATGAATAATTTGGAGGTTGCAGTCGGAGGTGCAACGTGCAAGACGGTAAATTGCAGAAATAGTTGTAAAAAATCTTGAGGATAAGTTTATAATTAAATCGTCGTTGTTCACAGAATGGATAAAGCAATAGTTTTCCTCGTGTAAAAATACATTATAGACAAACTTTTTATCCTCTTACGTTCTAAGCCACAACCTAATGCTTTAACAATTACTCTCCTTCCCGCGTGATTAATAGGCCCTTTTTATCGGGTACAAAAATCACACGCGCGCGCTGCCACATGACTTATTACCCTCATCTCATCGATCTATAAGGTGTTATAATCCTCTCCAAATGTTTTGCCTCGCTCTCGAGCCATAAAAAATAACCCATCCCAGCGAAATGACGAAACGCTCTCGCGATTGTGCAATGATAACAACAACAATAAAAAGCCTCGTCTCGCTGCTGCCGTTGCTCCACGTGCCGCGCGAACCGAGATAAATCAAGCGCTGAAAACAATTTTAATTCGCCTTATCTCCTGTCCCAACGAAAGAGAAAAAAAAAAGAAAAAGTGAACCATCGACATTTTTCGAACGGTGTCACGTCTTTAAACGTCTCGATCCTCGCATCGATGAGTCTCGAGTAATCGACCGAGCGCAGACGCACGCTATGACGATAGCACTACATCGCTATACACACACCGTGACTCAATGGCCGCCGCCGCGCGTGTTCTCTCTCGCGCGTTATCTCGAAATCATTTTTCGTTCGCGCGCGTGCGCTTGCAGGCCAGAGCGAGATGGAGACAGGTCACTTTATTGCGATGATGAATCACTCCCGCGGCGCATCCAAGCCAGCCTCGCCGCATCATCATCATCATCATCCGTCGAGAGAGATATCGTCGTCATTCCCGACGCGGCGCGTTTACATTTTTTTCGCACCGCATACGAAAATGCAATGACGTAGGCGAGCTACAACGAGGAAACAAGACAGATGGTCGCGCGACCGAGCGAGACAGAGAGAGAGATATCGTGATTGCAATTATGGATCGACGCGACCCTCGTCGCTGCTTTCTGCGGAAAGCGAAAGTTCCGCGTATATAACGAGCTTCGAACACGACGACGTGCTCGTCTACCCTATTATCCGTCCGTTTCATTCTCTCTCTCTCTCTCTACTGCGTGTACTACTGTCCCCTTCTCGTCTCTCTCGGGTTGCTCGTGTCTTTACTTCGTTCTTGCAATTTAGCGCGGGCTTTTGTCTCGCGCGCTCGGCGACGTCGTCTGTCTTCATGCGTTTTTTATTCGGACAATTTACAAAATTTAATGTAGCGCCGCGCGCCCGCGCGCTGTGTGTGTATATATACTGGTACTATAAATACACTCCAAGCTGGACGCGTAGGGTGTACGTTGGATAAGCCGTAATTGCGGGGAATCTTTGCGCATGAGTCTTATATAGTTTCCAAACGGACTCGGGTTTCACTCCTATATAAATGCGTACAGGCGCAGCTTATCGCACCGCGCGCTCCATCATAAAAAGCACGTAGAGAGATCGCTAATCAGATACACGCACTCACTCGAAATTCACTTTGTAGCCACTTGAGTTAATTTATACGATCGATTAAGGAAAACCGTCAACTCCACTGCAGTGCTCACTTTGCTCTACGAAAAATAAATAATTCCGCAACAATCGCGGCAACATTGGCCCATTTCTATATACCGAGCGCGATCGATGTCGTTAGCATAAAGTCACACCGCCGCGGAGAGAAATTAGCCAACTGTACGACGATAATGGCGTGCGCGCATATAGTGAAATCTCTCGGCACGCCGACCGAGTATATGCAAATCCGCAGACGCGAACCAGATCTTCGGACGGCGAGGCACGTCTGTGTGTTCTTTGGTGCTTGCGGTATAGAACTGTCCAAATATTGATTTCATTATTCGAAAGTGCGTTGCTGACTCACGGGGAGGCTATTCCATCGGTCGGTCTCATATCTGACTTGCATGTTTTATTCGCCCTTCCCCCCAGTATGTCCGCGCGGTTCTTATCAAGCCCGCGGAGACGGAACGGCAACAATAATGATACCGACCCTCCTGAATACCACACCCCGAGCCCCTTTGTATACACACGTCAATATTTTTCTAATCATCCACCGTCGGCGCTGTTGTGCATTGCGTCAACAACAGCAACACACTGCCTTCCATTCTTACTTTTTGCTATATATACAGAAAACTTTTTCCTCGTCTCCTGTAACACGGCTTTTTATTCGAAACCTATCTTTTCCTACGTTATATATTACGTATACATATACTCTCGCTCCATTTACCGCCTCTTTTTCCCATCAACGAACGCCCTCTCTCCCTCTGATTCATTGCCACATTCTTCCAACATCTATCGGCGACTTGTATACCCCACACAGACACAGCCAAACAGACAGCCTTACTCACACACACACTCCCTCCACTCGTTGTCGTCGTCGTCGTCGCTGCATTAGAGCGCTGCACGCTATGCACACGCTCGGCCCGATTTGTCCTTTCCTCTCTTTATACGTTATATGCACGCGCGGTAAAAGTCGAGAGAGACACTCGTCCTTGAACGATAACGCAGAGCGAGCATTCCGACGGCGAAGCGAGCGCCAGTCAGCGCGTGAGAAAATGTCGGTGTAACTGTGGCTCGCGCTTTGAAAAATTTTGTAATCCGCACGATGCGCGCCGGGAGAGAGAGAGAGAGGCTAGATTATTGCAAGTGGAGAGGAAGCGGCCGAGATTGCGTTGTTGCTATGTTGATGCTGGTTATCGGGCGATTATTGTAGGTTCTTAATGAAGAAGGAGGAGGGGGAGTGAGAATAAGCACTGGGTTGATGAGGTTGTTATGCGGGCGAGGTATTTGCATAGGGAATATATAGGTGGGTCTTTGCTTTGGTAATGTTGGTACTGTGGGAAAAAGGCTCTCGCGTGCAGCGCGGACAAGGTTAGCCGTTGATCCACTTTGGATATGATGAATGACCACTTTGGTATTAATCGCTAATTTTACGCTCAGGGTGAGGGTGTCTCTCCTCGTAGCCTGCTTAATTGATTTTCGAGTGACTTTGAGATTGGAGACTTGAAAAGTGGATTACAAAGTGTGTAGTACTTGATCGTAGTTGATCTTCGCGCAGATAGAAGAATAGACTGGAAAATTAAATTTAAACACGGGGAACAGCGTGTGTTCTATTCATGCATTATCAACAAAACACTACTTTTATAGCTGTTTATGCTGCACTGCTGTATACTCTATTGTAAAAGGCTTTTATTCAAGATTGCAAAAGAGCTTTTAGGTGTGTTATTTCGTATTCCTTCTACCCACTCCGACTGATAATACATCGCCTCAGTTGCGCACGCGCGCGCGATAATGCTCGCTTTTTATTTAGTTTATCTCCGGCTCGGAGAATGTTTTGCGAGCGCGGGCGTCTCAGGAAGTACTCGAGCACTATCTCACTTATGTTCGGATTGTTATTAGTCGCGAGATCGTATTGCGTCTCTTCGTCACAATATTTTGTTTGAAAATGCCTCGGCGTAATCAAATGATCGTGAGAGGGTTTTGACGACCGTTCACGCTTCTAGTATACACTATAAGTATAAGCGCAAACAAATATTTTCGATATAGATATAGCGCACGATTTTTACGTCCGATTGTTTCTCATAGACCGCGACTCGAGGAATCCGGTAATTTCCGATAATATAGTACGTGCGTGCGTGCAACATTTATAATAAGGAAGAGAATACATTACTAATCGTTGCCGGTAGCGCTGTTGTTATACCTGATAAATCTGACATCACCACGCATGCCTTTTCTATTACGCAATTACACCCGAGTATAGTAAACACCGATCGGAGGGTCATAATAATCGCCGCCCGAGTCATTTGCATTCCCACGTAAATATCGCTGGACAAATCATTACTTCACGATCGCTGTTTCCAAATTGTATATGTACGGAAAACGTAAAAGCTCCGTTGCTACATTTCTCTCCGCGCGCGCCCTTACGACAACTTCATTAGCATATTTCAATAATACCTCGCGCGCGAGTGCAGTCATTCATTATCTATATACTATACTCGTAACCGAGAAACCATTTCGTTACAAATCGAAAGCAGCAGCACTCCTGTGTATGCTCTTTCGCAATGCCGCAATGTAAAGACAAATGACCCTCCTCGAGCTTTCATACACCCGATCCGCACTGTATCTATAAATATAAAAAAAAACGACGAAACCCACACCGCACGCATAAAGAACTCGTTTCCACTCCAATAACAAAAACCTGGCGGCGGCAGCTACCCGCAGCCATGTAAATCACTCGACGTCACAAACACCACATGAGCGGTTTTCGCGAATCGTCCGTCCATCCATTCACTCCACTCTATACTAACGACTATAATACTCTCCTCGAGAGAGAGAGAGAGAGAGAGAGAGAGAGAGAGAGAGAGAGAGAGAGAGAGAGAGAGAGAGAGAGAGAGAGATAGAGTGTCATCGCGCCCGCGAGGATAATAAACCTTTGGCCCCTCGCTCGCACTTTCTCGTACGTACATACATACGAGTTGCGTCAACCACACGCGGGCAGTTTCACTTTTCGCGTGCCGCGGCGCTAAACGGCCGCCGCGCAGATTCTTTTTTTTCTGCATGTGTATAGAGGTATACTTGCGAAACGAATAGCGCGTGCATTGTGCGCTCGCGTCTTGGGTTTTCCGCTATGCTGAGTTTTGCGGCGATGATGATGATGATGTCTATAATAATGACTGATATTATTCTATTGCGAGGAGATGGCATATTAGCATATAGCTGGCGATGATGATACGAGGATGGGGAGATGTGTGAATGTATATACGTGCAGGGGTTTCAACGGTGCCATTGTTTTTGAGAGATGATGGCAAGCCGGGAATTTTTTCGCGCCTGTCGCGACGTTTTTTGCGAGTCATTGTGGTGGTGCGGCGTAGTGTGATGAGCGAATTGTATAATAACGCGTGAGGAGATTCGTTTCGAGGATGAAATGTGAAACTTATGAGAAAAGCATAGTTAATTTATTCTTTATCTATAATTGAGGTTTGAAAGTAAGCTTGTTCATTGAGAGAATGTTTTCAAACAGTCGTATAATTCGTACTTCCTCTATTTAAATCCGGAACAAAAAGAAAACAAACACAATAACGCATAATCTTCCCCAATTTTCTCCCGTTTTACTTAACGACCGTCTTCACTTCGCCCAAAATAAAAAATTAAGCGATCCCGTAACAATAGCCTCGCCAAACCATCCCGATCCTCCGTAGCCAATTGCCAGGCATTCCCGCGCAACGGCACTCGACTTTTCCGAAGGCACGCAGACGCACAAAAGGCAAACAACGCCGCCCGGGGCGTTTTCACTTTTCAAAACCAACACAAAAACAGACCTACCACGCTACTTCTCACTCATCCCGCGCCAATAAACTCTCCTCCTCCTCCTCTTCTTGTGGAGAGACCTCTAATCTCGCGACCAAAAACTTCCGCGGCCGCCCGGTACAATATATCTTTTACGAGTTTTCTCCATACCGCACACGGCACAGAATCGTTACTTTCGTTATTGCCTTTTATGCTCCGCAGCATGCATATATATACACGTGCATGCACGCAACACTCTCTTCTCGCCGCGCTCGTTACACTTTTCCTTTCGGCACGGGCAGCGCGCGGAATTCAATCTCTACGTGTGTGTGTATATAAATGTGAGTGGGTATATCGCCCATCGCACTTGATGCTCTTTTTTTTTCTCTCTTGCATACACGTACGTGCTTTATCGGTCTCGGCCGAGTCTAGACGCGGCCGAGCATTGAGATCGAATGAACGTCACACGCGCGCGCGGCTTTGAATGAAACCCAGCAGTGACTGATTATCCACGCGTGGTATATGTAAGCACTGAGTAACTGCGCGCGGGTTTATAGTTTGAGGCTTAAGAGGGAGAGGGTTGAGTGTGTGTGCATAGGGGATATATATGAATACGTGGTCACGCGTATAATCGGATGCGTTGTATCGTATATAAGTGCGCCGTCGGTTTTTGTGTTGGATTTAGTCTAATAAATTGTTCTGCGATTATACATATATAGAAGGCGAGGAAATTTTTTTTTTCTTATAATATAAAACTTTCCATTATTATTATTAGTTAATAACATAGTTATTAGCGTGAACGTAAGTGTTACGCGTGCGTTGTAATGAAAAGTCTAAACGCGTATCAACATTTATTTACTGGACCATGGGCAGCTGTTAGAACTTTGTAATGATTCCACAGTTAGTTGAGCAAGGAGAGTTTCTTAAATGCATTACCGGCAATTAAGATATTTATGTAATTCATTATTATTAATAAATGCGGAAAAGTATCGGCGGCGACGGCGGCACGCAGCATCGGAGGAGGGGAATTAGCGCCGCTTAGCGGGTTCATTAGCTCGTTAATGCAAACATCGGGACGGTTACTCGTACTTCGTTATCCTCTTTCGTAAAAGAAATTGTTTATAAAGCTAATATAATCACGCGAACGGACGTCTTTATTAATTATATATACGAATATTTATATTTCGAGGCGATCGATAGATTCGCAGCGATTTATGGCCGCTATTTATCAAATGACTAAACAACATCTAACTTTTATCCGCGCAGAATCAGCCGCTATAACGAATAAATTTCCCTCTCGTCCTCTCCGAAATAAAGGAAAATGCGAAACCCACTCTTAATTTTCTCAACAAAAACAAACACCATCATCACTCACCGATACATCATTAGCCAACTCCCTTTTTTGCATATAAAAGAAAGAAAAACCTTCTCATCTCTCGCTGACTATAATTCAACGAATAACAACAGCAAGGCGCACGAATGTTAAGGTTACGCGTTTCCACCCACCCACGAGCGCGCTCTCTGCCGCATTTATTATTACAAGAAAACTCTCGCGTCGACAATGTAATCTCTCCGTCGGCCGTTCCGCGCACGCGCGCGCGGCAGCGAAACGAGCCACCGCTGCAGCAGAGAGCCTGTGTATAACGCACATTCATACATACATATAATGCGTCCACATACACTCGTAATAATTGCGCTATCGACTTTTTGCGCGGTCGGTCTTTCTCTCTGTGGTAGATTGCGCGGCTTTTTCACGCGCGGCAACGGATCAAAGTTCCAGCACGCGGAAGAAAGAGCGCGAGGAGATACACATGGAATATTATGTTATATTGCACACGCGACGGCGGCGAAGTTTCGCGGCGGATACTTTTGTTATCGGCAGTTTCCCAACTCAAATAATCGGTTTATCAGGAGCGACATTGTTTTGATGGGCATTAAAAGCTCCCTTCCCATCGTTACACACTTTATACGTTGTATTTCGTGGGAACTTTGACATCATAAGCCTCTGTAAATTTAAAGATGACGCGCACGCAGCAAGCCTTTCCAGTTCGCGAGCGCAATCGATTTTGCGATAACGTCGTGTACTTTCTCAAAGATTAATCGTTATCGGCTCTGACGGCTGATTTTTTCCGCTTCGTAAATTCTAGAAAAAGTCGCCGCCACAGTCGTCGTTGTGTCTCTCTGTCCAGTGCGCGCGCGTGCGGATAAATTTCTCTTTTCTTCGAGCGATCAGTCGTCAGCGGCGGCGGCGCGCTGCGCGGCTTGTGTACCTTATTAAGATCGTTTTTCTCCGGAGCCTCGCTCATAATTGGCGAGGTTGGAAAGTCCGAATGATTTGACAACTTGTTTTTTTTATGCCGCCACACAAAGCAAATACATATACTGTGTTGCGAAATATGGGTTGTTTCCCTATTAAAGTCAAAGACGTAAGTTAGTCTAATTATATAAATATACTCTCGGCATTGTACCTGCATATATACCCTATTGAAATTTCAAGAAAATATATATGTATGTAGATGCGTGCGTGTATGATTCATTCTCGTTGAAAATAAAATTACAATAACAAAAATTTCCATTGTACCATAGCCGGGAGTACCGTAAGTTTTTCGAGGTCGCCGCCACCTTGACTTTCACGATAATTTTTACAAATTAACCAATTAAAGTAAATCGCACTCCAAAAATGAGCAGCAATCTGCATTTCGAGAAACTCGCCAGCCGTCGCATAAATAATTTATCGTATTCATTTGCTAATTGCGTCGCGCTCGCTCGCATTCCCAATACAACACGACGGCGAGAACCTCTTCCTCGCTCCATTTCCATTTACATCTTATCCGAGAAAAAGGTATCACACGCACATAAATACGCTTCCCATCCATGCGAGCAGAAAATCTCGGCACCCCGAAACTCGATTTTTCCCGGCGCCAGACGCAATTTCTCGGTGGCGTCGTAGTACGTATTACTTTCTCAGCTCTCTCACAGACTCATATACTCTGCATCCCTTCGCAGCCTATACACACTTACATGCATGACTGTATACGCGCTCGCGCGGATTACGCGGCATCGGCTTTCCATATTGGGAGCGATCCGGTTATAGGAGATCGCGGGTTAAGGACGGCCCGAGGACGACTCGACGACGACTGCTCTCGTCTTGGTCTTGTCTATTTCAAGGCGCACGTGTATGTATACGTGCGGCTCGGACTGCGTTAAATATTTAGAGTAAAACGGACGAGAGAGAAAAGATTTTTTTTTTCTTCAGTTTTAAGAAAAAGGCTGTTACTGCTGCTGCTGCGGCTGCGAATACTTCTATTTTTGCGATTGACGGCGCGCGCGCTGCCGTGATTCATCATTTACGATCCAAACAATGACGGTCGAGCGGCGTTTTTTCGCGATATCGACGACGGGATCACCTTCGGCGTTGTTATTGGACGACGCGTGTGCTGCCTTCTTAAATTTTACAATGTTAACTTGAGAGTATAATGCAGGGTTTCTGTGTATAGTGATGTTATTATACACAGCGTTACTCATTAACTGCCATTATTGGAAATTCTTGAAAGAGTTAAATAATAATTTTCCACTAGTCATCGAGTTACGCCGCGCGTATCTCGAGAATCATTAAAATTCTTTCTAAACGTATATGTATAATATAACCCACATCGCGGAAAAGACTGGCGGGTAAACACATGAAATTGCCTACTTATGTGCGTTTGCTCAAATAAGAAAGCAGCCGGGCAAATTTCACTCTGCGCAAAATGATATTCGCCAAAGTCTATAAATAGTGTTTGCTCAATACACACTATCGTGCAGCGTGCGTTGCTCAATGCGCACATATGAACTTTTATAATTTTTCACCCGCAATAAGAAATTCGTTTGCAAACTAGAATAAGTAATTTCTCGAAAACAACAAATATTGACAATTTCCTAACTAACGTATATTCCCTCTTTCTTTATGTTACAGGACCAATTCGAGAATCTGTCCCTTCACACACAGAAGGGGATAGATTTTCTCGAGAGATACGGGCACTTTATTCGCGACCGCTGCACCATCGAGGAGGAGTACGCGACGAAACTCAGGTATATATACTATACATCGCTTACCACACACAATGTGGATATATATCCCTCTCTTTCTCTTCTTATATATAGCTATATAATAGCGCCGGTGGTTCCCGTTACAACCAGGCGCGCGCGCGATGCACCGGGAAAGCGGCGAGCCCGTCGCTTTCGTTCGTTCGATTGCGAGCCCGCGCGCTCGCTCGATTCTTATCTCCAGCGGTTTCGTCAACTATGCGCGCGATGGTTCTTCTCTCTGTACATGCACGTGTGTGTTCTCTTTCTCTCTCCTCAAGCCGTTGTCTTTCGAAAGGGAATTACGTCGAGGAGGAGGAGGAGAAGGAGATGGTATCTCGGGATGAAAATGTTAACGTGCACGTAATTATGATTGAGGAGCAGCGCGGTATTAATTTGGGAGAGTGTGGTGGAGAGTTGGATCGGATGTGAATGTTAATCGAGGCCTAGTTTTCACTTGTCAGTGTATCTAGAGTTATCGTCGGTGTGATTCTGTTAATTATTGCACCGAAATATCATCGTAGCTTTGATTTAATGGAACTGGATTATGAGTTTTTGCGGATTATGTAGACTGTGAAACGGTGATTTTCTCGGCCAGTCGTTTTCGAATGCTACTACACGGGTTCTTAATTAAGTAGGCCGGGCGCTGCGTAGGTGTGTATAGGCTGAGAATTCGAAATCTTGCGTAATAGACTATACGCCGGCCAATGAAAGAAATCGCCTTTTACGTGGTATTAAACAACCGGTTACGTGGTTCTTTTGTGTAACGACTTTAACATAATCTCGCCTCTAATGTATAAATAATGCAATTCAATTAAATGCACTTTTACCCGCTTGCGATTCCTTTAACATTTCAAATGAAGCTTTTCGTTTGCACACACCTCTCCGTTGAACAAAACGCACGAATTGCCATAAGTTTTCTCTTTACATCCAAACACACTTTATTATTCCGGAAACTCAAAAGCACTTACCGTCCCTCTCGTATACGGCTTGAAATTAATGTTTCACTTCCCAGCCGACCCAGCCCACCGCGCTGCATCTTTTCTCGGCAATGTAGCTCGAAAAACGCTGAACCGCGAACAAAGACGAAGCAGCAGCAGCAGCCCTGTCCTCGTATATATATATATAGGCGGGGCACACGCGACGACTACTCCTCTCTCTCTCTCGCACAGCTAAAAGGGCTCCTTGTCCACTCATGAATGCCGCCCACTATACGCAATCCGATCGCACCGTCCCACGTTTTCCACGAGACTGTATATATAACACACTCGCTGTCGCGCGCGCAGAAACTTATCGCGAGATCCTCGCCGCGAGATAAAGAGACGCGTGGCGCCAATTTCCACTATACTGCACTCTTTGCAGATCGACACGTGCGAAACGAGCAGCTTCCGCCTTTTTTTTGTCTCTTTCTGCGTGTTCTGCGCGTGGAGGAGGCGGTATAAGAAGAAATCGTACGGGGAGATTCGCGCGCTTGGGTGTCGCGCCGGTGATATTTCATTTTTATGGGAGTAAGAGGAGGTGTGGGTTGTAGGGTTGGCTCTTTGGGTGTCTTTGGCGAGGTGATGGATGTTGTGGCGGGGCCAGAGTTCTTCGGCCCTGAGAGGTATTGTTAAGCGCTGGTGAATTGAAAAAATTAAGCTGGAATTATGGGGCGCTAGGAGAGGAAGAGAATGTATGTATATTTCTGGGCGTGCATTCTTTATATTGCGGTTAAGGTAGGAGGGGGACACATTAATGTGTTTTTGCGGTTTATTGGTGGAGACGGTATAAAGGTAATGTATGTTGCGGATTAATTCAAAACTTTTTTAAAAATTTCATTTGTATTTGGCTATGATTTTAAGGATGTACTGGCTATAAGGTCCCTGCCAAATATTTGTGAATTCGATAAACTGCAATAAATAATTACATGCGATAATTGACCAAATTTAAGTTCTTGTGGGTGATTCAGGAGTATAATACGAATATAATAAGCTTTGAAAATTGAATATCGAATAAAAATTGACAAAGTTCTGCTATTTTTTATAGTTACAAAAACCGAGTCATTAAGTAAATTTTTAATACTGAAAACTACAAACTTTTAATTTTCATTCGATTTTTAATTTCTAAAGCTTATTATAATATTCCTATCGTGATTTGTAATCGATCGAGAGCATTGAAAATTGTCTATTTATCCTACATAATTTGTTATTGTTGTTTTAATATTAGTCACTTAATTTTTGGCAGGGACTGTACGGGAAATAAACTGCAATAACAAATTATGTAGGATAAATAGTCGATTTTCAATGCTCTCGATCGATTACAAATCACGATAGGAATATTATAAGCTTTAGAAATTAAAAATTGAATGAAAATTAAAAGTTTGGCACTTTGTCGTTTTCAGTATTAAAAATTTACTTAATGATTCGGTTTTTGTAACTATAAAAAATAGCAGAACTTTGTGAATTTTTATTCGATTTTCAATTTTCAAAGTTTATTATATTCGTATTATACTCCTGAATCACCCACAAGAACTTAAATTTGGTCAATTATTGCATACAATTAATTATTGCAGTTTATCGAATTCATAAACTTTTGGCAGGGACCTTATATAGCCAGTACGTCCTTAAAAACGTTATGGTTGTTGAAAGATAAATATTTTATGCTTTGAAAGGTGTTTTCATTTTAATAACGTAAATGGCAATATGGAAATCAGTTAACTCAATTTACTTATATTCCGTGTTTTTGTGACGCATTAGTATGATTGCATTGTTTACGCAGTCACTTAATTTATTAAATTAAACGATATATTTAGCCACGACAGATATTACTTTTTTTCTATGTTTTATGGCTGCCCACGCACATATTCCATCCGCGCCCATATACAAAGGCGTCATCGCCGCACGAGCGTGTTTATCTCGCCGAAAGCGACGTCATAAACAACGTGATCTAGTGGAAAACTTCGTGATGATACAAAAGCAGCTCTTTCCGCTAGATTCCTACGTCCATCTATCTCTTCTCTCTCTGTCCCTCCTAAATGAGAAACACAAATATATTCTATGTATATTTTTTTTCCTGCTGCTCATCCATTTCTACAAGAATCTCATTAGAATAAACATCGATAGACGAGGTGTCGATGATATTCGCACCCGACAAATTCGTCCCACGAATGTAAATCGCGCGCTCGCGCAGGCGCCTCTATAATAAAAGCGACCATGTAATAGTTGCAGGTATTATCTGTAGCGCGTGCGTCCCACGCATTTTCTTCGTTTTCTCCGGAATATATACTTCAGGTTTCCTGCAAGACACAGCTCTCGTCGTTATCGTTTCCGCATTTGTGCGGCAGCTCAGCTGGCTGATCAAAAAGAAATACAAATTCAAGTTTCGCGTGTGTATTTCGTTTGACGACGGGAATTTTTTTCGATTATAATAATGTGGCTGAGTGGAAAAGAAATTGAATTTCTTTTGTGTGTGCTCTGAGAAATTTTCTCATAAAATAACGATAACTGTAAAAGCGATCATACGCGCGTATACCCGCGGCAAATGTGAAACGTTATATGACATTTCATCGCTTACTTCGGGTGATAAAGTAAGTTTCACCTGCTGCGAGCTATTTGCTTCGAATTTGTACAGCCACTTTCTCCGGGCATTCCCTGGTTAATTTACAAATTTAACGGACATTTTCCCAGACTTGTCTTTGTGTGAAGCTCCGGCTCTAAAACAATAGATTTCGTTGTATAAGTCTCTGCTTTGTCGATGAAAAATAAATCTAATCTTTTGCTCTACAGTTTATTACTTTACTAGCTACCGTTTTTCAACTGATGCACAATTGTTGCAAAATTTCATTGTTATTGAGAAATTTTAAACGAGTTTAGGAACTATTTACGATAACGCGTTTTGAAATTGGTTGGTTACGTCAGACAAGAACTAATTCTAAAACTTTTCGAGAACTTTTTTCGCCTTCTTACGCCGTATACCTATATATACACTTAGACGGAGAAATATCAACAGTAGGAGTTTTATACGCCGGAATTAGCAACGGTTTTCGCACATGTTTTATTTATTAACTGCTCGTGTTCACACATTCGCGGCCGGCTAAAAGTGAGACATTCCACACTTAATTTCGTACAAATGCGCTCTACGATTTTACTACCTCGGTCGCGCGTGTGCGTATGGTTATACCCGCCGTATTGTGTAACTTCAACACGCGCTAGGAAAATGAGTGCTCCAAATATGACGAATATATATTCACGTGAAATGAAATTGAGTCACAAACGTAAATGAAAGTCTCGGCTCAACTATACTCCAGGACTGTGTCGTAATCTTTGTGTTTTCCTCTTGCTCAAATTAATTAATTCACCTTCTTTCAACAATAAACGCGCAAAAAAGACCTACCATATCGTCCATAAAAACATATAACAATTTCATTTCACCTTTTTCT
Source organism: Torymus aiolomorphi (assembly GCA_036365515.1). NCBI lineage: Eukaryota > Metazoa > Arthropoda > Insecta > Hymenoptera > Torymidae > Torymus > Torymus aiolomorphi. Next base: position 260,568,599 of record CM070873.1, read on the forward strand.
CTCTCGAGGCCGCGCACACACTCACTCACTGGGAATCAGCTGTACAGTCAGACCCTCAGCGGGCCACCTTTTCGGAGATATTCTGCGCGCTTACCAAATAAGACGAGGCCAGCCGCAGCCCACGTGTGTCATATATATATATATCCTCACTCTCCACCTCTCGTCCCGCGAAAATCCGCGCGTGGATGACGCAAAAGCGATGCAAAACAAAAAAAACGCGCCTGTGCCCTGCAACACTCCATTTACGAATTGACGAGGCTTCTCTGTGTGCTACTGAATTGTAAAAGCGTTATTACCGTTGTATGCGCGCGAGCAGCGAGCGATGGCTCCCTTGGGTAACGTTCGTGGCATTTGACTTTCATGCTGCTTTTTAATTTGCTATTACTCGTTGACCTCACGCTCGCGCGCGCGCGTGTGTGTATGCATAGTGGACGCGACAGAAACGCGAGCGTTTTCGAAGAAGGTATATAATAGGCGTGTGGTAATTATTGTAATTGGTTCGCAAATGAATGGCTTTGCGGTGAGAAGAGTGTGAAAGAGGGTTAGGAATGCTCGCGATGCTTTAACAATGCAAATAACGTTAAAAGCTAGGATCTTTTTCAGCTCAAGCAAATTGTACATTTTTACAAGCGTATTATAATATAAATATATGACGATTATATTATACGTACAATATACATTCACTCGTTTATTGACCATGCAATAAAAGGCAACCATTATGCGGATATTTTGCAATACACTCTCTTTCTCGCCTCGTCCAATTTTGACCCAAATGCAGAACAGCGGACAATCGGACCATAAAAATATAGGCTATCGCAATATAAAAGCGCGCCGTGGCAATTTGGCACGGCGTCTATACCATCTCCCTCCCTCTCGGGCAGCCACATCGATACTAAATTCTCTCTCTTTTATCTGTTCGCAGGAATCTGGTGAAGCGCTACCAGCCGAAAAAGAAGGAGGAGGAGGATTATCAGTAAGTATACATCTCTCTTTCCCTCTTTCCACTCCAGACTCCCGGGCGGGGGCCGCCCATTGACCCAGAAAACGCGATTAGTCTCTTTTTCCCTCTCTTGTACATCGTCCATCCACCCGCGGCGCCTGGAGACACTTTCTTTTTCGCGTGCGTCGACACAGAAACGCTTGCACTCGCGTACCCTGTGTAAGCCCTAATTAGATTACGGCTCTCGTTCAATCGATTTCAATTATACTACCCGCGGCGCGGCTCTTATCTTTCTTCTTCTCCCCCTCTGCTGTATATAATACGCAACGCGGAAGGGAAAAATATGATTTTTTTGCCAAGACCGCGCGCTCGCGTGTTCCAGTTTTATATAGCACGCAACGAGTGTATATAGGAGAGCTGCGCGTCGACGGAATCTTGGCTCTTGTCTCGCGCCCACACGCTCATAATTTCCCGCTGTGCTGCCGCTGCTGTGGCACACGGCACTCGAATGCGCTTTGCGAGAACCACTTCTCGAGCGCTGCGCTACTTTTTCAGCCGCGCGCGCGCACAGCTTCTTCTCTAGCCCTGCGACACCCTTTGCGCGTTAGCTGTGGGGTGGTTCTTTGCTATTTATACGGCGGTTTCGTTTTTTTCGCGACGCGCGAGGGTGTGCCTATGTAGTCGGTTCGTGTGGGTAGGAGGAGCGTGCGTTTGTTGAAGTTATTAATAGGTAATGAGGGCTTTAATTAGCGCGGTATTGTTTATTTAGGGCGGCTGGGAATAGGAGTGGGAGAGATCGATAATGCGATATTGGAAAAGTTAATGAAAGCTATGATAGATGGGAGCGATGAGGTATTTTTAATCTGTGGGGGATATAGAGAGAGCAACGATCGATTTATCGCTCGCCCATAGTTCATTGCTTTTTGACCTCGATTCAATTTAAAAGTCTTTCTTTTATTTATTAAATTTAATGGGCTTGTTTACTCGATAGCGAGTTAGTAATTAAATAAAGTTTTTATTTTCGGTTATTAAAACATATATTACTCGGTGTACTGTTGAAAGTCAAAGTTAGGAGTCGATATCCGATGACATAACCGCCATTTGTAAATATTTGCATAGTATAATTGGCGTTGCGTATTATATTTATAGATCCGATGAAATTTAAATAACGTATATATATATAAATCATCAATTCAGTGGCCCTATTGATATCGTCTTCGTCAAACATTTGCTTTGCCGAAAATAAAACAACCATCTCTATATACCATCGTCATCGTCGTCGTCGTTGTAAATTTAAAACGAGACTGACCTTCTTTCATAACCCAGAACTCTCATCGACCGTCGAACAATAAAAATTAAACTACATCGTCACTCAACGACAACGAAAAAGGCACCCTAGCTGCCAACCCTCCAATTAGAAGAGATAGACACTCGACAATAACGACCCACTCTCTCACCCTTAGGTACAGTCCATGCCGGGCGTTCAAGAAAGAGCTGAACGAGGTGAACGACCAGGCGGGCCAGCGCGAGGTCATCGCCGAGAACCTCCAGGCTAATGTGCTGCGCGAGCTGGGCATCCTGGTGAAGGAGTTCAAGGAGGACAGGAAGAAGTACCTGCAGGAGGGAGTGCGGCTGCGCACTACTCTCGCGGCGCAGATCGGCAACCTCGAGCGCGCCAGGAAGGCGTACGAGAAGGCCTTCCGTGAGGCGGAACGCGCCTCCGAGAATTATCAGAAGGCCGACGCGGACCTCGACCTGTCGCGGGCTGAGGTGAGTGTATAGCGTGATCTTCGCTTGGTAAAATGATTTTTTTTTTTATTCCCAGATATTTCTGGCCAATTTTGATGAGATAGGTAGGAATCAGGAGAAAACGGAAGGTGATAAATCATTTCGTTAATAGGTTCGGGATGAGTGGTTTCGGTCGGGGTAGTGAAATGATTCGTTCGCATGCGAGGTTTGACTTTGGCTCACGTTAACTTTTCAAATTGATATAGATTCACGCTGCTTTTGCGGATTTTATATTTGATGAGTGGTAAAAGTGTTGAATGAAAATACTTTCTATTTACCGAAAATTTAAAAACTAAATTTCTGAAGCTCTGACGATGCTTAGCGATGAAAGTTAATGTGAGACAAACTAAAACTTTAATGATAAAAAAGGCGTTCTATTGTCTAGGAATATTCATTACCGACACTGAGATTTATCATTCGAATAAATGCAACTTTATGATTAGAAAGTACGTGTAGCAAGATCTTCAAGCATAAAGTTTACGCAGTAAATCTCGACATTCATTCACTAATGAAATTTTTTTTACGAGATGAAACATACACACGGATTATAGATCGTCGCTCGTGACCTTTATTGTTGACGTTGTTCCTCATTAAGCATGGAAATGACGTGATAGATTAACTATTCTTCATAGATAAACTCAACGTTCTTGATTACTTCAGTGAATTAATGCATATTCTTTTTGATATAGAGAGAACAGATAATTTTAAAGCTTAGCAATGAGGAAGAAGCAAACTGTTTTCATTATCCATGATAACCTTGTTTATTATTTTAGAGAACTTATCTACTTATTAAAAATTTTCTAATTTAAAAATTTTGAAAGTCAATATTCATAAAAAAAAACTTTACGACTATAACAAATACAGTATCTTTTATTGGAACGAAAGTGAAATAGTCTATAAAAAAAAGTTAAGCTGTCGTAAAAATATTTTATTTCTGCAGTATAATTCGTACGTGTAGAGTTACGCATCATCTTTATACGTATATACTTCAAGTTTTATCGTTAAGCTGAGTCTTAGAAGTAAGAAAGGAAAGTGGACGCAACCCGATAAGCTAACGTGAAATTTGTCACGCTCTAGGTTGAAAAACAAAGAATGAACATGAACTTGAAGACGCAACAAAGCGAGGAGGCAAAGACGGAATACGCAAAGCAACTGCAGACCACCAACGACATGCAAAATCAGCACTACCAACATGCTATGCCAGAAGTTTTCCAACACTTACAGGTCAGTTGATACGTTGTGTAAGTCGGAATTGCATGGCTCACTTGAATTACTTCGTTACAATTTATGGCTATAGAGTCAATTAATGAAGTAGCCCAATCTACTAAAAGTAAAGCCTTCTTATTTGGTTCGAACCATGTCTAGGTTGAGAAAATCTTGTTATTGAAAAGCTAAATATAAAACGAGATTCACATGAAATTGAGATGAATATTTAATATACTTCTCATATTTAATAATATTTCAAACGGTATAAAAGAACTTTTTATATTTCCTGTTACGTTTCTGTTAAAGAATTTAATATTTCCCAGTATAACATATATAATAAAAATCTGAGTCATATCTTGTGACGCCAAGTGATGAAATCTTTGAAGTATTAATACTTTAGACTTCGCTTTTACACATGTACGTGATAAAAATCTTATATTAACGTAATCTAGTACAGTATTCAAAAATTATTTTAAATAAAATGATTGAAGTTTCAACAGATATCGAGCTCGTAATAGTTTGTATGAGTCGAATAAAAAATGATTGCTGTAACTTCTTCATACTACTTTCATACTTTCATACTATCTTCATACTACTGTCAGTCACGTACTTTGTATGAGAATACTTAAGAAAATGATGATCTAAATTTCCAATGAATCATTTTATGCAAACTAAAACCTAGCCTGCATGGGATGTCCATTTCAGATTTTCTTTTGCATACCCACTATCAATTCATTCAAAACCAAAAACTAAATTCAATCATCACATTTCAGGAGCTGGACGAGAAGCGAATAAAGAACATGAGGAACTACATGCTAAAATCAGTGGAAATCGAGCGCGCGGTGGCGCCCATAATCGCCCAGTGTCTGGAAGGTGTCGAGAAGGCGGCCAACGAGATAAACGAGAAGGAAGATACGATGCTGGTGATCGAACGCTACAAGAGCGGCTTCCAGCCCCCTGGTGACTTCCCCTTCGAGGATCTGTCCGCTGCCAAGATGCTGGACAGCAACAATCGGCTGGCCCAGCCGGCCATGCAGCCCATACACAATCACCTGACGGTCAAGGGTACAGTGTCCGGTGGCAAGATCAAGAAGCGCGTCGGTATTTTCAATATTTTCAGCAGCAACAAGGTACGGATCAAGGATCCGATACGTGTCTTCGTGTTGTACTTCTTCTCCTTCTCTTGTATACTACTATTTTAAGGTTCTCTCTCTCTCTCTCTCTCTCTCTCTCTCTCTCTCTCTCTCTCTCTCTCTCTCTCTCTCTCTCTCTCTCTCTCTCTCTCTCTCTCTCTCTCTCTCTCTCTCTCTCTCTCTCTCTCTCTCTCTCTCTCTCTCTCTCTCTCTCTCTCTCTCTCTCTCTCTCTCTCTCTCTCTCTCTCTCTCTCTCTCTCTCTCTCTCTCTCTCTCTCTCTCTCTCTCTCTCTCTCTCTCTCTCTCTCTCTCTCTCTCTCTCTCTCTCTCTCTCTCTCTCTCTCTCTCTCTCTCTCTCTCTCTCTCTCTCTCTCTCTCTCTCTCTCTCTCTCTCTCTCTCTCTCTCTCTCTCTCTCTCTCTCTCTCTCTCTCTCTCTCTCTCTCTCTCTCTCTCTCTCTCTCTCTCTCTCTCTCTCTCTCTCTCTCTCTCTCTCTCTCTCTCTCTCTCTCTCTCTCTCTCTCTCTCTCTCTCTCTCTCTCTCTCTCCGATGAACTTCGACTTTACGGGGCTGTGTTAAGATTAGTGTTGACGGAATGGTTTTTATTGAGCGACGAGAGTTAATTACTCGTCGTAAAGAGTGGTTATGTGGTTGTCTATATTTGGTATGCACGGGAGAAAATCGAGAAAAATATTAGTAGTGTGATGCTAATCTTTTGCGACGATTTTAGTCCAATTAGTCCGTAAAACTTCTATTTAGTTCCTTGCATGTTTTAACGACATTTATTTATCTTTTTTTGTGTACGACTATGTTAAATACGCAGTGTTGTAAAAGTAAAAGTTTGTATCTGAATGTTCAGCTTTTTATGATGGACGGTAAAGAAGTTCACTGTGACTATTTCTATTTATAAATATTTTTTATTGTATTCTACAATATTCTATGCACCAATTTGCAGCATGCTTTAGTACACTCTATCCTGTCTCCTCTATAGCAATAACATTAAGTTAATTTTAAGTACTAATATTGTAAATAGAAGCGTTAAATACTTAAGTGAATACCTTTTTCAAGATCGTCATATAAATTTCAAATAATGACCCTGATTTTATAGTCATTGAAAAAGTATTTAATATGCAACAAGTATAAGTAATTTATTACCGTTAAGGAGCTTGCTTCTTTTGCACACCTAATAGCTTAACGTTAAAGGTACAGGTGCAAAACCTGTTGGTCCAATTAAGTAACTAACACCATTTTGTATATAATTATTTTACTTTCCAATAGACGTTGAAGACTTGAAATAAGAAGTATTAAGATATTCATTCTTCTCCGGTACTTAAGACCCATAATATCCCTCTATATTATTTTGATAACCATATTTATAATAAATTGCTCTTGATTTGTATTTGATTCGGTCTGCCTGTGATCTTTCTTGCTTGCAATCAACCACGTGGTGTGACTTGGATTTTCACGATCCAACCTAGTAAGTATTTAGAAAAGTGCTTGTCAATCTGATGAGTGGATTTCGTTGTATTGTGTCATCAATCTGCACCTTCGGCATGTATGAATTTTGCAAACATCTGTGTCGTCTTAGCTAGCCCCTAAAGATTCTGTACTCTTCTAAAATTTAATTGAATGTTCTTCAATAATTAAATCATACGCTCACGATAAATTTAATGTATTTTTCATCGATTCATTCTTACATACATTCACGCTATGTGTTTACAAAATTCTGTATGATTTAGTTTGGTCTTTAAAACTCGCCCTTCGATACTTATATCAATAGTCATCGAATAGGCTTTCGTATATAATCAAATTTCATGCTAATATATATTTATTATAAGAAATTAATGTTATGAAAAATTACCCATTCGCTGAATGACACGCTTTTGTGATTTGTTTCATGCAATCGACAGAAGTTGATCGAGGTGTGCATAGCTTTGAAGGTCTGTTCTCTACAATATGCATAGTTTTTATCCCTGTGAAACCTTGTATTTATTTTTTGATTTTTTCTTATTATTTACGAATAATGGCTTTAACTAATGGTTATTTTCAATTTACTTATGTTCCATTTTGATATTTTTTAAATTGGGTAGAAAAGTGATCACCTTTCTTAGAGAATTAGGAATATTGATGAATCACGTCCTAATCATCAATCATTTTGGTAAACTTCATATATTTTCATAGAGGACAAAATCATTTTCCTACTCAATCGTTTATGAATTTCAGAAAACTAATAAGGAAACTAATAAAACTTCTCTTGCTTTCAACTAAATAAAATAAATTGCATTAACGCTTGAATGCTTTTATTTATTCTCAGCTTTTTACATTACCGTTTGTTTTTACTTAGCTTACGTCTATTCAAAATCAACATGAATATTTATCTTTACATGAATTTTCCAGAACAATGTTCCTGGTTATGGTGACGGCGCAAAGGAGGACTTTAGCGATCTGCCACCGAATCAACGAAAGAAACGACTGCAGCAGCGAATCGACGAGATACAAGCAAAAATACAGCAGGAGACAGCCGCGAGGGATGGATTGATGAAGATGAAAGGTGTCTATGAGCAGAATCCCGCTTTGGGAGATCCCATGACCGTAGAGAGTCAATTAAACCAGTCGAGTCACAAACTCGACAAACTCGGCGCCGAGCTGATCAAGTTCCAGGGTTACTTGGACGAGGCGATCAAGGCGGGCGTTAATCTATCAAGGTAAATTCATCCGACTACATTTGAGGGAATGTTGGTATGTCACTGTGTAGAAATCGAATGTCAGGTTGAAGTTTACTACTGCATTTGTATGCTGTACGCATGTCACCATTAGGTAGTTAGAAAATGTAGATTTTCTAGTAAAAAATTTAATGAGAAATAGAAAAAAATTTGTTAACAGTTATGTCATTGTTTGTTTATAATGTTTACTAATAAAATGTGAATTTCTACAGTCCAAGTCAATTACAAAGAAAGCCAACGACAAATGGTTCTGCAACAAGGCCGCTAAGTTCAAGAAGATCGAGTCATTCAGGCGGCGAAGAAAGTCTCTCACGATCTGCGTCAGATTCAAGTGTCAGTAATGCTAACGCGAATCAAGCAATGAACAAAAAGAGTCAACCCGGCACACCACAACCGTCACACGGGTGAGTTGCAAACTTTTTTAATTTAATTTCTTTCTTATCATTTGTTTGAGTTCCTATTATCTTTTGATTTAAATGTTTATTCATTTTCTTTTACAAAAATTTTATTTTCCATTTTTGAGAGTAAATTAATTGCTAGAATACCTTGCAGATAGCGTCATTTTCCAGAGAATTAGGAACAAATAGTTTGTTATAGGATTAGGTTAGGAATTTTGTATCGATTATTTTGTTTTACCATACTCATGCACAGTTCCACGAATAGCCCGGAGTCTGGTCTTGGAGCTTCAAGGACGTCGCTACCCGGCAGTGGTGGAGAAGAATACTATGTTGACGAAGTAGACGCTCAGCCTCCTCTTGGAACATGTAAAGCTTTATATCCGTTCGACGGTGAGTTTTTAAGCAAAATGGTTGATCCACATGAAAGTAAAATTATTTTTCTAAATAAATCTGTTTGCAAAGCCTCCATTCCTGGGATCTTTTTGTATTTATATTTATTCACAGTATATCGTACACAATTTCAAACGAATTAATGGATCTGTTTTGTCTTTTAGCTACCAGTGAAGGCTCTATACCGATGTATGACGGTGAAGAACTCTACATGATAGAATTAGACCAAGGTGATGGATGGACCAGAGTTCGTCGAATTTCGCAACCAATCGAAGGCTTCGTACCTACATCGTATATAGAATGTCATTTATATAACACATAGTCAGAGAATTGAGCTTGCTCGCAAAAAGTAATGCAAAGTGGAATAGAGGTCTAAAAGAGATTATCATCGTTGGAGATTACATGATTAATTGAATCTCAATAAACATATCTCTGCTGAAGAGAGATATCGGTTGAGGAGAGGAAAGATATCATACTGCAACGAGAGCTTTAATCAAGTTAATACAGAAGATAATGCTTATCGGTGAAAGACAGAATAGGGGAGAAGGATTTATCATATAGACGTGTCGACTCTTCGAGTTTTAACAGATGAATTTCTTTTGCTGCACGAGTAATCCACCGCAGAAGTCGTGTCTACGAACGAAAACGAGAGTGAAGAACAAAGGCATCCATTTTGTGATCTTATTACTTTTAATGTCGATTAAATCCCGTGCAATTTCTCCTTGCGTATAGTTTATAAGAAACAATGCTAACACAGCCATAGAATGGTTTCTTGTCAAGAAGAGCACGACAACACCGACGCAGGGCGTGTTCTATTTTTTTTTTGCAATAACATTTCGTGAATAAAAAGCGATTCCAGTGTCGAAAGTAATCTTATTACCTCTGTGTAATCTTCAAGTATGCGTGATAGCATGAAAATCATTTGATCAAATATATATTTCAATCAAACGAATTGTGCCGAGAGACTGAATCACCAGCCAAATCCGCCTGTGTATGACAGGTGCGATTCCGTCAGCGAAGTAGAGAAATCACGTATAGTGCGAAAAAAATGGTACTTTCTATGTACATAAAATATACGAATCACTCTTTCGGCATGAAGGAGCTTATGATAAATCGCTCAAATGTCGCTTAGAAGGAAAACAATGTCCGATTGTGAACTTTTGAAAGAAGTGAAACTAGATTCGTGTAAATATATATTGTCGACGTATAATGAAAGAAAGATGAATGAGAATGTAAGCGTGAAAGTGCCAGAATCGGGGTCTCGCACGAATTACGAGTTCTCCTGTTCCGTGGGCCAACACGCAATACTCTTTTATTTTGTTATAATTTTTTTTTTATTTAGTATTACAATTATGGCACGATTCCCTTAGAACATAGCACAATGCTAGTCAAAGCAGATAAGTGTCAAGATTTTACTTGTTAGATTTATTAGGGTTTAAAACGTTAATGAAATGGTTGAAAACCGTGATTTTTTATCGTCGATGTTAAAAGATGAAATTATGCAGGGTAAAAATATGTTTTGAAGATGGATCCAATGCGTAATCTTTTTTTATATTAATTTGTTCAAATTTTTAATATTTTTGTTGAAAAATGATAAAAAGTTTTAGTTGTAATTATTAACTTTTGATGGAGTTCAAATTTTCAAATTTTCTTATTGCCATTAGTCTTGATACATAATAAATGAGCCGTAGTAGAACCATTTGCATCTACTTTGGAACTCATAATAAATGAAGTTACATATTAAAAATGAAACTGAAGTAAACTAATGAAGAATATTTTGATAACAGGTAAATATCTGATATGTTATGTACTATAATAAATATACATCTTTATGCCACAGTTACAAAGAAATTAACTTGCGTTACAGATAATGAATTAAATGATTAATTTTTTTGATTATAAAGAATCGATATTATTTTATTATATTTTGATAAAATAAAATTTGCAAATTTTATTCCAATGGAAAATTGGTATGGATAGATTTTTTGGATAAGGAAACTCGTAATTTCGTGGGAACGCGTCTAGATACGTCCTAGATCCGATTGCGGAATAACTAAATTGCATACATGTGTAACTCGCGTATATTAAATGTATATGTATATATATGTTACGTTCAATCGTTAAAGCATAGCTTTCGGTAAGACAAACAAATTCAGTAAAATGCATTAGTAAGCGAACAAGTAATCTCTAAACAAAAGATGACTTTCTTCTTGAAGCGAATTTTACTTGTTCATTTTATTGTTTGTTTATTTACGTTGTCTTTTACGTAAACGTATGAACTGCTTCCTTTGCGGTTCCTTAAATTTTAATATGATATATAAATATATTTTAGGACTTTTGTAATTTATTGTCATTCGAGAGAGGGTGCGATGTGCGATTTCAGAGGTAATGTTTACAAGGGTTGTTAAACAAGTGGAAGAATAGCGTTTGTCGAAAAAGACAGTATGTACTCGGCTGATATTCGGCATTTTAAGTATGTCGTTTCTTTGTATATTTTGTGATTTTTTTTACTAGCAATCGCAGTGAACATTGTAGATAAATTAAATCGGCGACTCATAATTTTAATTATTATTAATAAATTTATTCATAATGAAAAAGTATAGGTACTAAAGCCAATATAACTCATTTATATACTGCAAATAAGCAAGTACGTGAATTGTGTGACTTTATTGCCCTTCCTCGACTATTTACCTGTAAGCTTACCTTAGAAAACAATTCCGAAATTTTGAAAAATGACGAAACTGTTTGGAGTTCATAGTATCACAGCCTGAAATTACGTCAATTTTTTTATATTTGACTATCTTGGATACTTTTACAAGAAATTTTTTCGTCGTTTTGCAAAACTCGAATTGGACGAGTCATACCTTTATTTTTTCAGCACACTTTATCTTTCCCCGTCGACTTTTCTAATAACTGTACAAAGCTTATTAATTTCATTATGTATAATAAATGAAGGTTGTGAGCTTTACCACAATCAAAATGAAATACTTGTTTGCTCTTTGAATTTGTTAATAAAATGTTATGACCTATAAGTAGTTCTATAGAACTAGACGTAGAAAATAGTTGATAAAGGTAGGAAAAAGAAAACATACACCATAATTTTTCTTCACGTAAAGTGTATTACGTCCAGTGGACAATTGACTAGATCGAGAATACAGTGTGTTACATTGTAAAATCATAAGAGTGTACAAGTAAAAAATTTCTCGCCCGATTTAATAAAAAGAATTGCCTCCCGTAGCATCACTGTCATAAGAACATTTTCAATTTATTTTTTAATACAGAAGAAAACAAAATTATAAAAAATTGTTAATCGATTAGTAATGTTTCAGATAATAAGAGTTAAACGTAAGTTACAACAAAATTGAAAATGTTCTCCTTGATAAATATTTTTCTAGTCGAAAAGTACCGCTAGCTCGTAGCACACACTGATTTATTAACCTCTTCGAGATCTTAAATTAATATTTTCGCATAAATATAGTATTTAGTAATAACTTCATTTGCTGCAAAAGCACCGACGGTCAAACGGCTGTGCGAAGAACCGTCATTAAATTTACTGGCAGTCGTGTATTTTCATCAAAACAATGCGATGTTTATCAAACAGCAAATATTCTTGAAATAAAAAAGGCAAGCGAACTTAAAACCTAAATATTCATATTTCACTTGTTTGTTATAAACATTTTTTTTCGCGAACGAAATTATAACATTTAATAGGTACGTATTATAAAACTTAAAAAGACTTCGAAATTGTTAGTTTTTGACACTCATCATTTTATAGAAATACTGAATCTTTGCGTAAATGTAGTGACGGCAGAAATATTTTCATTCATAGAAATATTGTGTAAATGTCATTATTGATTTTTCTTTGATTTTTACATAATTGTGAACGTTTTATGTTTCTTTAGTTTCAGTTTTGTGAAAAAGTTACTAATTGCTCTGGAATTGTATCTAAACAAAAAATTCAATACTTCAGTAAAAAAAGTAAATTAGATTAATCACAGTAAAAATCGAGCATAATTCCGTTTACAAAATCACTGTTCGAACAATATCATTCACTAACTATTCACTCGTTTTTTGTGCTCGATTCTCCCGTCATGGATATATCACGGTAAAGTATCCATTAAAAAAAAATACACAGACGTATTCATTTTTAAGTACTTAGGTGTCGAAGTATTCATCATTAAATAATCTGGGTGCGATAATGATTAAATTTACAATACGTAATCCTTTAGTTATACGCGTTTTTTTGAAAAGCTGCAAAGTAAAGATAAAAAAGATTTATAAAAATCTCATAAAGATCAATATCAATTATTTACAAAGTAAAATTTATTATAAACTTTAGTACATGTCAACAAAGCAATATTTTACATATTCCGCGTGGCGTTTGTGTTCAATTCACATTGAAAAATAATGCGAATTGAAATGCATAAGCTCATTATCACAATAATGCATAAATTCTCTTTTAGAAATAGACAAATTTTCTCTACAAGAGCTCGCTCAGCAGTCACGTATTTCGAATGAATACGTAATCGTGAATTAGTCATCTATACAGTATATAGACAGCGCAAAAAGGTTCACTACGTCATAAAAAAAATTACTTTATATAATAATTTGAGCATCAAAAGCTTATTCGACGATGTATTATCGCACCCGCGTCGAACGAATTTCTCTGTTGGAGATGTAACGAGTATTTGGAGGATCTTCACTATAAACGCTTTTCGCAACATAGATATTTTTCTTTCACGCTATATTATCGCTGTACACAATGAGCATTTTAAAGATGGAATATTCCTCTGAATTTCGGTATACAGAGAAATTACCTTGAAAAAAATGCCATTTTATCGAAACTAACAAATTATATACATATAAAGTGGTATATAACAGCACCGCTCGAAGACGACTGAGAAGTTGCATAAATTTTTCATTTTTCAGTTAAAATATTCGTTTAAAATAAATTAAATTTTTAAAATATATTAAGATGAATTTAGATAAATATATTTTGTACTTTAAGTAATGGTATTATCGTCCAATTCATCATTCAATATATACTGTGTTCAACGATAAAAAAAAATTAAAGTTCTCAATCGTCTCAATAAAGATTAGTCGACCGCGATGCATTACGCCACGCGTGTACTTTAACGTGGTCCGTTAAACGCGTGCGCGTTCGCAAAGCAAAATCCACGTGCCAGTCTCTCCATCGTCATTAAACTCTAAGAAGTCGTCATTATAACGTATTAAACATTACTGTACAAAAAAGGAGGAGAGAAAAGAAAAGAAACCCGAACGACTGTGTAATGTATATGCTTCTCTCTCTCTCTCTCTCTCTCTCTCTCTCTCTCTCTCTCTCTCTCTCTCTCACTGCCTTTTACGAGAGCTCGAGAGAGCAAGCGCAGTAACTACCGTTTTCCGCAAAGTCTTGAGTATTGAATAATTAGTTGTGTTAGAAGTGGGGAGTCGCCAGCTCAGACGCTGAGGTCCTCCCATTCCTCGCGCTCCCGGGGCGACAGCTCGACCCTGACCCGCATCTTCAGGTCCTGCAGATGATCGTGGATCCGCGTCGGCAGCGGATTCTCCTTCAGGTCTACGTACTCGAGCTCCGGCGCGTGCCTCAGCATTTCCACCTCGACCTCTACGCATAGATAAATTGATGTTCGAATTAGTTTTTTTTTCTTTTTCATAATTTTTATGTTTGGAAGCTATTGTTTACCTATGATGGAGTTATTATTGGCGAGTAAGCGCTTCAGCTGAGGCATCCGGCAGGTGACTGTTGGCAGGGCAATAAAGGCATTGTGTGAAATATCCAGCCTCTCCAGGGCCTGGAGCTCGGATAGCTCTTCCGGCAGTTTGCTCATCTGGTTGTGACTAAGGTTCAACTCTATTATAAAAGAAACAAATATATAACATTAATACCATCCTTCCTTCAAAATCGATTTAAAATAAAAAAAAGAATAAATATACGAACCGCTGATGAGGGAGAATTTGACGGCGAACTTGGGCGGTATCTTGGTAATGACGTTGCCGGAGAGATCGCAGCTCTTGAGTTCCGTGTGTCGCATGAGATGATAGACGGCGTCGGGCACTTGCATGAGTTGGCACTCTGACAGATCTGCGGACAATGGGAGAAAACGTTGAGTACACGCTCTTTTGCCCTCTTTTAATTTATTTATATAAGCGCGTGTGCGTCTGTGTCTCTTTTACTTTTAGCGAAAATAGTGCCTCGTCGCGGGATATTATAGGAGGAACTTGCGGGAAAGCTTCCGCGCGGCTGTTGTTTTTAAGCTCTTTTTGAAACAGAGCTCTGAACTCGTTTGAACTTCCTAGAAACGCTAATTTTAAGATTTAATTTCGGCGTGGCCGGTGCGACAGGAAAACGAAAATTAATGTTTTCTTATAAAAACATCGTTCATATATATTATTATACATTATCCTAGCAACTGTAAGTTTTTTTATGAAATAAGATAACATCAATCTCTTACAATCTCGATTCTAATCAAGTATAAATCACTCGATTCATTTATATAAATAACCATCACTACATACTAAACGTTTGTTAACTTTTCCTATTACATTCTACTCCTCTCGTAAACATTAAACTCAGAGCATAACATGCATATCTACCTAATCTACTCCACATTTCACCGCAGATCAACCCGATAAAACCATTTCCCCCAATCCGCACCATCCGCTATACGTATATCCGCACCCAACAACCTTCAACCGCTCGCGTAATGAAACAGCGAATTAATCGAGGCAAGTCAGCCGGCGCGCGACGATCTCTCAAGTGTACTACGCGCGCGAACTTTACGCTTTCTCCGCGGAAATCGCTTCCGTGCGCGATATTAAAATGCCTCGGCGAACGCGTGCACACGCACGATTTTTGCAGACCTTATTAACGGAGCATCGCTGAATTTTCCGGGTGCACTGACTTTCCTTCTCGTGCGCGCGTAGTGTGTAGCGATCAGGCTGCTCCAAAGTTGCGCAAGGTTTCCCGCGATTGTCTGCGGTGCATGCCGTTTGTCTATGACTTTTTGCGAGGGTTTCCGTTGTCGGTGGGTCGTGGTGGTGTAAGGGTTTAGATTTTGCCTTCGGGACGAGTGTGTGGGAAGTGCGATTTCTCCGATTACGTGAGTTTTCTATGCTTGGTGCGGCAGCGGGTGGGTTGAAAGAAGTATTGATTTTGGAAACCGTTCTAATTAGTTGGTCTTAATTTGATCTTAGCATTGATACACCGAGTACCTGGTCGTTAATAACTTAAACAACAATATATTACACTACTTAACTAAAATTCTAATTAAATCAAGTCTATCAATTAAAATAAAAGCCAACCAATGCACCATAATCAAAGAAATCAGATTTCAACTATCGATTTCCCACATCTTCTTATCTTAACAATCTCTCGTCAATCCCAAAAAGCGCACTCCAACCTTTCTTAATTAAACCTCTTATATAAAACCTGCCGAAACTCATCGCTCCACCCACACCCAGCCTCTCTCTCTCTCTCTCTCTCTACTCCAGCTCCCCTCGCGCATCAGCCTCCGCTTTTATAAATAGCCGCTACACCGAGCGTGCAGTATCAAGTTACACTGGTCCCCGCACGCGTGCGCCCGCAGCTCGAGCAAGTAAAACAAATTTCGAGTTCATTCAACGCAATAATTCGCAACGATCCTTCCTCTCGCGCGTTTTCAAGATACCCACGATTCACCTTGCGCACATACACTCGCCTCCACGAGTCACGCGCGATCAGAGTTCGGCCAATCCCATACAGTTACCAATCTAGCGTATTATGTTATACCCATAGCGAATCGAACCGGAAATCAGCGCGTTTACTGTGAGAAAATTTATACTCAGGCTGCTGCTCTCCTTCGCCTCCTGGCAGCGCAGCACGACCCTCGTCACCGCGTGCGCCATGTTGTCCGCTGCAGCAGCACAAAGTACACGCGACTGAGATGCGTGCACACGTTTCCGGGTATACCTGCACTACTGTGCGATGCCGAGCCGCGGGGCGCCACTGTGCAGCCGCGCGGGCGCGCGCGTTTCCCTAGCGGGATTCGAAAATAGAGACGAGCGGATAGGTAGATAGCCGATGATGTGCAGCCTTGACATCGTTCGAGGTTGTTGAAAGTGTGCGGCGAGTGTGGAGTTGATCGTTCGTAAGGATTCACGCGAGTATTATTGACGACATTCACTTGTTGCCGATGTTGGGATGCGAAAGTGAAATTACGGGAGGTGGGAATTTTCTCGGAGGGAAATAGAGCGATCGGATTAGGTGTTACAACTGTATGTATGTGATATAATGCCGGTTATTCAATTATGGTAATAAGCGTCGCCGTTGCGATAGCACTGTTTTGGTATTCAAATCGGATAAATATTTTGAGCGATCTTGATTACCGCGCGCGGGTATATAATATACATCTCTCGTTGCAGAAAATTTCGGCACCGCGCGTAATGAAGTCATTTTCCACGCGGCCTGTCGAAACTCCCACCGAGAGATTTACGAAAAAGAAAAGAGAAACGATAGATCTGTGTGATTACGCGTACAGAGCGCGCAGCGATGTTTTCTAGAAACCGAATTTCCGCAAAGTTTTATTACGCACATACCGAGAGTAATGGAGAGACCACACTGACTAATATCTCAGATTTCCTATATGTATAAACGCGTACGATACAAATCAAATTCGTCTGGCCAAGGTTCCGTATTCCTTTTGCTCTCGCTCGCTAACGGGCCGCGCACTTGAGTCGTTACATGTATATGTATTCCAGCGAGCGCCGCCGCGTCTCCTTTATGTAAGCCGATATACGCGAGCTCTAGCGCTGATTAATTCGGCGATGTTTATGTAATTTGGAGGATTGCAGCAGAAAAAAAAACGAGCGTATTATAGGTATTTACATCGACTTCCTTTTGCACTGTGCGCACTATATGGCTTTCCGTGAACGGTGAAAAATGAATTTTTATAGAGTGGTATTTGCAAACATCGCGAAATTTATACACCCCGTTAAAGATAATTGGCTTTTGCATCGTTAATGAAGCTTTGTGCAACGTTTTCTATTACATGTCTAGCGAGAACGGCGAATTGTTTACGCGCGCCCGTATGGTCGCTCCGTTTGTTGATTCAGCAAGCACGTGTGCCTCATATTTCACGGTCTCGTAAAATGTAAAGTTTCGTTAATAATTTTTCCTTCTATCTATTCAATTTGCATTACAAATTTACACCATGAATATTTTTAAAAAATCTACTCCACTTTTTCTAAAAAAAAAAACTCTTCATCGACATTAAAATCCTTCCACATTTTATATAACACGATGTACACCACACCATTACGAACCAGCCAACCTTTAATACACACCGAACCCGATCGCACATTAAACGCCGACCGCAAGGGCACGACGACGACGATGCCGGCTGCTCCCGCGCATTACGGCATAAACGGTATTATTCCGCTTTGTCGCGCGCGCACGCGCTGCCGCAGGAGAAAAAGAGAGGAGGAGGAGGAATCGCAAAAGTCCTTCTCGCAAAGTGCGCCAAGCTGCCTTTTAAGGCCTTAGGCCCCATATACGGCACACGCATTGTGAGTCTCCGTCGTTCTCTCCAGCGTATACATGTGTATGTGTATATACGTGTGCGCGTATGTGCTTGTATTATGATGTCTGCGGTGCGAGGAACGTGCGCGAAGCTTTTTGACACAAAGAGAGACTATTTTAGCGCGCTGACGAAAATCCGAGCGAGAGGAGAAAAGCCGAGGCGCGACGCTGGTTGGAAAAACTCCAATATAAGGAGGAACAAAGAATTGGCAGCGCTGCCGAAAGTGCGTGTATATGAGTGAGAGAGAGGAGGGTTTATCCGGATGCGTATTATAGCCTTTTTTACGACTTTATGAAAGTTATATTCCGTTAATTTAGCGCGTGAGCGGCGATGGCGGCGAAGGCTTTGTTTTCTCGGTTTCCTGATTCTCGGCGTAAGTGATGGCGTTTCTGACGTACGTTATTAAAGTGTATAGGAGGGGGTCGATGGCTTTTATGTACGCTTGCCTCGATTTGTTTTGAAAGTGTTTTTAATTAATAACGCTATTAATTTTGATGTCGTGATTAATATGTTTTACGACTTTTTATTCAAGCTCGGAGAGTTTTGTCTGCCGAACGGAAAACTCCGGTGACGGAGTTTATTCCTTTTTTATATCGTAAAAAAAATAATTTTAATCCGCAAACGATAAAACCTCGCGGTCCATTAATTTTTGCGCATTCTCGAGCAACTCAACGCCGCGTCGGGTAAATAAACGTATAAGTACCACACACGCGCGCGTGCCGACGCAATGTTTACCACGATACAGATATACCACGCAGCCGTTAAATTTAAATGCCGATTCGCGTTCTTCAGAAAAGCCACTTCGTCAGCGGCACGCACACCTCGCGTACACTCACAATACATACGCGAGCGGCTAAACAATGACCGGACGCGTTGCGCAATGCGCGCAACTTTATCTCGACAATTATCAGTATATACACGAGCGCACGCGCGCGCGGCTTTTCATGCGCATTTCACTTTTATTCCGCGATACGGACGAGAGCTGTGGGCATCTTCGGTTAAGTCGAGATTTGAACGCGAGAATTCAAGGTGGCGGGGTTATATAGGTGTAATATAGTTGCGAGACAAAGTGTCGCGCAACGCGGGCCTCGAATAACAGCAATCGCTGGAAAGAGATGTTATCGGTTAAGTATTTCGATTCACACGGTGTGGGAACGCGCGCTCGCCGCGTCTGCGCGTGTACGTGCTCCAGTTATCAATGCGTCACCCTAAACATTGCAATGGTACCGAACGACCGAGTCTCTCCTTTTCTCAAATTCTATATAGTATTTGAGAATCGTTGCTACGAGTACTTTTACGTCGCATGTCGAATCGCAATAAACACGCAGACCCTTATAGTAACCCTCGTGCGAACACCTGTCCCGACGTTTTATATATACCTTACATACAACGCACGCAAAAACAAAAGTTCCGCGCGCCTCTCGCTTTTTCCTCGCCGCTCGCCTCAGGTATGCGATCCCATGAATATACTTTCTATTTACGTAGCTAATTATATAAAAATTCAGCTCTAAAAGCCTCTATATCTTTAATTAAGTCCGACCGCGTATGTGCAATTTTTTTTTTATTTTGTTTCTATCATTCTTAATCCGCAGCGTAGTATAACGAAGAACCGAGCCATTGATTTTCCGGCAGCGTATTAGATTAAAATCTACGATATTCTAGAGAGAGAGAGAGAGAGAGAGAGAGAGAGAGAGATACTACGCTGAGTGCATCGTAACTAAGGAAATGAAAACTGTCCTTGCGCGAGAGCCAGGGGGACACGTCGTCACTCGCCGCGCGGACGGTTTCGCATAACAAGCGAATAATATACATGTACACACGATTGTATCGTCGAGGTGTGGGCAATAATTCGCGCGGAGAGTGGATCTCGTCAACCGAGCTGTTTCAGATCTCGCACTTAATGCGCGTATCTATGATTACACAATCGGGCGCGTTTCGTTCCCGCTTTTCGAAATTGCTGGTTGCGACGCTAATCCTCTCTCGTCGCGTATATTGTACGAATTATATATACTTTATAGACATATCGAAACGCGATATTTTCTATTAAATACAATGAACAAGCACACCGCGTGTGTGTGTATCTCCGCACTTTCCTGTACGTCAATAAAAAAGGCGCTTTATTAATAGCGGAGATAACGTGTTTTCGCGTTATCACCGTGTCGCGACGCGCAGTTGCAAATCGATATCACATACAGTTTTCTCCGATAAAATTCACAACGCACCTTGCCTCTCTCTCTCTCTCCTGTAATTACGTCCGCGAGACCTCAACACCGCCCACGCGTCAATTCGGCACGCGGCGGCGGCGGCGGTGCATAAACAACGACGCCCCAACTCACGGATCTTCCGCTTTGCGCGTGTATATATATAGGCACACAACGTCGAGGGCGCGATCCGAAAACCCTTCTTTCGAATATCATACTTGCAGAGCCGCGTGATTCACGCGCGTGCGCATTCCCGCCAGGTATGGACGGCGCAAGGCCTCGCGGAAGTGTATTATAGGCGCATATATAATATAGACACACGCGGCGCGTGTGGGCCGGGAAGCGAAAGATGCAGTGTGACGTCTCAAAGTGAACGGCTGCAGCGTGTCGCGGGAGTTTCGAGTTTGACGCGCGCGCAGTCGTCGGGGGTGATTAATTTTATTGGTTTGGCGGTCGTATAAAGAAGCAAATAACAATAATATAAAGTTTTCTATGCGATCTATCAATCATGCTAAGTTCATCACTCGGTCGGTCAAAACTATATACGTGCCCTCGTCTAGTTACACAAGTTTGACTCCCCTTATCCACCTCTAGAATATACATCTAGGTCCCCCTCGTGCGCTACGGCACAGCCAAGCTGGCACGGGCCGTCGGTTCGCTGACTCGTGTGTATAATAATAATACTACATTGCAGAAAGCTGCGAGAGTCTTTTGTTTTGAATCGCGCCCGCGAGGAGATTGAAGATAAGCGGGCACCTGTTGCGATCGACGCGTTTTCTTTGTGTCGCGAGCGGATGGGTGGAATACGTGGCTATGTCTTATCGCGCGAAACCGCGGCGTGTTTTGGAATAGAGAAGGAGTGGCGCGGGGTACGCAGTGGCGGATCCAGGGGGGGGCGACGGGGGCGATCGCCCCCCCCTCTCTGCAAAACTCAAAGATAAAAATATTCCGAGGAAGGTACAGAATTGATTTTGTACTTTAAGGTAATGTGTACTTACCGACAAATTTTAGAATGTATATTTCTTTTGCAAATAATAATAGAATTACTAACAAAAAAAATTGAGTATAGTATTTACATATACGGAGCGCCTGAAAGAGCTGTTTTTCCAAAAATTTACTCAGAATTTATTTAATTAAATAAAAGCCGCAATGCCGATAAGTAGGGATCTGTATACTTCGAATTTTGTCAGTTTTAAAAAGTGTTTATCTCATGGAAATGCTGATAGAATCGCACAAAAAAAAATCTGAGCATAGTATTTACATACACGGAGCGCCTGAAAGAATTGTTTTTCCAAATAAACGTTCGAATGTTTATTAACGGGGTGGCATAGTCCTACCGTTACCGACCGAGCAATTAACACAGTTTCAAGCTTATTAAAAATAAAATACGTAGAATCACAAAAAATCAAGAGAACACCCTTCTGTGTTTTTGAACGTTCTATCACCCAGTAAAAATTTGAAGTCGAAATATCAAATGGTTTTTGCAAAAACTTTGAACGAAACCGAATTTTGTTTTGTTCAAAGTTTTTGCAAAAACCACTTGATATTTCGACTTCAAACTTTTACTGGATGATAGAATGTTCAAAACCGCAGAAGGGTGTTCTCTTGATTTTTTGTGATTCTACGTATTTTATTTTTAATAAACTTGAAACTGTGCCAATTGCTCAGTCGGTAATGATACGGCTATAGCACCCCCTTAATTAAATAATGAAATTGGGTTGATTTTGAGGTTCACATCGCCTTAAGTAATAAAATACAGTTTAACAATCGCATCAAGCGTAGAATATTGTAATATTATTATACGGGTGATTCTTATATTTTGAAAAATACTCTCTATCTATTTCAGTATTAAGTTCAATTCGAAATCAACTTCCAAAATACAAAGTTATATACTTCTATAGACTTTGCAACAAACTTTGCCCACTATCCGTACCTTTTTTTTTTTTTTTTTTTTTAGAAATTTTATTAGCTATTCACCAATCGCCCCCCCCATTTCCCAGTGCTGAATCCGCCACTGGGGGTACGAAGACGATGTTCACTGTCAATGACACACTGGTCGCGTTCGCGACGATTGACGTAGGGCTACTACTCGTGATCTCGTTTTGTATCTAGGTGAGAGATTATGCGTGCGCGACCGAACGAGGTGTATGTATAGATCGATCGAGAGTTGAGAGTAATTGTGTAATTGGTAATTGTAATGGTTAGAGGAAAGTTACTTTTTTAACGGCTTTATATACTGGTAATGCAAAAAGCGGGAAAAATTCATTTGTGATTTTCAACGGCTGCATTATTATATTCTAATTGTTATCTTAGTAACGTTCACGGCGGTTACGGTAGCGAGTAAAAAGTCAGTTATGTATACATGATATCGCATTCGATTTATTAGAGCTACCCAGATTTTCCAAGTTCGCGTTCCTTTATTGAACACTCAAGCGCGGAAAAGCGCGGCGCCCGTAAAAACCGCCAGGATAAATCCATAGAAAGCGACCGCCTCTGCACGGCAATAAAACCAAATCCGTAATCTCCGTCCCTCTCGAATAATGAATCGATCTAGCGCTGTAAACAAACATTACCCCGTTTTCACTGCGAAAGTAAAACATCTTCTCGCTGTGTATAGATTGAAAACAAAGAGATGAGAACACAATCCGGAGCACAGGAAATGCGCATCTCCCGGCTCCCTCTTCTTTTTCTTCACTGCCGGTGTGTTAACGGTGTCGCGCTCGGCACTTCACGGATGACTTGTGCGGCAAAAAGGCGCGCGATGACAACAAAGCAGACGGCAAACCCGCGCCTCCGCGTTGCTTTTTGCGCGCTCGAACGGTCCTCCGCGCTTTTTTTTCGCTCGCGCCCACGTCCGCTCCTCTAATCTGCTTTTCCATGGCGATTTCGGGTCGTTCGATTTTAACGGTTGGATCTCGTTAATTGAAATGTGACTCGGCGCGGTTGAAAAACATTGTGTTTTAGTTGTTTTTTTTGCAAATAAATGTTAATCCCGACGTTTATTTCCTCAATATTAATTATAGTGAAATTGTTATCCTTTCTTTTACTTTCATTTATTATTAGGTTGATAGAATAATAAATATGACGATTGAAGAAATTAAAACCAATACCGAGGAAATTATTCAATAAACGTTTAATTCGATTTTAAAACCTCAACAAATGCTAATAACTTGTTAACCAACTGGCGAGGCTAATCGCCATTGTTCTATACTCTAATGAGCTATTTTGTTAAGAAAAAAAAACTTCTGCTATATAATGCACGCCCATTGTCTTTCATACATCACTTATTAACACTCGAGCCGACCGATAAATAAATGCGCCTGTCACTAAAAAAAAAGAAAAAATCAAAAGCTCAAAAATAAAATCAAGGATATACCGATACCCTATACCCGATCCACTTTGCACTATTTTCGCTTATACTCGACAACACACACTGTATTAACCATATTTTCGCAGTACATACCCAAATTGCAGTTGTCCTGTGCCTCCTCGCACCGCGACACCACGCGAATGATGGCCCGGCCGGCCAGCTGCACACACACCGCCATGGCGACGTTGCGCTCGCCCTGTTCCTGCGAGATCTGCTGCTGAACGGTCTCCTCGGCTTGGTACGCTGGGGGCTTCATCCTTAGACTGTGTGTATGTCCTGTACGTGTATATGTGTGTATGTGTGTATTGCAACGCTAGGTACTTTCTAGCGTTCAAAGACCCGTGTGCGAACGGTGTGTGCTGGCTTTCGCTCTCCTTCGCCGCTTTCGTTTTCAGCCGATTTTTTCCCACTCCGCGCTCCGCAGACTTTTCCTCTTGCAACTACGGGTATATCCTCGCACTCGAAAGATGCGCGATTTCAATTTTTAATAGTTTGTGTGCTCCTGTCGTTGCTTCTCCACGTGCTGTCGGTGCGAACTGAAGCGTTATCACGAGATCGCGACTTTTTTCTTCGATCAACGTCGAGAAAATCGCACACGATTACGTATACGGTAGAAGCACGAGCTAGCGAGCGAGCAAGTATAATATAAGTATATAAGTAGAGAGAGAGATATATATATATGAGTAGGCGTCCGAAACCCGCAGGCAGGAGTCGTCGCCCGTTACTGATATGCTCCGGAGCACCCGGTGCTATTTAAGCCCTCGCGCGCGCTCCTGCGCTCCCACCCGGCGGCGCAGCCAGCGAGAGAGAGAGAGAGAGAGATGTACCTCCGCCGCGCGCCCGATCAGCTGACTTTGTCTCGCTGCCAAGCTCGCTCGCTCGCTCACTCTCTTTCTCCCACTCACTCGCTCTGTCTCTTACTCGCGAGCGCGGGCTTTGTGCGCGTTTGAAAACAAAACAGTAAATCGCGAGCGGATCGCGTTCTCTATGCGGCCGCCACGTGCTAGCGCCAGGGCAAGGCAACCTGTCGTCGTGGATTTCGGCTTTGTGACACGAGAAAGAGAAAGAGCGATGGATGAACTTCACGTGGTTCTCTTTTTTTTTTGTTTTCGCATAGGTGCAGCGATGCGGATCACGGAATTTGAACTTGCTATTGTAACGGGGGATGGGGGTATATTGGAATTCGATTCCAATCCTTGCAGTGGTAGTATTAAAAGTTCGTTATGGTGACGTGGGTTTTCTTTATTTTGAGGATTAGCGGGTTATTGTTCTGGAGTCTTTTATTGGTGACTATCTATGAGGATCAAGGACGATTTTGTTAATTGTTTTTTCGATAAGCGAAAAAAGTTATTTGGACGGTAATAGGTATACTAAATGATTTTTTATCGAATCGCGGTGTTATAAAGCTTAATTATAAAGTGGTACGAAAGTTAGGATTGACCTTGTCACATTTCTAATATGAGAAAGGATTAAACCATTGAGTAGAATTTTACACGTTTTTATATTATTGCTCCAATTTTGTATTTGCATCTAAAAACGTAAAAAGAATAAAATAAGTGCTTCGAGTTTGCAGACGTTTTAATGTCTATTCTGACATTTAAGTCACTCTTAGGTGGCATCAGCGACTTTTAATAGAATACTAAACATCTTTCGAACATAACAAAAATATTCTTTGAACGTTAGACTTTCAATATATCTGTATGAAGAAAATTAAAGGTTGCCAACTAAATTATCAATAAAATTATAAGTTTGTATAAAATCACAGTTATCGGTTTCGCAGTAAGTTATAAAATATATATATACTCAACAAACAGAATGCGAAATGAGAAATTTTCTTGTGGAGAATATAGTGGTGTCATCGAAATTACATATTGTTGATAAAATAGAAAAGATAATATAAAGATAAACGTTGTAAATGACCTGCGTATGCGCACTGCCAGCAGGCAGCAGGGACAAATAAAAATGCACGTGGTGTTTTACTTTTTGTTCAGAAAATCTTTTTCTTTTAGATATTCAGAAGTAGTTAGATAAATTTTTAATAAACCGTAAGTGAATTACGTTAAATAAAAATGACAAAAAAGAAGACCTCTGGAGACCCAACTTGATACGGCACCAAATACTGTTGCCATTTTAATACAAAGCATTGCAGATAAACATCTAAAAAATTTTAAATCAATTAAGAAAGAATTCATATGTATACAAGATATAATCAAAGGTCGTGTATACGAGTTTCATTTAATTGCTTCAAGAGTTTTAACTAGCTGAAACGAATTTAAAAAATCGAAGAAATATATAATAAACCAAAATTAAATGTTTACATTTCCTGAAACTTTTCCGATGACAGTTCATATTACTATCAATTTCCTAAAAATTAAATTGATGACATTTGTATTTTTCTTGGAAATGTATACGCACGATTTAGCAGAGCCTGGGATTTTATAACCCGTTTCGTGAATTTGCGCACAAAAGCGTATATATACGACTGTTTTACGTAAAATAAATAAATGTATGTTTTGAAACACGAGAAACCAATAAACCTATGAGTTTATTATTAAATTTATCTCTGTTTACATTTCTCGCTCTTTTCATTTATCAACACACAACGGGGAAATCCCGATCCAAAACACGCAACAGAGCCTGAATTCACCCCATTTTCCCCAATTTGCAAATCATTTTCCGCAACCCTGTGAGCAATAATCACTTTTCTTTTTAAACCCATGAATAAAGCACATCATTTTCGACTCTGCCAGTCATCCTCCCGAATTTCGTCAGTTCTAATTCACAGCATCCAAATCACTCCAATTCGCTATACACACCGTCGTTGTTTATTCTTGAAAGAAATTTGGCGCCGAAAAAACGGAAAGAAAGAGACGACGACAGATCTTTGTCCCATGCGCTTAGTCTCATTGTGGTTTTCACGCTAAAAGTGTCAAACACCGGAATCGGAGTCTGACGTATAAGCGCGACGACGACGGTGATGATTCGAGCGAATGTCGGTCGGCAGTGTGCCCACTACGTCGCGCGCGCAATTCCGCGAAACGTAGAAAACGTGTAGAGTGTCGCGTTTATAGAGAGGCGCCATATTATATCTCTAATTTTTCCGAAGCGGAATTTTCCGCTCCAATTATTTCTTTTTTTCATCTGATTCTTTGTACTCGGTTGGAGCGCAGTGTAGGTGGTGGGTTATGGCAACGTTGGTTGAGTTTTTTTTTTAAAGTAATTGGTTTTTATAATAAATTTATTGGACGAGTAAATATCGACGGTGCCTACGAAGACAATTACAGTGAAGTTGTATGAGGTGAAGAAAATTGCCATTAAAATGTGCGGCGAGAGCGATGAATTTTCAAAATTTACCGCGAAAAAAGTTAATTTTCTATAACTTCGGCGAAAAAAATTACAACTCCAAAAACATTTTTTACTAAAAAGTGCGGCGAAAAAAAAATGACATCCTCAAAATGTGCAGCGAAAAAAATTACTTCTTAAAATGTAAGGAGTAATCCTTAATTGCTCCTTTATTTATTGAGATATGAATCTAAAATGTACGTGAATGTGAATGTATCGGTTATTGAAAAATTTTAGATAAAAATATTTAAAAAAAACAAAATAAATAAAAATATAGTTATAAAGTATCATTTTTTTCTCTCTATAGGTATAGAATGGAGAGTTGGGCGCTGCAAGTTCAGTAATGTCGCGGAAACAAATAGCAGACTTTAGCGCACTCGATTTTGCAATACATCAAAAAAGAGCGCAGAATTTTCGACTGTTCTCTTTTTTTTTAAACTATTTCTAATTTTGAAACATTATCTATAATTACATTAGTACTGAATTCTAAATTATAAAAATAAATGCTCTTGGTCATACAACGCTAATAAATTTATCTCGTTATTGTCGATTATGATCGTGCAATAATTCGAATCAAGTTTAAATATAATCTGAGGAGGGAGCAAAAATATTTTCGTATTAGAAATGTGGAAATAAATTTTCTCTGTTTCTTTTATAATTAATTAATTAATTTGTTATAATGTAATTTTTTTCGACGCACATTTTCAAGAGTAATTTTTTTCGTTACACATTTTGGGGATGTAATTTTTTTTACCGCACATTTTAAGTTAAGGATGTAATTGTTTTCGCCGCACATTTTGAGGATGTTATTTTTTTCGCCTCACATTTTGAGGAGTAATTTTTTTCGCCGCATTTATTAAAGATGTAATTTTTTTCGCCGTAATTCTTTAAAAGTTATAATTTCACACTTCGCATCGTAATTGTCTCCGTAGGCACCGTAGATATGTGAGTCACTACATCAGAATGTCCCCAATAACTTTGAGTAATTAATGTCAAGTTCATATTGGAATTCAATTAAATATTATTGGATTTAAATTAAGCTAATTTATTATTAGACATTAATTATAATGACTGTAAAACTATATTATAATTATAGAAGACTTTTAGTAGAGCTTTTATTAAATATTCATTGTTTAAATATAAATCAGAAGACATATTAATTAAAAAAGAATTAAATGTAGCTAGACTATTAACTAGATATGTAAAAAAATTTTTCATAATTTTTTTGTTCCAGAAAAAACGGTTGAAACTCAAAGAACTAAAAGTATAAATATCCGTATCCATATACTCCTCAACCGCCATCTTCATATAAAAATGGATGAAAAAGCTTGACAATGGAAGTTCCTCGTTCCAACAAAAAATCAAGAATAGCATCATTCAATTTCCCCTCAAAACAAAGTATTCACTGCTGCCGGCAGCGCGTGCCCTCCTCATCCGCTGCAGAATAACCCGCATAAAGCAATTCGCTCGCAAACTTCAAACTCCGTGCCAAAAACCTCTCTCGCTCTCTCTCTCATTGCAGTGGATTTCAAAAAGATAAGAGAACCGGCAGCAGCCGCGAGTGTTAATTTCTATTACGCCTCTCGCGAGGGCCGTGCGCAGCAGTGAGTCTGGAAGGCTTCACGCGGCCTGCCAAAAGCTCACGACGACGGCGGCGGCGACACAAAGAGCTTTTGCGCGCGACTCCTACAACTTGGCGCGCCATATTTTCGCACGCGCGTGTGCGATGAAGGGGAGGAGAGTTGGAAATTTTCCGAGCCGATGTGCGAGCGTACCCCGCCGTCTCCCGCCGCTCGGTGTCTTTGACCGCTAGTGAGAGGCTGGTGGTGAAAAGTTCTTTTGACCCCGAATTAGGCGACCTTCGGTATGAGATGTGTGAAGAGTTTAATTGATGGATATATAGGGAATCATGATTATTTCGGTATATAATGAGAGATTTTATGATCCGTTGCGATTGGGGATACAGTCTATATATCGACAAAACGAGACAAAGAGTCGTCGGGAAAATTAATTCTTTCTGCTTTTGGCAAGTGGTCGTTTGGCGTTTGACTCGACCCAAGGTCGTCCGTAATTATTAATTATAAAGGAAAATGAATAATGAAGCTTCGAAACGTCCCAATTGCCTCTCGTTATCTCACAGTATATTGTATTCCCAAACGAAAATAGTCTCTCCCGCTAGACACTAAACGATGCTAACGAGTAACTTTCCGAACTATAATTTTCGCCCGTCACCATCAAAACCACCGCAAACAACATGACTCGAGAGCACACGTGAACCTGCAAAACAACACATATATCGACCATTCCGCAGCAGCTCCGAGCTCACGCGTGTATAAACATTCGCAAGCTCGCCGCGCGAGCTTCCCGGATACAAACCCAACGCGCCTCTCCTCTCTCTCCTCGCGACAAGCCCCAAGACGGCTAAAATGTTTATCCGAGAGCGGAGAGGGCGCAGACTGCGAGAGCAAGCTCACTCTCTTGGCTCCTGTCCAGCGAATACTGCGCGCGTGCAATTTCACGCCGAAAATAGGATGTGTGTTCGAGCATGCGTACGTGCGTGTGCACTCCACGAAATCCCCCATGGCTGCGCCGATCATTCGCTCGCTTTATTTTAGCAAGATTTTTGCTCGCTTTTCCTTTGTTTGGGATGATTTCTGACCAACTGTGTGTGTATGTGTATGATGATGGCTCGTCGTTAAGTTTTCTTTGTCCAGGTTTTCAGGAGGGAAAATGTGTGCATGTAAGAGGGGAACGATGGGAGGAGAGGAGAGGTTATTGGGTGGTGGGTCGTTGTACCCTGGGTCAGTTATTTTTATTGCGGCTAATTAGAAGTGCGCTGATTGTTCGTTTTCGAGCGTGCGCTATAGGCGATCGGATTACCTGTATACATGTATATGTTGCTCAAGGCGATCGCCGTAACACACGCGCTATTGCAGCCCGAGTGATTTGCATATTTTTGAAGGAGGTCTGCAGGATTTACAAAACCGATGGAAACTCATCAATAAATGAAAATTTTCACCTATTATGTATATAAGAAGCGGGTTGAAGCACATTTGTAATAACGCGCGTAAAGTTTTATATAACAATTTAATTACGCGCTGTGTCCGTGATTTAAACCCAACATTTTTTTACGGGTTTTTGTCTCGATTTCACAATTGTGTGCATTTCAAAATATTGCACCTGTAACGTATATATATATATCGTATAGCATCTTCATTAGTCGCTACGTTATGTAATTCATTACGAGCGGCGTATAACACTTTTACCGAAAACTAGAACAGTCACGTGCTAATTCATAAATATACATATAACTTGGACTGGAACTAAAATTTTTGGTATTTAATTAATCTACTTTCATTTTATACAAAGCATTCCAAAAAATCTGAATCCGGAGTGAATCATCGCAGTTATAGTGCGATTCGAATTCTCTTTTATAACTCGAAAGAAGAATCAAGCGTGCAAACAATACCCCGACCGAGTTGAAAAAGAAAAGAAGACGATGATAAAAAGTGTATACAAACAATGTTCACGAAAAGGAGAAAAGCAGTCAGAGCCGAACCTCCGCGCCCGCGCTATCAATTCGATCGACAGAAACAAAGCGTAAATTAAACCTCGGCGCCCTCCCATCTCCGCTGTAGAAAAAACGTTCCTCTCTCTCGCGCGAACGAAAGGAAATAATTCTAAATTTAAAACGCGCCCATTGCTCTCTCTCTCTCTCTCTCTCTCTCTCAGAAAAGTAAAAAAAAACGATCACAAGAGAAAGAAGCAAGAGCGACTGAAAAAAATAGCCGGTAAAATCACAAGTACACACGCACACGCATACAGACAGACAGTCTCGAAGCGCGCGGTGAAATTGCCCCGGTGATTAATCGTAGCGCAGCACGTGACGCTCGTGTGCGCGCTCCCGTTTCCGCTTTTTCCGAAGCTGATCGCCCGTGCGCGCAAGAGAGAAAGAGAGAGAGGAGGAACCTTGACTGTCGGGGACGCAGTTTGCGCATTATGTCCAATTTTCGCGTCGCGCGTGAACATATATACACCCTTTTCGCAGTTGAACGTGCGCATATGTGCACACATGAGTTGCCTAATCGGCTACGTTAATTGCGTGCGCGCGATGATGTTGGATTTATTCCTAGGATAGAAGTACTGTATACTCGCCTTTGTTTTTAATTGACGCGATTAAAAGAGCGTGTGTGTATGCTATGCGCTTTTGTTAAACGGGATTTTCACTTTCGCGCATGCAGATACGCAATTAAAATGATTTCGCTTATCGCGGAGCGACGGGTTTGCGAAGATTTATGGGGTAAGCGGAATTTTTCCGCGGAATCGTTGAAAGAATAGGGTACGGTAAAAAGTCGCTCGGTTTTTGCGCGAATTTTTCCGGAAAGAGTCGAGAAGAGGCCTTTGCCAAGATTCTTGTATTATTTTTAATTTTGAAATAATTGGGTAGAAAATGAAATTAATTATGCGACGTGAGCATTGTTACAATCGCATTAATTATATATAAAAAGTTAAGTTATTGTTTCTTAAAATGTGAGGTTTATAATTTTTTCGATCTTTTAAATCGAAGAACCTGCGGATATATTTCGGAACGATATCCGTCACCCCGACACAAGCCGCGTTTATTTTCACTCGCGGAGGTAATGAACTCTCTCTCACTTTCGCTCTCTCGCACAAGTAAAAATAAAAATGCTATCTATAGACTTCGGAAATTTGACTGTAAAAGAAATTAAGTACCCCACTTTATTTTCGTTTTACGCGAGTTTCGAGCATTCTTATGTTCAGGAAGTACCAATTCACCTCTAAAAATAACGTCTCGCACCACCGAAACTATCATTGGAGACACTGTATCTAGCCTCGCGCTTGTCAGCTATATACACACCTTCAGAATTAAAGCTTAAATGCTGCGTCGCTCGCTGCAAGTGACATTAAAAATATTAATTCGAGTTTGTTGTTCCATGAATTGGCCGTTAATCTGACTCGCGAGTGTATAATAGCAAAGATTTTGTGTGTGTGTGTGTGTGTGTGTGTGTGTGTGTGTGTGTGTGTGTGTGTGTGTGTGTGTGTGTGTGTGTGTGTGTGTGTGTGTGTGTGTGTGTGTGTGTGTGTGTGTGTGTGTGTGTGTGTGTGTGTGTGTGTGTGTGGCAAACATTTCGGCACTTCCGACAAATTTAATTTGTACAGCGGACCTTCGCGCCTCATATTTGCCGCGTACGTGCGTGCGTTTCCCAACGTCATCAATGCGCAGAAGAATAGCGGAACGAAAATAAGTGCGGGAGTAATGACTATAGGAGAGGAGGAAAAAGATATGCGCACATATGTATACAATTTGGATATTTTTATTAATGCTTTTATTTTATTCATCCTTTTCTTAAATCCTTCACTGATGTGTGCTACATGTTAAAAATAATAATAAAAAGATCAGGGGTATATGTTATACGTGTGTATAAAAAGTAAACTTCAAAACCACCGTTGAGATTCCAAAAAATAATAAAAATTTCCTCGATATAACAGTTGCGATAAACATATCTTGACGTGTTGTGTGCATGCGCAGACTACGTTAGATTATAAAATTGATTTCATTTTATCATCTGATACGACGTAACAATTATAATTTACTGGTGTTTAACGTGGCGCATACTATATATAATATTTCTCTCAAACAAAACTGTTTGTACGCTAACGAATGCAGATTTTTAAATGCGCTCTATACCTACATGTTATTATTCTCTCACTTTCTTCTTAATTTGACGTTCGACGTAATATATGTATGTACGCTGGTTTAAGATATATTTTGAAAGATAACTTCTCACTAATTTTTTATGCTCGTTTTAATATCGCGAAAATCGCACATGTATTCTACGGTACAACATGGATAATAAGTCAGTCGGAATTCACATTTTATTCGTTGCCGATCGAATTATATATATATTTCTTTGTATTTAATAATTAATCTGAACGTCACAAATAATTTCCACGTATATGTAAGTCAGTTCGAAGACAATTCGATCGCCGTTTTACAAAAAAAAAACGGCCGCTTGTAATACGTGCTGTAAATATATAATACGTATATGTCTATGTAATATAACAATAATATAAGTGGAAGTACATCATTTTGTAAATGCCGAAAAAACGCCGCACACGTTTCTGCGCGCGTGCGTAAACAAGACTACACATATATAATATATTTCGATACAACTTTGAAAGTCTGAATTGATTGTTATAACGTCAATGTAATTGATTCTAAAATACCTTTAATCATAAATATATATATATATATAATTATATATATTAGTTGCTTTAATATGATACTTTGGTAACGTACGTAGTGTGTAAACAGTGATGCGTTTATCTCTATTAAAATAGAAATTTTTATTCTCATAATAAATTATACATAATCTTGTTTTATATTGAAACGATCATTTCGTAAATTCGATACATTGCTTCACTTAAAAAACTATATTGTTGCTTTTCAATATGTAATATCCAAATATAAACATACATTAAATAGTATATATCTTCTTGGATGACCATTGCACGGATTTAATTAAGCTAAAAATTTATTTATAAATTGCAATAAAAATATTCACCTGTTAGTTACTATATATAAAAATCTTTCTAGTAAAAAGATAGATAAAAGATGAAAAGATAACGTTAATAATACTGAAGCTACTACGTGAACGAAGGTAAAATACTGCTATTCTCTATAGAATGTTTTGTTTACCAAGCGAATGTAATGAAATAAGCTTAACATTCAGTGTATCGCGTGGCCCTTTGAACTTGGCGTTTGCTTCTCTCTCTCTCTCTCTCTCTCTCTCTCTCTCTCTCTCTCTCTCTCTCTCTCTCTCTCTCTCTCTCTCTCTCTCTCTTTCACTCTCACTATCTCTCTCTTTTAAACTTCATCTAAAATCCGTAAATATATGTCAAATACAACCGTGTTTTTTTCCTCTAGGAATGTATATCTACGAAATATTACAAGTCTTAGCACTTGGTGTTCTCTGGTAAACGATTATAATGCGTATCACGCGCATCTCGTGCAGTGTATATATATACATATTTTTATGTTTTTTTTTACCTAGTTTTGGATCAGTGTTTCTCTCTCATCCATCGTATTGATGTGTATATGCGTGTGCCCTTGTGTGATGCATTATATAGTATTGAACGTAGTGCCGTTTTTTTTATTTATTTCTCCTTGTTGCTGATGTTTTATATACCTTAAAAGCTAAATACGTACGATCGTAAAATGCTCAAGCGGTAAATTCGAGGCGGTGCGCTCATGACGGAACAGCGTGTGTGTGTGTATATGTTTGTATATACGTATGTTACGCTTTCTCTGTCTCTAAGATAAATATTATATTATTATTATATACGAACTCGAAAATCGTCGAAAAAACAGCAGCGTGCCGTTACACACATATAAGTATATAATCACGAACAGTCAAAGCGATCGTTCGCGCGCACTGATTCTCTGATTATATATAGGCATCATCGCAACGCGTCTCTCTACCTCCTTTACATCACGTGCGCGCGCGCAAAAAATTGTGTTTCACACCCGAAAAATTGACTCACGTAGCAGAATAATTATTATTATTTTATACGCCTGGCACGAATCGTTAGAAAATATTCCCCGATTATGTACATTTTGGATATATCTCGAGCATTTTGTGTCCCACCTACTTCATCCTGTTACAATGTAGTATATAATATAATATATAGACAACCGTTTATATCGCATCATGTAATGTTATTATATTATGTATATCACGTTTTCTTCTTGTTAATACGGTATGTTAGGTATAATAATAATGATAATAATAACGTTGGATCGGGTGGGTGAGCAATCGTTTAGATGCTGTTAGGCCGATCGAGCTGTTCCTGGGCGTGCTGCAGTCCCGTGCAGTAATGGAGCAGCAGCACGCTGAGCGCCCGTAGTCGTAGGCCGTTCTGCGCATTCATCAGCCTGCTGCTCTCCGTGTCCTGCTGCGACAGAGGTTCCGGCCTCGAGGTAGTTTCTAAGTCGACCGCAGTCTTCAGCTTCGTTATCTGTACACAGCGGAAGCGCCGTAATGAAAATTAAAATTTGTATAACATGTATTTTTGTGATTGTGATGACGGTTTCATTCGATTCAAATTTATTGGTGAACCATGAATTATCAAACATTTGGTTATTACAAAGTACTAAGTAGCCAATTCGCGTAAAAACAGTGCAACCGGAGTATTTAACTGTATCAAATGGTATAAGAATTCTAACATTTCGAATATGATTTTGTTTGTAACAAGTACATTCATTAGAAGTACATACTATTATAACAAACTTAAATTTTGAAATTTTTCTTTTCAAATGGAATCTATATCAGATGCGTCATTTCTACAATTTGAGGGAAATTCATCTCTTGTATCAATAGATTCACCAGTATGGATCTTCTAAATAAAATGAATAATATTTTACTTTAATTTCGTATTTAAAAACAATTATCACGAATGGCATTAATTTGAAAATTAGCAAACGTCAATATGGTACTAAATAACGCCAAACTTTTTTGTATTAAATGAATTTACAAAATTCAAAGAAAATAAATAGAACCTTAAACGTAGATCTAATAATTAATGCCTAGAAGATCTGTTTTTCTATCCTAATATATTCTACAAAAATCACAAAGAAATTACCATGGCATTGATTTTGTCCATACGCGCCTGCGGCTCCAAGTTCTTGTAAAGGAATCTACCGGTTTCCTTAGCCTTGGACATTAGCTCGTCGTCGAGGTCGCCGGCGATGAGAGCGGCTGCAACACTTGGCTCCGCACCCTCCAGCAGGTCCGGGCTAATGCCTAGGCCACCGCCTACGACGACACCGACGCCGACACCGCCGCCGACGAGCGAGCTCTAAATGGTCGCACATATCACCCAATTATCAGCACAACTCAATGCCAAATGCTCGAGAACCGCGCATATCATCACACGGCGCTCGCGTAAGCGCGGCTGCTGGCCCATGCATACTTGTTTTTTTTTTTTTATATTTCATATTTGTATAAAAGTATGTATAAATTTCGCATTGTCTTTGTATAATGATAGAGAAGAGAAAAACATGTCGATCCAGCAAGTCTTCTTTTATATTGCTCTTTTTGGCTTAATGATTGTGAGTGAGGCACTGAAGCTATAGGCGTTAGGCGCTCGAAATTTTCGATGACATGTTATGATGGTGAAGATTTTCTTTTTTTTTATGACTTTTACGATGACGATGAGGCTGCGATGGTGATGATGATGGTGGTGGTTGCTAACTACACGGTGTTAATGGATTACACACACACACACACACACACACACACACACACACACACACACACACACGCATGAGTTATGGTTAATGATGCTTGGACGTTGGTTACGATGACGATTAGTGATTACGGTTTTAATATATATAGTAAGTACTAATATATAGTTTACAGGTACATGGTACGTTACAGCGAGTGAATTATAATGGTGGATGAGTGAGATGAGTGAGGCAATGGAAGTGCGCATAAACATATTTTCAAATACAAAAAATATTCAGCGATGTTAAGGTGAATACAATGGACGACAAGCGTGTAATGACGAGCAAGTAAAATTGTAGCGATATGTTGCGTCAAATTTTTAATTTTTTTCAACAATTTTTGGTTGTTATGTATATAGCTCAAAGATAAATGCAAGTGAAATGTTAAAAAATTACGTAATTGTAATAAAAAATGTCATGATAATAAAAATTTTATCAACGATAATGTCTTAAGTTTAACGAAAAAGTTCTATAGTGCAAAAAAAGTCAGTTAAAGTGCATCATAAAATGTAGGTATCTTAAATTCATAACAATATTCTAAAAGTAACTATACAATAATTTATAATAAAATATGTATTAAATTACTCAAAAATTAATACTATTCTACGTCCTGTAACATAATAATTAGTTATGTAAAAAACAGAAGTATATATGCTACAAGAGAAACAGAGAGAGAAAAAGAGAGAGAGGTAATTCAACAGGGGGGTGGCAGAAGAGCTACAGGTACATAAGTATATAATATGGTTGGGCTAAATACCTTCTCTCTTCACTATATAATAATGGACGCAAAAAGCAGTCAGCGGTACAACATACACATACATACGTGTCTCGTATTATATACGCGTGCCTAAAAGCGCGCAAGCAGAGCCAAAACGTATACAATATATTATATGTACTCTCTAAACGCAGCCAGATATAGAGAGACAGAGATATAGAGACACAAAGCAAACTTCGGATGAACGTTAAGACGTTCATTCTAAGCTGCGTGAACAATGGAAACTGCAAAAGTATATAATGCTCATAAAAGAAGAAGGAAAAGGTAAAATGAGGTAAGTAATAAGTAAGATAGAGATACAAGTATAAAAGATAGGAAAAAACAAGAAACAGAAATGTACAAATATATACTCAAAGTTACGAAAGACAGAGAGGAAACGCCAAGATATTGAACCACGCATGATTATGTCGTGTGTCGATTATCGATCAAAATTACGTCGTTGATGTATATAGATTTGGCAAGTGTATGTGGTTATGAAGCGTTAAGGGAAGGTGTTACCGAGATTTTTCAAACTAAATTTCAGAAGCGGTACTTATTACCTATATATTTATGCCTAATTAGCTCTGACTACTTAATTCTATTACAGTGTTTACGTTTTGTGGAAGCACTTTGTTATTACTAAAGTAGAGAAGTTTGACGCGGTTTCGATGAGTCTCATAAATTTTATTTAAAAAATCATATACATTATAAAAAACATACAAGATTCGTTCCCATAAATTTGTATAACATTATCAATTGTATACCACTCTAACCTCAAAATCACAACTTTGATATGATTTTTCGGCGCTCGTGGTATAAAATACCGTTCGAAACTAGTGCGTAAGTCGATTATTTAGGTGGTGTGACTTTTTCGCACTCGCTTCGCTCGTGCAAAAAGTCACACCAGCTAAATAATCGACTTCCCCACCCGTGTCGAAATGTACTATTAAAACGCTTAACAGTTCATAATTTAATTTTTAATCACTTTTTTAATGTATATAGTTACTTCTTTAACATTAAGTTGCTTATAAAAATTGAACTTTATAATGAATATATTTGAAATACTTTAATATAATACAAAAAGCCGTTTGAACAGGTTCAAACATTAAATCTCTCAAATATAGCGATAACACTTTGGTTAATATTATCCTTATGGCTTTTGCTTCACAATACAATATAGCCTTTCACTTTTTTCAGCAAAGTCAACGGACAAATACATATTTATAAATATATTCAACGATAACGATAAATCATCAGTCTCGCCTCCCCTTAACTCAACTCCCGTAAAACGAAGCGCTTATATATTATATCGGCTTCGCATCTCGCAAAGAATGATCGGAAACTCCGTACGTATACTCTCATACTAACAAAACTGACGGGGGGAAAACGAGTAAAAATACACGCGTGCGCGCGCGCGTACTTAATGCACAGCACAATTTTCCTCGGCAGGAAACTAAGGATCTAATACACGCTCCGAGAGCTATCTAAGACACAGGCGGTATAGGCGCGGTTCTACACGAGACATACAGAATATATACGCAAGTAACAGCACGGATGAAAGATACGTAGATAAATGTAGAAACAGATGCGGATGCGTGAGTGACAGAAAAAGAATAGAAATAAAAGTAAGAAAGAGAGAGAGAGAGAGAGAGAGAGAGAAGCTCTAAGAGTCGAAGGCTTCACGAGATCTTGACTGCTTTCTCTTCCACGGAAGCATACGTGTAGCATCGGGCTCTACCTTGCGGGATGCGCAGGGACTTGGGGGTAGGCTTCTGGATGCCAGGCCAATGCCAGCATTCGGTGGGGCCAGGCAACTCGTACTTCCGGCCTTCTTCAGGCCCAGGAGCGTGTTAGCTATGCTGGCCTTCATGGCCATCATACTCGCGCCCTATTATGCAATCAATCCATGGTTAGTGTGCTCGACCTCTCTGGCGCACGATCAAAAGTCGCACACGCCTCAACGCACAGCCCACACACTTTACTCTTTTTTTACTCTTATTTCTACTTTGCCAATTGTATATTTACCCCCCACGTTCTGATTTTTTTTTCGTTCATTTTTAGTGTGTAGCTTGTTGTTTTGATTTTTTTTCTTTTGATCATTATCTTTGCTTTTAATACATGTTCATTAATTTTATGTGTGATTGTTATTGTTAATTTTACGTTCTACGAGAAACATCCATAAAAGAATTTTTCATACGACTTTGGATAAAAATAATATTTAACAAATATACTGTATAGAGTAATGGGTTTATTTAAGAAAATGATTTTATTTTTTATAAATAATAAGCTAAACATAATTGTAAAAATAAATACGATGAAGATAGCACCAATTTAAAATATAAGTATAACGTAAGTCTGCTCGCTTATTAATGACTAATTACCATTAAATAAAATCATAAATTTAGAATATTATGAATGTTTCTGTAAATAAATGTGATAGGAAAAAAGGGGTGCAAGCCTACAAAAGAAACCTTCACCCACCGGAAATGCAACTGGTCAAATTGTTTTTTTATTGTCAACAATATTAGTAAATCATGCTTTAGTTAACAATTCATGTTTTTTTTCTTATGTACAGGAATTCAAAGGCGATTTATCATCATTATCACCAGTGCACGTCAGCGGGCGCTCGCTCGGGGCGACCCGCCGCAATAAACGAAAAGAAAAAAAAATTGAAAATATTCTCGAATTCAATTTCCATCATATGTTTGTAAATATATGTATGTATACGTATACTGGCCATTGACTAGAAGATAAATGTTTCATAAAAATTCATTCCTTGCATTCTTTCACGCACGATTAGTCTTGACCTGACTTTTTTTGTCTTTAAAAATGACGAGAATAAAAATAAATAAAATATCTCTACGCCCCTTTCTCATTGCAAAAGGCAAAGAAGATTGACTAGATTTTCTTTTTTTTTTCTTAGTTACGACCGATACAATCGTAAGTTATTGTAATATTGTTATATACTTCTCGAATTCGCTGATTTAAAAAAGAATTCATCACTCGTACCACATGTATATATAAAATATATAAATATATAATATAGTTGCATCTATTAAAAAAGAGAAATTATATGCTTCACACGTTGTGAATCCGACACACATCGACGTCTCGAAAATATTTGTATACTTTGAGGTTTTCCGTTAACTCGAATCAGCGGT
Source organism: Torymus aiolomorphi (assembly GCA_036365515.1). Classification (NCBI taxonomy): domain Eukaryota; kingdom Metazoa; phylum Arthropoda; class Insecta; order Hymenoptera; family Torymidae; genus Torymus; species Torymus aiolomorphi. Next base: position 260,608,889 of record CM070873.1, read on the forward strand.
ATATATGTATAATATAAACCTGTTCGGCGATATGTTAATTTGTTTTGTCTGTTTTTCACGTTGATTATAGAGATCGTAGAAAAGTAATAACTAATAATAATAATTTGGAAGTCGATGATAATTGTTTAACTATAAATGACAGATTTTTCTATCTTTTTTTTTGCTTTTTTGATTTTTTTTAGCGACCTAGTAAGTGCCCAGTACCTGAACGTTCTCTTCACAACTTGTGAGCGATATTTCGGGGCCCGACTCACTGCCGGCGATGCTCGTGGTCTCCGTCTCGTCGGCCTCGAACGCCATTGTCGCGAGACCCTCGGCGCCACAGGCACCGGACGCCTGACAGCGCTGCTCGCACTTCTTGTGACAGACCATCCCGCAGTCTCGACACTGTACCGCGTCTTTCAGCCATATCTGAAAATTTTAGACAAGTTTATTCATTTGATCGAGCTATCGCGAGAAAAATCATCAACTAAATGTAATTTTAGCAAAGAGTAGATAGAAGAACGTTTAGTATTGAATAAAGTTCGAAACAATCATTTCAACGTTTTCATAGACATGGCTCAAATATCGTTTTCTGATTCATACTTTCAGAACTTTGTACAATAGTTGATTATTCTGTTATACAAAGCAAGAAAGTTTTGCTTTTACGTGAAACTACAATTTTTGATATCATGATTGCACATTTCAATTCAACTAAACTGTTTACATAGATAGATTAGTTATAAAAAAGAAGCTTTACTAAAAAATATTTAATAATTGTTTATAATTTATACAGAACGGTAGATACCTTTTTTGTACAAAAGTCACAATGAGTAGCTCTGTGAAAGTGCGTCCTAATAAAATCGTGAGGTTTCTTATTTATAATATCTTCGCACAGGACAGGCTGTACTTTCACTGTTTCCTCGGTACCCTTCTTACTGCAGTCGACATTCTGATTTGGACGGCTCGAAACCCATATATAAGACAACAAAATATCACCATAACACAGCGTTGGGTCGAATCCGGAGTATCCAGTTAGTTTAAAGTTAGACAGGGCTGGAGATGCTAAAGCACGAAATAAAAATAAAGTACAAATACATTCTTTTGTTAATAATAAGGAAATAAGACGAACCCGAGTCTGGAGGCAGCAATGCATGGCATTTGAGATAATGACCAGTCGAAGACGTGGAACATTGAGTCAGAATTAATTTAATGGGAGCATTAATGTACCCTACTAGTTTTGGCTGACTTTCGCCACCCTTGACTTTTGCCCAAACCCCGACATTCAGATACTGAAGCTCGGAGTCAATCTGAAAGCTTCTCTTCTCATCGAACGTAATTAACGAGGCGTGCGGCTTATCTTTGCTAGTGTAATACAGTTCGTTTAGGCTGGGGATGCTCGAGTCGTCAACATTTGAGGACTTGGCACTACTCGACGTGCCTGACGAGTTCGACGAAGTCGTCGATATTCGTCTGATTGGAGTATCTGGAGCCTGCACCGTCGTCTCCTCGACGTTTATGGCTGATGTGGTGTGAGCACTGCTCTTTCGTCGTCTAAATAATTTACTAGCGCTCGTGTCGGTTTTCTCTACCGTATCGTTGTCGAAGTCTTTTAGATCCGAGAACTTGATGGACTTGAAGCTGTCATCGACGCTCAGCATATCACTCTTATTGGCCATGGATTCACTCTTCGATGATCGTTTGGCATTACCCTTCTCGGATGCCTTGTCTACCTCAAACTTAGACAGACTGCTTTTCTCCCAATCAGCACTGGAATATTTTCTTTCCACGCGAATGATGAATCGACGTTGAGCGGCACTTTTCACGAGCTTCGCCACCTGATTCATGTTAGTAACTTTTTTACCATTGACGGCAACGATTATGTCACCTTTCTTCATCTCCGCTATTCCGGCGGGACTGCCGCTCACAATAGTCTCGACGAGCACGCAATTTTGACCTATTTCGTTAATATTTTCCTGTTTGAAAACGACACCGAGCTGTTGTGAACTAACTTTGCTAATTATTAAATCTAAAATCATATAGGGAACACCGCTATACTGTGTCAAACACACCCAGGGTGCCGCATCCACACTGATGGTACAATAGGTCTCAATTTGAGACAGATTTTCGGCATTGATCGATGCAGGATCAATGTTCAAACGACTGACTTCAATCAAAGTAACATCTAAAACACCTGGGGTTAGTTGAGTCGCCGCAACCTTGAAAGAAACCGCAAGTTTAATATTACGTTTAAAAATTAATAAATATTTTTTTACGAAAAAATATATTTTACCTCTGATAAATCAATATCCTCATCATTAAGTCTACGGAAGAAAGGTTTATAACGCATTTTATAACGAGGTAGCGTGTGTTTTCGACGAACTGCTCTGCGAATTTGGCCTGTGATGAGAGAAATGATTTGAGGTTGCAGTTGACGCCCTTGAAACTGTGACTGAACTTCTAACTCTAAAATTGGTTCTGTATAAAAACTAAGGGACCAATGAGTATATGGGACTCGTGTGAACTGGAGTCTTGCTTTTCCAGTTACTCTTTTAACTGAAATATTAACATTTGAATTGATATTTTTAATTTATAATAAAAATAAGTTACAAATTTTGATTTTATGTGATATACCTTGCAGTGATAAGTAAGCTGTTTTTCCTAATAACATTTTCACATCTATTGACATTTGGAAGTTTCCTGAATAATGTAGATCCAAGCATAGATCTAATGTTTCTAGTAAACCAGTATCTGCACATATTTTTGCATCAGCTACATCTAAACCTTTTATTGTGGGGAAGTGATTACCAAGGTTTAAATCTCTTAACTGAAATAATTTAAATAAAGAGTCAATTATTCAATCCTCACTTTGAACTAATAACAAAAATAAATAATATACCTGCACGCTATCAAATAATTTTCCAGTAGTTGATTGATTGAGGAGTTCTTTAAATTCATTGTTTAACTTTCGATAAAGCCAAAGGCGCACTCGCTCTGCATTTCTTAATTCATTGAAAAGAAATTGCAGTGTTAAATTTATGGCTAGGTTTTCGTTTCCCTGTGACAAACTCTGACGTGGTGAACCGCTTGTGAAGTTTGGTCTCTCCTCTTTGATTTGAGTGACCAGTTCTTCAGGTAACTCCGCCGACCCAGGTGGTACTGGGTGCTTTGGCGGAGTAGTTTCTGGTGCAGACTCGAAGAATTTTTTGAAAATATAAAATTCCACTAGTAGTGTACATATTACTCCGGAAAAAAATGCAATCACAGCCAAGAAAATAAATGCAAAAATGCCCATACTAGTTGTACCCCTAGTGAAAGACCAGAATTCTTTTCAAGACACGCCTCTGAAACGTCAAAAAACTACTCATTAGCATAATTTCATAATGAAACATCTGGTAATTCGCGTTCTAGAGGAAATTTATTTAGAAAAGTATGTCTCTCACAATAGCTACCTTATGCATAACGTTTGAAGGAAAACTTACATGTGCATGTGAAGACGGACGCTCAAGACGTGACATTAGGAACTCTAATTCGAAATCCTCGCGAAATCACTGTAATTAACAAAAGCTTGTTGTGTCATGCTATATCATTCTCCCGCCGACAGAGACGGCCTCACACACTTCTCTCTCTCGTAAATCACCTTCAATCCATTTGTCGACAATCGACCGTCTAACTGTACTTCTTTTTTCTCTCGCTTCCTCTTTCCCTTTTCTCTCTAGCGCGCGTTCTCTTACTCCAAATTGGAAATCGATAGCGCACGGCCAACAACTAACTCGCTCCTCTCTCCGCGGGTGCTTTATCCTATATTGAACTGCAAGCGGTTTTCATGACGAGAGCGCGCGCGCGCGTTTAGCACATAACACACGCATCACGCAGCTCAAATACGGAAATGATGAGCGAGCGCGGCGATGCCGGGACAACTGCTGATGATGCACGACGGGGAAAATAGTTGTACGCACGGACGCGCGCGTGTCTTGACATTTCCTTCTTATCGATCCTGACGGCCATGTTGATTGAGCGTGTCGTCGATATATATTTCAGCGCCCGCGCGTCGACGCTGTGTGTCTGTAGGCTCTCTCAGTCTCTCAACGTTTGGGACAAAAAGTCGTATTAGACTTAACGGATTCTCAAGTGCAACGACGATGACTATTGACTTTCCGGCTCGGGGCTCGCTCGCGCGTAATCATACAGGTAATATGTTTACATCGTTTTCGCTGACACACCGCGAAATTGCGCAAAATGGCTATCAGCTGACTTTGACAAGCAGAAGAGTGTTGTCGATATACAGTGACAGTCCCCCCTCCCCCCTCCCTGCGAAAACGGGTTTTAGCTCCTTGCTAGGTTGCCGTTCCTCTTCAGACTTTTGCAGTTCTTATTGAGCGACTTGGCAAATGCGCTTGTGAATTTGGAGTAGCGGTAAAATCGAATTTTTAGTTTTTGGATTATTTTTTATATTTGACGAAGATACAGCATAAATGAAATTGTTAAAAATTAAATATTTAAATAAATAAGGTCGTCTATAATTAAATTTCTAAAAAGATTATTTTTTAAAACATTAATGTTAACAAAAATAATTCATATCATTTTTAAAATCAAATACAATAAATGATGAGTTAATTTTACTTTTAAAGAATATACATATAGCTTCTAACCATATACAAGGTATGTCCTAACATTGTGTTGTATGTACATAATTACTCCTACGTTAGTTATATTTTTTAAGAGGAGAGGTTATATCGTATAGATATAGATAGTATGTATGTACATATTGCTGCTCCGTTTTGGTTTCATTCTACAATTTCAAATAAATTTATAAATTATAAAAATTAATCTGTTAGTATATATTAAATTCCATATCTTAAGATATAAATTAATTATTACACAAGTATAAAGTTTACAATCTGGGACAAAAATTATAGTATGATATTTATACGTTCGTTTAGAAGGCTAGTCGCGTTTCAAAACATAACCTCTCCGATTTACAATATGAATCTTTGTTTAATTTTAAAAAGATATTTCAAATAATTTTTAGTAAAATATACTTTGACTTGGATAGATTAAGACTTTTTACTTTTTCAGCTGATGTGGGATACTCTTTCTTGTTTATTGTATACTAAACTTGTAAGTTTAATACAATGGCAGCATTAATAAAGAAGAGAGTACTGGCTGAATTCAACCAAAGCCAAGTAAGTACAGCATCCTTGCATACATTATCACCATGGGAGTAAATTCATTCATTGTATTAGTAATTTTAATTATGAAATTGTTATTTTAAGGTTACTACAATTGAACCACCTGTTAAACGTCTTAAAACATTAAGACTTCTAGCATCAGGAGTAGGAAAAAATGGATCAACTAATAAAGGCAGTTCAGCATTAGCATATGTAGAATGTTTAGAGAAATGCAAAGGTGGTAATGATGCATTGCAATTATTGGTACGGATATCAGATACTATTGGACAGATGGCTGTTGAAGACATTCCAACAGCAGTTAAGAAGTTATCAGAAAGATTTGCCATTGAACAAGAAGCTGCTGTTCGAGCAAAAATTCTTTGGGTTTTTGCAGAATTAGGTGAACTCACCTATGACCCTGTAGAGAAAACAAGAATTGTTAATGAGACAGCTAATCTTTTGAAAGACGAAGATTCTCATCGCGTAAAAAGTCAAGGTCTTGCAACTCTTTTAAAATTAGGAGATTACAACAGGTATATAAAATAATGTTTAAAAGTAATATATTTATACTTACATGATTTTTTAATTTTTCTTTCAGAACATTGGTATTGAAAATTGCCAGGGATCATTTACCTGATACTTGGCATGGTGTACAAACAAGATGTCTTTCTATTATAGGCAGATATCTTTCTTCCAATACGGCAGATGATACTTTAGTCTTAGTTAATAATTATGCTAAATCTCAAGATCCTAGAGTTCGTGCTCAGGCATTTGAAACAATGGCAGAACTTCATACACATAGAGGTTGTAGACTTCCAGCAAGTTTTTTTCAGGAAGCTTGTCAATGCTTGAGGGATGATTATGAGATTGTTAGACGTGCAGTGCTAAAATTGATTTGGCTATTAGGAAATGAATATCCCGAAACGTAATTTTTTCATTTATTCATAAATTAATCTATTTACTAAAATTATAATAAAAATATTAAAATTATATTAATCCTGTTTTTCTGCTTTCTTTTACAATAATTAGCATGGTACCCGGGGGAAGAGATTATGGTGAAGATATGAGAATGGTAGACAGTGCCTTTTGTAAATTATGTAGTCTAATGGGAGATCTCTCTCCAAGAGTAAGAGCTTTAGCCATGGCTCTTCTTGGTTCACTAAAAAGTGTATCTCGTCGTCACATAGAGCAGGCATTGGATAAAAAGCAGATACGTGTGGAAGATGAAGGTTCTGAAGCAGAAAGAACTGGTATAAATACTTGTGGTGCATTTATTCATGGATTGGAAGATGAATTTTTAGAAGTAAGGCTATTTATATTATTAATTTTATATTAAATGTACACTTTAATAATAATTAATATTAATGGTTTAAATTCTTTTAGGTACGAACAGCAGCAGTTGAATCTTTATGTGCATTATCTTTGGAAAGACCTACTATTGCACACATATCACTAGAATTTATGGTTGATATGTTCAATGATGAAATTCAGGATGTTAGAATAAAAGCCATTGAATCATTAAGAAAAATGTCAGGCAGTGTTACATTAATTGAAGATCAACTTGAAACTATTCTTGGAGCTCTTGAAGATTTTTCTGGAGAAGTTAGAGAAGGTCTTCATGCTACACTTGGAGCAAGTCATTTAGCTACCAAAACCTGTTTGCACATGTGTGTTAAACAGTTAATTGATAACTTAAATCGTTATCCACAAGATCAAGACAGTATTTACAAATGTTTACAATCAATAGGTGCATCACACCCCTACTTAACATTACCACTTGTGCCTCAATTACTGGGACAGCATGCCTTTTTTGACACACCTGAACCAAATGTTGCTATGCCAACTTGTATCCTTTAATTGTACAAATATTATTTTATATTTAGGTTTTACAATTTTTTAAATTATTTATAAAAGTAAAAATCTTTTATTTTTATTACGTTTTACAGAATTGCTAAGATTTATAACGAAACTGCAAATAAAATTATTGTAATTTAAAACAGAATTTTCCTTAATAATTTTTTGATAGATGTTAGTGTACTAGTATTGATATTTAATGCTGCAGCTCATTGCCCAAGCATGTATTCTTTATTCACTCATCACACTGTCAAGCATTATCATTACTTACGTGATACGATGCCACATTTAGTTCCAAGACTAAAACCTGCACTATTGGTCGGTAGTACAGGTAAAACGGATGAACAGTTGAAGGACGAAGAAACTGAAGACGAAAATGCAAGAAAGTTTTTGGAAAAAATGGTAACAGCTGTGGAAAATGCAAGACCTGGTGGTCGTGTATATACTCAACTTTTAGAAGCTGCTGCAACAGACTTAGACAGATTAGCTGAGATGGATTTGAGAATGGAGGGTGTAGCTAGATTTTCAGCACTGTACATACGCTGTCTACTCCTGTTAAAATCAATCACAAAAGAATTCACTATTTCGTCCAATGCAACGTCGTCTAATTCTTCATCAAATGGCATGAATAATATTACTTTACTCCATAGATTTTCACAACAGTAAGAATATTTCTTAATAAGAACGAAAATTCAATTAATTATACGAAAACTAAATATATTATTTTTGTAGATTATTACGATTATTTATTGGTTTGGGAGAAAATGAAATGGCATTGGCTACCGATGTTTGGCTTAAAGCTTTAGCTTTGGATTTGGTCCGTGCTACAAACAATGATCCTGCTGGTGCACTAACAATTGCTCGACATTTTCTGGCAGAAACGGATTCTCTTCCTGAAGATGCTACGAAATTGCCTCCTTTCTCAAAAGCTCTTGTCCACCAGCTACCGGCACTTGGCGAAGCGAAGCCGGCAACACTCACAAGACTTTTGATGCCTCTGCTTATAAACCCTCCACTAAAAGGTGAGGAAAAACTTCCCAGACCTGCACAGTCCACTAAATACTGTCGGGCTATCATTGAAGAGCCTGTAAGTGATTCTGATACTGTGCTTAAATTTACTGGTGAACTAATACTAGGTAATATCTCTTTCTACATTATTATAAAATATTCTCTTTGGATTACCCATATGATATTTTTATATTATTTTTTTATTTTAGGTGTGCCGCTATCTGCAAAAATATTAAACCTTAGGGATCCAAGTTCCGTCAGGATCAAACTTCGACATCCAGATCAGAAAGTACAGTTGTTGCTGCCACGTAAATCTGATCTGAAATTGCAGAACAGCGACAAAGCAAACGATTACAGATTAAGAACAACCGTGCTTATATCCCACCAAGTCTGGATGGAAGCCTGCTCTGTTGATATTTCAATCGCTTTACTCGTACCTTCTGCTGTGCCATGTACGCATCCACCGTTAGATGATCCTTGCGTAATAGATTTATGTAAACCTACTAAGATTTCCATTTCCCCTAAGCAAGTGAAGAGAGGCATTTAATTCTTCGAGATCTACGAGCGATTGTGTGTATATGTGTATATTGTTAATAGAATGTTTTTATAAATAGCTCTTTTTTTATTAAAAAAAAAAGGAAGGAAACAAACTTATTTTCTTATTTAAATTTCACTATTTTTCGACAAATCTTACATCGTATTTTTTAAAAACAAATCTTTACAATATATATTTGCGAAAAAAATAATATATCAAAATACTTATTCGCTTCCTTATCACTATCTAATTCTTAAAATATCACGTACATTGTCAAAAGTTCATGTTTACCGCCAACTCGAAAATGAACTTGATCTGTAAAAAAAAAATATATATTTGAATATTGACATTAAAATGAATTTATGTTCTCTAAAAAATATTTTATTGGTATCTTACCCTTGGAAAGCTTGAGGTTTATCTGTTTCTGTAGTCTTCTGAGCTAAACTGCCAAACGATAGTCCACCTGTTTGGGCTCCCAAAGTTTCGAATGTATTACTGCCAAATACTTTATTCGCGTTGTTACCCAAAGGAGAACCTACTCCAAGAACTGGCGCGTTTCCAAAGGCTGGAATAAAAATAGGTTGATTTAGCGATTTTCTTCAATTAAGACTTTTCAATTGCAAACTTAGAAAGAGTGATAACTTGTATATTTTTTAAATTTTTTAAAACGAGAGATTAAACTTGAATTATAAATATAAGCGAACAATACCTGGTGTCGGTGAACCACCAAAAGCGGGCGGCGAGCCAAATCCAGATCCGAATCCTCCCGCTGTACCAGGAGGCGATCCGAATACTGGCTTTGAACCAAAGGTCGCGGATTGCCCAAACATCGATCCTCCCGGTGACGCAGCACCTCCGAACATCGAATTCACACCTTCCAGTGCCGCTGGAGCGCCAAAAATTGTACCACCGGTAGGACTTCCTGGACTCGTAGCAGCCGCTCCGAACATAGCTCCGGCACCAGGCTGGGGTGAGGTAGCACCAGCTGACCCAAAGATCGATCCACTCGGCGCCGGTGGTGAGGTTGTAGTTGCAGCACCGCCGAAAGGATTCGCCGCCGCAGGCATGGCCGTCCCCGCGCTTCCCCCGAAGATTGAGGACGTCGGCGTTGCGCTCGCTCCGAAGACAGAGGACGTAGCTCCTCCGGTTGCTCCGGTACCACCTCCAAAGATGGAACCTGAGTTTGCAGCTGCGCTGCCGAATATCGAGGAGCTGCTCGTTGTAGCAGTTCCGAATGCTGGAGTTGGTGTGGCAGTGGCTCCGAAGGCTGGAGTCGCGGTTGTCGTTGTACCGAACGCTGGGATGGCGGCGGTCGTCGATGCAGATCCGAATACTGATGCTGAAGTTGCACCACCGAAGACAGACGAGGGGTTCTGGGCGGCCGCTGTGCTACCGAATATCGATGTGGTGCTTTGCGTTGTGCATGGTGATCCAAATACTGTCAAATTTTATAATATATTAGGATTTGTTTTGTGCTACATGAACTTAACACTGAGAACAAAATTTGCTAAATTTAATGAAATATATTTAATCATATAATATCGTAAGAAAATATTTACTTCATCTAACTAAATTTTTCTTGACTTAATATAACAATTATTTAAATGAAATAATTCAAGAATATCAGTGCAATCCTTCTTTGAAAGAATTAATTTTCATTTCAATGAAACCGTTTTATTTTATATTATATATTTTTTAGATTATTATTATTTTTTTAATTCTAATTTCACGGGTGCTGCCTGCTTTATTGAACACTCAAAAGAAGTTACAAAAAAAGTCTTAACAAAAATGCGTCTATTTTTATAGCCGAATGTATCTCTCTCAACACTGAGGTCGACTTCGCTCTAACTAGTCCCAACGAAAACACCCTCATTTTTAGCGATTATCTCAGTGCCCTCTATAAGTTCAAATTCAGTAACGAAAGATCATGTTACCATTACTTTGAGGAGTAGTAGTTGTCGCGGCCCCGAACGCCGGAGTGGCAGCGGCACTTGTGCTACCAAATATACCAGCGTTAGGCGCGGACGTAGCGGTTCCCCCAAAAATCGACGAAGTAGGTGCCGCGGCAGCCGCCGCCGCCGTCGCGGCCGGAGCTTTCGCACCGAAGAAGCCTCCCTCTGTCTTGCTTCCAGCTGGTGCTGCGGCCGTCGCAGTTTGACCACCGAATATCGAGGTACCTGTGGCAGGCGCGGCGATGCTGCCAAATACCGAGCCGGTAGTGCTGGTGGTAGCAACTGAGGTGCCACCAAAGGGAGAAGCTGAGGTAGTTCCAGTTCCTTCGGATTTTCCAAAGATCGACGAGGGAGCTGCGGTAGTAGTGGTAGTTGTAGAGGCTGCTGTTGACGTTGCTGCTGCTGTTGTTGAGGCGGCTGTTGCTGCTGCTGTGCTACCAAAGATGCTGTTAGCTTGAGTTGTGGTAGTTTTACCGAAAGCCGGAGCAGTCGCGGCTCCCGTGGATGGTGTGCCGAAGCTCAGGGATGCCGTTGCGCCCAGAAGCCCGCCAAAACTGAAAAGTTTACAACGTTTAATTTATATATACATATGAGTGATTAATTATTTTCTAAAACATACCCTGGCGTGGAAGACGGAGTAGACGCAGACGGCGCGCCAAATGCTATCGTAGTAGTGGACGCGGTCGTCGCTGTCGGAACCGAAGTAGCGGCTGCCTGAGTCGGCGGCAGCTTCATGCCGAAGGTCGTAGATAAGCTCGCCGGCGAACTCAGAGCGCTGAACATATTAGAAGTGCCGAAGATCGATTGGGACGATGAAGTAGTAGCCGCCGTCGAAGCTGCCGCGGACGCTGGAGTCGACGCTGCCTGAGTGCCACTCGTGGCCGCCGATGCGGATGAAACTATGGCTGGTTTATCCGCTGCGGAAGTCGGCGTCGATGTACCGAACAACGGCTGTGTAGACCCAGTAGCTGGCTGGGGCGTGGAGATAGCTTGTCCGAACAGCGAGGTTGGTTGCTGCTGCTGCGGCTGCGAGGATGCTGCGGGCTTACCGAAGGATATTCCCGAGGATACGCTAGGTGTTGTGGCTGCTACCGTGGTCTTAGCATCCGAGGTCGGCACAGGTGTGATTATGAGCCCAGAGCGAGCGCCAAAGTTCAAACTCGAGAGGTCTAGGCCACCAGGAGCCGCAGGAATCTGGGCTGGCTGCGTCGTCGGCTTTTGGGGAGAGAATTTGAATGCTGGTGAACTATCCGACTTGGACACGGAAGCAAAGCTCTGAGGAGTCGTCACGGCGGAGACTGCCGGCATAGAGAAGCTGAACGGGGGCTTCGGGACTGACATGATGTTCGGCAGCGCTGTCGACGACGCCGCCTCAGACGTCGTTCCGATTTTCCCGAATGAATTGGAGGAGAATATGGAGAACTTGTTGGCCGATGGGTCGCTGGTCAGTGGTAGTTTCGATGCCTCGTTCTCCTTCGAGGCCTGAGGATCGGCAGGTCTTTGACCGAGACCGGTGAAACTGAGAGACCCGAATGATTTTTTTAAACCGGTGGCTGGTTGAGCTTGCGGGCTCAACGCAACTGAGGTTTGTCCGAAGCCCATGTTGATGTTCTCTTTCGATTTTATTGCTTGAGTGGGCGTCGGATTGACGAAAGACGGCTTGGGGCCGAGTGAAGCAAACGGCTGCGTGGAGCTGGGCGACTTGGCTAAGCCGCCTAACCCAGCGGTACTGCCGATTTCAGACACCAAGTTGTCTAGTGACGAAAGTGGATAACTCTGTGGTTTCGCCTTCGCGAGGTCAGCTGGTGACTTGGCTAGACCTACCTTCTGTTGCTGACTTATTACCGGCTTGGTGGGTTTGGCTTTGCTGATTGCCTCGATGGCTTTCAAGGAAGCCAGCGACGACAACGTCGCCTCTAGACGGTCCTGAACAGCCGTGGGTCTTACGGCTCTAATGATCCTTGGTGCCGATTCTGAAAGCAGATCCCGCAGCTTTGCCTGCTTCTCTCGGGTGAAATTACGAGTGTTGCTGGCGATAAGCTTGCATCGTAGCTCTATCGCTGTGTCGTTGGCTGGCGTGTTGGACTGGGATAGGTTTAAGCTGGCCATGGACCGGTCGAGGCTGGTCAGACTCTCCTTGCCACCGCGGGCCAGGGTGCGCCACTTCTTCGTCAAGTCTTCCATAGTTTTCTTCTCCTGATTTATAATTTGATTGTATCTTATCAAGCTTTGGTAGATTACCTCTAGGCTGGGTATCTTCATTTTCGAGGCCTCGCGGTTCTTAAACTCGGCCCATTCTAAATCCAAGGCTTTCGTCGCTTGGATCAGTTGTGATTGCGTGTAGTAGTATAGTCGTTGAAGATCCGTAAACTTGCTGCCCTCGCCTCGATTTCTCGAGGTGAAATTGACGTTGGCTGAATTCTTGGACTTGGTTTCTTCTAGCCAAGCGAAAGACTGCAACAGCAGGGCTTTCAAGTACGATATATCGCTCGCTAGACTATTCGTTGTTTCTCGCAGCTCTCGCAGAAATTCATCGATCTCTTCGGTCTTTTTTACGAGAAACTGACGCTGTTCTTCCGTACCACAGCTCCAATTGCGTAGTTCCAAATCGAATTTACTTCTGAGTTCTTTTTCGAACTTTGCTTGCTCGTCGTAATACGCTCTTAGACAAATAGAATCGTCGTAAGCAGGCGTTTCCTTCGCGGCGGTCTTTGGTTCCTCCTGGCGATATTGAGGTGGCTCTTTCGGCTGTTCTTTTATTTGCTTTAATTCCGTTTGAGTTGACAAAGGTGCAGCAGGAATTTTAAATTCCGATCTAGCATCGGGTTTTGGTAGAATTCCCGTGGATTTTATTACAGGTTGTTGCTGTTGCATAAGAGGTTGTTGATGTTGTAGAAGAGGTTGCTGCTGTTGTAAAAGAGGTTGCTGATGATGGAGGAGAGGTTGTTGCTGTTGCAGAAGAGGTTGTTGATGTTGCACAAGCGGCTGTTGCTGTTGTAAAAGAGGTTGTTGCTGTTGTAAAAGAGGCTGTTGCTGTTGTAAAAGAGGCTGTTGTTGAAAAGTTGGCATTGCTGGTGTGCCAATCTTTTGGCCCAATCCTGACATGAATCCAGGCTTATCCGATTTGTTTTCCTGTTGAAAAAAGTTAGGCTTTCCGTCTCCTTGACCAAATAAGCCAGTAGGTTTTGGCTCTGTTGGGACAGACAAACCTAAATTCTGTATTTCACCTGGAGCTGCTATTTCAGATGTGCCTCTGTTTCCAGGTGCAGGAAATGAAAAACTAGTGTTTGATGAATCTCCAAACATGTGAGTAGAAATTTTTGGCCTGTCCACGAACTGCCCATCGGGTGGTTTTGACCGAGGTGTACTGGTTCCTCCACTTGGTATATTAAACGAAACTTCTGTTGGACCAAGGCTTTGCCTTGGGTTTGGAGGAGTAGGAACATTTTCCGTAGGTGGTGAACAAATACATGTTGCATTGGGTTTTAAATTAACTATGTGATAACAGCACAATTGACCACTTGTTACTAATATCCTTAAAATAGGCACTGGATTTGGCAGAGTGTTTTCAGTGCCCCAAGGTAATTTTTGGGTTGCAGATTTATCTATTGCAATACCTACAGGATAATTTTCAGTTTTTTTCTTCCTGTTAAGGGGTAACTGCGCTGAACTACCATCCATGAGCTGCAGCTGATTCCAAGTTGTTCCATTATCATAAGTCCCTAAAACTGATACTTCACTGCTGTGACTACTTGCTGCAATAATAGTTCCCCATTCTGGAATGTATTCGAAATAATACACAAGGCCATCTGTTGAGCCACTTCCATATGTTATATCCTCATAATTAGTTAGTTTAGGTGTTGTTACACCTTTTGGAGCATCAACTATCATTACACTTACACGTTGTTGATCAGCATGATAATAACATGCACAGAATTGATAGTTACTGACCCATAAAATTGAAATTATAATTCCTTCAGTTGGATTTGGACTAGGTAGATGCCTAGCAACTTTTAATTCAGGCTTTAATTGAACAATATCTCCATTTTTACAGCCAACCACTAATTGTTTACCCTTAGGACTCCATGAAACACAAACTGCTTCCAGTCCTTGAACTCTTTCCAATCCAACTATCTGAACACCTGTTTTCTTATCTTTACTTACTTGAAAACAACCAACAGTATGATCACTTGTAACAGAACATAGTATCTCTGGTATTGCTGGATTCCATTTTAGATCAGATACAACAACATTTCCACCTGATGAAGATAGCCTGATTTCATGAAGTATATCTAATTTCTGTCAAGAAAAGAAAAAATATCTATAACTTAATAAATTATAATATATTCGAGATAAAGCAGGCACATAATATATGTATATATGTAATAATGTAAACTCAGAATTAAAACTTACATGTCTGTGAATAGTACTAGCGTCATAAATTATTGCAGCTGGATGAGAAAACGTAACAGCCAAGAAGGAAGAATCACAACTTAAAGCTATTCGACATACTTTGTCTGGTAAATCTATTCCTAATTTCCATTCAGGATTTGATTCTGCATCAGGTTTTATTACAAAAAGTTTCTTTTCATGCCCTATGTACAACAAACCCCTTTTGCTATCAGTAGTTATGAGGCTAGAGCTTACAGGTATACTTGCAAACTCTTCACATATTTGACCAATGCTTGCTTGTTTAAATATGAAATCCTGAAAATAGGAATTTGAATGCATAGTCAATTAATACGATAAAACATATTTTCGTTTATAAAAACAAACTGCGATATTTTGGCGGTTTTTTAACACGTATACAGATAAGATTTAAATAATATTTACATCTACTTCCTTGGGTGGAGGACAACTCTTATCGTCCGTCATTTTTATTTACACTGTCCTTTCATTAAAAATCAACAAAAGTCAAAAACGAAAACAATAAAATAAATATTTAGATTCAACGTTGTGTAACTTTTTGTCGCTCAATTCTCCCGACCGGCAATTTGACTCGAACATAAATTATCTATTCCAAAGAGAAGTGCTTTCGTCCGCAGTCCATCATGATGAAGCCACCTTGCACAGCTGACGACAATTTTTCTATTGGAAACACATAACGTTCCAATTCGATTCTCTGATTGGCTACTGGACTGAGCATATAACGCCCTCTTATAGAGGTTAGAAAGGTTAAAAGGCAGCGCATCATCTAGTCAATCTAGTGTCTCAGTGTCTGGTTGAATGGTTGTAAGCGGCTATAAGCGCACGTGTTTTGCCTCAACCGTTGTCATGTGTAATAAACATTAACCATATAATTTTAGTTTGTTATATATATTTTTTAAATTGTTAATATTTAATCAATTCATCAAAATGACTAAAGAAGGTAAATTTTCTGTTATTTTATGAAAATCTACAGCTAAATATATTTTTTAAATTTTATTCAGTTCTGAAAAGCTGTTTATATGAACACAAATGTAAATTTTATTTTATTTCAGAAGGAAAAACGAAAGTGTCTGGGAAGAAACTGCCCATAGACAAAGAGAAGTTGAAGAAGTATGAAAGAGGAGCAGGAGTAGACTTGAAAAGTGGAGTTAAAAACAAAATTCACAGACAGAGGTTGCGACAAAAGGAAAAAGTATTAGAGACAATGGCTGAACAAGCTGCTCGTACAGAAATGTTGTTAACTGAAGATTATGGTTTCTTGGAAAATGATGCAGGAGAAACCACCACACAATTCAGACAAAATGAGATTGCTGCTCATACCGATATTACGAGTGCAGCAAAGTACTTTCAATTACACTTAGAATTTGGACCTTACAGTTTAAAGTAAATAAACACCTTTATAATTTATCATTCAATAGTTTGATAACTATTATCTAGAATATAATTGTAATTTAAAATTTTTAGATACACACGCAATGGAAGGCATCTTGTTATTGGTGGTAAAAAAGGGCACGTTGCTGCATTTGACTGGGTTACAAAAAAATTGGCCTGTGAAATGAATGTAATGGAATCTGTTCATGATGTGTGTTGGTTACATGTTGAAACAATGTTTGCAGTGGCACAAAAAGATTGGGTTTATGTTTACGATAATCAAGGAATTGAACTTCATTGTCTTAAAAGAATGCATCAAGCTACTTGTTTGGAGTTCTTACCATATCACTTTCTCTTGGCATCAGGATCAGCACTTGGTGGTTTCACATGGGTTGATGTTTCCATAGGAAAAATTATATCTCGTTACAACTCTCAAATTGGTAGGATAGATGTAAGTACTTTCAAATATTTGTATAAAAAATCAAGCATTCAAACTCTTAGCATATTACAATTTATATAATCTATAAATAGGTAATGACACAAAATCCAGCCAATGCACTGTTGTGTGTTGGAGAATCGAAAGGAGTAGTATCAATGTGGTCACCAAATTCACATCAACCATTAGCAAAAATGTTATGCCATAAGCAAGCAGTGAGCTCAATTGCAATTCATCCACATGGTACCTATATGGCAACAAGTTGTCCAGATCGCTCATTAAAAATTTGGGATGTTAGGCAATTAACAGGACCTCTGCATAATGTAATCTTGCGTTCTCCAGCTCAAAATCTGTCATACAGTCAACGTGGTTTGTTAGCTGTAGGAATGGGAAATGTTGTTGAAGTATTTAGGTATGATTTCTTGATTAATTGTTATTATTTTATTAATTGCAATAAATTCATATTTTCTGAAATATATATTTTTACAGAGAATCAAATAACGACTTCAAACCATACACTCGTCACAAGACTAATTGGGCTTTATCAGACCTACAATTTTGTCCATATGAGGATGTTTTAGGGCTCGGTACAGTTAAAGGGTTTTCATCAGTTCTTGTGCCTGGAAGTGCTGAAGCTAATTATGATGCCCTGGAAAGTAATCCATTCCAAACCAAAAAACAGAGGAAAGAAGCTGAAGTTAAAGCTCTTCTTGATAAAATTCAACCTGAACTTATTACTTTAGATACTACTACGATAGCAGAAATTGATGTTCCTACATTAATGAATAAGGTTGAAGCTAAAAAGAAATTATTGGTAAGATCACCTAATTGTTGCTCAAATTATATACTTCACTAAATAAAAATCTGAATCCTACATAAAAAATTACTGTTTCTTTTAGTTTATCAAACCAAAGAAGATAGACTTCAAGCCACGTAGAACAAAGGCTAAAGGAAAAGGTGGTACTGCTAAAGTTGTTAAATCAAAGAAGGCTCTGAAGGAACAAGCACGACGAGTTAGTATAATTTCAAAATATACGTTATATTCTAATTTGGACTATACCTTCAGTTTATTAAATTTATTCTTATTTATTTTAGGATGCAATTCAAGCAATGCGCGAAGCGAATGTTTTGATTGATGTCAAAAAGAAAGAGGCGCCGAAAAAGTCTTACGGAGTTTTGGATAGGTTTCTACCCAAGACTAAGTAAATTTAATTTATCTTGTTAAGTTAAATTTAAGATGTACAGTTTGTGATACCGACAAATTTAATGAATAAAACATGTTGTATAAAAAATTTTGAACTTACAATAATCTTTTTGTCAATATCGTTAAATGATATTAAGCTTTTGAGCTACACATTATTGTTTTGAGTCAACTTCTACAAAAATATATTATCCTAGCGTTTTCGGAGTCGCTGAATCCGAATCTGAAATAAGATTTTGAAAATTCAATATGGCGGACAATTTTGAATTTGATCTAATTCGAACGAGATCCGCGGAATATTGAATCTGTATAAGATTTTTTTATTGCTTCTATATAAAAGTACCCTATTTCATGTTTAAAAACTTCTTTTTAAACATGAAATAGGGACCTATATATTAAATATCTATACCCTAAGGCTCTCTGGTTTTAAAAAAGAAACTCTCTGATTGATTTACTCATAATTTCAATAAATAGTTTTCGATTCGGATACCTCCCAACGTTCGAATCGAGAGAGCAAACATTTCCGTTTCGTGATTGCCGCGCTGCATAATTGTAGGCGCATCGTGCACGTAAAGGGTTTTCTCCTGGGACGATCCATGTATCTTTTAAGATATAATAAATAACTCTTTTCAATCTTTGGAAATTATTGGATGTACTCGTATTCACGTAATATTGAATAATTATTTATATTATTATTGATGTGCGGTGATCAAAAGGTTAATTGTGATCCTCATATAGGAAGTAAAAAAGGAATTACTTTATTCTTTAATTTAGTATTTACTGAATAAAACAAACTTTAAAAATTCTAAATTATAGCGTAACAATAAACATTATATGAATTACGAAATTAAATTCTTATTACTAATTCAATACAGTATAACAATACATATTAACAAGTTTCAAAACGTATAATTTATTTTCTATTCTAGTCACGTGTCCTAAATCCGAGAGAAGGTTTAGCTTATAGTATGGTCTACGCGATGAATACTGACTTTGTTGGTGCGGAATTGCACTTCAAAGGAATAAAGCAAAGCTTCGGCCACAATAAAATTGTTATTTTCGATCCAGTTATAGCGCATGAGATACGAAAAGTCACTTTTGGTTACAAAATCTCCATTCTAGTCAATTTATTCAAAAATGAAGACTTTTCTTTGATGAAGATGGATCTAAAGGTGGATAGCAACGTTGCAAGAGATTTGTTCAAGCAAATCAATTTTAAGTCATTCGGATCGACATGTGAATATATGACGATAAAATCGATATTGACGATGTAATATCACAATGTTCAAATAAATATGACATTGATTTTGTATTATGTAATGAGAATATTATTAAAGCTACTCTAATAACACCTAATGGAGGTAACAGTCCTATAACTTTGACTTCTGATTACTCAGTTGCCTATTCCAAGGGTATTTTAATAATACTGTGATTATTAAAATACCAGAAACGTTGCCTTTTCTAATGAAATCGTTGAATTTTTTATTTCTAATCCTCGCCTCCGTCAGATCGACTTAACTCACTAGCTTCTTAGAAAAAATACTGTGATTATTTTATACTTTATATCACACATCTTTTATACCTGTATGTTGTACATACTAATGTTAAAAAAAAATAAACATTTTAAATAAAACTTATGAAAAAAAATGAGTAACTTTAAATTCTACTACTAATTTTGTGTTCATTCATCATTACAAGAATCACCACCTATTCTAATTGTAATGACCACTTATCTAATAATTTATAATCTATTATCATAATTTAAATCACAATACTGAATTTTCGTAAAATGTTTCTTGATTAGCAAAAGTGTATTTATTCTTATTTAATTAATAAATACCTATCACTTTTAAATATTATTTATAGTTGAATCTTGTTGTCATATTGTAAGGTTGTGGAGTAAAAATTTTAGTCCCGAATTACTGCGAAAAAAGAAAACCGAAACGCAAAAACTAAGTACGGTGCTATTATTATATACTTAGGTATTACCGCGCACTTTGCCATTGGACTGTCAGCGCGTCGTCATTTCTATTGTCGTCTAAATTAAATTATTCAATATAATTCGTATATATTGGATCGATCATCTTAAATTTTCAAAATCCGACTTCAGATTCAGCGACCTCAAAAATATAAATTATACATATTTATATATGTACGATTCTAAAAAAAATTTCCCTTAACTCGATTGTAAAAACGCCAAAAAAAAGTTGAAGCACACCTCTGCCATAAATTTTTTTTTATTATTATAATCATACAGGAGACGAAAAATTTTTTGAACACAGGAAAATGGTCTTGTGGCATTATTATAACCGCACATCAATTTTTTTTTATATTAATTAAACATGGGAAAATGGTCGAAAAACTGTCACTGATCATTAACAAATATTAAAGTCCCAAAGATGCGAAAAAATTTTCCAAAAAAAATTAAAGTGGAAGATAAGAGCTTTAATTGAAGCTAAGAATCATTAAAATCGGCGATCCTGTGCAAAGGTAAGTACGTGGATTTAAAAATTTCGAAAAAAATGAGCTATTTTTAACGAAATTACTTATGTAATTCAAGATTTGTATTATTTTTTGTCATTTTTCGCGATTTTCATGTGCAAGTAACTTTGTACAGAATCGTACGATTTTAATGATTCTTAACTTAAATTAAAGCTCTTTTCTTCTACTTTATTTTTTTCTTGTGGAAAATTTATTCGCACCTTTGGAAACTTAATATTTATTGGAGAGATGTGCCTCAACTTATTTTTTCGTCGTTTTTACGACCGAATTAAGGGAATTTTTTTTTTTAGAATTGCTCATAGGATTTTCTTACAAAGATAACTTCTCACAAATACATTATTTCTTGATTTTTCACGATTCTTTTGTTGTGTTTCTTTATAACAAGCATAATAGATAATAATTTACTACCATTTCCCTTGGATTTTGGTGATATATTATAGAATACTATCAGAAAAGGTAGAAAGACCGCACTGAAAGGTGTTGAAAAGTACTCTAAATATTTGAAAAACGGGTATATAATAGGTGGCAAGAATACTTATCGATGTGACTTAAAGGGTCCAAATTGTAATTAGTAAATATTTTTTAAAGAATATCAAAAGATAAATAGTGCAGTATAAATTTATGAAAAACTTAAACATTCTCAGTGGAAATCGTATTTCTCAATTCTTACATATTGAAACACACACACACACACACACACACACACACACACACACACACACACACACACGCGCGCACAAAATCTTTAAATTAGTTTCACTCGTCAATAACATTTTTCTTACAAAAACGCTAAAAAAACCTCATAATACGTGCATTATTATGAACTCTCAAAAATCATCATCAAGCGGCATCATCTCTCTAAGCTGCGTCGATCCAAAGTATTTTATTCTTGAAAAATCCCGACCCTCTGGAATAACGTTCCATCAGATACAGGGCCGGAATGAGCTGATATACATAAGCATTAGGCAATAGGGTGCGGATGGTTCCACAGACGCGAGAGAGGACAGTGACGCATCCATTGGTCGGCATATAACGCGTGCGTATCATCTTCGCGCGGGGTGTACGCAAGCTCCCGCGCGCGTGGGGGGTTGAAGTATCGAGAGAGGATAACTCGCGCGACATACGCATCGGGACGTTCGCGAGGATTGTGCGCGAGTCCGAATAAGTATAAGGACTCACTTTTTTGTCGAGAAGATCGGAAGTTTGGAATTTTACGAGAACGGTGCAACAATTTTAATAGACTAGGGAGAGCATTTTGGTTGCAGGTAATTTAGCTTTCTTGGCCACATGGATTTTACGGAAGGTAAGTAATTTTTATGCGTTTCATTAGTGTAGCAGACTGAGTGGAAAATAAAATTAAATTTAGTTGCATTAACGGCATATTTTCAAGGAAATCGTATGTTAGTCTTTATTTTCAGATTTTGAAAATATATTTATTTTTTATTTCAGTGTTATAAATCTATAAGTTCTGTTTTTATTTAAATTGTGTGATATGTAACCTACATTACAAATAATATTGAAAATAGATAAGTGCAGTTTCAAAAAAAGTTTAGAGCCAAATTTCTTTTTCTAAAAATATCAGTTTTATACGAAAACTTTAAGATAAATTTATAGGTATAAAACAATGGTATCTTTTAAATAATGATGTTAATGGTCCTGCTATAAAAACACCAAGACGGTTTTTAATTTTTTTCGACGTTTCGGGTACATCTATGTGCCCCCTTCTCAAGATAAAGTCAGATGTATCTTAAAGAATCATTTGATGCACATTGATCCACGCTATTACACGAGCTTCTTAATCTGCAAAGGGACACATAGATGTGCCCGAAACGTCGATAAATATCTAAAACCATTTTGCTATTTTGTAACAAGTTTATAACAATGCGGGCAGCAGAATCGCTATCATCATAAATACTACATCATAATCAAAGACGCCCGATAGAATCATTAAAATATTATTTTTTAAAGAACACAATTTTTGATTTTCAACAAAAACTAAACAACAAACTAACAATGTACTATTGCCGTATTTCGCTGTCGAAAATCAACATTAATTCTTATTAAACAAATTATTTTCCAATCTCTTCATTTTACATCACACTTTCATTCTATTTTTAATGTTTACGCCTTTTTATATATCCTCGCATCCAGCTTCTATACAAATATTACCGTTATCATCAAAACCGTCATTTTCGGCAAAAATCATTAAGGTTCTCGGTAGCAAGAAGCAAAAGTAGGACGGATGAAAAGGCAAAAGTTACAGGATCAAAAGATAGCGTGAGGAATCGAAAGGAATCCGCCACGGGGATTCCATAGGAGAGAGATAGACAGATGAGAGAGAGAGAGAGAGAGAGAGAGAGAGAGAGAGAGAGAGAGACGACACCCCCTCGCTCTATCTCTTTAAGCCGTTGGCGCCAGTCAGTCTTGATGTAATAGCGCTCGGTCGCATAGTTTACTGTCGGCTTTATAAGATTACGAAAATAAGAGCAAGATATTTTAGGGCGTATACGTTATTATGTGTGCGTATATTTGTGAATCCGCGTTAATTAAATGTCGCGTGTGCGGTGTAGCCGGCGGTTTTGTTTTGATGCAAAAAATTTTTATAATGGATGGTTATTTAAAATAGAATCTACGTAGTGTGTTGTGGGCGAAAAATATGCTTGTTTTTCAACGGTTGACGAATATGTAAGGCTATTTCGTGCTTTAGCAATTACTTTGTTATCATTCTTTACTGTAATTGATAATATAGCTGTTATTTAATTGTTCGTGATAATAAAAAAGAAAGTTGAAACAAGATGAGCGTTTGCTATATAACTTATTATAAATATTAAATGAGCATTTAAGTGCTTCCATGTCACTTATAATAAGAACTGTCAAAGCATGATTATTATACTAATTAGGATTGTACATTAGTATGATTATGAGCGTGATTATTATATATTAATTTAAGATTTTACATTAGTAGGATTAAGAGATACTCTGTCGCTTAATTCTGGATATTGTATGTAGACAAAATTATAGTTTTCAATTAGTTCATTGTTACGCGCGGTGTGAAATCTTGGTAATAATGATGCAGTATTTTTCATCTTGGACGTTGATAAGTACGCGAAAAATCAAATGTTTACTTTTTCTTTGATATGCGTCCACGCAAGCGCGCACTTATCGATCCCACGTGGCAATAGGAGCCTTTTACGACTTTTTTTGAGGATCAAAGGATGGGATTTTACGCCAATTTTTACAACTCACTTTTATAATATATATAGTATTTTTATTGTGATGAAATTGAATTTTTACATTTAAACAAAGACTTTTTGCCAAAATGATAAAAGAGGAACTAGTATAATAGTTCTACATAGAAGTAGTAAAGGACGTTTCAGTACTTTTTAGTAGATTATCCTCTTAGAGATTCTCATTCAATAGCCTTAATATGATTCGCTTTTTAAATTAAAAATGGTCTTTATTCTATTTTAAAACGATAGATATCAGAAGAAAATAATGTTAATGACATTAAAATTCCACGAAAATTTTTTTTTATATAATACAAAATTTAACTGTACATAGAAATTTAAAAAATTTGTTTACAAAAAAAAGACATTTTACACAAATACTCTATTTGAATTATTTTTTTCCTACGCATGTAATACATTGATGTTCTCATTTCTTTTAAAATTATTATTATTTTATCCCTATTTAAACGCTGTGACTACGGCATTATTGTTCTCAATGAATCGCATTTATAAACTTTACTCATCCTAAAGTACCCCGTTTCCATCGCTGTCAGTTTTAATTCGAAAATTTTTTGTGCCAGATCCAACCCGTGCTCTTTAAGTTTACATCAAGAAAATTTCAGTATTCGAGTGCTTATAAACACAGATGTTTTCCGGGATTGGCTTGTATGATTGTGTATTATTATGTTTTCGCTGACGAGTTTATGTACATACCATTATGTCCCAAGTACACATTAATCGCTGTAAAATTGCATTGTTGCTTTCATCCAATCTTTTCTTCTACCTTATCTTTATCACATATATACACCTTCGTCGAATTACAGTGAAAAAATATATATTTCTCACAACAAATTCCCAGAATTTTGTGGCCCAATTAAAACCAAATTTTGCCTGCGACACTCTTCTTTCCTCCATTTAATACCTCTTCACAAATATTAATCAGCAGTCGTCGAGTCAGCCACGACTTTCAACACTTAAATCGATCGCCATAACCGACACGAGACTATCATCCCCGATGTTGGCGAAAACAACCTCACCCTTGGTACCCCTGATCATCCTGATATCGCGCTCGAAGACGCTGTTCATTTCGGCGCGTCGGGCAGCTTTCTTCGCCGCTACCGACGTGAAAATTCCGTACGCCACGTGAAAGTGATGCTGGCGCGCCCATTGCTGCCCAAACCGCAGCAACCTCACGGCCAGACCCTGGCACCTATGCTCCTTGTGCACCGTAAGGAACGCGAAGTTCAGGAAACTTTGCGCCTTGGAGAACTGGATGGGTAGGTTCGCCAACTCCCTTGTCTGCCACAAGTGAAAGACTATTCGCTGGAGGGTGGAGAGTGGATTCGGGTCCGGCGTTTGCGAGTTGTGATAATACAGGAGATTCGGGTACTCGCCGATGAGAAGTATCATAGCGCCGACTATGGACTTCGTGTGTTTGTGCATGGCGACCACGAAGGGCACATTGCGCAGGATAAGATCGTGGTAGACGACTGTCGAGGTTGAAGTGAGGAGGCTGTGGTTCAAATTCATCTTGAAAGAGGGCTGGTTGCGCTTGACGTAAGCCTTAAACAGCATCTCGTCTGGCGTGTAGTTGATGTCGATCAGGGTTCTCATGTTCCTGGTGTCGGTCTCGACGCCCAGGCGTATATCGTAGTCCTCCAAAGACATGGCGATTATTATCGGCTGGATGCTACACTGAAATTTGTGAATACTGTTTGAGGAGCGGTAGCAGTTTGAAGCTGGCAGGTACAGTGGACGTTGTCCAATATTGACGTGCAGTATTGTATTATTATGGCAGTCACGTGACTTGTAAACACGAAGATATAATATACGACTACGATCCAAGTGTTGGCAAACACAAAATTTAGAATAACTTAACATCGATGTATTTCAGATTACCGACAAACCTCGATTGGTGAAAAAAAAAATAATAAAAATTTTTATTTATACTATATTTATCAACACCCGCCAATTTGTCGTCGACACTTCATGCTCTTGGGTTGGTTTCAACTCAACCGTCATAACCGATAGGATGTTGTTCAGCCCCGCGTCGGCGAACACCACCTCCTCCTTAGTATTCCTCATCGGCCTCAGATCGCAATCGAATGCACTACGCATGCCCCACGCGCTCCGCGATCTTCTTCAACGGGGCGGACGTGAAGATCTCGCACGCAAGATCGAACCCATGTTCTCTCGTCCACTGTATGTCTAGACACCCCGGCATCTGTAATCTCTTATTCGAACAGTCAGATACATGAGGTACATATGATTTCGTGCGGCAGAGAATTTTGCGAGCACAGCCGCGTTCTGCAGGTTCTGGAACTCGCCGACGTGCATCACCACAAGGCCCACCAGTGAGCTGTCGGCTTTGTTCACAACGACGAGGTCTGCTTGGGTTCTGAGCACAATTTCAAATATAAATTTCGCCAGAGATTGGGTAAGCAGGTCGATGAAGGATCGGTAGGTTGTCTCCTCCAGGATGAAGTGCTCTCTGACCAGGCTCATCATGACGTTCGGGATGTCCGTTTCCGCTAGTAGGCGAATGTCGTAGGCGACCGAGTCCATGGCGGTGCTTGTTGAAGGCGATTTTTAAAAGTATTTGATTAGATTTAGGTATACGTGGTCGCGAATTCTTTGTTTATTGATTTGTACTAGCCGCTTTAAAGCGATAGCGGTACTTGAATGCATGTGGACATTGATGGGTGCTGGCATTGACGGCTGGGATTGTATTACGTGGTGACGTGGTCTGTGGGAAAGTTTTTAAGGGCTTTAGGCGTCCTATCTTCAAATATCACTTAGCCATTATACTAAATCGCCGGGAAATCCCGCCAATGCTTTCGTTCTTTTTACGCTTTGTTAAAGTAGAATCAGACGGAAATTGACAGAAAAAAATCTCAGCTGATAAAGTTTGATCGTATTATGTGACATTAAACAAAATCTTGCTTCAACAACAATTTAAGAAATAAAATTAGATTTCCTTCATTTAAAAAGAAACTTTTAAGTACATCTTGTTACTTTTTGTTTAAAATAATTTCAGTCAGAATATTTTTAAAATGATAAGAAATTGATAAAATTATAAATTATTACTTATTATAGCTATACTTTAGACAATAAAAACATACTTATTCATAAATTCGATTTTTATTTTCAAGGTGACGTGGAAAAGGAAAAGTATGGTAATTAAAACACTTTACATATTATAAATATAACACTATTGTAATTATCTTCGATTTATGTATTATTGCATACATTTTTAGGAGACAAATTACAGTACGATCCGACGGGTCCGTTTCAAAAAACTAGAGTTCGCACAGATTTTTGCTGGCTTGTAGGTTTTATATTTTATCTAGTTGTATGGTGCATCGTTATCATTTATGGTACGTTAAAATACTTATCACGATAAGCTACACGGAGAGAAAAATTTCAGTAAAAATTACAAAAAGTTCCGCAATTTTTACCGAACTTTTCAGTACTGTGGTGACTGCCAAAAGAGCGGATTTACTTGACTTTCTATACTTTTTATAGAATTTTCAGTAAAAATTACCGAACTGTTCAGTAACCTTTAAAAGAATTCTCTTAAAAGTTACTGAATAGTTCGGTAATTTTTACTGAAAATTCTATAAAAAGTATAGAAAGTCAAGTAAATCCGCTCATTTTGGCAGTCTGTTACCACAGTACCGAAAAGTTCAGTAAAAATTGCGGAACTTTTTGTAATTTTTACTGAAATTTTTCTCTCCGTGTATCTGCATTATTATTAAAATTGTTATCAAAAGTATCTATCTTCTATACTAAAATTACCTTGTTATGGAGGGTCTTTTGCAAAATCAAAACCAATATTTTTTATTAAAATTGAAATAATACATGATAAATAATGCTTATTACAATGCTCGTGCAAAATTTTAAGATAGCTAGACGAAGAAATGAATGTACATAACATTTATAAAAATCGAGTTTTGAAGTTCCATTACTATAGAGCCCAATAGGATAAAGCTATTTGATTTTGTATATTTGTATGATTTTTATATCCAGCCTATTTTAGCCAGTGAGGAAATATATTCTACATACTAGAGACCATCAGAAAATAGAATTAATTAAGAAATATATAGGTCGACAAAGATTTGGCAAAGTAGTTTAATATAAATCTCGAAAATTTAAGCAAAATGCAGGATATACAGCCTTTTAGATTTCTTACAAGTTTCTGAATTTTTTGTGTAAGTTTTATATCTTTTTTTTATCTATAAATGGATTAGTTTTTCTCTTATTTGCACTTTAAATTACTTTGCGAGCATTAATATTAATATTGGAAATTAAAAATATTTGGGGGCCCAAGGAAGCACCCATTAACTACATGCTCCTTAGCGAAGGACCCTCCTTAACGAACCCTTAAAATACTAAAAAAACTTCTCTAACAATAATATCATATAAAACACCACACAAAAAATTCGAACTCTCAATCAACAAATCTTCACCATTGTACTATGCCACCTACCAACAGCCTTCTCCAAGGGCAGCGTCGAGAAGTGGAGGGCACCGAGAGACTTTATGGGCCGATCATGCGGCGCCGACGAGCTTGTCTACGATAAACCCTACCTTGTTTCTTATAACCAATATAGCTGTCAGTCGTTCGAATGTAAGGCCTGTGTCCATCAGTGTCCCGATAAGGAGTTCCTCTACGACAGTTCCTCGAACGACAGTAGCATCGAGGACATCAAGAAGCTGATGCTCTGCCAACCGGACGTCAAGCTCGACGCCGTCACCACCTGGAAGGAACTGGATTACCTCGTCGACAAAGAGAAGTGCGCCAGGCAGTACAGCAAGAAGGTGCCGCTGAACATGATGTGCGATTTACCAGCAGATGCTGAAATCACCGAGCTGGACGATGAGTGGCGGACATTTCTGCCGAAGGGCAACGATATTTTGGACAGTACGAAGTTAGTAAAATGAATTACGAAAACATTCTTTTTACCTACGAAATATTATTTAGTCTCTTGGAAAAATGCTTTTATTAATTTAATGATGACTCAATACACTTGAAGAAAGATTGGTTCAACTAAACAATTATTGTACTAAAACTGAAACAGCTAACTTTCAATAAATCATTTTTTTAATGATTCTTCTTAAATTCAACAAAAATTATTTTGATTGGTTATAAATATTTTCTGTAAAATTTTAAAATATACACGAATCTATTTAAAATCTCCCGTAAAATTACTATGTGATCAGCAGACGTGTTTCTCAGTAACGCTGTTTTCTTCGCTTATTTCTTCAAGAACGATTTCATTGTTGTTTTCTACGATTCCCCATAAGTACGACAATAAAACTTCCGCAGTACTTACACTTTTTAGAAAGGGCAAAGGTCTCATAACCGCGCAGACACTTTATTTTTACGTTTCCATCATTCGAGCATATGAGCAATTCCTGGGAAATTTCCCTCTTACGTCGCCAAAAAAAATAAAAAATTTTGTTGAATGCACACTTACCACACAAGGTTTTTCTCGTTCCTTGAACCTTACAGAACGTGAAAAAACATGTGTTCCAAGCCGATTGAGTGGTATCATTTTTTTACAGCACTTTTAATTTTTCTTATGGAAATTTAAGATGGGAAAAATGGGTGAAAAGTTGTCATTGATGATGAACCAATAACAAGCTATTGAAGAGGCCAAACCAAATTCCACAAAAAAGCGATTAAAGTTGAAGAATAGAGCTTTAATTTGAGAGGGCAATCGTTAAAATCGGTTGATTCGGTGCAAAGCTGCATGAATTTGAAAATGGCAAAAAATGACCAAAAATGAGCGATTTTTGCCAAATCATCGTAATTCTTAAAATTTTCGTCATTTTTCGCACTTTTCATTCATTTTCAAATTC
The DNA here is from genome assembly GCA_036365515.1 of Torymus aiolomorphi. Lineage (NCBI taxonomy): Eukaryota > Metazoa > Arthropoda > Insecta > Hymenoptera > Torymidae > Torymus > Torymus aiolomorphi. The sequence continues at coordinate 260,638,418 of CM070873.1, forward strand.
ACGTAGCTTTCCACCGAATCGACCGATTTTAATGATTACCCTCTCAAATTAAAGCTATATTCTTCAACTTTAATCGCTTTTTTGTGGAATTTGGTTTGGCCTCTTCAATAGCTTGTTATTGGTTTATCATCAATGACAACTTTTCACCCATTTTTCCCATGTTAAATTTCCATAAGAAAAATTAAAAGTGCTGTAAAAAATGATACCACTCAATCTGGTAATTAAATAAATAAATAAATAAATAAAATCGGCTTGGAACACACGTTTTTTCACGTTCTGTAAGGGTCAAGAAGCGAGAAAAAACTTGTGTGGTAAGTGTGCATTCAAAAAAATTTTTCATTTTTTTTGGCGACGTAAGAGGGAAATTTCCCAGGAATTGCTCATACATATATACGAGGGGCTAATACTACCTGAAACCCTCACGAGCGATGATGACCGTTAACCATTACATCGTCGGCAAAAATCGCTCATTTTTGGTCATTTTTCGCCATTTTCAAATTCACGTAGCTTTGCATCGAATCGACCGATTTTAATGATTGCCCTCTCAAATTAAAGCTCTATTCTTCAACTTTAATCGCTTTTTTGTGGAATTTGGGTTGGCCTCTTCAATAGCTTGTTATTGGTTCATTATCAATGACAACTTTTCACCCATTTTTCCCATCTTAAATTTCCATAAGAAAAATTAAAAGTGCTGTAAAAAAATGATACCACTCAATCGGCTTAGAACACACGTTTTTTCACGTTCTGTAAGGTTCAAGAAACGAGAAAAACCTTGTGTGGTAAGTGTGCATTCAAAAAAATTTTTCATTTTTTGAAAAAGAAGGAAATTTCCCAGGAATTGCTCATATATACAGGTTTAAAAAGCAACCGCATTGGGTATATATCACGTGAAAGAGCGGAAAATTCTAAGATAAGAAGTCCAATGAACCAATGCGATCGGATCGATAGATTTTCCATAATCGATTAATGAAAATTGCTCGATTAGACTAATGAGCGCGCGGCGTTAGCGGCAAGAGGCGGCGGAGAGCGCGAAGTGGGGAAAGGTGCTGCGCCGCCGCGCCGCTTCTCCTCCGCCGCCGAGGAGCGCTCATTGGTCTAATCGAGCAATTTTCATTAATCGATTACGGAAAATCTATCGATCCGATCGCGTTGGTTCATTGGACTTTTTATCTTAGAATTTTCCGCTCTTTCACGTGATATATACCCAATGCGGTTGTTTTTTAACAACCTGTATACACGCGTCCAGACGAATCCGTATATGAGGCGTTTCACGTCAACTGCCCCAGATCGGCGCGCGAGTGCCAAATCGTGCTATTTCCAACTCATGTTTACGATACTAATATGTACTTAAAAAAATTGTTTGATAAGCGTTTTCAACGTATTTTTTCCTCAGCTTTCCAATGATATAGGCAGTTTTTCCGAAATTTTCCATTTTCACCTTCAAAAACTACAAAACATCTTATATCTCAAAAACCGCGCTGGGGCAATTGACGTGAAACGCCTCATATATAAAAGTGCAATATCATAAATCATAATAATAACTATAAACCGTTGCCAAAGTGGGAACTTATTTTATTTAAAAAGCCATTTGTCACAAAAAAAAAGTTCTTTTTCCCATTAACACTTTTGTACATTATATTTTTAGGTACTCCATAATCGGCTTCATCGTGCTCAGCGGTTTCATATCCGTTTTGAGCATATTTCTGATGCGATGGTACGCCATGGGTTTCGTCTGCGTATCGATTTTCGCCCTTTGCGCAGTCGTCTTTCATTCGATCTACGACGCATGCGTGTCTAACGCCGAGAGTAAGACCAACGGCGTCCTGCTCGCTCTATTCATCTGCGTAGTTGTATTGGGGTTGATTGTCCTCGCGGCCATTTACTTCCGCCGGCAGATTTATCTCGCCTGTCAGATGATCAGCGAGTCCAGCAAGTGAGGACGATTTACTTGTTTGATTTATGTATTTTATCTTTTGGGATTGTTTTTTGGAAAAGAAAGTAGAATTTTTTTGTTTTGTGTTTATTACTGTTTTGCCATAAGAAAGGATGACATACATTACTTGCAGGGTAAGAGTTAAAATTCTTTAAGGCTGAAATCTATAAAAACTTTACTGATATTTAAAATATTGAGATTTCATATAATTCAAGAGAAAATTTTATGCTCTTACTAAATTCGAAAGCTACACTGAGAAAAAAAAATTTGATTGACTCAATAAAACCCGTATTTGAATACGAACAATTAAATAATTTTATTGAAACAAAAATATTAGATTGAATCGAATGAATATTTCATTGATTCAAATGATTCTTGTAATTAATTCAATAAAATGCATTCGATTCAATCTAATATTTTTGTTTCAATAAAATTATTTAATTGTCCATAGTCATAAGTACGGGTTTAATCGAGTCAATTAAAATTTGTTTCAAGTGTAGTCACTCCTAGTTAGTCGTAAAACATCAATTTATGTTTATTTCATAATATTTTTTACTTTTTCACGTACTAAGCGCGTTGAACTGTCAGTTATATATTCATTGCTTTGAATTCTGTAATAATACATTACGATACGAGTGCGCAAAGTAAGATCACCTACGCAGCGCATGAGTATCGTATACTATTTTTCCTATCGAGTTGTGCAATATTCGAGCCTGCATACGCACCTGCGCACGCAAACCACCACTCTTCCACACGCTGAGACGTACGTGTAGAAAAGTAGCTAAGCGTGGGGGAATGAAGCATTCCAGCACGCTTAGCTACCGGAAGGTAAAAATGTATTAAAAGTATTTCTCAATCGCGAATACGAAACCAGATTTTTAAAATCACACTATATCCCATTCTTTGTAAAAAAGAAAGGAAACCACTTATTTTCATTATTATTACTACTTTCCATCAGAGCCATCACGAGCATCCTCTCGAGTCTCCTCCTGCCCTTTGCCATCATCATCTTGTACTTTCTGATCCTCGCCCTCGGGCTGAGCGTGAGTCTCTTCCTGATGACCATCGAGTCGCCCATCTACCGCGCCGACTTCGTCGAGATGGAGTCCTGCCACTGTCAGCCGGAATTATACTTCAGTCAGAACTCCACCTGCGACTCCGAAAGCTTTGCGGCCGGCTGTGCGATGAGGGACGGCAAGCCCTGCGTTCTCTCGGGATGTTACATGGTCGACAAGCAGAAGCAGTCCGTCGGCTTTCTGCATTTCATCAACTTAATGGGATTATTCTGGAGTTACTTCTTCGTCATGGGATTCGGTGATATGGTGCTGGCGAGCGCGTTCGCCACCTGGTACTGGACTTTCAACAAAAAGATCCTGTCGTACCTGACGGTCGTCGAGAGCTTCTGGAGAGTCACTATGTAAGTATATATTGGAAAACGTTTGGATAAATATATATAATTGTTATGGAAGAATTCATTGGGTAAATAATTGCACTCTTTGTTTTAGATATCATTTGGGAACTATTGCACTCGGTTCTCTGATAATAACAGTTTGCGCCATCATCCGATTTATACTGCGCAAGACGTTCAAAGCTTTGGAAAAAGTTAGTAAGCCCCTGGCCGCCCTCGCCATCATGAACCTAAAGTGCGTCTTCGACGTAATGGAGAATTTCTTGGACTTCATAAATCGAAGAGCTTATATTACATGCGCGGTTCACGGCACCGATTTCATATCGTCCGCCAGGATGGCGTATTATCTGATAATGCGAAACGTCGGAAAAGTCGTTGTGGTTTCCGAGGTAAGAAGTTATTTACGATTCTGTCGTGGAGATGCGAAATTTGCATGTAAATCGCTTTACTGTTAAGAAGCCATCGGAAACCGTATTCAATTACGTTGTTAGCTATTTTTATTCTTCTCTTTATTTTAGTTATCCACTGTTCTTTAAGCCATTCGAAATATACACAGCAAAACCAACGTTACATATAGAAAACTAAAAAAATGTCATTAAATAATGAAATCGTCGCTTCCGCATAAAAAGGCGTTATCTCAGGATCCGGTTGAAAAAGGCATTATCTCGAAATCCGACTAAAAAAGGTGTTATCTCGGAAGCCGGTTCAAAAAGGCGTTATTCTTAGAGGCCGGTTCAAAAAGGCGTTATCTCGCACGATGTTGTTTTTCGCTTCTATTTCTATTGACAAAAAATAAAAGGTAATTCATTATTATAACAGCTCTAGAACGGATAAAAATTAAATGGTCAGTCATTTTCTAAGGTAAGAACAAAAAATAGTAAAATAGAAGCGAAAAACATTATCGCGTGAGATAATGCCTTTTTATGTAACGAAGTATACAATGTAGAATTGGTTCCGACGTCCCCTTAATGACGTTTGTAAAGCACGGAAAATTTCGGATAAGCTAGTTTAGATAGTGTCTTACTTTTAAATTCACAATGTATGTTCATATGATACATATTTGTTTCAGATTACAAGCATTCTTATGTTCATACTAATAATTTTGATCACTGCTATAACCACAAGGATAGCCAGTATTTATTATGCCAGCAGGGCCGACGAATTGATGTTTGTTTCAATACCAATTGGTTTAGTTCTCATTGGCTCTCTATTCGTGACTTGGTTATTAATACGCGTCGTGGGAATAGCTGTCGACACCACATTTCTCTGTTTCCTTGAAGATTCCGAGCGGAATGATGGTTCATACGAAAAACCTTATTTTATGAGTGAGGAGTTAACAAAATTCCTTTCTAAGAAATAAGTCGCAAATGATTGATAAAACTCGTACGATGTGCAATAGGGAAAAGGAAGTTTATTGTAACCATGTATTTTTATGTTTAATCAACACCTCGGCAATATACAACTACTATTATGTACATATGATGTTAACGAAATTAAAGAGAAAGAAATATTTGTTTGGGAAAATACAACTAAGTAATTAGTAATAAGATGAAGAAAGTCTGTTAATTTTTTGAAGAATCTATAAAATTAAAGGATATTATCACTAAATGTAAAAAATAGAGAAATCTATTTTTCTCTTTATAAAACTCATCTTTACAATATTCGTTATTAGAATTTATGTAACAAATAATAATGCTATTTTAGAGAGTCAAATACAACTTCTGCATTATGTAAATCAAAAAGAAATGATAACAAATAAGGATTTCGAGATTTTAATTTTTAAGATTAAGATTTACTTTTAACAATCTTCCAATTAATGTTCGTATTTCTAAAATATTTTAGAAATTCCACAACCTAAATGATATAAAGTGAAATGCAATGTTGACAAACAATCAAGTTAATATATGTTATGACTGTAAAGATACAAATACATATGGCAATTTTCGAATTCTACGAGTGAATTAGTAGCTGAAGCGATTTCCAACTAAAGCTTTTGCCTGTTATCCAGAATTTTTTTCGTACGTGTTATAAACTTGTCGTATTCTATTTTACGAAGAACTGAATATGCATATTTAAGCCAGTTTTTGTTACCTGAGCAACGTTAGATGTTGAATCTTTCAAGGTAAAGTTCTTTTTCTATACACTAATACCGACATGTGACCTTGTATTCTATTTGAATATGATTAGAATGAGATATTTTACGACTATGAATTTTAGTTCTTAATAAAATTAAATTATACCTATATAGCGCCCAAATATTGTGCACTTATGTGTATGACAATAACTTTGAAAGTATTAATGTGATTAACAATTTATATAAACGTAGTTCTTATTTTGGCTACGTTAATAAATGTTTGTAATTCGAATACTTTTTCATGTTGAAATGTTTATGAATATGATTTTCTTTGTAAAATGACTGATTGAATATAATTGTTTGTATGGAGTTCCCATTCGTTTGACAGTATTATGAAAATTTATCATTGATTCACTAATTACGACTTCTATTCAATATATTTCTAAATGTATTGGAACTTTTTTATTTGGATGTTAAACAAAATTATTAAGTACGATGTCTGTAATAAAAAAATTAAATCTAAATTTTAATAAATTTATATTTTTTAATAAATAAAAACTAGTTCTTGTTACAACAAATATTCAAAATAAATCCAAGCATATTTATAAAAGTATTTTCACTGGTCAATATAGTACAATTTTCAAATCTAATATACAAATAATCACTTTGAAAAGTAATAACGTATCGATGTACAAACACTATATCGCAATTTTTATGAACTTTTAAATATTAATGTATACATTTATAAAGTTTTACAAATTCTCACTTCATGTGTCAATGCGCTTTTTGTATTCTATTTGTACTATATACATATTTGATATTGAGTGACAAAAATATGTATTTCGTCAGTGACTAAATAAATTTGTTATTATCTATACATATATTGACGAATTGTTATATTAGGCATCCCATCAAAATTTTTAAGATAAGATTTTCGATAGAAGAACAGCTGTCAATTAAAACTTATATAATATCGACAGTACTTACAACAACAAAATTTTATTGATTTTTCCTATTTATTCAGGATACAAAAAATATCATTTTTCATGTATCTCCGAGTCGCCCATAAATGACGTAATCCTTTTAGGGGAGAAGAAAGCACGAAGTGCTATAGTACGTTATGGTACGAAGAAGATTAAGCATTACGTCATGCGTTCTAAATATAGCATTCATCATCGATTTATGAATAAAATCCGTTATCTTAATACTAACAATGCCAAACATTTTAGAATACACTTTTTTCATTACAACTTTGATTAATTTTAAATAATAACATTTTATTTTTACATTCACAGAATAAAATTTGAATAAAAATTATCTTATGAAAAATGTTTACGGGAGGCATCCAAGGAGGTACACGATCATCTATTAATTAATGATTTTTTCGAAAGTATTCCAATTGAACTTGTATAAATTTGTATATTACCTCTAGAATTATTATACAACCGAGTAACCGGAGTCGACAAACATCGCACTCGGACGAATCCTTGCTGGATCATCATTTTCGCGATATCATTTGCAACATGGATAGCCACCGCTCTTTACGGTAGATAAATATAATACTCCTGCACAAAACCCATGTATCCGAAAAACTAATTCCAGCCGAACAATTGCAGCCGTGTCCTCGGGCCATCCCAAGAAGATATTTTTCAAGAACGTCGACAGCGACGGCCGCGTGTGCGGCGTCGACTACGGCGTAAGTGACAAGCCCTACGTCTTTTACGTGGACTTCATGAACTGCACGCAGCTCAACGCATCCTGCACGAGCAAAGGCGTGTGCCTGGAGAGCTGTCCGCAGAGAAATTTCATCGTGCGACGGAAAAACGCGAACCTCGAGGACATAAAGAGCCGGATAATTTGCATGAACGACGTGTTGAGGAAGAACGACGGTTGGATCGAGCTGGAGAGACACATAGAGAACGAGAAGTGCACCAAGTGGTATCTGAAGACCGAGTCCGTGGGCAGAGTGTGCGTGCCAATGGAGGAATGGCAGGGCCACGAGTTCGAGACGATCGATCTGATGAACCTCGTGTTCTTGAAGCGCGTATGGAGGAATGCCGGAGATCCGCTGATATATGACTGGTGGACCCAAGAGGTGCACGCTTTTCTCACTGCGAATGGGTATATTGATTCGCCACTCCCCCTTGTATATAAAACAAACACTACGCGGAATAAAACAAAAATGCAAATTAATTTTCAGACTGTGGGTAGCAACGCTCACGATAATCTGCATCACGGTGTGCCTCTTTTATCTGATAGTACTGCGCTGCAAAACCATTCTCGTCGCGAACACCAGCGTCTGCATAATTTCCGTTTTTCTGCTCGCCAGCGTGTACGCTATTATAACCATGTATCCCCACGGCTCGCTCTGGATCAACTTCGGAAGATTCGCCGGCGCGGGGTTTTCCATCTCCCTGTTGTTCCTGATTACGGGTGGTGCCTTTCGGTACCGGCAGACCGTGCGCGTCGCCTGCGACGTGCTACTGCACACCACGAGGTATAGATATGCACGTGCAAGGATTTTTTTTTTTTTTTTTTTTTTTTTTTTTTTAATCGATGTGGTATATTGATGAATTTTCTTCTATATTCTAGCCCAGTTGGGGCGGTTCCTGTCACTCTTATGTTCAGCGTTCTGCCAGGAGTGCTGCAGATACTTCTGGCGGTGTTGTGCGGTAGAGTGGCTGTATATCTGCACACCATCGCCGTGCCGATTCACCAGATGAGAGTGGTCAGCGATTCGTGCGTGTGCCCTGTATCGTTGAATTATGTCGACAATGCGTCTTGCGATCCACATTTGTTTCGCATGCTGTGCAGCGACAGCGGCTTCGACTGCTCGACGTCGACTTGTCAATTTATAGGTTTTATCAAGCCTTGGTATATAAATGTGCTGCACGTGATTAACGCCCTAGGATTCTGCTGGTTCTATTCATTTATATCCGTGTTGAGCAAGATGTCGTTCGCCGGCGGATTCGCCACCTGGTACTGGAGGACGAACAAGCAAAATCCCATGCATTTGGTTTACATTAATAGCACCTTAACGGCGATTACGTAAGTTATCGTAAAGAACGAAATATTTAATAATTATACAATGAAAAAAGAGAGGTCAAGAAAAAGAGTAATTTTCAGGTACCACGTTGGGACTATAACTTGCATGTCTCTCGTGTGGACAAGTTGTCGGCGCATTCGATTTTTATTAAAAAAATTTACGCAATTTTATCCTGACTGTAATCCAAGATTGGATTTGTTTTACAATAAATTTTTCAAACTCTTCAAGAGGAAAACTTATATTATATGCGCTGTACGTGGCAAGGGTTTATACGATTCCATGCTGGAATATGACAACGTAAACAAGCAACATAACATTAGAGATGAATTTATAGAGACGGTGAGTATATACATGTAGAAAATATACATAAATAGAATTTCTTTTAAAAAAGAATATAGAAGATCGAAGTTGATTACTCAAAATTCCATGATTACAGATCGCGCATTGGATTCTATTTTCGGGTAAACTGATATTGATCATTTTGACAGTCGTACTAGTTCATCTCTTCGATCGAGACCTAACGATTATCATAGCTGTTGTTATGATTATCCTTTCAAACTCAATATTTTCTCTGTACGAAGTCGCCGTGGAAACTATTCTGTTCTGTTATTATGAAGATTGCGTGATAAACGCTGAAACTGAAGAGAAACTGCAGACTTTAAGCTTAATTTTCAAGGAAATATTTCGTTAATGACTACATTGTTTTTTAATGATAAGAAATTTACATGCAAACTCGTGCATTTTCTTAATTGTTTTTAAAGTGATAATGCCGTTTTTAATCAAAAATCGTTGACGTGAATAAATATTTTTGAAAAATTGTATATAATTTTAAGCTTTTGTTTCGCTCTTTATTATAATCATTATATTTTTCATTAGTTCAATCATGTACAGATAACATTCGTATAAATATATACTTACAACTATTCTTGTTATCATTGCTACTAAATGACGCATAGTTTTAAAAGTGAAAAGGATACTTACGTATGATGTTGCCTGTTCACATATGAGTAAATCCACAAAGCCGTCACACTTTTTATGCCACAAAACTGCCGAAAATTTTTTTTAGAAGCACACTTTCCATACATGATTTTTTTCGTTCTTTATACCTTAAATTATGTAAAAGTAATGTTGAACAAGTGAAAAAACTTTTGTGACACGGTTTTATCTACTAAAAATGATTTTTTTAAAATGATCAGAAATTACTCTTTTTCAAATGTCAGTAATTTTGTCAGGAAAAATAATATAGAAATTCTGAAAAAAGGTGAATTAAAATAGAAAGCGAGAGCTTTCATTTGCTTTTTTGAAAATTAAAAAATGTTGATTTCTTCGAAAGTTACGTAGCCTTGAAGATGAGCTTAATATGCAGAAAATACTACGTCGATGTACAGAATTTCGCATTTCACGGTCTTCATCATTTTTCAACGTTTTTTGTGCATTTTAAGCTGATCTTCAAAGCTACACGGAAAAATGGTGTAGGAAAAATTACTATATTCCATAGCAGTTATGTATACTATTTTAATTCTCTTTTTTCAGAATTTCTGTATTATTTTTTCTAACGAAATGGCTGACATTTGAAAAAGGATCATTTTTGAGCATTTTTTAAAAATCATTTTTAGTAAAAAAAACCGTATCACAAAAGTTTTTTACTTGTTCAACATTACTTTTACATAATTTAAGGTATGAAGAACGAAAAAAATCATGTATGGGAAGTGTGTTTCTAAAAAAAATTTTCGGCAGTTTTGTGACACAAAAAGCGTGACGGTTTTGTGGATTTACTCATATATCTTATTATATAGTATATAATTAATTAGAATCGAGTAACGTCACTTTATCATAAATAGCTCTTAAGAAGATAATCTAATCATAAGTTCACGATTATACTGACAAAGTACAGATATATTCTATTTATTGATTTTCATAATGAATTCCAGTTGCATTAATATAAATATTTTTCTAAAATAGATTTGATCTAAAATTGATGGAATATTTTAAATACGAAAGTACAATAGTTTTCCTAATATTATCTCAAAATTATATCTTGTTGAGGCTATTTCGCTTGTAAATTAATAAACAAGATATAATTGAAAATATGAAAAGGTTAAGTATTTTCTCAGATTATGTTATCTCTTAATTATTTATAGTCAATAATTAATTTTACAGTAATCTTTAAAGTTCTGAGTTTATTAACTCTTATATAAGTTCAAGTGATTCATTAAATTACAAATATGTAGCACTTAAAGTACGATTAACCTTGGACGCTTATAAACATCTATTTCGTATATACCGATACCATATCTCTCTATAACAGATCTCTATATAATAGATACTCCAAAAAAAGAAAAGAAAGACGTTCCAAAATATCCTTATAACGAACTTTTCTATTCTTTAATATAAGTTATTAACCAGAGAAACCGATAACTTCACTTTCCCCGACTAACATTTCACAACTGTGCTCACCACTATATACATGTCAATGATATCGCTGCAAGCGTGGTGCGCGCTCGTCGTATTTGTTTCTACTCCCGCGCATGCGATCTCAATTTCGTGTAAAAACCCGGTCGCATGAGTATAAACAGTGCTCTGTATTTTCAAGGAAATTTCATGCTCTCACGCGCGTTATAACGCGCACGAGGAAAATGCTTTACCCACGTACGCACACGAGTATATATGTATTACATCAATGGGCAATGCGTTACCCGCATATTATACTTGCTCTGACTCCTACAAAAAAGAGCAATTACGATACACGTAATAGATACAGAAGAGCTCGGAGGTCGCAAAGAGCGAGCAAACTCTCGGCACTTGTTGCTTATAATATAGGTGTGTGTGCGTGTGTGTGTGCGTGCGTGCGTGTGTGTATACCCACGTATTTTTAGTGACATGTACGCGTGTATATAAGCTAGCATATACTTAGACACAGACCTTCGAATAAAACCGGCGAGGGACGGTCGCTTCTCCCACGCCCACGCGCACGTGCGGGTTATACTCATCTAGCTATACTTACCTATACTCATCTCCGAAGACCCGGGCGAGTCGCGCTATCAATTTGTCACGGCCTAATGTTAAATTTACAGAAATTCCATCCCGGATAAAAAAATATGGCTGTATAGGAAATTAAATTCTGAATCACGTTTCTTTTTCATACAACCACAGCCGAAGTGGCGAACTTGATCAAAAAATTCGTAAAGTTGGAAAAAACGGTTTTTCGCCAATAAAAAAAAACTATAACTCGGATCAAAAAAAGTTTAAATGAGGAAGTTGTAGGTATTAAAAAGATCTATCGATTCATGTAAATACATGTATATCGACTTTTGTTACTTTTCGAGATATATCGAAAAAACCTCTAAAAATCGGGTTCTCGGTCAATTTTATGCCTGGATACTTTATATTTACTGTAAGTATAGCTCATGGCAAGACAAGAAATCAGCTTTGCGAGCGCCCGCTCGGCGCTATCCCCACTCCGCCGTCCTCCACAGCTGACGCACGAAGCGCCCGCGCGCTTGACTTTATCACTTAATTATTAATACTAGCAATCAATAAACCATATCCTAGTATTTTTTTATTGAAAATATAGGTATTCGATAGTAACCTCCCACAAACCCCATCGCTGTAACATGTTAATTGCGTCTTCTAGATTTTTTTAAAATAAAAACATTATCTCGGCTCCAGAAGGTCGTAGAAACTTTCTTTTTTTTTTAAAATACGTGAAAAAATGTCAGTAATCGATTGCCATAATAGCCATTACTATAAAATAAAAATTGAAAAAGCTATACGAAAAAAACACGTCCAAAAAAGAGGATACTTTTTCAAAGTGATTTTTTGAGCATTAAAATTGAAAAATTCGTTATAATTGTATAATAACATGATAGAACAACTCATCTAGAAAAATAAAAGTGCTCGATCGTTACTGTACGACCATCCGTCGACGAGAAATAGTCAATTTTGGAGAGCGCCTTTTTCTCGAAAAATCGATATATCTCGAAAAATAATGAATATTTTAAAATTTGTCAAAAACATGCTTTTTTGTCTTGCCATGAGCTATACTTACAGTAAATATAAAGTATCCAGGCATAAAATTGACCGAGTACTAGAGAACCCGATTTTTAGAGGTTTTTTCGATATGTCTCGAAAAGTAACAAAAATCGATATACATGTATTTACATGAATCGATAGATCTTTTTAATACCTACAACTTCCTCATTTAACTTTTTTTGATCCGAGTTACAGTTTTTTTTTTATTGGCGAAAAACCGTTTATTCCAACTTTACGAATTTTTTTGACAAAGTTCGCCACTTCGGCTGCGGTTGTATGAAACAGAAACGTGATTCAGAATTTAATTTCCTATACAGCCATATTTTTTTATGCGGGATGGAATTTCTGTAACCTCTTCTCCCTATTGCTTGGACTAATATATATACATATATATATGAGAAAGTCCTGGGAAATTTCCCTCTTTCGTCGCCAAAAAAAATGAAAAATTTTTTTGAATGCACACTTACCACACAAGGTTTTTCTCGTTTCTTGAACCTTACAGAACGTGAAAAAACGTGTGTTCCAAGCCGATTAAGTTGTATCATTTTTTTACAGCACTTTTAAATTTTCTTATGGAAATTTAACATGGGAAAAATGTGTGAAAAGTTGTCATTGATGATGAACCAATAACAAGCTATTGAAGAGGCCAAACCAAATTTCACAGAAAAAGCGATTAAAGTTGAAGAATAGAGCTTTTATTTGAGAGGGCAATCGTTAAAATCGGTCGATTCGGTGCAAAGCTACGTGAGTTTGAAAATGGCGAAAAATGATAAAAAATGAGCGATTTTTACCAAATCATCGTAATTCTTAAAATTTTCGTCATTTTTCGCACTTTTCATTCATTTTCAAATTCACATAGCTTTGCACCGAATCGACCGATTTTAACGATTGCCCTCTCAAATTAAAGCTCTATTCTTCAACTTTAATCCCTTTTTTGTGAAATTTCGTTTGGCCTCTTCAATAGCTTGTTATTGGTTCATCATCAATGACAACTTTTCACCCATTTTTCCCATGTTAAATTTCCATAAGAAAAATTAAAAGTGCTGTAAAAAAATGATACCACTCAATCTGGTAATTAAATAAATAAATAAATAAATAAAATCAGCTTGGAACACACGTTTTTTCACGTTCTGTAAGGGTCAAGAAACGAGAAAAAAAAACCTTGTGTGGTAAGTGTGCATTCAAAAAAATTTTTCATTTTTTTTGGCGACGTAAGAGGGAAATTTCCCAGGAATTGCTCATATATATATATACGAGGGGCTAACTACCTGAAACCCTCGCGAGCGACGATGACCGTTAACCATTACATCGTCGTAAAAAAGAAAACAACTCGGAAATCATATATAAGTATCTAGTTTACATATACCTATGCTTGCCGGCGAAATGCGCATATGTGTAGTACTAGACAACAGATGTAACTATATATACTATAGACAGAGCTATAGAGAGAGGGAAGAGGGAGTTTTAGTTCCGCATCGACTCGAGCAGTGGGCGCGCGTTCGTGGGGAATCCCAGCTCATCTCGCAGGCGGGATCTCATATAGCGTCCGCGCCATTAGCCAGTAGTACGCACGCGGCGGCGGTTAGTGCACGCATTACAGACGACGACATCTCCTCCTGTTTGGGAAAAACTCGCGCGCGCGCAGGGGGAATTTCTCTCCCCCTCCGTCGTATTCGTAAACAATAACGCGGCGGCTGCTCACTCTGCCTTTGTGTGTTAGTGCGTGCAGTGCACACGAGGAGCAGTATCGAGTTTCGCTTTGTGCGCAGAAGAAGAGTCGGAGAAAGTGAGGACAGAAGAGGAAGACGAAAAAGACGCTTAGAGTCGCGGCGCGTCGCTGTGTGATACGAGAGTTCCTTTTTTATTGTTGTCTGCAAGCCGGGTAGCACGGCTAAAGGCGCGACAGGATGCAGGAGATACAGCCAGATTTCGGTGACTATTTACTTGTAATGACATAAGTGTGTGTGGCGATGTCAAGAGAGGGTTCCGTCTGTCGTTGGGTAAGGGTTACGAGAAACAAGAGGGAGAGGAAGAGTAGCGGTATTTCGAGCCTGGCGTGCGGGCGTTGCCGGCGTGTCGGTGTCAAGTATTCACACGGATTATTTTTAACACGCGAGGCCTCCTGCACTTATACTTAAGTATTTCATTCGCACCAACGAGAACCGTGAAGTAGGTACTGGGGAATATAGACCGACACGTGGCGGGATTACTGATTCGGCGATCTATTTTTCTGCGATATACTTATCGTTAAGGTGGCTTGGGTGCTTTGTTAAACAGAGTTAAATATTTCTGAAATTTAACAGAGATATTCTTTGAACATTAAACTTTTCATTTATATCAAGAAAATACAAGGTCAACGATCAAATTTTAGAGAAAACTAGATTTCTAAAACGTTTCTTTTAACATGTAACCTTATGGAAAAAGACGTTAATTTTGTATTTATTCCATTATTAAGAGATAATTTTTATCAAATGCGGTATCAAATTGAACATTTTTTAATGTAGATTCCAATGCTGTCATCATAATTATGTGTAAACGACCAAATTAAAGAGATATTAGCGATAAACTTTGTAAATGTGCTTCTGCGCATGCGCACTGCGCGTAGATACATGAATAATAGGAATGGCGATTTTTTCTGTTTTGTAACAAAACCCGGATTTTTTAAAACTTTCTAAAGTAGTTCGGAGGTGATTACTGAAATTAAAATTTCGGAAATTGCAAAAAAAACAGAAGGCCCCCACTAGGGCCCCGACTTGATACGGCACCACGCACCCAAGCCACCTTAAGTTGGCGTGTCGGGTTCGATGCCAAGAATAGATAAAACAATGCTATCAATAAAGGTTGACGATGCACTGCCGCTTATCCGCGCTAAGAGTGTGAGGAAAGATAAAGCGGCGCGCACTCGAGGGCGTCTTCGGTATGAATCATGTCGAATTTAAAATGCGAGCTTTCTCTTATGGATATACGATCGTGGTTTGGTTTATTAAAATGATTATATAATTGACGCGTGAACGTTATACTTAATGTTGTTTAGCGCTGGTGAGTTTTTATTTAATATCATACAGTGTTTGTGTGCCATATTTATTTGACCATGTTTTTGCAGGTACAAAGATACAGTACGATCCGCTATGGAAGGGTCCCATAGAGGTGAGGCGAACTACAAAAGACAAACCATGGCTCATAGTCTTTGGAATATTTTTTGCTGTGTGGATAGGAGTATCCGTTTATGGTATGTGTATTTGATAGCAAATGTTATCATTATGCTTTGTGATAAATATCTTATTTTCAATATTTTTTCAGCTTACTGCACTGGAAATATCAAGAATATCGATTTACGTGATGTTAATAATGATATTAATCGTTTCTCAGAATCAAACTCTGATGAGAATGCAATCACTATCAAAAACATTGCAGCAGCAAAGTACAGAATCTCATTTTCTAAATTTATGAATTTTTTTGAAAATGTTAATTTAACAAAAATTTATTTTCAGAATGATTATTTTTGGATTCAGCATTTTAGCGATAATTTTGTCATTAGTATATACAATACTATTACGATGGCATGCTAAAATTATAGTGTACACTGCACTATTTATCATTTGTGCTTTGTTATTGGCTGCAACAATTGCAGCTGGATATGTTTATGCTAAAAATAAAGATAATTCAAACTCATTGGTTTTATTGATTGTATGTGCTATTACTTTTGTGATTGTAGTAATTTGCACTATAGTTTATAGAAAAAAAATAGATGTTGCATGTGAAGTCATCAGAGAATCCAGCAAGTAAGAGAAAATGGTTATTTCAATTTTCATTAAATTATTAAGTAACTTAAATTGTCTTATATATTTTTCAGAGCAGTCATGTTTTTCCCATCTACATTAATATTTCCATTACTGCCTTACATTTTATCCATGTTAATGACAGTCTATGCTCTTTCTATATTCGGTTATTTAGCAGCAATACCTAAACCAAACGAAAACACACCAGCTCACCTTTATGTTTTCCATTTTATTAACCTATTTGGATATCTTTGGACTGGTTGTTTTGTAGTAGGCTTTGCACAAATGACTTTATCTGGCACTTTTGCTACTTGGTATTGGACAATGAACAAAAATTACATTCCCAATGCTGTGGTCTTAAGCTTTATGGGAACAGTTACAAGGTATGTTTAAATGAAAAAAGTTATACTAGAAACACAAATACTTATGAAGTTTTAATTTTTAAAATCCTTCTAGATATCATCTTGGAACAATAGCTTTTGGATCACTGATTTTAGCTATTTGTCAGTTAATTAATATAATCTTAGAATCTATGAAGAGTCAAGTTCGGGATAGTAGAAATGCACTAGCATGCTTTTTACTTGGATGTTATCAATGCATATTCCAAAACATTGAAAGATTTATCAAATTCATCAATCGCAATGCTTATATAATGAGTGCAGTTCATGGCACTGGTTTCATTAGATCAGCAAGAGATGCTTTCAATCTTTTAATGAGAAATCTTGTTAAAGTTATAGTAATAAACAAGGTAAAAAGATCTGCATTTGTTTTAAGGGGGTGTGGAATGCCGACCTCTATTATGCGACCTCCCGTACCGATCAGACACCAATAATCTGTTATAACTCAATTATTGATGACCAGCCCGCATGGTAGGCTGCATAAGAGAGGTCGATATCCCGCACCCCCTTAAACATTAGAGTAACTTCATTTTATCATCTCAACTTTATTAAAATATTTTGTATTTTAGGTTACAGATGCAATTCTATTTCTTGGACAACTCGTTGTAGTTGGTGTTTCAGTGCTATGCACATATGCCTATTGCTATAACCATGGTTTGGATCACCTACTTTCTTCAGCAATGCTCATGGTTCTCATAATTTCTTCACTAGTGACAATAGCATTCTTTATGACACTGAAGATTGCAATTGACACGATCTTCCTTTGTGTCCTAGAGGATATTGAACGAAATGATGGATCAGATGAAAAGCCATACTATATGAGTTTCAAATTGAGAAATGCATTGCTTCAATAAAACTTTATATACAGTAATCGTTTCATATTTACATATGATTTTTTTATTTATATCTCATCAAGTTCAAATTTACATAAGCCAATATGGAAAGTAAAATCATAAACTAATTTAATGTTGACATAAATTTAATTAATAACGTAAGTTAGAGTTTAAAAAGACGACGGCTTTATTATTGCTTAAACACATTAAGTTATTTTGTTTACATACAATAGTTTACTTACAATTAGTTTAACATAAGAATTGACTTCCATTATCATACATAAGAAAAACTGTAAAAAATTCAATATTAATAATTCCTAAAGAGTTCCAATGCATTTATAAAGAAATCAATTATGCTTTTATAATACGTTTTATATTTTTATAAGCGTAGAATTTATAAACTTCAAAATAAGTGTATCAAAAATATATAAATGTACAAAAAACAAGAAAAATAAATTTGTACTTATATAAAAATAAAAATGTTGTTTTCTTTTATTATGTAATTTAACTTATTATAAAACAATTTATAAATATGAATGATCTATTACGTAATAATATTCAATAAAATAAAATGTAAAGATGAGATTACACGATGGTCGATTTTTCAACATAAACCACATATAAGAAATTGTTATCATTCGTTATAAGTTTTTATTATTTTTTGTAACACAATCACGATTTTCGACGGTTTTTCTCCTATAAAGCAGGACTAAAGTGACGGGTTTTAGACCAGCGGATGAAAAAAGTCATCAGCGGGCGTTTTTCACTTTTATCGCCCGTTCCTCGAGTAAAGGGTATTTTTATAGTACTTTTTATAACTGAGTGCGTAAAACTCGACTTTAGATGCCTGTTTAGCGTGCGTGAAGTACCCCCTTTTTTCACTAGTGCGTAAAGTTTTTACGCACTCGTGAGAAAAATCCGGGTACTTTACACACGCTAAACAGGCATCTAACGTAGAATTTCACGTGCTCAGTTATAAAAAATAGTAAACGTAATACGTGCCCAAAGTAGGCGCGTTATGCACGGGTAATTTGTGAAACTATACCCGTGCGAAAAGCGCCTACTTTACGCACTAGTTGCGTAATGTACTATTATCGCCCGCTACTCGAGTGTCAGCAGGCACTGCAATGATCCACTTTTATCGCCCGCTATTCGAGTAGCGAGAGTTTCTCAACTTTTATCGCGTGCTCAAAAGTTTTCGAAAATTTTTAGAAAAACCATTAATAATAGTTACAAAATATGTTGAAATTATTTAAATTCAGCCGTCAAAAATGGATTTTTTGTAACACATGAACGATTTTCGTCATTTTTCAGCCTAAAAAGAGGTCCTCAGGTGACTTTTTTGACCGACGGGAAAAAAATATTTGCCCAGCGGGCGTTAACAGTATCTTTTAGTAGATACTTTTGCGCCCACTGCTCTAAAACTGCGTAATGTCGCAAAAATGAAACTTGATCCCTCATAAATTTGTGTGTGCATGTATTTTCATGGCTTTTTTATTTAGAGATGAATCCACATAATTTTAAGAAAGAAAAGAAAATTTAATCAATTTTTTTTTATTTAATCCTTAGTATTAAGTTACAAAACTGATTAAGAATTATATGTAACAATTTTAATTGAATAATTAATTTATAAAATATAAAAATTATAAACCAATGTTTTACATATAATTTAATAATATCATTTCATTTTGCAATGTAATTTTACATAAAAAATCAATTTAGGATCGCTTTTTAGGCTCAAAAACCCCAAAAAATGAATACATATATCAGCGCATTGTTGCCGTATCTAAAAACGATCACAGTTAGCCCCGCTTTATATTGAAAAAAAACGCGAAAAAGAGTACACGCGTTACAAAAAATTATATGGTATGCACCAAGGGTTAAGTGCGCTTTTTGATTTCGTGTGGTTGCAGTACTCCGTTCTGAAAAAGATCACTTTACGCCTTTAGTACACAATATTATACGTATAAAAATGACTGTTGCGATGTCGAAGACTTAAAATGTGACCTGTCGTACCGCCTACCGGCCGTAAGCTAATGATTTTTTCATGAAAATTAAGTTCATTATACTAATCCGGGTAAAAAAAGTTATATATAATTATATATAACTTTTTTTCTCGGGAACGAAGTGTGCATTAGGCGTAATGCTCCATATACAGTATACCGCGTAAAAAAATATTGTCGAACATCCATTGATCTATGTAACCACAGCTGATGGTGAATCCATCAACAGAACACGATTCTGGATGGTGTTTGTATAGAATCGATTGGATGGAGGCAATGGAATGAAGTCAAAAATTTTTTTTTATTTCACTTGTTAAGCGACGTTTCGTCGGCCTGGTCTGCCGACCTCTTCAGGCTTTATTTAAAAAGAAATTAAAATTACAGAAATTATTAATACACTATCAATCACAGATATAAAACAAATAACAAACAGTCGGTACCTTATTTAGAAGTTAATGTGTCATATAATACACATTTCGTTGAAGTGAGCGCATGAGATACAGATTTAACGCATTTATATAGTAAACAATGCCAGTGTTTAGGTGCATGTGTTTACAAACAAAAATAAATACATATAAAGAGAAAGGAAACGACATATAAATTTAATTTAAAATTCTTAATAACGGAACATATGAAGAATTGAGAAATTTCACGTCTTCTTTGTTGTTAACGTTGTATTTGTTACATTTAATATGAATCATTTCTGATATTAATCGTTTTTTATAGTTTGATTCATAATCTATAATTTTTACGTTATTCCAATCAAATTCATGTGAAAAGTTTTTCATGTGTTGATACACAACAGCTTCTGGATTATTATTCTTTTTATGTTCGTTAATTCTAGTTCTAAGCGCACGCTTAGTTTCTCCTACGTATGACGCCGGGCATGATTTACATGCGAATTTATATACAACGTTCATCCGATCCCATTTTTCAGTAACATCTTTACCTAATTTAATAATAGAGTTAAAACTTTTTTTGACTAACGGTAAAACTCGAAAATTGAACGGTTTTAATATTTCCTTACCGTTTAATGATCAATTTGGTAAAATAGCGTCAATATTAAAACCGTTCAATTTTCGAGTTTTACGTAGGAGAAACTAAGCGTGCGCTTAGAACTAGAATTAACGAACATAAAAAGAATAATAATCCAGAAGCTGTTGTGTATCAACACATGAAAAACTTTTCACATGAATTTGATTGGAATAACGTAAAAATTATAGATTATGAATCAAACTATAAAAAACGATTAATATCAGAAATGATTCATATTAAATGTAACAAATACAACGTTAACAAAAAAGAAGACGTGAAATTTCTCAATTCTTCATAAGAATTTTAAATTAAATTTATATGTCGTTTCCTTTCTCTTTATATGTATTTATTATTGTTTGTAAACACATGCACCTAAACACTGGCATTGTTTACTATATAAATGCGTTAAATCTGTATCTCATGCGCTCACTTCGACGAAATGTGTATTATATGACACATTAACTTCTAAATAAGGTACCGACTGTTTGTTATTTGTTTTATATCTGTGATTGATCGTGTATTAATAATTTCTGTAATTTTAATTTCTTTTTAAATAAAGCCTGAAGAGGTCGGCAGACCAGGCCGACGAAACGTCGCTTAACAAGTGAAATCAAAAAAAATTTTTGACTTCATTCCATTGCCTTCATCCAATCGATTCTATATAAACACCATCCACATACAACGGGAGTGCAATTTAATTTATATTCAACAGAACACGATTCTGTTTAATCTATGGTTACATAGATTAATAAATGTTTGACAACATTTTTTCTTTGAAGAGAGAGTCAGACTCAGACCTCCGAATCACAGATTCAGTTCAAATTTTGGGATGTGTTTCTGAATATACAAGTATGAAGAACGCCGCAATATTAGATTGTAACGCTCAAGAAAACTCAAGTTCTGGTCATTTTTAGCTTTATTTAGTCCGGGCGCTAGGGGGGAGGGTCGAGTATGCACTTTTAGGTCCCTTCGGTACCTTGACGTTTCTTTATGTTTGTTGGATCGCTGATTCAGAATTTCAAGGGTACTGGGTCCAAATCTGGTCCCATTTTGAGATATGACCCATTTTTTGTCAAAAATCGCTGTTTTTCGACTTTTTATGTGATAAGTCAATTTTTTTCTTTAAATCGACATTATTATTGCAGCAATTGACGTTACTTTATGTTTTTGAGGTCGCTGATTCGGAATTTCGAGGGTACCGGGCCCAAATCTGGTCCTGTTTTGAGATATGGACCATTTTTGGTCAAAAATCACTGTTTTTCGTCTTTCTATAGAATAAGTCAATTTTTCTTTCTTTCAATCGACATTATTATTGTGTTTATTAAATATCCCTTTAACAAACCTTCTAAACGAAGGTTAAATTATGTGGCAAGTAAACATGTTTCCGAAACATTATATATATATTCCCACACGCTTTCTCCGGTCATCATTCATCTTAATCAAGTTTATTCGAATAAAACAAAGAACTTTTTTAAATAATAAAAGACATGCTCTTCTAACTTTTGAAAATAATTCACGAAATTGTGCATAAAAAAGTAATGAAATCAAATATATAAAGTGGACAAG
Source organism: Torymus aiolomorphi (assembly GCA_036365515.1). Taxonomy (NCBI): domain Eukaryota; kingdom Metazoa; phylum Arthropoda; class Insecta; order Hymenoptera; family Torymidae; genus Torymus; species Torymus aiolomorphi. The sequence goes on from CM070873.1 coordinate 260,660,525, forward strand.
TACTTTTATCCCTAGTTTAATTATTTGATTCGATGTTTTAGTAAACGTTATTATTACTCCGCATAATAACGTAAATGAAAAATTAAAAATAAAAATAATTTTAATTATGATAATATTAATAATTCTCACACGCTTTCTCCCGCTACCATCCATGTCAATAAATTAAGTTTGTTAGAACAAAAGAAGAAATTAAAAAAAAAATTTTAAATAAGAAAAATCATGCTCTTCAAACTTGTGAAAATAATTCTCAAAATTGTGCATAAAAAAGTAATGAAATCAAATATATCGACGCTCCTTACGAAAACTAGCACCTTTTTTGGCCTCCTCACGAAGGCTAGCACATTTCAGAAAACTGCAACGAAAACTAGCATAACTCACGACTTTGCCGCGAATACTAGTACAATTTGCGAGGTTGCCGCGAAAACTAGCATCATTCACGAGTTTGCGCCGAATAATAGTACAATTTGTAAGATTGTGACGAAAAGTAGCTCGATTCGCGAGTTTCCGACGAAAAGTAAGACGATTCGCAAGCTTGCCGCGAAAACTAGCACTTCGCGTCACCGTGTTAATTTACATAAGAGGCAGTGGAATGTGCTAGTCTTCGCCGCAATCAAGCGGATCGGGCTAGTCTTCAACGCAAATCAATGGGGCGTGCTTAGTCTTCGCGGCCAACGCTGAAATGGACTAGTCTTCGTGGCAATCTGAATCGTGCTAGTTTTCGTAGGGAGCGTTGATATAAAGTGGACAAGTATTTTTATCCCTTGTTTAATTATTGGATTCGATGGTTTAGTAAACATTATTATTACCCCGCATAATAACGTAAATGAATCGCTTTAATCTTTTTCATTTTTGCTTCAATTTCAATTTTTAAAGACTCATTTATCTTTGTTGGATTTCATTAGGAGGTATCGTGGATCAAATTAATAAATTTTTTAAACCTGAAGAGTTACAGGCAATTGTTTATCAAGTTTTGCACGACTCTGGTATGAATTCGAGCCAAACTTGATAAACTATTGCCTGTAACTTTTAAGGTTTTAAAAATTTTTTAATTTGATCCACGATATCTTGTAATGAAATCCAACAAAGATGAAAATGAGCCGTTAAACATTGAAATTGAAGCAAAAATGAAAAAGATTAAAGTGATTTATTGCATCATTTTTTTACATTGACGATATCTATTGTACTTTGTTAGTACTGAAATTTCGTTAAAAAAATTTTTTTTCCGTAACTTAAAGTATCGGTCTATGATACTGTATGGGTTCTCACTTTGCAGTATGAGAACGAATCATTGTAGAATATTTTATAATTAAGTACTATATCTGCCCATAGAACCACCTTAAGAGATATTTGAGGTTGAAATTTTTTCGTTTTTTTTTTTTTTAAATCGTAATTTCTTGAGAACAACTCTATGTATTCGAATGGGATGGGTAGCATTCGAAAGAGAATTAAAATACCTATATTTTCTAAGAAAAAATTTTCTAGCTATCACGGTTATTTTGTTATTAACAAAAACCTAAAAATTGAAAAATGAAAAAATGAGTTATTAACAAAAACAAAAACGTGTTTTTTTTAAAAAGCTTATAATCCCCTAATGATGTTATATATGTATATATTATGTTTAATCTAGGGCATTCTTGCTCGTTGATCTAAATAAATAAATAAATAAAGACAAAAATTTTAAAATTAATACTTTTTAACCTTCATAAATGAATTTAATTATAATTATGCTATAAATTGTTGCAAAAATTATAAATTTTGTTATTAAAAATTAATTCAAGAAATCAGCAAATTGAGTTTGAGGAAGCTACGGGCCAATGAATTGGCAGCGGTTTTTCCTGGAGACGAATATGACAAAAACCTTGTCCGACGAAAATAGGCCGAATGGTTCTCGAGATATAGAGTTTACATAACACACGCAATCACGCACGCGCGCGCGCGCACACACACACACACATACACACACACACACACACACACACACACACACACACACACACACACACACAAATAAAAATTTGACCAAAATCGACAAATATCGACATATATCGGCTTAAACCATCTTTTTGAACATTTTTGGTTTCGAAAATTTTGTTCACCGTTATAAAGCTTCCTCTATGAGAAAGCAGTGTAGAAATATATTTTTACATTAATAGATAAGTTTTAGATGAATTGTAGTTTTGACATTCGTACGCTTCACAAAGCATGTGAATATTACGTCATACTAATTATCATAGATACATGTAGTTATAAAAGAAATTAAAATGTTCTCTTAATTGTCAAATGAATCATCTTTAAAATACTCAAAATCACTAAAAATCAACCATCATTCGAACGTTCGAATGATCATGAAAGTATAAACATCAATCGAAACAATTTTAAACACTTTATCGCTCAACAAATCCGTCACAATGTTTGGCCCGAGACGAAAATATACAGTCGCGTACTTCTCTCTCTATCTCTCTCCTTCCTACACACACACACACGCACACGCGATTCCTGCGCACGTTAGTTATTTCTGGGAAGTGCGATTCGAGAAGGACTCCACACATGCCGTAGTCATAGCGCCGTGATAACTTCTCGGGTTCGCCGGTTGGCTTACATACCCGCGATACATACAGTGCATACGCGAGAGAGTAGTTAAACACTTACGCTGCATCACTAAGTATCGCGCTGGATTTTTCATACGTATAAACTCGTCAACGAAGCTCTTTGTGCGATAGCTGTACATATAGGACATCCCTGCTAGAGCTCTGGAGTCGATGGCTTTGCGTCACTCCAGCTACGAAGTTCAGCCGGTTCAGTCGAACGAACAAGTCGTCGCGTGAAAGTTTTTTTTCTTTTTTTTAATTGAGTAACCATTTTTATCGAGTTCTCGTGTTGTTCGCTTGTGTGGATAAATTGTGACGCGTCAACTGCGACCATGACTGAGGCAGGACAGTATTTTGGTAATTTGTATTTGCTGAATTATTTTGAATTGGAAATAGATCGGCCGTTGATTATCGGAGTCTATAAATAGAAGTAACTTCTTCATTTGAGATGGTTCTGGTAGATGAAGTTAACCATTTAGGAAATATTTTGCATCATTACTTTTTATCAATAAAGTTAATATTCAATAACTGATGCAAAAATATGCGTAATGGGAAGGTATTTTCGGTAGACAATAGAAACAAAATTGTTAACATGATTAGTGACGCCGCGGCGAGTGTAAATATTGTGAATCTAAACAAACATTGAATAAATACTGGAACCATTATTAATTTTCATTCAATTGTAACATTCGAAAGCACACTTTAATTTTCAAAAAAATTTATCTGAGACTACCCGGAAAATTCTTCTAATAATTGCTGCGTCGGCGTCATATATAATTGATTTTAGGAATGATCTTTAAGATTATATAAACAAATACACATTATGCATACTCACAATAATTATTGCAAAAATTTTCATATAACTCGAAAAATTGCTTGAGGAACAAAGTTAGATTCCATACGTGAAATCGAAAAAAAAAAATAATATTTGCACTCACAGTGTGTCATATCGCACTATATACTTACAATATCACATTTATGAACCACTTCAACGAATTCTTCTTAAATTTTCTAATTTTTGTAGTTGTGATTTACTTATTATTTACAAATTTTATTACTTTGATGGGTTTTATTTACTAATTTCTAAGACACCCCAGAATTTCCGAGAAAATATTTTCATTTTATTTTTGAAAATTTTAACTAATATAATCATTCCTAATAAAATTCATAGATATAAATGTATATCAGTATTTCAAACAATTGTAAAGTTTTCTTGTAATTCATTCATGAAAGTCTTCAATCACTCTTTAAAAAGTAACACAAAATATTAATTTTTCAATTCATTTTCGAGTTTCCCCGTTTAAAGTCATTAAATATCTTGTTATGATTCAGTTGCTAGAGGAAGTTGTTTCCCAGATAAAATTTTTGATAAAAATTGAATGTAGTCCAGCGGCCACAAATGTATTTTGTGGCACTTTTATGTGATCGGCTACACCCAAGTTTTTCTTATATATTTTGACCCACTGAATCCCAAAAACTTGGGTGTTTTGTCGAAAAGTGGTGCCATTAATTGTTATTAACAATTTTTTAAAACAAATTGTAAAATGCAAAATTTTGTTCCGAGAACATTTTCTTTAGGTTAACTGGCACATTCTGAACAAAAAAGGTCTTTATAAACTTTAACGTAAAACCCTTAGTTTTTGAGATATTCGCGTTTAAAGTTTGTAAAATCGCGTTTTTTGCAAAATTCAACCGCTTGTTATTTTGATGGAATACAACAAATTTTTAATTTTCAGGGCTCAAAATGTTCATCAAATAATGAATTTTGCAAATATGTTTATTTGACTTTAAGGTTTCAATAGTATCGGTTCCTGGAGAGCCCTGCAGACCGCGCGGTTTATAGCGCTCGACCGCCGATTTGATGCCCTCGCGCGCTTGAGTCGATACTATCGATGGTCTTTAGGGTTCTCCAGGAACCGATACTATTGAAACCTTAAAGTTCAATAAACATATTTGCAAAATTCATTATTTGACGAACATTTTGAGCTCTGAAAATTAAAAATTCGCTGTATTCCATCAAAATAACAAGCGGTTGAATTTTACAAAAAACGCGATTTTACAAACTTTAAACGCGAATATCTCAAAAACTAAGGGTTTTACATTAAAATTTATAAGGATCTTTTTTGTTCAGAATGTCCCAGTTAACCAAAAGAAAGTATTTTCGGAACAAAATTTTACATTTTACAATTTGTTTTAAAAAATTGTTAATAACAATTAATGGCACCACTTTTCGACAAAATACCCAAGTTTTTTGGATTTAGCGGGTCAAAGTATATAAGAAAAACTTGGGTGTAGCCGGTCACATAAAAGTGCCACGAAATACATTTGTGGCTGCTGGACTAATGATAAAATATACGTCATTCTTAGTTCCGTATTCAACGTTGTTAAAAAAATGTATGAACCTTGAATTTCGAGTTCTTTCTACTAACACTGCTTGGGATATTCGAGAAATTTGTAACGCGGGCGAACGCTTGCATGCGCTGTAATTTGAGCTGCTGTTTGTCGCGTAAAATAACGCAACGACATTCATTGAATTTCGATTAAAAAATAGACTCAAATTCAGAGTATGATGACTACTGGCGGAACCGCGAGGAGAAGAAACGCTCGGCAACCGACAAAAAATACCTTTTCGCCTTCCTGATGTTCGTCTTGTTCTGGGTCGGCATAGCAATTCATGGTACGTACAAACACAAATTATAAAAATATTTATTTCAAAACGTTACACTAGGATCTGTATTAAAAAAATCGAACTTTCAGCTTTAACTACTGGAACGCTATTGGAAACCATATATATTGGCATGGACGAGGTTGAAGAAGCACTTCGCGATGGCAGGTAAAAACTTCTCGGTTTAACTTGCATCTGTGTAATGGTTAAACCTCTAAGATAATCGTTTTTTTTTTCAGAGGAGTAATTCTGAGTTTCGTTTGGGTTGCCGTCTGGTTACTGGCATTTTACTTGCTCATGTTGCATCATCTCACGAAGTACATGATATACTTGACGTTTTTCATGGCGACTCTTATAATGTGCGCAATGTTTATTCCTCTCTTCAGTGGACCACTGCCGTTCTTGCTCGTATTACCAATATGGGCTATAACTCTTACAATGTACTTTTTGATGCTTTATACGTTGAACAAAGTTGGTACTCCGGTGGTATCCAAAATTATACAAGATTCAATTAAGTAAGTACCAAAATGTATCGTTATTGCGACAATCATATATATAATAGACACGTGCACGTGCACGCGCATTATGCTAAACGTTTACAGTTAATCAATTTTTGATAGTAAATCTTTTTTTTTCACTTAAACCCCATATGTGATTGCCTCAACATTTTGGTCTATAATAATATTCAAATATAAGCATTAACCATGATTAACAAAAAAACTCTGATGAACATTCTAAAAAGAATGCTCTTTTTCTAATTGAAGAAATGTTTTTTTCAGAGCTATGACAAGTTTCCCGTTATCATTTTTAGTTACAATAATAGGAAGCACTTTGATCGCTGCAGTTATTCTGTTTACTGTGTTAGTTGTTGGCTGCTTATTAACGATCAAAGAGTCTGAATTTGAGCCAGTAGTGATCAATTATGGATATACGTGGTCATCAACCACGCGTGCAATCCATCAGTTTACACCGACTTATATCTACATCTTGCTGCCCATTTTTGCATGCTGCTCTTTGTGGATTGTCTTTTTTCTCAACCATACCGTGCGCATGATACTGCATGGAATGTTCACGTCCTGGCACCGCACGCCCGACAAAAAATCCATTTCGAATTTGACAACACTGCGTTATTCGGCTATTGCCGTGAGGTAATATGATAAAATTTTACCTATATTTCAACTCATTAAACATATATGTATGATTCGCATAATATTGATTTGAATGATGAACATCATATTTGTAGATACCACGCAGGATCGTTGTCATTCGGGTCGACGATTTTCACGAAAATCCAAATGCTACGCGTGATGTGGAATTCAAGAAGGGACATAGTGATGGAAGTCCAAAAGAAGCCAATCGTGATTCTGTGTCTCCCGGTCATAATGGTCAACAGCACGACCAACGCCCTAGTCGCATGCATCGTCCACGCGAAGAACTTCCACCAGTCGATGAAACACGCTTTTAGCCTGAAACTACACAGTCCATTTAAATACGTTGCCACGCGATTGGTGTGTATTACCTTGAAATTACAATAAAAATTTTCGAAATTAACTTGACTGAAAATTGCTAATTCTTTATTGAACCTTTGCAGATGACTCTATGGATGTTAATGTTCGGAGTGCTCATCGTGCCTCTAATATCGCTGGCATTGCCATTCGCGTACTTGCAAGCGACAGCCGCTGAGTATGGAGCCAATACCATCATGGCGGTACTTGTAGTGATCGGAGGCACTGCCCTCATCCTGACGTTAACTGTTAGCGTTGTGTTCAATTCTGCAATAGAGGCGGTGACGTTTTGCTACCTTGAGGAATGCAAGTCCAACGAAGTCGATGACGAAAAATGCCTGACAAACGATCCAGAAGTCTCGCACAAAGTGTAAGTATATTAGCTATGCAGCTACAGTTTCTCTGCTATGGCATTTTTAATCGGTAGTTACTTTACTTCTTTTTTTTTGCAGATGAACTCAGAAGGAAAAGCTTCGATTGGCTCAACGAAAGTACGGACGAGTAGGAAACGTTGAATTATGAAAAGCGACGGAAAAATATGAATATTAACAAGTTAATAAGTAATATACTTATGTTTATGCGAGTTTTACGTATCTACTTTTTTTAAAAGTAATTCTTTATGTTTATTAATATTCTTTAAAAATTTTCAAGATTTACAAATATGGCTTAATGCTTTTGAGAAGATGATATTATTTTGTATGTACCTCACGTGATTATTTTAGTTTGAGTTTGCTTGAAATAACTTTTTAAAGGCTTGTAATGTTACTAATATTTAATTGCCAAATTTGTTTCGTACGAAGCAAAAGTCAATGTTACATATTAAATGTAAAACGATTAAAATTAATTGTTTACGAATAAGGATTCATAGTTTTTTCTAGATTCTTCAGCTATTAATGAACTAATTTATTTTTGAGTAATTATATTTTATACGGGTTTGGATGTTAACGCATTAGTCCTCGCAGTAGAATAGGACCGGACAAATTACGTCACTGTATAGGAAAGTCATAAGCATTAGATTTATGTATAATCAGTATGAGCGTACTTATATTCTGCATAACTATTTTGTATTTTTTATACTTTTTATGTCTTAGTGTTTCTTAATTATCAAGTTTTCAATGTTTGTATGTTTTCTTATTGTTGCTTTTTATGTACCAATATTATACGTAGTCTTTGTAAGCTGTATACGTAAACAAACCTGTCTTTAAGACATGTATCAGATACCTTAATAAAAATTCAGAAAAATTGGGAAAACCCTATAATCAGCGTTCTATATTCTTTCAATTTATCACCACTCCAAAGGTTCAGATAAGAAGTACATACTGATAATACACAGGGTAGGGCCAGGGCAGAGAAGAATATTGTGGTATAGGAATTTCCTCTCTCTCTCTCTCTCTCTCTCTCTCTCTCTCTCTCTCTCTCTCTCTCTCTCCCCTCCTATCATGCCGTCGAAGAAAAAAGAAGTGGGTTTATATACGCACGCGCGACGCGCTGCCACAACTTCGGCCTTGTTCACGCAGCAACGTATTTTCCCCTCTTTCCATACCATCAGCCGGCTACACAAAGAAGCATACGCACACACGCACATGGCGGCAGCGGCGCGCCGGCGCGCGTGTCCACCAAACAGTCGCTCGTCGCCTTGGCTATTGTGCGTATATAGATAAGGTAGAGTGTCGTATATATGTGGAGGTGCGAAGCCGCACGTGTCTCTGACTCTATATGCCTATATTATGGAGATTTTCGAAGGGTAAGTCCTGCGGACGAAGGAAGACATCGTCGATTGTCGCCGGAACGTGTATACGAGTAGTACTGATAATATAGTGGTATACCGGGAGATCGTCGACCATGGCGGAGACGACGAAGAGTAAGTACCTATATAATTATGTACAGTATTACGAGCTGCGTTTCAATTTCGTGATCGATAGAGCGTCAGAGTCGCTTTGTCACGATTATGCGTGATGTATGCGTATGTATGTGTATATATAGTCTAGGAGGCTTTTTTGTGAGTAGTATAGTTGCGTGATTTTTTGTGACTATTGGTAGAGCGTTTCGAGTTTAATTATAGACAACCCGGCAGAATTTTTAGATTTGATATAATCAGTTGCTCGAGATAAGTATTGCGACCTTGATGTCAAAGTTTTATCGGTAGAGAAGCGGAAGTCGTTAAAGCAATTAAAATGGACCAAAATTTTCGGTATCAATAAACGCTTGGTAGAAAAATTAAGTAATATTTCAGGCTTGCTTATGGGAAAGCGAATCATTGTCTAATGCGATCTGATGCGAAAATATATTAAATAATTGTGTTACTGGAATACTTTAAATTCATGCAACGGGGTGCCATATCCAACTTTTACCGGCTGATTAAATTTCACAGCTTCGAGGCTATATATAAAAAGAAACACATACTACAAATTATACAAAATTTTTACAATATTCTACTACTCTATAAAACTTTCAAGTTAAAATATCAATTTGTTTTTGCGTAAAGTTTGATGAAAATTTTGAGGTGCTATCTTCGTGTAAAAATTTTTTTGAAAGTTTACGCAAAAACAAATTGATAAATTGATTTGAAACTTTTCATCATTTATCATTTCATTCAAATGTTAGACTGTATAGATTAATTAGGCAATGGTTAGCAGGATAATATAATAACTCCTATAACTATTTTACAATCGGTATTTAACAATACGTAGGAATTTTGATTTAAAAAAAAACCGCTACCAATTCATTGGCACGTAGCTTCCTCAAACTTGATTTACTGATTCCTTTAATTAATTTTTACTTCCAATATTTAAAATTTCATACTTTATTTTGTACGATGTAAACGGCTTAAAATCGTTTTTATAAGTCGAACAACTCGTCAGGAGTTGATTTTACACGAGAATTCTCTTTCAAATGCTACCCATCACATTCAGATACATAGAGCCATCCTCAATACATTTAAAAAAAATTGGGAAAATTTTATGGAAAATATTAACTTGAAATTTTTTTAAATATCTTTGAAATTTAAGGACCAATCATTTTGCCCGAATAACTCGACCGAAAACTATCCAAAATCCACCTCTACGAGGAATTTTGAAGCGCTTAAGTCAATTTTTACTCCCGCAATAGTTGGACATACCAAACTCATTTTTTTCATTTTTCAATGTTTACGTTTTTATTAATAACAAAAGAACCGTAATAGCTAGACAAATAATTTTTTTTAGAAAATATAGGTCTTGAAATTCTCTTTCGAATGCCGCCCACCCGATTCGAATACATAAAGCCGTTCTCGAGAAATTACGATTTAAAAAAAAAGTGAAAAAAATTTTAACCTCAAATATCTCCGAAATTTATGGATCAATCCTTTTGCCCAAAGAACTCAATCGATTGTGATACAAAATGTACCACTAAAAAAATTTCAAACTGATTAAGCCAATTTTACTCTAGTTATTGAACGACAAAAAAAAACACTTTTTTTTATAAATTATTTTTTTTCTCCAAAAATAATGAATAAAAAAACCTAAAAATTTAGTAAGTTATATAGTACTCAGTATTCTTTATAACCAAAAAAATATTCATGTTAATATCTTTTTTTAATTTTGAAATATAACCTATTTACTAAAAATGACGTTTTCATGAATAACTTATGACGAAATATAGCTAAAGTTTTTTTTTTTTTTTTAAATTGTAGAAAATTTTATTCTGCATACAGAGAATTTATCGTATATAAATAATATTTGTTCTAAATATAAAAAAAATTGAAAATAAAAATTTTGAAAATTTAAAAATGGCGATAAAAAACAAAAAAATCGATTTTGACAAAAATAAAATATTGACCCCAATTGTTGAAGCAAAATCTGAAAAAATGATCACTCTCTCGTTAAAATCGGTTGAGTAGATCATGAGATATCAGAGTATACGGACATACACACACACACACACACACACACACACACACACACACACACACACACACACACACACACACACACACACACACACACACACATCCATACGGACATTTTCTAAAAATGGTGTATTTCGATTCCAAATTTTCTATACAACATTCCTAAGACATTATCTCACAAACTTTTTTTTTTACTATCACAAAGCTTCCTCTAGGAGGAAGCAAAAAAACTGCATAATATGCTGCATAGTCAATTAAAAAAAGCAGTAATTTCTTTTGTTAATATTTGAAAAATATAAGTTACAATAGCGCGGGGAATCCCGATGGTCGATAAGACTTCAGTATACAACTCTGCAGTTGCGTGAAAACCCGGACCTTTACAATCAAACGCATATTATCCATTCGTAAACGAAGAAACGATTGCTCTAATTTTAGAATGGATTTTCGTCAATTTCGCTAACTCGAATAAAGCATAAATAAATGTTTCTTTTTCCTTTATAATTTTTTATAAACAATCACTTTGTTGCAAATCGGAAGGTCGGATTTAGTATCTTAATTTTGTTTGATCTTTGTATCTAAACGCAAATAAGTAAGGATTAGCAGTGGAGTGTTGGTATATCAGGAAATCTTACGAACTTTAAAAATTTTGGGAGCCCCAAAATTTAAGATTGAAACGACTGTAGCTTAAATTCTTTAGTAAGCACTTAAATGAACCAAAGCTTAAAATTTTTTCTTTTCAATAAAATAAAATAATCATAAATAATGATACAGGAATAGGTACATAAAATAAAAAAGGGCCAAAAATATAAGAATTATAAAAAGTAACGGATTTTCGCCCCTTTTTTAATTTTACGTACGCAGCTGTTTCTGTATAATTATTTATCATTGTTTTTTAATTTTTTTTTTTTAAACAAACATTTTATGCTTTGGTTAATTTATGTGCTTTATAAAGAATTTGAGCTACAGATTTTTTAATCTTAACTATTGAGGTTCCAAAAAAGTTAAAAGTTCCTGAGATTTCCTCAATAGGTATACCTACGTTTCAACGAGAAAATAAATAAATCGATCAAAAGATTAAAATATGCAATAAAAATTTTGCGATGGGATTCAATTACAATTATAACTCTTACTATTAAAATAATTATTCACCAATACATTTTTTTATTTCAGATTCACGTGTGTCATATTCGACCGTACGAATGTCTCCTTTGGATAAGGAACGCAAAGCTACAGACTTAGGTTTCCTGATCTTGCTTGTCCTTACCTTCTCAGTATGGATAGTACTATGTTGCATAGAAATAGGTACTAGATTGCATCTTATTGTGAAATATTTGTATTGCTATTTTCGTATAACTTCCACACTAGTGATTGTAAATGTTTACAGTTATCTCTAATGGAAATCTACCAGCTTCACATCACAAAGAGCATGGTCCTTCGTCTAATGAAGATCGTGAAGTATCCACCACGTCTTCTACGTATTCTACCCAGTTTATAAAACTGTCAGAGGGTATGACATGGCATACTATTGCAGCATTAAGCCATTGGTAATAACCTTATTTACGGAAATATTTTATGTATTTGTCAATTAATAGAATTCTAATGTAATTTGAATTTTTTCAGGCGCATACCAATTGTACTATTAGCTCTCTTGACTGGCGGACTAACGTTTTTAGTTTATCTATTACTGGTCGGCGTAGTACCCAAAGTCTGGGCGAGAATAGCAATCGTTTTCATGATCCTTTTCGTTCTCCTCATAGGTGTAATTGACATTTTCATATTTTTCCAGAATTGGTCAATTTTTAATTTCAAGCAAATTTGGCAGATGATGACAATTAACGCTTATGGCGTCATTTGTATAACGTCCCTTATCAGTGTTTCACACGTTGGAGTGGAAATTATAGCTCAGTATATAAGAAAAACATGCCGGTAATATATATTTTTTTCATTATAGTAGCTTGATATTATTCATTATTATTATTAATAATAACTAAGTTTTCAGGGCACTGTTTTACTTTCCGTCTGCATTTTTGTTTGGATTATTTCTTATATCATTGGATTTGCTTATAACGATTACTACAATAATCGCACAAGCAACTGATTTTTATAATTTCTCTATCGCAATTTCTTTATGCAGTTTTTACTTACATAATTTTATTTATTATTTTGGAATTATGGTATACGCTCAACTCATTGGAACATATCACGAGATGGAAAACCAGGATACTGCACCCATAAGACCACTTTTACATGCTGTTCGCACTATTTCCAAGTAAGATTATTGCAAACCAATATAATTTTATATATGATCAAAATTTTAAAAATATTGTATAAATTTCAATTCGTTATATCTTTTTAACAATAGGTACCATACGGGAACGGTAGCCTTTGCCGCAACTATAATCTTACCATTTTTATTAGGTATTTACGTTTTGTGTAAACACACTGCTCATTATGCTAAGACCACTTCAAACAGCTTTATCGAAATCGCCTGGAAAATTCTACTACTATTGGGCATAGCAGATTTTGCTTTGATAATAACGTCCTTCTACGGCACGAGTCTTTTTGATGCAACGAAAAAAGTATTTTCTATTACCTCAAAAAAGAGCCCACTGGCACTAGCAGTCACACAAGTAAGATTTTTTCACATTCACATATTACAAACACGTATTTATAAATAAAGATAAGCAAACGATATGAATTTTTTTTAACTCAATCGTGTATGTTTCAGATTTTAAGCTTTATTATAGCAATAGGAGTTGTGGTATCGATTTTAATAGCTATTCTGATCCCTTATTTCGCTTACGATACCAACAAAGACATGAAATGGACTCTGATTATTGAAACAGTAACCTTATCTGCAGGTTCAGTAGTATTGTTAATGTTGCCGATATTTTTATTAGCTGCAGTCTCTGGGGTCGCAACGCTTTTATATTACATAGAAGGTGACGACGATAACGAATCTCGAGACAGACCGTCCCAGCTTCCACTTAACGGAGTGGTAACATACTAATGAAAATTTCTATCAAGGATACTGTTTTTCAATTCCGATAGTACAACAGATCTTCAGGTATATATTTTAAGTGCCAAGAAACATCTATTGTGGATGACTCAATGTCCAAGAATCCTTTCGTCCAATTATTTATTGTGCACTATTATTTTCTGTTTTTAATGTGCCTTAAGATAGTTGCATCAGTAAATTAATGTATAAATGACAGGTCTCTATTTGATATTAACAGTTTATAAAATACAATTTTCTGACTAAAAATTGATTAAATGTATGGCATTTTTAGTAATGGCAAATACGGGAACATAAGTGCCAATTTTATGAAGCTTTAACTAAGTAAGAAAGACGTCAATGCGTTCACAATTAACACTAAAATTTTACGTCGGTCAATAAAAAGCAAATTTAATAATTTTCTACAATTTTTTTAAAATTTGGATATTAAAATTTGTCGCATTATTTAATAATGCTTCTTTTATCACTTGCGATGCATTTGTAATTATAATTATATGTGATGATAACTTATAAATGAGAACTGGCGCTTCTTTGATCAAGTATCAAAGGCAACAGCTGGAATAACTTCTTTAATAATAAATATTAGCTGTGTTTGCCTTATTTATAACTCTGGAATAGAAGGAGCTCAAGTTCAAGAAAACAGATTATTTATGATAAAATATAAAAATATTGATAATTTAGTATATTCGCACTGTTGTACCATTTATAATGTAAGATATTTGATTATTTTTTAAATATACTAACAAGGGAAGTACCCGAACTGAGAAATTAAAAAAAATTCAAAACCTATATTAAGTAGTAGTACTCAATGTGACATTCACGAAAACATTTGTTTTATTGGCTGAGAAGCCCGTTATAAGGGTTAAAACCACCCTTAAAATTGAACCTCAAAAGCGTTTTTTTAATATATCTCGGCTTCTATGCAACTTTTTCCAATCAAACCAACTGGAATGAGTTTCTCATAGAAAAAACAATATATCCGTAGTAATCTGAACATTAAGGGTTGCATCCCTTATTTTTTAGAGGAAGAAATACTGTTTTTTAAGTATATTTTTATTACAAAAATTCACAAAATAATTAAAAATGGACTAAAATATTATTTTTACAAACTACACGAAAAAATGAAGTTGACGTATCTCAGGATTTACCTTGAAAAAGCCCTTCAAGAGGGTAAACCACCCCTAACACAAATAAATTATGTATATTTTTTCAGCGATTAGTTTTTTCCTAAAGATTGGTATCTATGGGTTTTTGAGATTGCTAATTATGAATCTGTAGTAAGATTTAAAAAATTCGAAATGGTGAATTCAATATGCCGTAAAAAATTTTCAGGAATATTTTAAATTTTACGAAAAATAGTATATAGAGTATTTCAAGGTTACTGAAATTACGAAGTGTTTTAATTAATATGAATAACAAAATTTTTACGATAATTTTATAATACTTCATGGTTATTGAACAAAATACAAGATTACGTTTATCTTACTCATGTGTTTACACTTGGTATAGCTTATCTCCCGATTCCACCTCTTGTATTCATAAATAAGTGAAACATCGGTTAGTGTACCAAAAGAATGAACGTGACTTAAAGTTCTTCTACGCTCATGTAATAATCATAAAGTAATATTGATATGTCAATATATTCACAATATTTTTATGGGTACTAGGATCACCAGTGAAGGGACGAATAAGGAAATTGCAACTTTTGTTATTTAATTAAGTGGTTTAAAAATGGATTAAAAGTAAAACCATTTTGAAATTTATATTCTAAAATGTTCAAACTTTACGTCGGTGAGAAAATTTTGAATAAAGAAACAAAGTACAAATTTTATTGAATGAAAATCTGTAAATATTTCCTAAAAACCAGTAAAGGAACACGCAATCTTAGTATTAGTATCTAAATACGTTTCACCAGTGAAGGAATACATCGCTAGTGAAGAAACACTTAATAGCGGGGATTTTTGATTTTATTCTTAACAAGATAATTTCATTTATGCAGATAAAATGAAATAAAAATTTTCAAGGATTCGAAAATTATCGTCATATTAGATAAACAATACATAGAAAGCTTGATATTTTCATATATATAAAGAAAATGTTCGTTAACTGGTGACTGTTCCAATACTGGTGTAGTCACCCTAATTGAAAATATAAGTGTCTAGAGTTAGTTGCATCATGTTTTTCAACCGTAAGTATATATTTTACGAGTACGAAATTTTACGTAAATGAAATGATAATAATGATAATAATAGTCATAAGTAAAAATATAATTAAAATTTTTTTTCTTTAACACGATTGTTTAAAATATTTCTAATAGAATGGTGAAATAAATACATTATTGTAAAATTTATATACAGCATTTAAAAGATTAAAACTCGTCAAAATGTACAATAAGTTTTAAACAAATGGCCAAGTTAAGAATGTCAAATTCAGTCTATCATAGAATCTTTATTAAACTAAATATTTTTAAAAATGCAACTTTATTTTTAATAGATGTATTGAATAATTAAAAAGTTATTTATTTTATTACATTGGCGCTATTTTCCTTTTTTATTATATTAAAAAATAATAGTAAAATTATATTTGTATTTGAGTTTTTAGCATTACTGTTATATAATTGTGATTCTAAAGTATAAAATATGGCTTGTATAAAGGCTATTTATCAGTTACATTACAGTGAGCGTAAAAAGTATTCGTACGCGTGAATAGAAGTAATACTTTAGTTCTAATAATGATTAGCAAATGATTAATGCTAATAATATAGTGTTTCTTGTAGATAAAACATTGAAGATTAATAACAGATTAACAAGTAATAATGAATTACCACACGCTTATAAAAGAAATTAATAAAATGTTTTTTTTTTTTAATTTTGGGTGTTCGAATACTTTTTACACTCAATGTACCTTCTATTTGTACATTTCTATATTGTTATGACTTATAAAATCTCTATACATAAATAAAACTTTTACAGCATTACACTCTGATTCAACATGTCTAAAGAAAGAAAGGAAACAT
This sequence comes from Torymus aiolomorphi, assembly GCA_036365515.1. Classification (NCBI taxonomy): domain Eukaryota; kingdom Metazoa; phylum Arthropoda; class Insecta; order Hymenoptera; family Torymidae; genus Torymus; species Torymus aiolomorphi. Next base: position 260,677,201 of record CM070873.1, read on the forward strand.
TTTCCAGAAATATGAATTTGATAAATGCGATGAATGGTTTATTTATTTTAAACACTATGTTTCAAGATCAAGAAAAGAGATTACCTGTTAATGACGCTGAAAGAAATGTCACTAATATAGTTTATAATATTATAATAGCTAGTATAAACGATCGTAGCATTTACGAAGAAACTGAAGAATCTATAATTTATGATGATACCTACGAACCATACGATGATGTACCAACAGATGACTTACATGAAGATATCGATGTGGAGGATAAAGTAACATTCGAATCTGAAAATCAATGCAGCAGCAAACCAGAGACTATTAGTTTTGACTACAAAAAGCAGGCTGTGGAGTATTGGTTAAGTGGCAAAAACAAGTTAAAATTTGAAACAGTCCAAAGTCGATTAAAAAAATTAAAAACAGCAAGTCAACTTTATAGGTGGAGTGATCAAGTGGCAGCAGGAGGAAGTAGGATTGACAAGTTGAAAAAAATTGAGGAACATTGTTTACAAAAATTTAAATTAGCCAGATCGAATAAAATACCTATTCATGATATTGATGTAAGAAGAATGGCAAAAGAAAAAGCATTAGAGATGAACTTCGACGAATTTAGAGCTTCTATGCACTGTTTAAATAATTTTGAATGTCGATTTAATATTATTTCTCGAAAAATAACAAAATTTATTACTAAAACATTTATAGGTAATTCAGAAGAACGTTCAGCACAAAAACAGGAATTTCGCAATAAGGTAAGAAATGCCATCATAAAATATGGTGCACGATGTGTTTATAACTCCGATCAAAGTAGTTTTAATTACGAAATACACAATGGTCGAACTCTCAATTCTAGAGGAGATACAAATGTAGAATGTACAGTTTAATGAGTACATTCCACAACTCATTCTTATACTATTCAACCTACTGTATCTGCCGAGGGAGAACTTCTATCTTCCTTGTTTTTAGTTCTGCAAGAATCAAAGAGTGTGGAAAAACAGTCAAGGAAAACTTATTCATAGCAGAAAATGTTTATGTGACGGCATCGAAATCAGGTAAATTGACTAAAGAACGCCTTGAAACTTCGGCACAAGATGTATATTTTCCATCAACTACCATAACAAGTACACTGCTGCTCGATTCATGGAGAGGTCACTGCCAAGATACAATTTATAAAGTAAAGCCGAAACATAAAAATTAATGCTACTACAAATTCCTGAAGGAACAACAAATGAACTTCAACCGCTTGATGTTTACGGTTTTCGAATGTGGAAGAACTTCGTTCGAACGTTTTCAGATATGATATTTCTAACAAATCAGATCAAGTCCCAGGTTTAAAAATTTATTTAAATATGCTTGGTACGCCGCATGTTACATTGATGAAAAGCCAGAGAAAGTTGAAAAACCAAAAACATTTTGCTTAAATTCTAATTTTGTTACATACGACGTTTGTGGCAAAAGAGCGATTATAACATGTTCATGGTGCAAAATATCGCTATGTGTACAACATTTTTTTCATAAATATCATTATTGTAAAACATATAATCAATGATCGTCTGAATAAATATAAACACAAGAATTCCAAAATATTTTCAGACTGCTGATAAATGTAATATGAATATTTAATAATTTTATTTGATAAAATACTTTTGATTTTCACGTTCCTGATATTATCTGCTTTCTATATTGAATAATAAAATAATAAAATGCATTCTATATATAAGTCTTCTCACGAAATTGTATCTTACATCTTTAAAAAAAATCTATATGAGTATTTATGTAAGCTAGTATAGGTAAAATATAAGTAGTAGTTAATTGCTTAAAAAATCGAATTGATCTGATATTTAAAGTTTTGTAGTTATTGCAAGGAAAATCCTGAAATACGTCAACTTTAATGTTTCGATTAGCTTGTAAAAATAATATTTGAATCCATTTTTAGTTATTTTGTGAAATTTTATAATAAAAATATACTTAAAAAAACACAATTTCGCCTTCTGAAAAATAAGGGATGCAACCCTCAATGTTCAGATTACTACGGATATCTTGTTTTTTCTATGAGAAACTCATTTCAGTTGGTATGATTAGAAAAATATATTAGAAAAATGCTTTTGAGGGTCAATTTTAAGGGTTTTAACTCTTATAAAGGGCTTCTCAGCCGATAAAAAAAAATGTTTTCGTAAATATCACATTGAGTACTACTACTTAATATAGGTTTGGAATTTTTTTGAATTTCTCAGTTCGGGTACTTCCCTTGTAAGAAGAGACTTTAAAATATTAATAATACTTATAATATTGCATAAGGTTCAACGGCTCCAAGCCATCTAGATAGTAAAGATTCTACTTAAAGTTTGATTGTATGTCATATAAGTCAATGTATATATTTATTATAATTATTAAAATATTCATACAAATACAGATTTGAGATTGGCATGTTTTTTCGATAAACTTGTTCTATGGATTTTGCCCCACTGAATACTAAAAGATCGGTCCTCCCAGTAAGTCACGCCGTTACAACGAGAGGTGAACAGTTCGCGAAAAATGCATACTGAGATTAGATTTGTATATATCGTCGCGCAGTACAAAGAAAAACCAACTTGGAAGTTACAGACGAAGAAAAGCCAAAAACGCATCTAAGACGAAGAAAAGCCAGTTTGGGTTCTCCCAGACGAAGAAAAGCCAGTTTGCGCCCTCCCAGATGAAGAAAACCCAGTTTGACTTCTCAAACGAAAGTAACATTTAGTTGGTATCTTATAGATAACTTTTAGATAATAAGATACGATAAAGATAAAAAGATAACCTAAAAGATTAAAAATCTTTTTTAAAAGATAAAAAGATAAAAGTATGATCAGTCAAGATAATAAGATAACTAGTAATTGATTAGATGCAGTCAGTTGGGGGATTTTTCCTCCGCAGAAACGGCGCAAACTGGCTTTTTTCGTCTGAGACAAGTCAAACTGGCTTTTCTTCGTCTGGGAGGGCGCAAACTGGCTTTTCTTCGTCTAGGAGGACCCGAACTGGCTTTTTTTCGTCTTAGACGCGTTTTTGGCTTTTTTTCGCCTGTAACTTCCAAGTTGGCTTTTCTTCGTACCGCGCGACGATATGTACAATCAGAGTTCGCGTAAACCTTGTACAACCATTTTTCATAGTTGTAATTTTTATGCGCTTTGCTTTATTTTTATATTTTCTGTATTTTTACTATTTTATATAATCATATTATGTAGTCTTTGGAAGTATATATCCGTGTTTAAAAAACTCAGACATGTGAAACATGTGTTTATAATAAAAAAATCACAAACATAAAGAAGAAATTCAATTTACTTCACTTTGAATTCACCATCCCAAACGCAAATGTAAATAATACAGTAAATACATAGTAAATCTCTACTGAAAACTCTCACGCCTATTTTCGCTATTAAAATTAAAATAAAGTTAATAAAAGAACATTGTTTTCTTGATTCCAATCATTGCGTATACTTACCCAGAAAAAAAGTTGGTGCAAGAATTCAATGCCTCATGACTTCAAAAAATCTAAGTTCTGCGGGAAGAAGTTAATGAAGAAACGCGTTTTCCAGGGTTTTCGGTAACTCTAAATTAATCCAAACAGTTCTCCAGTTAATTTTCTTTTTTTAATAGTAAATATAAAATTTCAAGAAAATTGTTAAGTCCTTCAATGACAAAAATTGAAGTTTTTCGAAAAATCAGACTTAACCCAAATGAACTGATTACTGACGTTGATTTTGATGGTTTATTGCATTCTCAAAAATTAATATTTGGATTGCTAAACCACCATTCCCCACTGAAAAAGATCGCACGATGATCCTGCCATCCTTCTAAAAATAATCAACTCGATCCTTAGACATAAAAATGCTACTTCTCTGCCAAATTTCAAAACGATTCATTGACTTTTACTCCTGTTATCGTAAACGAAAGAAAACGCACTTGTTTTCAAAAATAATTTTTTTCTCGGTAATAAATCAACATAACCTCTTCAAATTTTAACAGAATGTTGTACTCCATAAGTGTTATATTATATGCGTTTTTAAAGAGTAAAAGAATTCGTTTATGAATTTCAGAGATATTCGAGGTTAAAACTGATTTAGTCTTCTTTTCAAATCGTAATTTTCTGGATATATCTATACTAGAAAATGGAAATAACACGTGTTATGCATGCGTGTTGTTCACTTGCTTTTGTTTTTTGTTGAGGGTAATTTACAGCGCGATCAAGTTGAGGTTTAAAATAAAACTAATTGAACACGTGATAATATTTTGAAAAAATTGATTTATAAAAATATCGGGTTGTCGCACGAGAAAAAGAGTAACAAGAATGAATTTTTAAAAAATATATATTAATTTATTACGAATATTCATAAAGAAAATTGAGTGTGATACAATTAATTATTGTTATAAAAAATTAAAAAAAATGAATAAATACATTATTTTGAGGAAGCTAAGTGCCAATGTATTGGCAGCGGTTTTCTAATTCGAAAATACATCCAATGGCCATAACAACATATAAGAACTCATTTGGACTCGAAATACACACTGAGAGAAATTTTTTCTCAAAATGTTTATATTTAACGTGGCATTGTAACTATTAAAATATATATGTTAATAGTTAAAATACCATGTTAAATGTAAACATATTCTTCTCTCAGTGCATCTAATGAACCTATATGATGAAAGAATAGGGCCGCGTAGGTTCCGAAATATCGCGAATGTCCATATTAGGCACTGGGCCATATTCGGGGATCTTACTCTATGCGTAAACAAATCTATCTTTAAAGCACCTATCAGATATCTTGAAAATAAAAAATTAGAAAAATAAGGAAAACCCTAATCGACGTTCTGTATACATTCAATTTACCACCACCCCAAAAGTTCAGATAATAAGTACACAGCGATAATAGATGGGGTAGGGCCAGGACAGGGCCAAGAATCGTGGCGCCTGTGAATTTCCCCTCCCACTCCTACTCTCATACTCTCGGTCTCTCTCCTGACGTCCAAAAAAAGAATTGGGCTTATAGGCACGCGCGTTATCGCAACTTCGGCCATGTTCGTGATATACACGCAGCCGCATATGCTTTCCTCTCTTCTCTTAGGGTGTCTCTACATCCATGCGGCTGAGGCTGCGGCTGCACGTGCGCTTGGAGGGGAGGGGCAGTGGCACCAACATTCGCCGTCAAGCAGCGTTCGACTTGGCGTCTACCAACAACAATGCGAATGGACCTATTCGTCATGTTAAAGAGATGACGGTTGGCGCGCCCTGGAGGGTTGTTTATCAACTAATCCGTTTTATGAACTCGAAGTCCCGAATGCATGAAATTAATTGTAATTGTTACAATTGCAATGCAATTTTACTTTATTAATGATAAATTATGGATTATTATAACATCCTATACTTTATCAATGTTCATTTATAAAATATTAATGTCAGGACTCAGGAGGTTAATGTTACGCGATGGTTGGCGCCGCCTGGAGGGTTGTTTACCAATCAATCAATCAATCCATTTAAAAATCCGAATGCATCAATTTTCTTGTTAATTGTTATAATTACAATAAAATTATACTTAATTAATGATAAATTAATTAATCCGCAATCGAAAAGAAGAAAAAATCAGAATTTTATTAAAAAATAAGTTTATCATTTTTCAAATGTGGAAGTAGAATATTTTACAAGATTTAAAACTGTAAATATACATATAATTTATTAAACTTATAATTTATTTAATCTTATGTAGAAAATTATTAATATACATTTCTTCAACTCATATGCATACAATGATTTATGAATTAACTTTTTTTTTTTTTAATGAGTATAAAAATAATGTATGATCGCTTTTTAATCTTAATGCTTATATTTAGAAAGTACACAATCGCATCATTTTTCGTTTGTGAAGAAAAGAGTTTGGAAGCATCTGAACATCTTAGAATGTATACTTATACGTAATGAAAGGCACATTCAATTTTCAATTGGCGAAAGTAATGTGTTCGAGAAATATACGCGTTTTTACATAGTATTTATTTATTTATTTATTTAGTTTATTTATTTATTTACCAGTAGTAATTACATTACATTTACATGTATAAGTAAATCCGCAGAGGAAAGCACAGTTTCCTGTTTGCGGTACCGGACTTAAAAACTAACTTAAAACTAAATAACTAAAAATAAAGAACGCAATAGTCAATTTGTCTTTAATTACACTTTATGGTAACAAAATATATTATATCTTATTAAAAAGTAAATTATATTTATTTTAAGAATTAATTAACAATATTCTTGTATCCATTTTTTAATCTTTTCTTTGGTGGAGATTTTTGTTTCATCTAAAGTCTTCATGTCATTCGGTAGACTGTTATAAATTTTAATTCAAGTAATATAACTACTTTTTTCGCTAACAGTTTTACTTCTTTTAGGTATAGCAATGCTTTTTTTTCTTGTTTTAATATTGGAGTTTAAGTAAGTTCTTTTATAGCACAGTGTGACCTAAGCCCGCACTTAAGTCACGCCTATCCGTGCGATAAGTAGCCCATTATTGCACCGTGTATATCGCACTCGCTACGCTCGTGCGCTAACCTCACGGTACAAAAAAGGACTGCTTAGCGCACGGATAGGCGTGACAGCGGGCTTAGGTTAGGCTGTGCTATAAAATATTATACGATACTAGATACCTCGCTGCGCTCGGGCCCTAACTTCACGCCGTGCAATAATGGGCTACTTAAGGCACACGTATCTTAATGTACTATTAGTGTACTATAGTTAAAATCTAGGGAAGTATATGCAAATAACTGTTTTAGGTTCATCGGGTTATTTTGTATGAATCTATTTTTGTTAATTATTTTGATTAATCTATATTGCACTTTGAAGCACGTCTGAGCTGTTCTTACAGGCTCCTCCCCATGCGATTATTCCATAATTAATAATGCTATGAAATAGTGCAAAATATATTATTCTCATTGTATCAGTCTGCATATATTTCGCCATTTTGTAAAAAACAAAAATCAAGTATTTAGTTTTCTTTACAATATATTGAGTGTGACTGTCCCATTTTAAGTTGAAATCAAAAATTATACCTAAATATTTACATTTTTCAACTCTCTTTAATATATAATTTTTTATTCTTATATCAATATCTTTTGGAACGCTATCAAAGTAATTACTAAAAGTGATGTAAACAGTTTTTTTTACATTTAGAGACAATCTATTTAGAGCCAACCAGTTATCAATTTTATCTAAATAGTCATTCATTTTAAACTCAACGTCTTTCCAAGTTTTTCCTTCTGCTAATACAGCAGTATCATCGGCATATGAATATGTTGTGCCATCTGGTATCATAGTTAAAAGATCATTGACATATAAAATGAATAAAAGTGGGCCTAAAATTGTACCCTGAGGTACACCTGATTTTACATTTGTGCGATCACTTTCATGTTAGTCAATCCTCACCTTCTGATATCTGTTTTGTAGATAATTTTCCAAAAGCTTATAGGCATTGCCTCTAATTCCGTAGTTATAAAGTTTTTTCATTAGTATGGTGTGATTAACAGTATCAAAAGCTTTGGCAAGATCCAAGAAGGTGATCGCTATAGGCTTGCTTCTGTCTAGGTTTTCATACATCTTGTTTGTTATCATACTTAAAACATCTTTAGTGCCCCTGTTTTCTACAAAACCAAATTGTTTACTGGATAATATTTTATGTTTGCGAATAAAATCATAAATTCTATTGTAAATTAATCTTTCCAAGATCTTAGCCAAATTTGAAATCAAAGATATTGGTCTATAGTTAGCAACATCCACTTTGCTACCAGACTTATAGATTGGCACAATTTCTGAAATCTTAAGAGCATCAGGCCATACAGATTGTTCGATGCATTGATTATAAATATAAGCTAGAGTGTCAGATATCAAAATGTATATTGTCTTAAAGGTGCCTTTTCATGCGCAATGCTAAAACGCTAAAACGCCAAAACAGTGTTGATGCATATCCACTCTATGTATGTTTTTGTTCTGTGACTTCTAATGTGGTAAAGCTAGCTAAAGTTTCAAGCGGCGACGCTCAAAAGTTAAACATAACGAACTTTTAAAGTTTGTAAAGGCTGTAGGTGTTGGATCTCATCGGATACGTAGCCCAGGTGTTCGGGGTAGTCGATGACGATATCTAGGTGGTGCGCTCCGTAGTTTTTTGCGTCTACGTGTTGGAATACATTCCATGCGTGGTCTAAGTGGTCGGGTAGCCGATGACGGTGTCTAGGTAATTTCAACCCAAATATCTCACAGATACTATAACAAAAATGATCCACAAAATTTCTGAAAATTATCTCCGCACAAATCGAAGGGCTGAAGTCGAGATTATATCCAATAAATGTTTACAAATTAATTTTTTAATTAAAACACGTGGTGGCCGGTAAAGTTTCTCATTCTTATTCGACATGCCCTCAATAACTGTTTTAAATAAAACTAGTATAATATTTTATTGTAATGAGTATCTTGCCCATTTAATACAATTAATAAATAAAATTAATGAAATCGTATGAGCGTGCGTGTGTAAGCGTGTGAGTGCGTGCGCACGCTTGGGTGTAAATACATATATTCAATTTCATTATTTTATGTATTTATTATATTAAACTGGCACGATTCTCTCTACCATATAATAAACAAATAAAATAAATTAAATTATTTGTTTAATGTTTCTGTTACAGATGCTCTAACTTTACTCAAATATTCTGCTTTCTTAACAGACAGTGCAGAGTGTCGTTTTAAAAATCCATAAAACCATTTACGTCCAGGAATATTGTTGGCAAACGGCGTTTTTATTTTTTTCATTTCTACCAACTTTTTCACAGAATGATTTAAAACATCTCTGCTTATTGGAAAGCCCATACGACTTAATTCTAGTATCCAATTCACGTGTATACACGCTTGTATTATAATTACACTTACACTTTTCAGCCATATATCTTCACATACACAATACATTAAATTTTTGGTCCTAAATTCACTTGTGAATACGAATAATTAAGCACTAAGAAAAAAATCTTTCTCTATCAGAAAGCAAAAACTCTGCAAAACAAACTGTTGAAATCACATGGTTATATGTATCTTTGCTTATATGAGCTGTCAGCTATGCAACTGTGTTTACACTGGTATTAGCAGACAAGTTATATATAGGTACAAAAGGGAGTATTCATATATAGTAAATTGCTGTCGAATTTTAGTCACAGAATGGTCACTTTACTAGAACAGAAGTGCAAAATTGTCACAAGACGATTCCACTGGATTTCGAATTCCACAATATGGTTTATTTTATTTTTAAAATAAATCCCGTATGTAAAATTCATTATTTTGTTATCCTTATACTAGCATGGCTTAAATAATGTATTTTGATATTTTAAAACACATTTAAGTAAACGTTTTCCTATCAGAAGCGTAAAAGCATAAAAAAAGGCAAAATAAAAAGAAATCATTTTTTTGTCATTTTGAAGATAGAAAGCTCTTTTAACAATATCATTTTTAATTTTTTTAATTTTTGATCCAAACTAGTTTTGTTAGGTTCAGAATAACATATGTAATTAAAAAATTCAATAAAAAAAAAGTTGATTTTTTCAAAATTTTTAAGTGTAAGACTGCCTTAACCCATTAATAGCAAGGTTTGGATCCTTAATTGTTTTAATACTTTGCCAGTCTATAACACTTGCCACATTAAACAGTTTTTTGTAATTGTAAGTTATATTATTGACTGACTCGTTGTTATATTGAGGTTTTTCAACTTCAATAAACAATGGATAGTGATCTGGTGTTGGTATACTTAGTTTATAGGTTTTAGTATTAATATTTTCCGTTTTTATAAACATGTTATCAATACAAGTTCTATTACCACTTTTGTGATTTTCGTTTGGTCTCGTTATTCCAATAAAACCAGGGAAATATCCATTTCCAAGTAAATTGTTTAAAAATTCCTCACTTATATTATTACATTTTAAAATATCAATATTAAAATCTCCTATAATTAAATGGTTTTTTGAATTTCTTTTTAGACTTAGTAACGTTTTCATATTCCAAATAAATTCTGTACAGGGCAGATCGTGACATCTGTGTAAAGCTGATATTTCAATATTGCTGTTATTATTTAGTTTTATTATTGTGTGTAAAATTTTAAGCCTACCTATTTCAATTACTTCTTCAGGGCATTTTCTTTTTTCTATTTCTACTGTGACCTCATTTTCGCTTGAATCTTCTATTATTTTTAATACTTCTTGAACATCACATTTATTTTCACACTTTATTATTATTTTATCTTTTTAGTTAGTTATAACCCAATACACGAGAAACACATTACTAGCGCATTAATCAATCGAGAATGGCAGTCCATTGCGGGGAAATTTGATCGAGAATTCGCCGCTGAAGATGCGGATAACGAACTGCAAGAAAGTAAGTACAATTTTACATCTTTTATAGTTTTTAAGCTTTTGATTTTGATTTTTTTTATCGCTTATTTTGATTTATAGTTCATTAATGTAATATTTTTTTTCAACTATCGAAGAGGTTATGCATATATACACTGTATTAAGGAAACATTACGGATACGTCCAGAGGATGTTATCCAGGGGAACAAAAACTATGGTACAATTAACCGATAGAAATCGGGCAATATTAAGGGAAATGTCTTATCTAAGATATTTCGTACTGCATAAGGACGGATCGATGAACGTCGCCGAATGGTGAGTAAAAAGTTTAATTATATTAAGTAAATTTTTGAGTAACAAAAGTAACTAAAAAAATTTAAATTATGTTATTAGTAATATTAAAAATAGAATTCACCAATTAAATGACTTTTTATTTTATGTTTCAGATAAATTATTTCAAAGACTTGTTGAAGACTGATGGAAGCTTACGCGTGGAATTATATGTTTTATACAGCATGTGTGCGATTGAGAATACGATCAAGACGTATAAATTTATACGATAAATTATGAAGTATTTCGTTTGATCGTAAGGGAATTGATACATTCTCTTATGCTAATGCTTCGAATCAAGATTTTAATATTGAGACAATTAAAAGTAAAAGCTCTTTATATTGTTATATTTCGTTCTATATATTAGGTATAAGACGATGTTACTTTTTTTATTATACTATAATAATACTAATAATAAGAAAAATTAAATTCAATTTGAAAATTAAATGTGCCTTCCATAATGTTTATACATTCTAAAATGTTCAGATTATTCCAAACTTTTTTCCTCACAAACGAAAAATGATGCGATTGTCTACTTTAGTATAACTATAAATCTATATCTTTAGTATATCTATAAATGTAAACATTAAGATTAAGAAGCGATCATACGTTAATTGTATCCTCATTAAAACGTTAACGATATACTCAAATAAATAAAAATATATTTTTTATCACTTTGTATGTGTAGTACTTATGAATTAAATAATCCTCAAAATGTCACTCATGCCCAATTCTTTCTTATGAATCTTGTGAATGTTATTTTAATTTAACGCATAAGTTTGCATCTTTAATTAAAACTTATTAATTTTTTTTCTGCTTAAGTTACTATTGTACTTCGCAAGAAATGCCTTTACTTATTCTTTATATCTTTGTCTTCACAGTTTATTCGATTTAGCATTTTATTATATTTTGAAAGCTTTCCTTTTTTTCATTCAAAATCTGAACTCTAATATTTATATTAAAGACATTTAAAACACAACAAAGCTTATAACAATTTGATATAGATTTATAGTTATACTAAAGTAGACAATCGCATCATTTTTCGTTTGTGAGGAAAAAAATTTGGAATAATCTGAACATTTTAGAATGTATAAACATTATGGAAGGCACATTTAATTTTCAAATTGAATTTAATTTTTCTTATTATTAGTATTATTATAGTATAATAAAAAAAGTAACATCGTCTTATACCTAATATATAGAACGAAATATAACAATATAAAGAGCTTTTACTTTCAATTGTCTCAATATTAAAATCTTGATTCGAAGCATTAGCATAAGAGAATGTATCAATTCCCTTACGGTCAAACGAAATACTTCATAATTTATCGTATAAATTTATACGTCTTGATCGTATTCTCAATCGCACACATGCTGTATAAAACATATAATTCCACGCGTAAGCTTCCATCAGTCTTCAACAAGTCTTTGAAATAATTTATCTGAAACATAAAATAAAAAGTCATTTAATTGGTGAATTCTATTTTTAATATTACTAATAACATAATTTAAATTTTTTTAGTTACTTTTGTTACTCAAAAATTTACTTAATATAATTAAACTTTTTACTCACCATTCGGCGACGTTCATCGATCCGTCCTTATGCAGTACGAAATATCTTAGATAAGACATTTCCCTTAATATTGCCCGATTTCTATCGGTTAATTGTACCATAGTTTTTGTTCCCCTGGATAACATCCTCTGGACGTATCCGTAATGTTTCCTTAATACAGTGTATATATGCATAACCTCTTCGATAGCTGAAAACAAATATTACATTAATTAACTATATACTCGAAACCAAAACAACAAAGAAGAAGGATGGATTATGACATCTGCTAAAAATTCCATCACCACCTGTCGCTGTCAGCCTTTAATCATTCTCATCGTAAAAAATTACTTATTTGTTTGGAAAAAATAAAGAAGAATTTGAGAAGTTACAATTTTCTCATGTCAATGTCTGCAGTATCTGGTTGTATATTTCAGGTTAAATTGTGAAAGGTATACTTGTTGCTTGAATGTAAAATTTATATTAGTTTTCAGTAAAGTAATTCATTTCTAATAATAATATATGTTCTGACTTTCTATATAATTATTAATAATTTTTATCATTTTATCATATTTATAGGTGAACCCGAGAGGAAAAAGATGTCTTATCAAGTTTTTGGATAACATCTTTGTGGTCATCAGTTAAGGGGGTTCATCCAATTTTCAGTTTATTTAGGAAGTCTTTGAAACTTTTTTCACATGTACCTGACATCATTATCTATATGATATCCTCACAAAAAAGAGCCTAGCTTCACCGTTATCGAGATATTAATTGTCAAATTTGAGCATTTTAACACGGCGTCTTATGGGACGCACACGCGCGAAAGATCGATTCAGTCTATATCTTCAAAGATACATTTAGCGTTTGTCTGAAAAACTAATATGTTATTAAGATCAATAATTAGAATATCATATTACAAGTTCAGAGATCCTAGCTTCACCGTTTTTAAGATATTGTAGTTGAAAGTATGGAATTTTAGGTGTACGGCAGCGCGTGCAGACGACGCTGGAGCGGTGGGGGAACACACAGACGAGCGCCGCTCTGTGTGCACGCTCACAGACGGCACAAAGCTATGTGTATGTGTCAGTCCCGTATAAACACGCGCTCTGACTACAAGAGTGGGGGGCCCCATGCGAGCAAGCCTGTGCGCGCGGTGCGGGGTGACATTGATTCTTGATACGTTCCTGGTTGGATGAACCCCCTTAAAGAACTGACAAAATTAGCATCAGAATCTGATATTACATGTGTTTTTGTCTTATATTAGGAGGAGGGGCCGTAAGAAATTCCATGTCAATGTCTCGAGTATCTGGTTGTATATTGCAGGTTAAATTGTGAAAGGTATACGTTCAAATTTTACTTTTTTAAAAACTAGTTGTATTGAAATGTATCCGTCTTGACTATTTTATTCATTTAATAAATCAACGCGTTGTCTGTATTTTTATTTTACAGTTTTCTTACAATTATTTTTACAATGGATGTATTGGCGGTTCAATTAGTTTGTAATCACCTGAAAATGTGCTTCTTAATAGCACAAATCACAACAATTTTGAAAAAAAGAATGAGAAGAAAAATAAGACGTTGGTGGGTGAAACCACACATTTCACGCGAAAATAGATTGATTTGTGGTGCTCATTCGACAATATTTTCATTTTTTAATCTGCACGATCACGAAGAATTTTATAGATTTACCAGAATGTCAGCACCTCAATTTATTTATTTGCATGAATTATCGAGACAGCGATTAACAAAAAATAGTCTTCGGGAACCTCTTTCATCAGAGCTCAAATTAGCAGCTGTTTTAAAGTAAATTAAAAATAACTTATTTATCAAATATATCGAATATCATATAATTTTAATATAATTTTTTACAGCTATCTGGCGCACGGAGGAACTGTTGTAGATAAATCGTATTTTTTAAGAATAGATATTTCCACAATGTACAAAATAATTCCGGAAGTCTGTACCGTCTTGTACCAGACACGCGGGGACATGCGGGGTGTGGGGAGGGGATTCCCTTGCACCCCGAAGCCTTCGGCTCGGATGGCAATTTACACGAGCTGTGAACTGTCCAAGTTTTTTCCTCCCATGGTGCGTAATATACTATTAAAAAATTAATTAGACAATAAAAAGCAGAATGATATAAATAACTCTTACAACTAATTTATAACCAAAATTTAACAATATGGTAAGAATTTTTATGGCCAAAAGTAAAAACTATAAAAGTCAATTAAAAAAGCAACATTTTACTTATTTTGTTAATATTTGAAAAACTTATGTTGCAATAGCGCGGAAAATCTCCGCGATCGATAGGACTTGAGTATAACACTTGGACAGTTGCGTGAAAATTCAGACCTTAACAATTAGACGAATAAGCATCCGTAACAGAAGACACGATTGCTCTAATTTTAAAATGGGTTGTCGACGATCTTTCGCTAATTGAGACAAACCGTAAATAATATTTTTTTCTTGAATTTTTTGTAAAGAATTACTTTGTTGCAAATTGGAAGGTTACTCTTAATATTTTAATTTATTTGATCTTTGCAACCTAAACGCAAATAAGTAAAGTTTAGCCGCGAAATGTTGATATGATATACACGCAGGGAAAATAAATAAATGGATTAAATGATCAATGATAAAATAACATAATTATTAGCCAATAACTTATTTCAATTTCAGCTTCTCACGTATCATATTCGCCCGTACGAATGTCTCCTTTGGATAAGGAACAATGCTACAGACATAGAATTTCTCATTTTTCTTTTCCTTATCTTCTCGGCATGGATAATACTATGTGGCATAGGTATGGGAGAATCTTATTGTGATATATTTTGCCACTTTCGTCCAACTTCCACACTAGCGATTGCAAATTTTTACAGTTATCTCTAATGGAAATCTACCAGCTTCACATCACAAAGGGTATGGTCCTTCGTCTAATGAAGATCGTGAACAATCAACCCCGTCTTCTACGTATACAACGCAGTTTAACCTATTGATAGACGGTGCGGCATCTTATACTACTGTCGCAATAAATCAATGGTAATAGGCTTTATTTACGTAATTTTGTTGTGTTTTTGACTATTAATTAATAGTATTCTAATATAATTAAAATTTGTTTCAGGGGTATAACGCTTGTACTATTGAGTTTCTTGGCTGGCGGGATATCTGCTTTAGTTTATTTATTACTGGTGCGCGTGATACCTAAAGTCTGGGTGGTGATAGCAATCGTTTGCGTAGTCCTTGGCATTATCATCTTAGCTAGCAGTGACATTTTTATACTTTCTATGGATTGGTCAATGTTTAATTTCATACAAATTTTAAACATATTCAAACTTAATTTGTACGGCATCATCTGTATATTGACCCTTATAAGTGTTTTACGCGTTAAGTTGGAAATTATAGCTCAATATATAAGAAAAACATGCCGGTAATATATCTTTTTTTAGTAGCTTTTTATTATTCATTAATTATTATTAATAATAATTAATTTTTCAGGGCTCTGTTTTACTTTCCGTCTGCATTTTTATTTGGATTATTTCTCATATCATTGGATTTGCTTATATCGATTACTACAATAATCGCACAATCAACTGATTTTCATAATGTCTCTATTGCAATTTCTTTGTGCAGTATTTACTTGCGTAATTTTATATATTATTTTGGAGTAATGGTATACGCTCAACTCATTGGAACGTATCATGAGATGAAAAACGAAGCTGCCGCACCGAAAAGATCACTTTTTCATGCTGTTCGCACTATTTTCAAGTGAGATTGCAAATCAATATAATTTTATTTGGCCAAAATTTTATAATATATTTTATATATTTTAATCTGTATTATATCGTTTCAACAATAGGTACCATATGGGTACGGCGGCCTTCGCCGCAACTATCATCTTACCATTTGTATTAGGTATATACATTTTGTGTAAACACACTGTTCATTATGCCAAAACTGCTTTGGGCAGCTTGATTGAAATTGCCTGGAAAATCCTACTACTAGTCGCGGGCATAGCTGATATGGCTTTGGTTGTGACGTCCTTCGAAGGTATCAATCTTTTCGATGCAACGAAAAAAGTATTCACTATCACATCGAAAAAGAGCTCACTGTCACTAGCAGTTACTCAGGTAAAATGTTTTCACATTCTCATATTATAGACACTCATGTTAATGAAAAAAGGTTTACAAAGGTTCTACATTTGTTTTTATCGTAATCAATTACGTGTTTCAGATTTTCAGCTTTATTGTAGCAATAGGAACTGCAGTATCGATATTAGCAGCCATGCTGATTCCTTATTTCGCTTTCAGTGTTCCAATTAAGGAACTTATAAGCTTATCTGTAGGTTCAATGGTATTGCTACTGATACCGGCATTGTTGTTAGTTACAACCTCTGGGATCGCGACACTGTTATATTACATAGAAGCCGACGAAGATGAGAAATCGCAAGAGAGGCCGTCCCATGTTCCATTTAATGGGGTGGTAAACTACTAATGAAAAGTCGTATCAAATATACTTTTTTCCAACTTCGATATAGTACAACAATCTTCAGATAAATATTTTAAGTGTCAAGAAAGATATATTTGAATGACTCAAGGTCCAAGAATCCTTTCGTCCAATTATTCATTGTGCACAATTCTCTGTTTTTAATATGCCTTTCCTTAACTTTGACTTAAAGGTAGTTTTATATACGTAAATGTATATGAATGACAAGTCTCTATTTGATGTTAGTAGTTTAGAAAGTATAACTTTTTGACAAAAAGTGGATTAAATAGATGGTATATCTAGTCATGATAAATATATAACGTAGAAACATAAGTGACAACTTATACCAAAATTAAAATACTACAACTGATCTCCTGTTCGGGAATCGTACTGATAAAAATTTAAAGGAGTCTATATACGATTTTACAAAGCTCTGTAAATTACGAAGGACATAATCAATGCCTTTATGACTCACGCTACAGTTTTCCATCAGTTAATCAAACACGAATTTAATAATTTTTTTATTACATTTTTTCAAAATTTGCATACTAAATTTTGTTCTACTATTTAATGATTGTAAATAACCTAATTGATACTGATTTATAGATTTCTGTGATGACTGTTGGATAAGTATACTAGAGGCCCTTCTATTTATATAATGACATAAACTGTGATTGTCGAATTTAACTCAGAAATAAAAGCAGTTAAAGTTCAAGAAAGTAGATTATGTGTGATAGATTGCTGTCGTGGGATAAACAGAATTCAAAGAATTACCAAATGTGGTGAAAAAAATATTGAAAAGTTTTTATATTCGTATTGTTGTACCATTTATCATATAAGATATTCGATTATTTTTTAAATATACCTATTGGCTAAGAGTGAACTATCAAAAAATTATGACATTTATGATATCCCATAAAGTTAAACAACTATCAACGTACTAAAGATTCTACTACAAGTATGTATGTTATATAAGTCAATGTAGGTATTATAATTATATTAATGTATTCGTACGAATACAGATTGACACGATTTTTTTTATAAACCTGTTCTACGGATTTTGCTGTAACGGTTCCAACTTATACTGAATAATAAAAGTTCGTTCTCCCAGTAGGTCGCACCGTTATTACTCGAGGTGGGACACTTTAGCGAAAAATCCATGACTGTTAGATTGGATTAGATTAATAAATGTACAATTAGAGTTCGCGTAAACCTTGTATAATCATTTTTTACGCTTGTATTTTATACGCGCTATACTTTCTTATCGTTTTTTATATAATATACCTGTATAAAAACTAAGACTTGAAAAAACATATGTATGGTATAATAAAAAAAATGAGAAAAATAAAACAGAAACTCAATTCATGTTACTTTCAATTCACCATCCCAACCACAGATGTACGTAATACAGTAAATACGTATAAGTATGCACGCGTAGCTGGCACAAGGCGGATGTAGTGATTCCCCTAGCTCCCTATCTTTCGTAGATACGAAAAGGAATCTGCTGCGTTATAAATTTGGCCTAACTCTAGCGGCTCCTTCGGTATACAAACGGCCGTGTGTATTCCCCTTCTCCACCCGTTGCGATTTCTCATAAAGCGCACGTACACACACACACACACACACACACACACACACACACACACACGCTGACGCACACGCACCGGCACCGCAGCGTGCGTCCACCAAAACACTTGCTCGCGCGCAGTTTCCGAATCGCTACAGGCGCGAAACCACACGCCTCTCTCGCGTGCGCGCTTGCTCGCTCTTTTCTGTCTGGCTAGCCTTGTGACTTTACGAGCGGAGTCAGTCTCGCGAACGAAAACGACCTCGAAGCCGGTTGTCGAAGACGTATAGTTTTGATATAGTACCTGGAGCGATGAATGGGAGAGAGTCGACGATGGCCGAGGTACCGAAAAGTAAGTATAGTGTTGAAGTACACAGTTTCGTGATAGTGCGGTACATTTTCTTCTGGAAGAAAAGGGTTTTTGGCGTAGCCGAAGGCTTATGTGTGCATTGTTTCCAGGGATGGGTTGAATTGTACTTTTCATCAATGATAATCGGTTCGGAGTTTGGGAATTTATTTAAACGATCGAACAGAATGTTTAAAAATTATGTTAGTAATACTTAATTCTCTATTGTGTCAAGTTGAAAACCCTTACCGTTATTGATTGTAAGTATTTTTTAAGGGTACTTTTTTTTCTGTGTGTTCCTATTTTTATTTGGAATATGTCCTTCGATATTAAAATTTTTTATTACAGACTTTGGTTTCTTTACAGAATTTGCAACTAAATATTAAACTTATTACGACGGTATTTCTTTCATGATCAAACTTGGAAAAGTGTATCTGCGTAATATTATTTATTATTTCGTAATGACTACTGAATTTTGTTTTCCTCAAAATTAATCAGAGAGTTTTGAGTTTCATTGAGTGGTTCAGGAGAATGTTTAAATTTGGAGTAATCAGTTAGGCGTAATATCACGGTTTTGATATATCTGTGGCTTCCAGGAATAACGACTTAACCCACTTGTACGTGTTTTCGAAAAATCGCCGTTTTAAAATTTCAGTCATGACACTTCATATGTAAGATCGAAATGCGAGAGATGAGTCATAACAATTTAGACATTTACAAAGGTATCGAATATCTTTCGAACCCCACTATCAGCTTATTTATTTATTTATTTAACCAGATTAATTACATAAACTCTATAGAGGTAAACGCAGTTACCTGTGCATAGGCTAAAATAACATTTTATCAAATGTTAACATCCTCATGGACTCCCATTGTGGGATGTTTGCATTTGATAAATCCTTAAAAACTAACTTAAAACTAGTATCCCAATTTACAACAACATATCTATAAAATTTACAAGATTAACTACAACAAATAGTTGCCCAACATTTTTAATAAACTTCTACATAGACTTTATAAATTTCTTAATGTTTTTCTTAATAGTTATTTTACTTATATATAAACACTTTAATTTCTTCGGTAAAGTGTTAAAAGTTTTTACAGCCTTTATATAACTACTTTTATCACTTATAGCTTTTTCCATTTTTGATAGTATTATACTCTTATTTCTAGTCTTAGACTCACTTAATAAGTACGTATTTTTAAGTTTATCATAATGATACATAACTGACTTGTTTAATATGCAGTGGTTTATCTGCAGAAAAACGATTTTTGTTGATAATTTTAAGTAACTTTGTTTGAATATTTTGCAATAGATTTATTATAAGAAATATCTTGACGGCCGAGTGTAAGCCTCGATCTTGAGGGAATAGTGTGATAATAAGATGACTTTTTCCAATGACTATAAATTTAATATGCGCATAGAAAATAGTAAATTAAAAAAAAATTCTAATAGGCATTTTTTTATTGGATTATACAATAAGTAATATAAATATTTCAATAGCCCATTTATCAAAATTGTAATTTTGATCGGTAAACACGAGATCGTCGTAAATCATTCGGAACGTAGACTATTTTGTTTAGAAACATAACACTAACAAGGAGAGTGCACACCCTCTGGAAAACGGATTTTAACGGGGCTGTCAAATGAGCTCCTTTTCTTGAGATATGGGCAATCTAATCTCAAATATATGCTCAATTTCATTAAAAATGATGCTTCTTCTATTAAGAGTTACTTTGCAAGTATATTCAGGATACAAAAGCAAGCAAAAAAGATTACAAAGGTAGAAGCGAAAAGCTAAAATTTAAGCTTTGTTTCATTAAAAAATATTGATTTTTCAGGAAATTATAAGTAATTAAAGATACTATATGAGAAAATAGTTAAAAATACGACCAATTAAATGGATTAAAATGAAGCAAACTTGAACTATTTTCGTACGCTATCATTGATTGCTTGTAATTTCCTGCAAAATTAATCCTTTTCAACGAAACAAAGCTTGCATTTTTGCTTTTCCTCTCTACTTCTATATAAACGTTTTTGCTCGTGTTCGTATCATAAATATTTACAATGTGACTATTAGTGGAAATTGCTCCACCGTAGAATTCGTAAATATTCACTAAGAATTAGTGGAAGTTACTCCACCGTAGAATTAGTGAATATTCACTAATTCTAAGGTGGAGCAATTTCTACTAATATTTAGTCATTTTTTCACTAATTCAACTTTAGAGAGCATTGAGCTACATTTTTAGATAGCAGAAATCGACTTTTAAAGCCCCGTTAAAATCTGTTTCCCGGAGGGCAACAGATGAAGGTATAATGTAGTCTAAACAATACCCTTATCAATAATCAATATATAACTCTGTTATTTGAATAAATACACTTTTTCGTCGGTTTGCTTCTTGAGTTGTTAGCCGTAAATAAAACATTAAATCCTGTTTTTTTTTTATTTGCTGTTTGCTCTTTGTGCCTAAACTCACATACATAAGTCCAAGAAACAAAATACTACTGTTTTCATTTCAATGACGTCAATCGACGAATTCTCGAGTATGTGTTATAAAAACCGTGAGAGAGTACAATGATGGTACAAGCTTTTGCGACCAAATATTATTCACAATTCTTTTCTTTTGATTTTCAGATTCACACGTGACATACTCACTTGTGCAAGCGAGTCCTTTCAATAAGAATCGTTATGCAACCGATCAGGGTTACCTTGTCATATTTTTCACTGTCCTCGCTGCCTGGGCAATAGCGTGTGGCATTGGTATGGAAGGATCTTATGATGCAGTTTATTGGATTTTTAAAAAACTTTCAGCATTAATACTTACCTTTTTTGCAGTTCTTATTGGTGGAAATGATGACCATTCTAAGTACCCTACTTCAATTTTGTTTTCTAATAAAGTGGGAGATTTAAATGATTTAGATACGTATAGCAGAGTTCGTAGGCAACGAAGTATGTATTTTTTACTTTTTGACGAAATGGTGGACGGCATAGAACGTAATATTTCGCTGATGTTCGATTCATGGTAATAGTTTTATTATGAATTGATAATTCATCAATTTTGTCTAATTTTTCGCATTAAAAAGGTCAATGAATTTCCTTATAACCTAATAAAATTTTTTTTCAGGGGCCTAACAGTTTTATCATTGTGTGTCTTTCTTGGCGGGGGAATAATTTTGAATTACCTGATACTGATACGCTCGATACCTAAAGTCTGCACATGGGTAGTTATAAGCTGCATGGTCATTGGAATTATTTTAATACTTGTAGTTGATATTATTGAAGTAATAAACCGGAAATTCTACAGCTTGAGAGATATCTGGACATTTTCTTACCTGAATGCAACCTGCATCACACTAATTTTGTCTCTTATTAGTATTTCACGTGTCGGAGTGAAAATAGTAGCTCAATATATACAAAAATCATGCCGGTAACATTTAATTTTATATTACATTGACTTGAAATTCTTCATTATTATTAATTATGAGTGTGTTTCAGGGTGATGTTTGAATATCCATTCTTATTTTTCTTTGGGATATGCCTTTTGATATTAGATGCTGTTGTAATGGTCATTGCAATAGCTGGAATTAGTTACCAAACTTATGATGTCCTTTCATTCGTAATGAAACTCGGAAGTCTGTACATGCGCAATTTCATTTATTATTTTGGAATTATGGTAATTTCACAAGTTATTGCAACGCATCATATGGCGGAAGATAAGAAAGATGTTCCGAAAAGAGAAATTTTTCACTCTATTCGCATTATCTGCAGGTAAAATTACAGATTATTGTATGATTAAATGCATTTTCTTTCATATCATTATAGTTTAATTGAGAATACTGTTGAAGTTCTAATCTGAATGATTTGTCTTTTATAATTATACAGGTATCATATGGGAACAGTGTCATTGGCAGCAACTATAATTTTACCATTTTTAGTAGCCTTATTCATTGTATGTAAGAACACTCTTCATTATGCCAAGACTTTCATGGGTAGTGCAATCGAAATTTGTTGGAAAATTCTAGTACTATTCAATGTATCAAATTTTACTTTAATAATAACAGCTAGTCATGGTCTTAGATTTTCTGAAGGGACAAGAAAAGTATTCGCTTTAACGTCGAAAAAAAGCCCACTCATGCTTGCCTTTGAATCCGTAAGATACATTTACATTCACGTACAAAAATAAACAAACATCCTACAACTAATCAACTAAACTTTTTTAACGTGATTTCATATTTTTCAGGTTTATATAGTTTTAATAATAGTAGGGAGCCTGCTTGCGTTGATAGTGTCTGCAATAGCTTCATTAGCGTTTTTGGATTCTTCTCATGAGACAATGTTAATAGCAATTATGAACTATCTACTTTTATCGATGGGTACGGGAACTTTCTTACTTTTACCAGTACTTTTATTAGCAGAAAGTTCTGCTCACACGACATTTCTGTATTATTTGAAAGCTGAGGAAGAGAACGAATCTCAGCAAAAGACAGTAAATATACCACTCAACGGCGTAGAATCATGCTAATATTATCGTTTTAAAATCGAAAATGAGAGTCGACTTTTTGTATCAGTTTTGATACCTGAGCGTACATCTGGAAACGTATACTGAAAAAATTTTGGCACATTTGCTGTTCTGAATAGTGCGTTAGATATGTCAAACACGCGATCAAACGTATCAGCGAGGTTAGGTATCGCGGTTAAAAAAGATCGCTATCGTAGCGAAAAAGCTTGCTGTGGCAGCAATTTTTATTGCTAGGAAAATACAACGAATTCGGGTTGCTGTTTCAATGGGTCTGAAGTTCGCAACGTTGGAGTGCAACGAAATAAAAAAACAATTATTTTGCTTCATGGTTATACTAATTAATTTTAATATTCTCTGCAGATTTATAGAATAAAATAACTTTATAACAAAGGTTTAGATGAAATTTCCATTCTTTAATAACTTAAATTAATTCTAAGAAATTAATTCGTTGCATTCCAACGATGCAAACTTCAGACCCCATCTGTTTCAACGACATAAACATTTCTGTACATATAATCAAATAAGTTTGCAACGTTAACAATCCATTTTTCTTTATCCCCTAGCTGAAAGTATAGTCTTCCCGGCTTGTTTTCGCTCCGGTAAGAGCGACTTTTATGGCCGCTCTTGGTTGATCGTTACATGGCAACGTCCGTAACAGCGCACGTGTTGTAACCTATTCGTCATGTTAAGCGATGGGTGGCGCCGCTCGGTGGGTTGTTTATCAACTAGTTTGTTTGACGAACAACGTCATTCAAACTTGAAATTCAAATGAGCTTACGACCATGTACCTTATAACTATATCCGAATTATTTGAGTATGTAGGGGATGGGGTTCGAAAATATGTTGAAGGGGAAAATGTGTATAATGCGAAACATATAATTTATTGCGGTATTACAAGGCAAGATGATAACCTTATTGAGGTTATGTGTCTATGTTTGAAAACTTCGTGTTTATTTGGAGTACCTCATGAACTGCACATTAAAATAAGTTCAAGTGTGCAGAAGAACGGTTCTCAAATACAGAGAACGATTTCTTGTATTTGTTCGTGCAAAGCAGGTCAATCTGGTCGGTGTAAGCACTGTGTTGCTGCCTTAGTACATCTTGTGAAGTAAGTAGGTAACGCATAAGATTTTTATTCATAGAATGAAATAAAAAATTATTAATATATATTTTAGAACAGAAAAGGAATCCATACAAGTAGCTACATGCACTGATGTTAAGCAGCAATGGGGAAAATTGAAGGATGATGCGAAATCTATGTATCAGGTTAGATTACATATCCGCACCCACTCTTCACGGATCTTTTCGTTGGAAGGCAACCGGTGCAGGATAATATTGGCATCTGCATCACTCTTTTTACATCCCGTAACACTGCATTTACGAATTTTTTTACTCTTATGATTCTCCATTATAAAAACTTTGGAGTAATTTATTTATTTTATTCTTACGTTTGGAACGACTTTTTCGTCAAACAAACTAGTACGGTTGTTTGTCGCATAGCGCCGCCACCCATCGCTTAACATAACGAATAAACTATGCTATCCCTTACAAATGTGATGACAAGAATATAGACATATTAAATTAATTTTATGTTATTATTAATATATTGAACAATATATTTATAACTCTGATAATAATTATGTTCTTATTGCATACACGCTGTCAGAAAGCTTCTATACATATATAGACATGATGTTTTCATTTTGAATTTCAAGACATGTGTAGCTATATACTTACATGTGACATTTTTTGACTCTCATTTGACTCTTTGACTTTTTTGACTCACTCTCATCTATAATGTATCGCTTATGGGATAGAAAAAGGCAAATAGAAGAAATATGTACATATTTTTGGTCCATCATCTTTTTTAAGCATCTTTTGCTAGTGTTTTTGATGCCCGCCCGACTTTTGCAAAACCGAGGGTTCGCCTCGGATTTGCAAAAGTCGGATGGGCACCAAAAAAAAGCAGAAGCCGAGCCTTACGCTCCGCGATATGTAAAGTGGCGCTGAAGCAGGCCTTTTATACATATGGCCGAGCCGTAGTTAGCAGCCAACAACGCTATTTTATTAATTAATATCAACTATATGAGCGTACTTTCGGCCGGGGATGAAGAAATAGTATATTACGCACCAATGGAGGAAAAAACTTGGACAGTCCACAGCTCGTGTAAATTGCCACCCGAGTCGAAGGCGAGGGTGGCAAACACGAGCTGTGGGCTGGCCAATTTTACTCCCGTGGAGCGTATACTATTTTGTTGCCTAACGAGGCCGAAAATAGAACCTTCCCGATCGGGCGCCGGGAGCGAAAGTGGTACTTTCGGCCCGCTAGGCAAAAAAATAGTTTTCTGCCCTCCGGCCGGAAAGCGCCAACTTCCCGGCCGCTGCGCGAAACGAAGTTGCCGCTTCCCGGCGCCGCACAGTGGGATATTTCGAAGAATTTTGTGACAAAATTAAATATCTCCACTGAGAGAAATGTTGTAGTAAAATTTATTATAAACATAAGAAAAATTACTATATTTTGTAGGAACGGAGGGACAAATCGAAATTATAACAATTTTTGCTATGCAACATAGTAATTTTTATGAATGACCTTAAATTTCAAAAAATTAAATTTTTTCTCGTTCTTCCTGTTTTCAGAACTATTTTCAGACTCTAATCATACAATATTTAATGTGAAAATAAATTAAAATGAGAAATAAAAATATTTTTTTTACGAGCGTTGGGATCGAACCTGCAACCTTCACCACGGCAATCGGACGCGCTAACCACTTACCCAAATAGGATTCTTGAGTGTAAAATTTTGGAACTTGTACATGTCAAACCATCGATTTCAAGAAAATTTCAGATAATATTAAATAATGACAATAAATAACTTTGATAACACAAAGAACTTATCATTAATGTGCATAATATAAAAATAAAATAATTGAAGTAAGGTTTTGAATGTTTTGTGAACTTAAAAGCAAGACAAAGTGAAATTCCCGTAGAAACATAACCTCAATCAGACACGTGGGCGCCTTGATCTGCGCAGAAAGTACTAATGTTGTAGCAATTTTTACTATGTTGGATAGCAAACTTTCTTATGGCCTGTAGCAATTTTTGAATGTGGCACTTTTTACTATGTTTATAGTAATTTTTAATACGCTACAAAATAAAATTTAAACGCTTGCAAAATAAAATTTATATTCTATTCTAATAAAAATTAAAAGCATATATTTTAAATTTTATTATATCACAGATTTTGCTATGTGTATAGCAATTTTTCTTTTATTTCGTAATACTTTCTAATCAACAACTGTCATAAAAATTACAAGAAATTTTGTAATTATTCATACAATTATAATAAAAATGCAGTATAAAGTGTATTTGTCTCACCCTTCCTATACTTTATAGTAATTTTTGTTACAGTTATAATAAAATTTACTACAACATTTTTCTCAGTGTCTACAACGGAGAAAGCTTTTGCAAAAAATCAAAAAGCATTTTAAAGGTCATGAAAGTGGCAATATGGGAAAAATAGTCTTAAAAAGTAAAAAATATTTTTAAGTACCAAATAACCCTTCTAAATATCGAATTTTTGCATTCTTTTAACTTCTACTTATTACCAGAAAAAGAATAAATATTATTTCAAGTCATAACAACTCATTTTTTATATATTTTGGACTAATGAATCCGAATATGCAAAAAAAAATTACCTATATCGACGAAATTTTCATGAAAAATACAATAAAAGTTCAACTCTTATACACGAGTTCTTATGGAAGTACCTTTGCTAAAACATAAAACACTTAGGATACGATTCTTTACAAAATATAAGAATGATCCAAAAAACTATCCGCAATATAAGCAAATATACAGGAGAATGTTTGTACGAAGTAGATTCATACGTTTATAGACCTCGATTCTGAGTACTGCGGCAAAACGTAAACGATCAAGTTCGTAGGCTGGGAGAGGGGGTGCACGGTGAGCAGAGCGGCGCGCGCGGTGCGAGGTATCTATCCTCCTTAATGTATCAGTTTCAAATTTATAGATTATTTTGTATGCGATATAGGCAATACCTATGTAAAATTTCATCCAGATTATATGGTTAGTTTTTGAGATATTTGATATTTAAAATTTTGGTATTTCTGGAAATGACTTTCTATGTAGCACAATAACTAGTGTAAAATTGAATTACTTTGAAATTTGATGGAGGTGTATAGAGTTTGTATATTATTTATGACATGCATTGTTAGGGTAAAAGAATTAGTTTATAAATTTCAGAGATATTTGAGGTTAAAACTGTTAAAACTGTTTTAGCCCTCTTTTCAAATTGTAATTTTTCGGGAACGGTTTTATGTATATGTTATTAGAAAATGGAAATGACGCGCGAGACGCGCGCGTGTGGTTTCCTTGCTTTTGTTTTTTATTGAGGTTAATTTACAGCGAGCTCTGCAAAAACATAAAATTAGATACGCTGGCCAAGTATTTGAAGTTTGAATTAATTTTTCGAATAATCGCGATTTGAAGTGAATATAGTAAGAATTACCCTCTCTCAATTTTGAGATGAAAATTTTAAAGTTGAAACGGTTATGGTTTATGAGCCCATAACACTCATTTTGCCTTTAGAAATTTATGTAAATGTTTTCATTAGCTGCCACTGATATTTGTGTTTACATAATATTTTATTTGCTTTTATGTAATAATCATACTTTATCATTAATCCTGTTTTATCGGCTGAACATGTTAAAATCATTAATATTAAAAATAATTATTTGTGTTAAACAAATTGAATAAAATAAGTGTGAAATAACAAAAAATTTTAATAATAAGAAAAAAATATGAAATTTACAAATATTAATAAATTATTAAATCATTGAAAAAGTAAATTGGAATCGTACAATGAGATTGCAGGATTTTAAGATTGACTAGGCACGTTCGGAAAGAATCAACTTTCCTCGGAAAGAATCAACTTTCCTCGGGTGTAAATAACTGGAGTAAAATTGTTGTAATTTTTCATTTTTTGATAATGTGAGTAAATTTAAAATTTTACTCGGGTAAAACTGACCGCAACGGATAATTAAATTTAAGGCAATTGACCTGATAATGCCGTCATAAAAATCACAATATCGGAAAAATTGTGCTATAAACATATTATATATGGTGGAAATCCTCATTTATCGTTGTATATTATGTAAACATTAGAGATGTAAAAAGACGGTTTTTTTTTCAACTGGTCATGCGACTGTCTTTTGGACCGTCCCGTGACAATTTGGACCATCCAAAATGGATTTTTGTTTCCTCATAGAGGAAGCTTTGTAATAGTAAAATTTTAATTTTCATTAAATTGCTCTAGAAACATGAATAAAGGTGTTAGAAGTTTGTGTCACATGATTTTAGAAAATGTCTGTATGGATGTGTGTGTGTGTGTGTGTGTGTGTGTGTGTGTGTGTGTGTGTGTGTGTGTGTGTGTGTGTGTGTGTGTGTGTATACCGCTTTATTTTCGGATCTACGCGGTCGATTTTAACCGGACGGGTCTCATTTTTTTTTGTTTTTTGATTCCGAATTCGGGAATACACTCACCGCTTTACCATCTAGCGTGTTGCCGAAAGTTGTTTTTGTAGAAATAACTAAATTGGAACCTGATGAGGGCCTTGTAACGTACGTCGTTCTGTACGGGCCGAAACGTCGTTATTTATTTTAATGAATAAATAAGTTGATAGTATCACCACCCGAGTCTTATTATCCAAATTTTAAAAATAAAACTAATTGAAACCGTGATAATATTTAAAAAAAAATTGATTTATAAAAATATCGGGTTGTCGCACGAGAAAAAGAGTAACAAGAATGAATTCTCGAAAAATATATATTAATTTATTACGAATATTCATAAAGAAAATTGGGTATGATACAATTAATTATTGTTATAAAAAATTAAAAAAAAAAATGAATAAATACATTATTTTGAGGAAGCTAAGTGCCAATGTATTTTTTATGTAAAAAGACCGTTTTTTTAAAAAGGTTTGGTCATAAGCCCGTCACAAACAAATCGGTCTAAATAATACGCCCTGCATCTATATAGATGTAAAAAGACCGTCTTTTTATTTTTGGTCTTGTGACCCCGTCACATTTGTGATAAAAAGTTAGTTATATATTAATAAACTTAAATATTTAATAGTAAATAATGCATAGAAATTAAATTGAAAATTTATACAAATAATGTAACAATGAAAAGATAAATTAATATGCCTTATATATCTTTTCCTTACATAAATCTTTTACAATTTTACGAATAAAAGTGCGTTTAATAAGTTTACTATCAAATGAAAAAGCCCTTGCTACGCTCGGGCGCTAACCTCACGGCGTGCAATAATGGGCCACTTAAGGGGACAAGCCATGGTTAGGGGGTCAAAAAATCGATTTTTTTTTTTATGTACTATTTTGATAGCAAATTTTCCGCTGAATACTATGCTTCCAACCGCATTTCCAAATTCGATTTCGTTTAGAAAATACAGCTAAAACCGTGAAGTCACTTTTTTGCATATTTAATGATTTTTCTTAAATTATCCATTTTAGATATACTATTGTTAATCTTATATTATTTTATGCTTCACAGCATACAATACTGAATTTAGAACGTAAATGTACATTGACATAGTAGGCAAACTTAACTCGAGGTATAAACCTCGTGTATTTTACTTTTACTCTACTTATACAAAAGTATATACGTACAATACATATAGATGGTTTAAAATCTCATCTGTTTACGTTCTGTCAGCGCCATAGTCATTGGGATTTAAACTAAAAGTGTTTTAAATATAATTGAATCTGCATTTTTCAATGCAATTTATTCAGTATTGACAACAAATTTTTTTGTAAATAAAGTGCTGTGTAGAACTCTTTTAACTGAGAGTGTAGAAGACAGCGATTTTAGGTTAACTGCACTGTGCAAAGTGTTGTTAATATTTTTAATTTAGTGAGTTCAGTGAGTGACTTTTATTTGTGTTTTTTAATAACTAACATTATAGAGGATTAGATATTAGCCACTATGGATTCTGACAAGAGAAATAGAACATCAGGAGCTCCAGGAAAGAAGAGAAAATTTGGAAGAAAAAAAAAAACATAAAGGATTTAACAAAAATTCAGAGAATGTTCAACAAAAAATCACGAACAAAAGGAAAAGAAGTACAACTTCAGGGAAAATAAAAGATATATCTGTAGAAGCGTCACAAACAAGAAACAGAATAATAGATATAAACATTCTGTTCTTACAGCTGGAGAAATTTCTTGTATGTGCAACATGTAAAGGACAAGTTAAAATTATAGAAGAAGATATTCGAGGACTTGGCTCCAAATTTAACATTATGTGCAAAAATTGTTCAGAGAGAAGAATTATAAGCACGAGCAAGCAAGTTGGAGCTCAAAGCAATGCTTATGAAACCAATAGACGCAGTCTTCTTGTACTAAGAGCAATTGGGCAAGGATATGCTGCATTGCAAACTTTTTGCGGAATCATGGATTTGCCACCACCTGTTGCACATAGTTTTTATGACCATCTCAATGAAGATTTAAGCAAAGTGACTCAAGAGGTAGCACAAAATTCTATGCAAGAAGCCGTCAAAAAGGAAACAGCATTAACACCAGCTGAAAATCAAGGCCTAGATGTATCTGGTGATGGGTCATGGAGAAAAAGAGGATTTTCTTCATTGCAAGGAATTTCAAGTTTGATTGGCTTGCGTTCTCAACAAGTTCTTGACATATTTATCAAGAACAGTTTTTGTAAAGCATGTTTAAAGTGGGAAAATAGAAAAGGCACAGAAGAATATGAAGACTGGTTCAGTGATCATCAAGATAAATGTGCAGCAAACCATGAAGGAAGTGCTGGAAAGATGGAAGTCGATGGAGTTGTGGAAATGTTTAGATCTCAAGAAAAGTATAATGTAAAATACCATCATTACATTGGAGATGGAGATTCGAAAGTGTACAGTGCTTTGTGCCAGGCCAAACCGTATGGAGATGAAGTTAAAGTTGAGAAGAAGGAGTGTGTGGGACACGTCCAGAAACGAATGGGAACCAGACTCAGGAATTTAAAGAAAAATTTTGGAAAAAAGTTATTAGACGATGGAAAAACCATTGGAGGCCAAGGACGATTAACAGCAAAAGTAATTGATCAGCTCACCACATATTATGGTAATGCCATCAGAAACAACACGGACTCTGTAGAAAAAATGCTGAATGCTATATGGGCTACGTACTACCACAAGATTTCCACAGACCAGAATCCTCAACATCATTTATGCCCACCAGGACAGAGCAGTTGGTGCAAGTGGCAAAAAGCGAAGGCTAAAAAAAAACTAAAAGATTTTCATCATAAAGACAGTATTCCTGCAGTGATTATGGAGCAGTTGAAACCAATTTACAAAGATCTCTCTGAACAGGAGCTGCTTCACAGATGTTTAGGCGGTTACACCCAAAATAGTAATGAGAGTTTTAATAATTCAGTTTGGAAGATTGTAACCAAGACCTCCTTCAGTGGTGTACATGTGCTCACAGCAGGTGCTTGTATTGCTGTCACTTGCTGCAACGATGGAAGAGTTGGTTTTCTGAATATTATGGAAGCCTTTGATGTGAAACCTGGAGTAGCTGCAATTGAGTGGGCACAGAAAAGCAATGACATCAGATTATTTCATGCTGAGAGGAATGCCGAAGAAAACACTTTAGAAAATAGGAGAAAACGAAGGAGACTGCAATTGAATTTACCTGAAGAGTCATATGCACTAGGTTCTTACTAGAGTAGGTAAAAAGTTATTTTTATGCGATAATAGCTAATATAATATTTATTAATTTTTTTCTTTTTACAGGTGTGTTATTGGCTCTCATAAAAGGATTAATTTATTTTGAGGTTATTTTTACTGTCAATAACATTTATGACTAACAATGTTTTCAGCCTAGTACGAAAAAAAAATAACTACAACATTTATGTATTAATCTAAAAAATTTTAAAATATTGTTGAATTAATGAAATTCTTTTTTATAGGTTTATTCAACAGTTAAAATGATTTAGCCAGGACTACTTTCATCTAATTGGCATCTGTTTCATTTTTCCACTAAAGTATATCATACAGAATGAAAAAAAAATTTTTGGTAAGTAGTTTTGAAACTTATATAAAGTTATAGAAAACCAAAACTTTGAATTGAATTTCTGAATAACTTGTTTTTTGTATTTACAGGGCCTTTGCCGCAGGATTTCTTTTAAATAAAGCAAGCTAGAGGTTTGGAAATTTAGGAGTATCTTTAAAATTGTGTTGGTTATAGAAAATGTGAGGTACTTTTTTGAAAAATGCTTTAGAAAAAAAATTATAAAATAAAATTACAAAAAATATTGAAACTTTAATAAAAAAAACATAAAAAAATTAGATTTTTCATTAAAAAACAATTTTAAAAATTTTTTAAAAAAAAAGTAGCTCACATTTTCTATAACTGGTATAACTACAAAGGTACTCCTAAGTAACCAGACCCCTGCCTTGCTTTGTTCAAAAAATTTCCTGCGGCAATGACATGCCAGTTTCTAATTCAGAAGGGTTTCTTAATCTAATGGACTGCAAGACCAAAATCTTAAACACCTGGATGATGTAGTCTTAAATTATAGGTAATTGTATAACTTAATAATAAAAAAAAAGTTTGAACTCTTAAAATTATATATTGGCTTTGTTATTAAAGAATTAATACAATAGCTTTTTTTTCAGGTTCAACCATGGCTTGTCCCCTTAAGACACACGTATCGTAATGTATTATTAATCATAATCTTTACCTGTTCTTTCGAATTCTTTATAATGCATTAATAATATTTTATTGGTTATTTTATAAAAAAATAGTCTCATAACGAACAGCAATTTAGTAATTATACGAACGCTTCTTTCTCAGTGCAGATAATTTTTCTTTGTTTTTTCTAACAGTTATTCTAGGGAAGATTTGATATTCAAAACTTAAAAATGGTTTTTTGAACTTTAATATACACTCAGAAAAAATATATTATATTTTCACATAAAAGTACTATCAAATATAGTGGTATTTGGCTACATATATATATTTTATAGCCATATCAGGAACGTTACAATACAATTATTGATGAGAATTTTTCCATCGGTCTTACAGTCTTATAAATTAAATTAAAATAATTAATATTTATGGCAGTCAGAATGCCCTTGTTTATAATCACCCCCGCAGAATCTGAAATAAACACTTAATTAAAACCTGGAAAAAAAAAACTTTATTAGCAAAGGACTATCTGACTGCCCCCCACCACCAAATTACCCAAGTGTTAAGCCAAATTGTTAAGTGTATTTTAGATTCTGCAGGGGTGATTATAAACAAGGGCAATCTGACTGCCATAAATATTAATTATTTTAATTTAATTTATAAGACTGTAAGACCGATGAAAAAATTCTCATCAGTTGATAGTAAGTTGCAGTCGACATAAGTAATATTTTTAATGTTACAATACAATACTATTATTCTAATATTTTATCAATTGAAGGAAACGCCCGACGATTTATGTTAATTTAATAAGTGAATCTAACGGCTATTCAGGGCGAAAGATAATAGATAAGGAAGGTAACTACTAACTTATCAATCACTTTTTTTCCCTATATATGTTTAAATACATATTTAAATTTGTAGAAGCTATTTGACACAATAAATAGCAGTCAAAGAATTATGCACAATATTATAATAATTAAAGTGCAGTCAAGAATTTTTAAAGGATATGGAAAGGGAAGGTAAACGTATAAGATAAAAAATGAGAACGAAAAAATAACGGCCCAGGCCGGGGTCGAACCGACAACCTTCTGCTTACCGGGCAGCTACGCTACCATTTGCGCCACTGGGCTGACAATCCTTTCCAGCCCCTAACCGCTACTCAATCGTTCTCAATTTTTATTTCCCAAATCCCCCCCGTCTGCATTATTTTCAGCCGAAGCAGACAATATTATATTTATTATTATATTATAACATCTTGAGCAAATTTTGAAAAAAATCATTTCCTATGTAAAAAATGCTCAGCTTTCGATTTAAATGGTAAAAGAAAATATTAAAAATATACTTTTTGAGATATAAGATGTTTTATAGTTTTTAAAGGTGAAAATGGAAAATTTCGGAAAAACTGACTACATCATTAGAAAGCTGAGGAAAAAATACGTTGGAAACGCTTATCAAACAATTTTTTAAAGTACATTTAAGTATCATAAACATGAGTTGGAAATAGCAAGATTTCGAGCTCGTGCGCCGCACTGGGAGAGTTGACGTGAAACGCCTCACATAGGAACGATACATTAATTTGGAGGAAGCTACGTGCCAATGAATTGGCAGCGGGTTTTCAGTGTAAAGTCGGGCACTGTTACAAAATAAAATAGCGCATATACACTATTTTTTAAGTATATGTACACAATTCTTTACTAAAAATCCAATTTCACTATTTTGTACCAGTGCCCAACTTTGCACTGAAAAAGATTTAGAGAGTATGTATAATTAGTATCAATATTGCTGAGTAAATCATTTTGAAAATGAACCTTTAAATTTATCGATAACATCACCGGGCATTCTCCATCTACGTAAGAGGTTGTATTAGACACATATTCGCCGCTCATAATTCTGAATTGACGTTGTAATAATTTTTTGTTAATGTAACTTGTGAAGGGGTTAGCATAGCAGCCAAAATGGTTATTCTAACGATTTTCTATTGCTACGCAAAGCAAGATAATATTTGCTATACAGGACAATTAGGGGTTAGAAATTTAACGAAGTTATCGCAACGATTGTCGAATTGCTATATTGATCATAAATTTGTTTTGCAGAACAAAAGTAACAGTTTGTTATCGTAGAAAACTTATTGTTTGTACTTACAAACTTTATTGCTAATCTCACTTAACAAACTATGATTCGCTGTCTCGATCATATTATTTTTTACCGTAACACGTCTGTTGTACTAGGCAAGGTCCCTTTTCGAGGTGCCTGCGACACCAACTTGCGATGCACGCGTCTGTCCAGTCCTCAAACGAGACGGGAGCGCTCCTAGCCTGGCACAGCGGATGTGCTAAACGTCGGTGCTGCTGCCGTAAACCCATATGAATGTTTTTAGTGCCAAAATTTTTTTCAGAGAATACTTATATCGATGCTCAACACGGAAACTAGCACGATTTAGTTTCCCACGAACACTATAGTCCATTTCAGCGTTTGCGGCGGAGGCTAGCATGTTTCACTGCTTGTAACGTAAATTAGCACGACGACGCGCAGTTTAGTTTTCGCGGTAAGCTTGTGAATCACGCTAGTTTTTGTCACAAACTCGCGAATCATGCTACTTTTCGTCGTAATCTTGCGAATTGTACTAATATTCGACGCAAACTCGTGAATTGTACTAGTATTCGTTGCAAAGTCGTGAGTTATGCTAGTTTTCGTTGTAGTTTTGGAAAACGTGCTAGTCTTTGTAAAGACCCTATGAAATGTGCTAGTCTTCATAAGGAACGTCGATATGTTCTAAGTACCTGAAAAATCTATTTTCTATAGTACTTTTATGTATATACAGAAGTTCTTTTCTTCGATTTCTTATAAATGAACCTTTCATATTTTTAAATGTACATTTTCAATTTTCTGAAAGAAAAATATTTATAAGGAGAGTGCACACACTCTGAAAGTCGATTTCTGGTATCTAAAAATGAAACTCAGTGCTCACAATTTCATCAAATGAGCCCTTTTTCTTGAGATATCGGCAATCTAATCTCAAATACGCCCTATTTTCGTTAAAAATTATGTGTCTTCTAGATTGACTGTCACATTATAAGTATTTATTATGCGAAAACGAGCAAAACCGATTATAGAAGTAGACAGGAAAAGCTAAAATTTAAGCTTTGTTTCGTTAAAAAATATTGATTTTTCAGAAAATTACAAGCAATCAAAGATAGTATATCGACGACTAAGAGGAACAACCACCTATCTCGGCACCCGGTTCGAAAACCACCTATCTCGGCGCCCAGTTCTAAAACCACCTATCTCGGGAGCATTTTTTTTTTCTCAAATTTTGTAGTAGCGGCCCTGCAGGATTTTAAAGTGCTTGTTTTATGCTTGCTTGCCTCATGTGCTTGCATAAAACAAGCATTTTAAAATCCTGCAGGGCTGCCACTTCAAAATTTGAGAAAAATAAAATATGTGACCAGAAATCTTAATTAGATACTGTTAAGTTATTTGTATACTGTACCATGTAATTCAATTTATTTCTTATTTATATAGAATAAAATAACTATGCCAGTGAATCATCAACTTCTGTTATAAATACATATCGATCTTAACTCGGTCATTCACTGGCGTGGTGGCCGCCCTAAATGACGTATGATTTTATAAAATAAATTTATAATTTTGTTATAAATAAAATACTTACAAATTTTTAATAATTCATATTTATTTTTATTCATCTCCTGTACGTAAAAATATGTTTTCATAAGCTGCTCTCAAAAATTGTTAAAATAAAGTTAGTAGAACCAACTTTGCTCACTTCCACTGGTCGCTCACATCTTTCTAAAAAATTAACATTTCTAAAAAAAGCAATGCTTCAATTGATTCTTCTATCTACTTTAATAATCACCTCTTATCGTTTTTTCAACATAAATTGAATGGAAAGAAAAAAACGCATTAAAACACGTTGTGAGTATATCATGTTTTGGTGACACAAAATTTGCTTATTAAAATCCGATCCTCAAAAGTCAAATGGTCTCCTTATAAATATTTATAAGAATCACAAAGACATTTTACTTCCAAGTTATTCTGTTATTAAGTAGTGAAAAAATTAATTTTCCCAATAACAGTTATCACCTATTGTAAATCTAATTTAATTTACGCACAGGTATACACACACAAATGCGTCCTTCTGTTCGTGTTTCGGCACCAGTTCAACTCTGCTCGCGACCGATGCACTATAAATAAAAAAATGACTCATTCTTCAGTATTCAAAATTATGCGTTAATTGAAATTATATTATTATGTTGTAGTTATTAAGCAAGTTTTTTATTGTAAGAATATATTCAAATATATTTGAAGTGTTATAAAAATCCGTTGTCCTATAGTACATTTCGACACGGGTGGGGAAGTCGATTATTTAGGTGGTGTGACTTTTTCGAACTCGCTTCGCTCGTGCAAAAAGTCACACCAGCTAAATAATCGACTTACGCACTAGTTTCGAACGGTATTTTATACCACGAGCGCCGAAAAATCATATCAAAGTTGTGATTTTGAGGTTAGAGTGGTATAAAATTATTTAATTAGCGTCCTATAAAACTGTACAGTTTTCAGTAAGTACATTAAATTTAATGTAATTCTTGACAGTGTATAGTTTCTACAGTTTGAACTTACAATAATGAGATTATTATGTAAAATTTTAACAGGTTCTTTGTAGTTGTATGTATGCAAAGAGATTGTACTATTTGGATAGTAGGTGCGATTTAGAGTAAAAAAATGGTGAGTACAACATTTTAAAATATCTTAGCGACTTCAATTTTTATTATATACTTCATATTAAATATAGCTGCAACAGCTTACAACTAATTACAATATCTCCACGTTTACATTTTACTTAAATTAGTTTATTTTTCTGTCCAAAGTATGTGAAAGGCAGTACTATACGCAGTGTGATTTCTTAATTTACGTATTTACGTGTTTTGCATCAAAATAAAATATTGTTCTAATTCATTATAATGTATTTTTTATAATATTAATTTATACATGTACGATACTACTTTCATAAATAAAAATAAAAAATGTATAAACTTCATTTTCTATTTAATCTGTTTTCTTAGTACAATAAAAAATTCACACAGACCATTTTTAAATAAAAGTTTCATAATGGGAACATCTGAAGTTACGCACGTGAATATCATATCTCCTAGAGTGCGCATGCAAGATATGCTTTTTAATCGTTCGCATATTTCCTATAGTTATAGGTACAGCAAGTATTAAGCATTTCTGTATTTCAAACCTATTTTTTTTTATTTTCATAGAGAAATAATCTTACTTCGTATTATTATATAGTGATTTTATGTATTATTATAAAAATAAAATAAAACAGCTCTATATTGTTGAACAATAATAAATCTCATCCTCACTATTTCTTTCAAGATTTTTTTTTCAACTCTTTTGCTTCCATGAAGAGAAGGCTTATTTTGTTAGCTCTCTTTAAAATTACAGGTTTGTGCTATGTAAATGCAATCTTACTCTTTGTCTTTGTTATTTTCTGTAAAGTAGAAATAATATTAATTTCAATCTTTCTATTTTTTTATATCACCGATAGTTGAAATATAATTTTTGTTTATACTCTTATTGATTCACATTTTGCACACTCGACTTAGTCAAAATCAAATATCAACGTCGCCGTATTTTTGCGAATTCTGACTCAGGTGTATAAAATAATGACATAGGCTGATTTGTGCACGTGAGAATTGTGTACCGACTTATTGTGCACAGAGAAAAGAAAAGAAAATTTTGTTCACAAAACGTTTTTACTTTTGCACAAAAAATTGTACACTTTACGGAAAAAGATGAAATTCAGTAATGTCCACAAGATTGTTGTGCACAATAACATAAAATAATATTTCAACCAAAAAAAGTCTTGCACACTGTGCTTATTTATCGTGCACGTAATATAGAGCTGGGCGATTGTGCACAAATAAATTCATTAAAAATATATCTAACCGATTGTGCACAAAGTCTAGTTCATACGAAGTCTTATAGCAGTGTTGCCAGATTGGGCAATACGTAGCGAATTGGGATAGTTTAAAAGATGAGCTCGCGGGAAAAAAATCGAGATGGCTATTTATAGCGAATTGGGCTTATACAAGACAGTAATGTTAATAGCCGATATGGCTATTGTCTAGCAAACAACATTAAATTTTAAATCAAATAAAAATTCCAAAACTCAAGTAGCCGGGAGACGCGGGTTCTACGCGTATACGGGAGCGCGTCAGACGTTTATACATGGCAAAATAATTATTTAAATCATTTATAACCCCAAGCAGGCGGGGGATGCGAGTTCTACGTGTATACGGAAGCGCGTCATACGTTTATACATGGCAAAATAATTATGTAAATAATTCTTAACCCCAAGTAGGCGAGAGGTGCGAGTTCCACAAATATACGGAAGCGCGTCAGACGTGCATACAAGGCCAAATAAATATGTAAATAATTTTTAACCCGAAGGGCATGGTGTGGTTTGTGCACATAAGAATTATGCACATATTTATTGTGCACACTTTAGCATTGGTGTATATCTATATCTATGTGTATACTCCAATGCTAAAGTGTGCACAATAAATATGTGCATAATTCTTATGTGCACAAACCACACCATGCCACCCGAAGTAGGCGGGGGATACGAGTTCCACGGACATACGAGAGCGCGTCAGACGTACAATCAAGGCAAAATAAATATATAAATAATTCTTAACCCCAAGTAGGCGGGGGATGCGGGTTCCACGCGTATACTAGAATAAGGCAGACGTGTATACATGGCAAAATAATTATTTAAATAATTCTTAACCCCAAGTAGGCGGGAGATGCAAATTCGACGCGTATACGGGAGCGCGTCAGACGTGCATACAAGGCCAAAAAATTATTTAAATAATTCTCAACCCAAATTAGGCGGGGGGTGCGAGTTCTACGAATATACGGAACCTCGTCAGACGTGCATACAAGGCCAACTAATTATGTAAATAATTATGACCCTAAGTATGCGGGGCATGAGAGTTCCACGCGTATACTGAAATAAGGCAAACGTGTATACATGGCAAAATAATTATTTAAATAATTGTTAATCCCAAGTAAGTGGGATATGCGAGTTCGACGCGTATACGGGAGCGCGTCAGATGTACATAAGAGGCAAAATAATTATGTAAATAATTCTTAACCCCTAGTAGGCGGGGGTTGCGAGTTCTACGCATATACGGAAGCGCGTCAGACGTCCATACAAGGCAAAATAATTATGTAAATAATTCTTAACCCCAAATAGGCGGGGGTTGCGAGTTCTACGCATATACGGAAGCGTGTCAGACGTGCATACAAGTCAAAATAATTATGTAAATAATTCTTAACTCCACGTAGGCGGGGGATGCGAGTTCCACGCGTATACTGGAATACAGTAGACGTGTATACATGGCAAAATAATTATTTAAATAATTGTTAACCCTAAGTAGGCTGGAGATGCGAGTTCCACGCGTATACGGGAGCACGTCAGACGTGCATATAAGGCAAAATAATTATTTAAATAATCTTCAACTCCTAGTAGGTATACGCATGGAACTCGCATCCCCCGCCTACTTGGGGTTAAAAATTATTTACATATTTATTTGGCCTTGTATAAACGTATGCCGCGCTTCCGTATACACGTGGAACTCGCATCCCCCGCCTGCTTGGGGTTATAAATGATTTAAATAATTATTTTGCCATGTATAAACGTCTGACGCGCTCCCGTATACGCGTAGAACCCGCGTCTCCCGGCTACTTGAGTTTTGGAATTTTTATTTGATTTAAAATTTAATGTTGTTTGCTAGACAATAGCCATATCGGCTATTAACATTACTGTCTTGTATAAGCCCAATTCGCTATAAATAGCCATCTCGATTTTTTCCCGCGAGCTCATCTTTTAAACTATCCCAATTCGCTACGTATTGCCCAATCTGGCAACACTGCTATAAGACTTCGTATGAACTAGACTTTGTGCACAATCGGTTAGATATATTTTTAATGAATTTATTTGTGCACAATCGCCCAGCTCTATATTACGTGAACGATAAATAAGCACAGTGTGCAAGACTTTTTTTGGTTGAAATATTATTTTATGTTATTGTGCACAACAATCTTGTGCACATTACTGAATTTCATCTTTTTCCGTAAAGTGTACAATTTTTTGTGCAAAAGTAAAAACGTTTTGTGAACAAAATTTTCTTTTCTTTTCTCTGTGCACAATAAATCGGTGCACAATTCTCACGTGCAAAAATCAGCCTATGTCAAAATAATAAATGTTTAATTAAACCTTTTTCAGGGCAATTATAAGTTACAATCTAGTGTTTAGTATTAATCCTTAGATTTTAGGACAATAATGAAAATTTTTCATCCAATACTTTTTGTTTTACATCTAATTAAGCTATATCACCAATTAGTACGGCATAATGAAAATCAATCTAATATTACAAAAAAAATAAAATTGTATACATTTTATGTGATGAATATAATTAAATGTAAATTCAATCATTAAATTACAAAATGACAATTTATTATTAAATTCTTATGTACGTATAGATTATATCCTAAGCGATGGAATATGATTTAACAATGACTAAAATTCAAGTGTCATGAAAAATATAGTTTACGAAAGAAATATAATTAATTGAAAAAATATCTTTGAAATACTGTGATTCTTATTAACGCGACTCAATAAAAAAATATACATTATATAATCTCATTTTTCTTAATCTATTTATCTAAATATTTTCTACGTAGTTCTCTTTCGCCAACGCTGCAAAATGACTAGAATAACCATCTGAAATTCATGTTTGCTTTATGTTACCAAGTATATATTATATATATTTTTTCTTAAAACTTGATCGCAATTGATGCCCTGAAAACCCTGACTCGTAGTTACTAGGCATAATAATTCATCTGTAAGATCTCCGAAAATCTTGAAACTAAAAGTTCTGCTTTGAAAATTAAATAAAAATACTTGAGCAATTCGCTATGTTCGCGTGGACAGTTATAAACAACGTCGAGACCTACGATAATACGTCTTATTCCGAATGCATTGTACTTGTCATTGTCATCAGTAACACAGACATTATAGTATTATCATCTATATGAGTAAATATTTACACGT
The DNA here is from genome assembly GCA_036365515.1 of Torymus aiolomorphi. NCBI lineage: Eukaryota > Metazoa > Arthropoda > Insecta > Hymenoptera > Torymidae > Torymus > Torymus aiolomorphi. The sequence goes on from CM070873.1 coordinate 260,719,259, forward strand.
ACACAATACAGCTGCTTCAAACTAACGAAAAGCCAAGTTTACTCTCCACAATATCATTTCGGATCCGCGCGGCACTTATACCCTAAAACACATTACAAACCTCCTTTCGTAAGTGTACACACACACACACACACACGCACGCACGCACACACACACACACACACACACATACATGTACGCACGCACACACACACACACGTACCTATTCGAAATCCCCTGCGCGACGAAGGCAAGCGGGGTCGAGACACCATCATCACACGCAGCACTTTTCCTGTCGCGAGAAAAAAAAAATAAAAAACGTATACGCGAGGCAAAATTGGGTGGAGAGGCAGCGCGAAAAGGAAAAGGAACCAATAAACGACGAGAAATTACGAGTTCAATTCCTTTTTGGACGTGCGATGGTGCCTCTGCAGGCCCTTCTGCCACTGCATGTTGTGCTTGAGGCGCATATGTCGCCTGAGATCGGTGCGCCGTGACAGCGTGGTATTGCAGAGTACGCAGGTCGTCTGGTTGCGGTGCACCTCGAGGTGCTGCGTCAGGGAGGCGAGGTGCCTGTACACGCTGCCGCAGAGGCTGCAGGAGAAGCGGCCCGGGCCCTGCATCACCACCTGGCCCACGGCGGCAGCGGCGGCAAGTCCGTCGCCACCCGTGGTGTGCTTCCGCTTTCGGCCCACCACCACCACCCCCCCTGCAACACAACATGGAACACCGTTTCGTAACAGCCCGTCTCTCTCTCTCTCTTTCTCTCTTTTTGTGCTTTTCCGAATTTCACGTGGATTCGTCCATTTATGATTCTCTTATGTTTTTGAATTATGAGGGTGTTTTTTTTTTATTTTGCTTGTGCACCTTGGTTAGAGGTAATATGAACACTTGTGTGTGATTGCACACGCATTATCATACCGCTATACAACATGGGTTGGTTCCGTGAGTCCTTAGCCAATGATTGCGCGCATATTACCGTGTCTATATGCTACTGGCAATGAATATTAAGTATGTTTTCTTTCCATTTTCAGTGATTTCTGCGAGTGCATCTTTGAATGAGCAATGTGCGCGCAATAATTGTGATCCCAACGCACGCACTAAACACGTTTGACGATAATAGACTTTTAATTGTCGAGCCAGCCACCAGTAAACCAATGATTATTTGCCATGCAATTGGTTACAACTATTTTAGTAGATTACTTAAAAACAATTTATAATATATGGTACCTTGTAGAGTGAACTTAATGTTTATTCCTTGAAAATGTTCTGAATCAGTGAAATTCCTTGGAATAAGGAAAATTTACAAGAGGAAAATCTAACATCTCAAGCTGGAGGACAATCTTTTTTTCCTCGTTCATTAATCTGCAGCTGCAATTTTCAGTTATCTATTTTCGTCAACACAAGATAAATAATGCTTTACCAAGAAAATTTTCATTAATAAATTGTTTCATATTAACTGCTTATTGCGATTTTTATAGGCATTGGGGGCTCCAGAAACAAATTTTTCTTAATTTTTAGATTAATTTGGTTTATTAATATGTCAAAAATTACAATTGACAAAATTTGATTCGGGGCGCCCACCTGTACCATATTTATCCCTGGCAGCTGCTAAATCTGAGCTGCTAACTTCAATGTCGTGTGTATTACTGAAATGATGTCACAAATCCATCTTTTTTTAAAAAAAAAAAAGAGGGTAACAAACTATTCTGAAATTTCGTTATACCTATATTCATTAAAAAAGTAAAAATATTTCTTAATTTGATAGCTGGCAATGTAGGTTCATATGTATATATGTTGGTATGATATAAGGATGATTGTTTATTCATTTATTTGTATAAAAAAGTATTAATGCAGAGGGAAAAAATTTATTTTACTATCAACTGACATTTTAAAACTTTATTCACACATATTTTTTACTTACATGGTTTAGTAAGCCAAACATAAATTTACTTAATTCATAAGTAAAGTGTTTATTGACGATCAATTACACATACACACATTCGCTCGCTTATGGGTGCGTGTATGTTTAATTAGAAATATATTCATTTCTCTGTTTACTTAGCAAAATAATAATTGGCAATCTTGTACTTAATGTTATTGTAATTTACGAGGAATGTGCATATTCATTTTTTATTGCAGATAACAAAAATAATGTACTTTACTCTTTCATTAGAATTCTATATGCGGTTAGCTACAAATCATGAACAGCATGAAAAATTATTCTAATTAAATGATTCTTTTTAAATAATTATTGTTACTGCGTAAGCTTTTTAAATATTCTTAATCTATTATACAAAATTATACTTTTTTTAAAGTATGATTTTCAATTAAAATTACTTGCATCTTTTTAAATTACCTACATACCTATAATCATCATTAAATAAGAAAATGGCTGTATATCGAACACTGACTTCATTTATATTCTAGTATAGTACATAACAAAATGTAAATAAAATTACATTCTAAGCAATGGCTTCAATTGCACTTGTTTTTTCTCACACTGAACTTAGAACTTCAAATATTGCAAGAAAATTTGAAGAGATAAGTTACTACCTTCTTAATTATTTGGCAAAAAAAAATTTCAATTATAATAAATTTTTGGATTTCATTGGTATCATTATACTAATTTCGAAATAAGTAGTAACATATTCTTCCTTAAATCTTATTTCATTTATCTATAAGTGTGCGTGTGCAGCTAATATATTTTTCAATTAAAAAAAAAAAAAAAAAAAAAAAAAAAAAAAAAAAAAAAAAAAAAAAAAAAAAACATAAAGAAAACAAACTTGAACATATATGAATAATATACATTTAATTTACACTACCCTATTTTGAAATTCGAGTCTTCAAATGTAATTTCTCATTGCCTCTTTTCTCTATCCTTACATTTTCTCTTGTCAGCTTTCAATCACACTTAAACTAGAGATCATTCGAAAATATTTGGTGCACATGATACTCTTGCAAGACTAGTATGCCATTCTATCGATCATTCAGCTTGAATAGCTTATTCTCATTGCTTACGCGAATTTTGAATTACTACCCCGTATCTTTGGATTTCGCATTGCTTATAGCACATATACTGCGATAAGTAATGAGAATAAACTCTTACCTTAACTTCTTGACTGAAAATGATACAAATTTCAAATTCAAAGCGATATATCTCTATTGCAAATAAAGGATTACAGTTACACATTGTATTCAAAGCTTCTAAATTCAAAATCGCAATATTCATGGAATATTGCGAGGAAAAAGCCGTGTGTGTTGGAACGAGACAGTCAAGGAGTCAACGAAAAAAAAAATGTAGTGACTACTAATTAAACAAAAATAATAATAATAATAACAATAATAATAATAATAAGGTTCAAAGCAGCGTGTAGTTGCTAATTAACAGAATTCGTAAACTGATGCATACACGGCCACTAGAAAAATGCACATTCCTCCCTAAAACGTATCCCTATTTAAGTACGAAAAAAAATCAACGGTCTGACTAGATAAAATAATTTGTTATTCGTCATTCTCTTTGCTTATTTAAATCTTTGGTTATAAAATAGATTTACGGCGCACTTAAAACGTAGTTCGCTTCCACTTTATCATCTTTTTTTATTTTATTTTTATTTTTAGTACACTCTGTGGACAATTGGTACAAATCGGCGGATCGTCAAATTGTAACTAAAGGAGCATAGGCATCAAAGGTTGGGACGTGAAAGAAAAGGATAAAAAAAGGGACGGGAAAACGGAGACATCGTCGCGAACTTAGGCGAGTTCAACGTATGTATGTAATATATATATAAAAAAAAACGCAAAATTCGACAGGAGCGTAAAAGAGTGTATAATGGAGAACCCGGTGTACTCACGTATTACATAGACATATGTTTCGCAGAGAATAAAAGTGTAGAACTCTCGATTAATATATATGTACACGCGCATACACACACACACACACACACACACACACACACACACACACACACACACACACACACACACACACGGAACACAGCACGCACGCACGTACGCACACAGCCACGCGAAAATAAATATATATCTTTTTATATATATATATATATATATATATATATATATATATATAAATAAATGACTAGTTCGCGAATCTAAAGACAGGCGTTGTTTCTCTCGCTGCTGTGTGCCCGTGTCGTCGTAACCGCGTCGATAGACCTCCTCTTCCTCTTTCTTCGCCTCTTAATCGTCGTGGTCGTCGTCACTTTCCGATAAACGACTTTGGCGATGCCGCTACACTAAGGAATTGGACTGGAGGTGATTCGCTCGACGCTGCTCTCCCGGATGCGTATGGTCGTGAAGGTCGGCCCACCGCCGCCACCCGTTTCACCGCCACCCCCGTCGCCGTCGTCGTTGTTAGCCTCCGCCCTGGATCTATTAGCGGGTCTCCTGCCACCGCTGCTGCTGCTGCTCTGCGTGGTCGTGGTGGTGGTCGTCGAGGACGACGGCGAGGTGGTGGTCGAGGAGGACGAGTTGGCGGCGTTGGCTGTTATGGACGAGACGGCGTCGGCCGTGGAGCCGATGCCATGCCAGCCGTGGCGATTCTTCAGGTGGCGCTTCATGTGTGTCGTGCGGCTGAGGACTTTGTGGCAGACCGGACACTGCGTCGTGCCCTTGTGTATGTTCATGTGCTTGTACATGGAATCGCGGTTCCAGAACGATTTACCGCAGAGTTTGCACGCGTGCGACGGGTGCTCGATGACCACCGTACGAGAATCTAAATCAAATACAAATTGGTTTTGGTTTATGTTACACTATTTTTTGGCATCATGGTCTGCCTTTGGCTAGCAATACATAACATTCCAGCCTGCCTGCCTGTCTGTTTTCTTTCTGTTTATTCTTTTGTTGCTGGGGTCGCCACTTTCTTTTTATTCATTTTTTTTGTGGCTTATAAGAAAAAGAGTTTAAAGTGACAAGGTAGAAGGGATTATAACTCTCACTCGACTCATCTCTGTTTTTTATCTCTTTATTTTTTTTTCTTTCTTTGTTTTGGAAATCTGTACAAAGCACTCACTCTCACGGCTTCTTTCTCTCCCTGGCTATTACTCTCACTTTTTTCTATGCCCTGGCTTTTTCACAAACACTTACGACAATGCTTCATGAGAGCAAGAGAGATAATATATATAACATATGCACAAGAAACAAATGGAATTCAGTTTGACACTCATACGATCAAATGAAAAATCGTCATGCTACACTGTGACTTCTAGCTATAATAAAATAAAAAAAAAAGAAGGAAAAATTGCATGTGCAAGTACCAGTAGCAGAGTACAAGGAATCGATTGAAAGATTATCGTTGTGAATTATTCTTATACACAAGTTGAATATAAAAGCGTTTTCTTACGATATAATAAAAAGTACGATAAAAGGCATGCTTTCATTAGATGAAAAATTTAATTTGTTAGTATTTCATGAATTTCTCAATTCGCGTGCAATTGTGGGCATGTTCTTGTTTGTGCACATAAGGATTGTGCACATATTTATTGTGCACAGATAGCATTGGTAGAGATCTATATATATAGATATATACCAATGTTAAAGTGTGCACAATTAATATGTGCACAATCAGTATGTGCATAAACAAGAACACGTCCAATTGTGTTACGCAGCGTAATTTAAATTACAATTTATTGACTATTAGGTGTCTCGTCAATAAATTATTATCGTAAAAATGCAGTTTAATAGATTCTTAGTAATTTAATTCTCTTTCACTTGCCTGATGCTGGTACTTTTAGTTAAAATGCAAACGAGGTGTAACGTTAACATGAAAGACATTTAAAATTCAATAACATGCATATAAAAAATATTTGTTTAATAGCTGATTTTAATTAAGTAATAAAAACGCATTACAAAACAAGCGAGACTTAATACAAATTATCAATAAATATAGTGAAGAACATTAATCCTTTGTACGTATATCAAAATAGATATTATGTTATCCTTTATGGTTCGACAATCATGTTCCTTCCATTCTCCTCATTATTATTTACTATAAACATTAGAATTGGATGAATATCAATATAATTCAATTATAATGAACAAAGGCTGACCACTTAAGAATTAAAGGTAATTTAATAATTAATAAGGAAAATAAAATAGACGTCGATTGCCTTTGATAAGTTTGTTACTTTAACCCAGAAGCTATTTTGTATACTTCTATTCACGAATATATTCTCTTTCTAAAGCTGCAGCACTTGTATATTTTTATATCTAATACTATTCTTATTTATATTTAATAATCATTATACTCATAATTATTTTTACTGTAACTTTCTCATTTGTGACTACTGATTACTACTTCTACTGCTACGCAAAAAACTGATTTAAGAAAAAACAGACTTTGCTTTTTTAACAAGTACGCATTTATGCCACTACGTATACGTAGAAGTTAAAATATAACTACTTTACAAGTATCAGTCGCAATGGATCAAAACGTATAAATCATCATCGAAATAACTTATAGATATAATTATCACATTATTCTCACTTTTTGTGTTGTTTTAAGAATGTACCATTTATTTAATTATTTTTCATAATTTTGTAATTTATCATATAAACAGCGTATATCTGCATTATATAATATTTTGAATTTATCTTAACATTTATATACGGATAGAAATAATATATTAATTTTTGCCGGAAATAAAATCGACAGAAATTAATATAATTTATTCACCGTTAAGACCGAAAAAATCTCGTATTTTATGTATCATACAAATCTTACACGTATTATTTGTTTATATTTAAAAAAAGTCTTTTAATAAAAAGTATAGGCATGATTTAAGAAATGTATCGAAATAAATATTTAAATGATATGATGATCGGCTTAAGATGAATATGACATCAGGGAAACCGAGCCTAGCTTTCAAATTCAAATTAGATTAATAAAGAAAAGAGAACAGCCGTCCAACAAAAATAAATACTGCTAATATATCCCAGAAGAATGCAAAGCGAGCCGTCCAGGCGACGCTAACGTACATCCTATGTACACCGTGATATTCAATTTTCTTTTCTATTTCTTGGCGAAGTCCTGACTCTTCAATATAGTCACTTCGCGCATCCCACCCAACCATACACGACTATTCCGACACTAAAAAAAAAAAAAAAAAAAAAAAAAACCTGACGACAAAAGAACGGCGAAATGAAAAGAGGAACCAAGTTTATCACGGCCACGTAAAAAAGAAAAACAAAAGAAGGAAAGGCCAGGGTTCCGGGGTTGTGTGGCAGATTACGAGGACACCGCCTTGACCTTGACCCCGTGGACGTTGACGAGGTGGCATCGCATCGTGTACTTGCGGGTGAAGACGGCCTGGCAGATGGGACAGACGGTGTCGCCCCGATGTATGCTGCGGTGGTGGGCGAGGCTGTCGCCGCGGTTGTAGATTTTACCGCAGACGTCACACACCCAGCGGCCGCTCTCGTCGTGCAGCGGCCGCGAGCGCCGCCTCACCCCCACCTCCACCTGCTGCTGTTGCTGAAACTGCTGCTGCTGCTGCGGTTGTTGAAGCTGGAGATTCTGGCCAGGACTTTCGCGCCTCGGTTCTGCGCACACAATCCAAAGTGTTTCCCATTCACACACAATTGCTTCATTTGAACGGGAGGGTTGGTAAAATGTGAGGGTCGTTTTTTTTTGGTGTGTTTTCGAGAGACAACAGCGACCCTTTTTCCTGGACGCGGGGTAGTAGCTAGGCAAGTTGAATTTGAATCGCGTGCGCGTTGATTAAAGACGAATCGGTGACCGTGGTATTATTGGAGGTTATTTAACACGGTTCGCGGGGGTTATGATAATGATGATATATGTATAAATATGGGTGTCGCACAGCTGATGGATGTTGGTGGTGGTGGTGTCGACGGTATAAGCGGTAGAATTTGTGAGCGTGCATGTGGCATATACGTATTTTTACTATAGGTTGTATACTTTGTTATTACCCATAACTAAGCTTCTGATGTAACTTTGTCAGTATTATTATATACCCACAAGCATATTTTTTCTTTTTTTTTTTTTTTTATTTTAATGGGTTTAGACCTTTCACCACGTTAGAAGGTTACTTAGATAATGTATAACCGTTAGGTCAAAAAGCTTGTTAAATTTTTATGTACAACTGGTACAGACGATCCTTTATTAGGATGTACTGTGCAGAAAAAGAAAAGGTTTGATGATTCTTACGAGAATTTAATCTGTATTTGCAGGATTGTTAATCATAGTGCGAAATGTTATTGGTACATCTGAACTAATCCATGACGGTTAATAGTGAAAATCGAGTCGAGTTAGTAAAAAAAAACTTCTAGGAGTGACAAGTTTTGGTAAATCAAGTAATCTACAATGTTGTTTGAGTTTATATAAATATGTTTTTATTACAAAAAAATTCGTTTGCTATTATGTTTTGTCAATGTCGGCATTGCAACATATATATGGAAATCATCGTGGTATTTAAAGTAAAAATATAAATTTTTTCAATCTCAGTAAAATTTATACTCGCCGTGCTTGTGAATTTTCAGCGCACGCACACGCAAACAGACGTCTTTATCACAATAATCGTGTATACCTACCACGGCGATTTACTTATCGGAAAACAAAATAAACAATTGGAAGGCAAAAAAATTTTGTTTAAAGCATCGCATCGGATTTTTTGTTTAAGTACTAATAACACTAAATGTAAATTTTCATTATCATCAAAAGTAAAGCAAAAGATTAAATTAATCTTAATTTCAACATAGCATTATTGTGCTTCAACAACTTTCCTTTTATTTATTACAAAAAATAAATTTTCTCATAATTTTTTTTACAAAAAATCAATTTTTACATGCACTTGAATATTTTCTATTCAACTTTACTGTCATATCTTCCAGTAATTTCGCAATTTACCTTAAACTCTCGAATCGGTATAACTCATTGAGTCGACTTATAGTTATAAAAAAATACACAGGTATGTACAGTTTTTGTTTGTTTTTTTCGATACACTATATAACTGCACTTCGATACGCGATCTGCATTCAGCTACATACCTCGCATAAGAAAGTAAATACCGCATTGTTGTAAAGGTAAACTTAACGTATTATACAGTACTCTATGTTGTCCTTAACACCTAGGAACTGTTTATGCTGGAGATTAAATAATGAAAAAGAAAAAAGAAAAAAATATCCGGAACGTATACCAATAAATTCGACATATCGCAATAACACTGGAAAATTAAAAAAAAAAAAAATAATAATCGCAATAACAGAATTTTGTCATACATATGTAATGGGACACCCTGCAGAGCTTTAATTACACCCACAGACTATCGGCAATTTTGTCAGCGGTAAAAATCATCATTGCTTTTAAACATCTCTCTATATATGGCACAAGTTGTCTCTCTATCTCGCAGTACTTAATTATTTACAACACAGAGCGTATTATTTTTTGTTTTACTTCGTTGGTGCGAGCGCGCGGACAAACCCGTCTTCACAAAGGAAAAAAAAAAAGAACCACAATATCGCGTGAGTCTATCATATACATATAGTCCTGCCGCGCCTGTCTCCTACAATTAGATTGCCCCCCCCCCCCCCTCTCTCTCTCTCTCTCTCTCTCTCTCTCTCTCTCTCTCTCTCTCTCTCGCTCGTGCTCCAGGCTTCTATTTATTTTTACTGCTCGGCAAGTTGAGCTTCGCATCGACATTCCACAACGAGCGCTTGTGTATTCGCAACAGGTGCACCCGCATGTCGTAACTGCGGCTAAAGATGCGCTGGCATATGGGGCACCTCGTCTGACCCGTGTGCAAATCCTTGTGGAGCGTCAAGGATATCGGGTGCTTGAAACCCTTCCAACATATTCTACAGCGAAACAACAATTCGGAATCCGAGCTCGGTTCGTTATCATCGTCATCGACATAAACGCCGCCCAAATCGGGATTTCGGCCCGAACTACCGCCTGTGTCTCCTGGCCGTTCTATAAATAAACACATCAATACACATCACCTATATGGATATCATTTTTTTTTTTTTTTTTTTTTTTGTTTCTGTTCTGTTGTGAACGCGAATATATATATATATATTTTCTTATGCGTAATTGTTTGTTTTGCTGTTTTCTCAAGTTTATTTTATTTTTGTTTGTATACACGTACATTTATATAATGGGAATCATCTCTCGTTTATATAGACGTACGCATATAGATGTATATAAGATCAGTGGCGTGTGTGAAAGCAGAAGCTAGGATAAAAGCCTGATTAGACGATAGAACACATTCAAAAGGCTTAACAAGCGTCAACCCCAAATTCCCAACAAAATGGATGCAACTCTTGCTTCTAATTTTCTTTGTTGTAACAACAAACACATTTGTATATTTCATATACATATATAAAAAGTTATAGAGTATTATTTCAACGCATTCTTGCACAACCCGTTTTTTAGACTTAACAATGCTTTACAACGTGTGACGAATCGTCTTATAAATTATATTGTCATCACCGAGTTTGTTTCAATTAATTTTTACATTAAATAATAATATAAAAATTAATTAACCTAGTTATAGCTAATTCTTATATGGATACAGAATTGAGTATAAAAATATCAAACTAAAAATCTCGTTTTTCCACTTAAAGCGAGCGAATTTAATCGATGTCAGTCTACTTTTGCGTGCACCTCAAAATAACGATACATTATATGTATTTTGCTATTGATGCAGTAATTGACCCGTGTCACATAAGCTCGGTTAATTTCATAATTGGATACAGAAAAGTTTAATAATATAGCGAAAATACCATAATGGCGAGGTGTAACAGCATTTTCACTATCCCGTAAGGTTTTTATGTATTGAATGAGCTTTAGAATTTGTACTTGTATTGTTTAACTGTTTATCGTAGATCTTATTACTATAAAATGTTTAAGTATATTATTTTTCTAATTTCACTCAAGTATTGATAAGAATACTGGAAGTGCTTCAAACTTGAAAACCAAAATTGGTTAGCATAGCATCACTGTTTTTTTTTTGTTTTTTTTTATTACTCGTAATTTATAAAATTATCAATCATCGAAGTTGCTTTAAGATTTGAAAAAGTATATACACATACCGCAATGGTAAAAATTTAATGCACATAGATGAGTCTATATTACATATTTTGGTGTAGTTCGCAAATTATTATCATATATAATGAAAATATTTACAATACAGCTAACGAATTTCATAGTGGTCTGAGATAGAGCAAATGCACAAAATTTTTGTTTACACTTTTAATAAATTAAAATATAAGCTCGTCTAAATACTTGATAGTTACATTTAAAAATCTAAAGTGTAATAATAAAAACGTAGTGTAACATAAAAAAAGTAAAAATAGTTATCTTTTAAAATCTAAATAATATCTTACAATAAATAAATTTATTATGGTTAATAATAGAAAAAAAATCAAGTAGGAAAAGAGTACATAGATTTTAAACTATAAACGTACTGTTCATATAAACACGAATTATAATTGCTAGTCTAAATTTAAAAAATAATAAAGTACAGATAATTATTCTGTTAAACATGAGTATTTTCATAGATGCGTATAAGCAATAACGCAAATAAATATAATTTTTGGGTACACTGAACATTGGACAATAAAAATTTTTCATCAAAATTAGAGATTAATTTAAAAAAAAGTTAAAATACTTTTAACACATCAACATTTATCAATAAGATTAATTAGAACATTTTTACTTTGAAAGTAACGTACGTATAAAATAATAATCCAATAAAAAATTTTCTTTACAACACCGTATTTCGTTCTGCGAAAAAAAAACCCTCCTTACAACAGCACCTTTCTTTATCACGTTTCGAGAACAAGTGGAATGTGAAAAGCATGCACCTTGTTTGAACGAAGGCAGAAATTAATGATAATGGAATGATTAACACAATCACATGCCGTTTTTTAGACAATTTCAACCATCAATAATGTGTATGTGCATTTACTCTATCCTCCTATCCAGAATCCTAAATCTCTCTCTCTCTCTCTCTCTCTCTCTCTCTCTCTCTCTCTCTCTCTCTCTCTCTCTCTTTCTCTAACTACGTTTTTATCAACTAAAATATCAATACGGTCGCGGAATGTACAAATATAATTCTCTAAATGAACAACAGATATTGGTCTAGTGAACGGTTCCCACGACTATTCTATACGTAATATAATAATACATCGCGCGAACCGTTCACTGTCACATTCTCGTACAGGTCGTGTCTACATTGTGGGTATTTGCCGAATCGGACGATTCAAAGTACATAAGAAAAAAAGGTATTGGACAACTATACACAATGATAATAGTAATAATAATAATAATAATAATAATTAAGCTCGAAGAGAGATGTCTGTCTCTCTCATTGGCAGCGGCGCCGGTAGCGCGGCCGTCGACGCGACGGCGCGGCTGCCGCCGCCGTTACCACCGCCGCTGTGGAAGCTGCAGCAGCGGCGGCGGTAACGACAGCAGCAGCGGCGGCAGGTTGGTGCTATGGAGGCGTTATGTGGGGTATCTTGCGCGTAACGTGGTAATCGGCAAAGCACGGCCAGCGGCACAGGCAGGCGTTGCACGCCCAGCACTTGAAGCGCGTCTGCTTGAGCTTGCCGCGCGACGTGAGCACGCCGTTGCGCTTGCAGTTAATGCACACCTTGCCGTGGCCGTTGGCCTTGCTCAGGCTGTGCGGCTGACCGGACACGTACATTACTCCTCCTGGAGATGGAAATTCATCACATGACACAACAGTCCGTACGTGTGTGTGTTTGTGTGTGTGTGTGTGTGTGTTGTGTGTGTGTGTGTGTGTGTGTGTGTGTGTGTGTGTTTCTTTTTGTAAGTGTAGCTGGGTTATCCGTGTTCTTTTTTTTCGTTAGTCCATTTTTTATTTTGTGTTTTTTTTATAATGTGTAGGGGAGTTTTACGTGTGTGTGTGAAAGTATGTAGCGCGCGTGTGAGTGTACCATGCAGCTATCATTAGTAAACGCCCCTCATCACCTCAACCACCCAGCACCAACCAAGAGCCGTAGAGAAGCCAAGTTATATATTATTATGTATAGGAAGAATTACACAGATATTAGTCACCAATACCCACAATTTAGCATTGCCAGGTGCTAGCTCAATATGTGCTGCTTTCCTGTTTCGTTTTCATATACCTACTCGAGGACTTAGCGGCCCTCGGATCGTCCGGGCATTTGGAGCATGTTTTTTCAGCGGTTTTCCGTGAGTTGTAGATTATATAACGCGGAATCTCTTCACAGACTTGAATGAAATTTGGTAAACGAAGACTTTTATTACTGGCTTTTTTTTTATTTTTTTTTTTATAATCAGAAAATTTGCACCATCCCTTTCCCACGTAATGAAGGTTTAAATAAGTCACGGTACATGAAGGATTGTCGCATAACTACGGCGTCTACGCACAATGATAATCTTCTCATACACGAAATACATTAGAAAAATTTTACATGTGTTTATACAAAATATACTATAAAGGAGTAGACGTGTCGTACATTTCATTTTTATCTTGATCCAGATGGAAGATATTGGTTGTCTATTCACTTGTATAGATTGGACAGGCATAAAAATTGATTATATAACGTTCGAGGAATCTCAATTCAAAATATGTTAAATTTACGTTTCTATCTGGATCGTTACATCAAGATGCTTATCGACGTAGTTAGAGTTAATCCTAAAAGTGGAAGGTATGAATACAAAAGCAATACTATCCCGATAAAAAATTGTAGTATTATTGAAGGATTTTGGTTGTCCAAAGGCAGATATAACAAGTAGGTGGAATTTCAAATATTTTAAAAACACTTTTCGAATGGAATATTTTATGGGTCTGAAGTTCGCATCGTTGGAGTGCAACGAAATAATTTTTTACGATTGATTAAAGTTATTGAACAATAGAAATTTTATCGAAATTTTTGTTATAAAGTTATTTTATACTATAAAACCCTAAATCTACACGAAAAATTAATATTAACTAGTATAAACTTAAAGTAAAATGAATTATTTTTTATTTCGTTGCACTCCAACGTTGCAAACTTCAGACAGATAATATTTTTTTATAAATATTTTCAATTAATTTATAGTAGCTCTAGATATAACCGATGAGACGTTTTACAAAAAGTCTTTCTATTTTGATCCACAATGATTGCTTCTTGAAATTCGGAGTTCTGTAAAAACGCCATTATTTGAAGGGATGAAGTTTTATTATTAAATTAGTACTTCCAGGATTAGAATAAACTATATCAACAAGCATTCTTATTATTATTTTCTTTGGTTTTATAACAGTAAAATTTCAACAGTGATACAATTATTATCTCACAAGTTATATAACTGCTATAACTTTGATATTTATTTTTTATAAAAACTGAATATTATACGCTGATAAATAAAAGTTTATGAAATCTCCAAATAAAGACAAGCTTTTTGATACTCTTTATAAAAGCTTCAAAGTGTTTTCATGCTAAGTTGTTACTAAGTAAACATCGTACTTACCTACTTCATTTATAATGATTATTAACTTACTAGCAGGAAATAAGGATATAGAGAATTTCTAAAAACAAATTACCTAAAAAGTATACGCACGCATGCCACTCTCACCTCTACCACCACCAATACAGTTGTATGAAAAGTTGTTTTGAGTAAAGTATATATAAGTAAATGTGCCTACGACATAAGGCCACTGTATGTTGTGACAAGCAAGACTCTTTTATAAAAAATAATAAAAAAAATTAAAAAAAAAAAAAAAAAAAAAAAAAAAAAATACATCTATGTGCAACGACCTAGCATCTATTTCAATCTATTCCTATTTTCTTTTCTTTTCTTTTTTAATTATATTCAACTTTATAGATAATCAACATTTTTGGGAATTTATTTGGTGACAATTTAATAAACTTCTAGTTTTTATTTTTGTTTAAAATCTGCTCAGTAGGTATAATTAAACTTTTAACTAAGTTTGTACTAATTAATAACCACAAATTATAGGATTATTTTCTGTACAAATTTCTTGTTATCACCATCTATAGCGTTATTTATCAACCCAAGTGTAATCATAAGTAATGAAAAAGAAAGCTGCTGCAGTTGGTATTTTCAGTATGCAATAGAAGTCATACTAATTACTTTTAGCGAAAACTCAATTATTTTAGTATTACAATAATGCTTAGTAAACAGTGGTGGCCTCATTCAATAGTTATATAGAAGGAACATTAGTGATTGTCGGCACACATACAGCACTTGGCAATGCTTACTAAAAACTACAAATCAACCTACACCCGATTATCTTCACCACACAAGTTTTTTACATTCAAAAATCCATGCACTCCTTGCACACTATAAGAATTAATTCATTGAAAATCAACGGAAATAGAAGAGCTTGCAATAGACAAGTGTCACTTTTCTAATCGCCATACAGTTCACCACATATCTTTTGCATTTACCAAAATATTTTCAGAATTGTGAACCTGATTATAAAGAATTGTAATTGTAAAAACACAAGAAAGAAGCAGGCATAATGTTAACAATATTGCATTATTTATGAAACAGATAACTAACACAATTAATCACTTTTATAAATTTTTATGCTTAATAAAACATATGAATAAAAAAAATTAAAAATTTTTAAATAATTATTTTAAAAAACGTATTTGTCATGCATTTCAATGATTAAAAATTAAAATTATATAAAAATAGTAATCTGTGAGGTTATTAAATATGTAAGAATTACATGTATAAGATAATAGTAATTTTCACCATACCCTGGCCGTAAGTACCACTTTCGCTCCCGGCTCACAAACGCGAATGTGGTATTTTCGGCCCAGGTATGGTGAAAAATCGTATACGCGACACGGGGATAAAGAGGGCCTCCCTAGAGCACATATTTGCCACTCTTGCCTTTGGCTCGGGTGCCAATTTACGCGTACTCTGGAGTGGCCAACTCTTTACCTCCCTAGTTGCGTAATATACTATTTTGTATCTAGGGCGTAAAATGCAATTCTACGCCTCGAGTGTTACGCGATCATCACGAGGGCGGAAACCCTACGTCCGAGATACAAACAATATTTTTTTAATCATTTGTAGTTAAAAAAAAAAAATATTGATAGTTTATAAAATGTTTCATAAATGTGCATAACATGTATCAAAAAAAAAAATGAAATCAGGTCCACAAAATGTGGTAAATACGATAAATAAATTTTAGAGCCTATGAAAGATTTTGTGCATTTTTAAACAATAATAACCAAGCGAAAGTCAATTTTTATTATTGCTTCCATTTTACCCAAGTTTTTTTACCAGATTCATCCGTATGCAAGTATGATAATGCAAAGCTGCAAAAGGCTATTAGCCATTGAACTTAATTTTTAATGAGTGAGTTTTATTAGCTAACTACCCCTTTACTAGTATAATAGATATAATAAACCTTATAATACATTATCAATAGATTTTAAGTTTCACAAGATCCATATTCCATAGAAAAGAAAAGCCCATTCATAGAAATAGAAAGAATGCTCATAAATATATTACTTTCTATAGATTATGGAATCAAATGTATTTTGAATTCTAAATGCATCATATTTATATCTTAATATTTTTTTAAAATTCACAAGCAATTAGTTAAATCTTCTTTCTTTAGGAATAATATTTTATTGATGCTTTTAAAATACAAAAGTACAAAATTCATAATAAATGTCATTATCATTATTCTGATCATGTTACAGAAACTATTCACCATAAAAATAAATTTCTGAAGAATTTTGTAATAATTGTTAAAACTATAGTATAAAATGAATATTGATAAATATGTATGACACCAATCATGAATTTCTCACTGAATAAGGTTTTCTTGAAATAGACTGACTCACCTTGAGGTGCTTCATGTGATATCCTTTCAGAACTTGTACCAGGTTTGGAAAGTAAATAACCTGTTTAAAAACATATTGTATTGTTAATTTAATATAAAACCAAAATTAATAATAAAATGTAATCACATATATAAATAGAAGATAATTAACCTATATCTGATGACTTAGATGCATCTAGCGTGTCCATTGAAGATTGATTAGAGTAAAATGGTTGTGTTATATCTGGTTTGTGGTCATTCTCTATGATGTCTGGATTATCATCTAACATTTTGCCATCACCCGTACTTTGTTCTTCATAACTACAACTACTTCCATCTTGTTCCAAGTATTCAGGCATTTCCAGTTTTAAGTTTGGCATGAGAGGAATAATTTCAACAGGGTCAGTACCAACTTGACCATCCAACTTGCCATTATCAGAGTCTTTAGGTGAAGAAGTATGCCTATTTGATTTCTCAGAGTAAACATTTGAATTTTCTCTACACCTTCTCCTTTTATTTGGTGGTGCTTCAGACTTTTGTGTGTCTAACGAGTGGTATGGCAATGGGGAGCATGGTGATTTGCTACCTTTATCATTTGTCATTGTTTTACCAGACCTCAATTGTACCTCTGGTTCACTGGGAATTTCTACATCATCCTGAAAGAAAAAACAGACAATGTAAAAAAATGAGAAATAATACTTTCTTAAATTTTGAAAATTTTACAATACAAACCTCTGCTATACTATCATCTTTTCTGGAACCATCGGTAAGACCTTGTACTGCCAGTAATTCAGCTGTTGTCATAAAACTATCTAATTGTTCTTGTACTACATTAACTTCTCCTTGGTAAATAAAGTCAACTAATGCTGCTAAATCATCAAACTTTACATTTCTGAATATAATAACAGGGTGTTGACAGGGATTCTCCTATTAATAGACAAGAATTAGCAAAATCAATAAATGCTCCAATGTGTAATATTGCAATAAAAAATAGTATATTACGCACCAAGGGAGGAAAAAACTTGAACAGTCCACAGCTCGTGTAAATTGCCACCCTCGCCTCCGGCTCGGGAGGCGCACAGCTCGTGTAAATTGCTGCCCGAGCCGGAGGCGAGGGTGGCAAACACGAGCTGGGGGCTGGCCAATTTTACTCCCATGGAGCGTATACTATTTTTTTGCCTAGCGAGGCCGAAAATACAACCTTCGCGATCGGGCGCCGGGAGCGAAAGTGGTACTTTCGGCCCGCTAGACAAAAAACACATTAATCAAGCATCATCAATACCTTAAATAAATCACGAAAATATGTACTACATGCTGATAACAGCATTTTGTGGGCCCTGATCCTCTTCCCTTCGCAGCTCAGCGTCACATCCACAAGATCCTCATCTGTACGCAGCGTATCAAAAGCAGATGTTATGTGTTTAAGGTAATTGTTCCACCTGAGGGAAAATTGCTGACTGGTACCCATGATGCCTGCAACAAAAATCAATTTTCTCATTACATATATATACCTACACACACGTACACGCATCTTGCATCAGCGCGACTATATATATATACATATATCCCAGAAACTAACGCATATAGGTATTGAAATTACTTCGAACACAACAAACTCTCGAGCTCCAATGAAAACAAGCGAACGCTCCAATAATGGAACCCTAGCCTCGCCGATGCGCACAGCTGCAGCAATAGGTTACTAACTTACTACTTAATACTCACGCTCTCGCGCGTGCAACGGAAAACGGGGCAGCAGCTCGTCGCGGCCGTCGTTCGTCGTCGTCGTCGTTGAGTCGCTCGCGAGAACGAGAGAGACGGAGATAGAGAGAGAAAAAGCCGATAAGGGAAGGGCAGAGCGCGAGCGCAGTAGTCCCAGCACACACGCGAAATATATAGTCACACACACGCACACGTATACCGCAGCGCAGAGGGGCGTGTATGTGTACACACACACGCAGGAAAGAAAGTTATCCGCGGGGGTGAAATATCTTGTTCTCTGCCCTCGCGATGCTCGAAACTTCGACTCTCCTGCACGCGCGCGCTCAACTGGCGATGATGATACCCCACACTCACCTCGTGTGTGCGCGCGCTTGCGTTCGTTCCGTGAGCTGCTGCTGTGCGCACGCGATAAAAAAAAGGGGGCCGCCGTCGGACGAGCTCGCCAGCTATAGCAAAGAGGGAGCCGCGCGGGGGTGCTGGAGGGGGGCGGGTGAGAGTATGTGTGTGTGCGTGAGACGGGGGACGAGAACGAGAAAACGATGGAGGGCGCACGGCCCTAAAGCCTCGTTTCGCTGGGGTCCGCTCTCTGCGTGTATTATACTTATATACAGCGGTGGCGGCGGCAGCCTGCAGACGCGCGCGCGCGACACAAACTATTGATTCAGCGGGGAGAGAGACGCAGAGAGAGCGAGCGCACAGCTCGAGGGGACGGGGAATTCTGGGCCCGCGCGCAGCGCGAGCGAGTGAAAAAGAGCACTGACAAGTGCCTTATAGCACTCGGCCCCAGTAGCAGCATATAGTAGACGATAAGGGGGGAGAGGGGATCGGGGGGAGCGCGGACTCTACTGCGGGGAACGATCGACGACGTCGGCGTCTCGCTTGTAAACACGCGACACACATACAAACACTATCACACACTAACGCACCATACCTATCTGTATCACGATAACAAAGGGACTAGCCTATATATAGCTCTGTGTACAGCGATTCTCACTTTCGTCGTTATAAGTTACTCCTGGTGCTGGTACACTGGTATCCCGTGCGTTGCTGCACTTTCTCCTCCGCCTCCGTCTCCTGAGTCCCTCGGGTGGCACTGTCGCAGCGTTGTCGTACGAGGCGCGAGGTACGAGTGGTACCTTGCTTCGGTCGTGGCCGCTGCTGCTGATGCTCTCCGTCGCTGCTGTGCGCTGCTGCGCTGCCCCGCGCTGCTGTTGCGGCTGTAGTCCACTCCTCCTCTTTCTCCCCACCGTCGTTTCGTCTGGCTAGCGCGCGCACTCACACGCGCTCGCGGATCGTGCACTATATATTTATATTCACATGTACCTATACAACACACACACACACGCCCGTGCGCGCACCCGACGTCTTACGAAAAAAAAACCGGAGCGATAAAGATGAGAGGCGTGTGTCGAGAGAGCTGTCGTCGTTGACGATGACGATGGGATGACGATCCTTACGGATGCATGTTACGTAGCTGGCGACTCAGGATCCTGGGCTTACCGCGAAGTCTATTAGGGAGAGCGGGTGTCTCGAAGATGCGGTTCACCGAGGTGATTACGGGCGGCTAGCGTTGCTCCCGCGACGATGACAGATGGTGGCCATTTTCTCTCTCCTCGCTCTCCCGTCTGCGTCGACTGCGTCTGCTGGTAAAAATGTGTGCGTGATGCCAGCGCACCGCCGCGGGCTCAACTCTTTTGGAGAGTACTTATCAGAGTAGTCATACTTAGTAGTCCGCTAGCTGTGGCGCTGCTGTTTTAGAGCGTGTCTGCAATGAGAATGGGGTTTGCCGGTATGGTATGAAGAGATAAGCACCCCCAGTATAGGTGCGACTATGACGCAATTTCCAGTGGAGGCCGACTTGGGATTGGTTGGGAATGATGATGTTTAGTATACTTTACGCTGGATTTGTAATTCATTTAGGTGAAATTTGAGAAATGGATAATGATCTAATGATTTATGAATTGAGATGGTCGAAAGGGGTGGTGGAGTCGAATTCAGTAGAAACAGACGTTCGCGGAAAAGCAGAAGGAAAATTTCGAACGAAGTTTTCGAATTCTGCTAAAAATGCGCTTTTCGTGGACTTTAAAACGTAGAAAGCGCATGCGCACACCGGCGTGCGGCGGACATCGGAACATGTGAAAATAAGCCTTCAATTGTTGTTATTGTTGGAATTCAAGACGGTGTCGTTGAAGTTAAAGACAATTGTTGATATTGTTGGAGTTAAAGACGGTGTCGTTTAACTAAAAGATATATAAAAAGTAATAATACTTCAGCGTTTAATGCATACAATAAAACACAAATTTCGTGATAATTAATGAATAATGGATTGTCATCAAACTTTGACATTCCTAACCACTTTTGATAATGGTATGTATTTACTTGACACTTGTTAAGATTAAAATGAAATACATATATATCAACATATTTGTATATTTTGTTTCAGATACTAAAAACATCACTGATGAAAAATTACAAGAAATAATAAATAAAGTTTATTCATATTTACCTCAAGATGTTTTGGACAAACTTAACCAAGATCACAGCTCTGTAAATGATGTAAACAATTTGGGGTACAGTAAAAATTTTATTTTAAATACCTACAAATTTTCGCACATTGTCTATATTTTAATACTATTATATAACTTGTTCTTATTTTAGTTGGAAGTATCTTCATGTAGTTTTGTACACATTGAAAACTTTGTGTAATACTGAATTAGCAAAGGAGAATCCTTTATTGACAGTAGATCAGTTTCGGAATATCAAAACTGCAGTAGAAGTTGCAGCATGCATTGGGATCATTCCTTCGTTATTACCACAAATCAAAATTCATGCAAGTGTAACTCGTTCAAAAACTTTTAAATTAAATTTAGATGATAGAATATTTGAGGTAAATTATTGAATTGAAAATTTGAAATAAAACATAAAATATTTATTCTTTTTTAGTAAATCCATGTAATTTTTAATATACTATTTACTTTACAGAAATATAAAAGATTAACTTATACAATAAATTCCCTTTTGGAATGTTTTGATAAAGTATTCTTTCGACCAGCTTTGTTGTCTCAATTGGATTGTCTTCTAGCAGCACTATTACAGCTATCGCATGCACTTTTGAAAAAACCTGATGATCAAAATTCTAGTAATAGCAGTAATACTTCCAATCCAGATTTTGAAATGACTGATGAACTTTATATTCAACTAACTAATGAACAAAAGATGTTTCGTAAAAGATTATATTACTTAATAGAAAACTGCCCACAATCTATTTTGATAAAGGAATTAATGGTTATTATGGCTATAAAAAATAACCCTAAATGGCTTCAGTTGAATATCAAACACTATTTAACCGAAAGAATTATGATGTCAAATGGTGTTGCTGCCTTAGTTGTTGCTATCTGTGATGAAGTTTCTGATTTTGGAAAATGTTGGAATAAATTAGATGTTACTGCTGGATTAGTAGCAACATCACATGGATTAGATGATGAAAAATACTACAATTCAGTTTGCCCTCAGGTAACATAATCAAATTAAAAACAATTATGAATAAAAATATTAATTTTAGAGATTATAATTTTATACTTTTTAGATTTTAGAAATGCTGATGTCAAAAAATAATAAGCAAGGATTAGTTATAGCAAAGTGTTGTATAAAAGCTTTAAATGATTACAAACCAGATATATGCCAACAAAAAATTATTCACGTTGTTATGGAACCATTTTTAGTAAAGCCTAAAGCACAAAATGATTCTCATTTAATCAAAACTGAAGATGAAGTATCTCGATGTATAGAAAATTTATGTAACCTATTTATTACAACAGATGCAGAATTTAAATGTTTACCTTTAAAACTGTTAACAGTTATTACATTACCATTATTTTATCTTTATACAAAAACCTACAAAAGTGTATATATTCTTCGTAATCAAGTTCGTGAATTGCTGTTAAAAATTCTCTCTGATGAAGAACTAAGAGAATCAAATTTTTCTGGATTTTTGAGTCATAATTTATATAATGATAAGGAGTTTGGTGAAAGATTATGCTTTAGATTTGGAGTAAATGGAGGTGTTGAAATTGCATCAGAGCCTGTATCTGTTGAATATGATGAACTTGCAGATTGTCTTTATTATTTAGTTAATAAAGATGGATCACTATCATTTAACTTGTTTACCTATCTATTGAAAGCATCTCCTGCATTAAATGATGGACAGAATGCACAAAAAGGAAAATTATTGGAGTGCACTGCAGATATAGAAGAAAGGATTCAAAAACAAATTACAGCTGTCCAATTATTGACTTTGTTATCTAGTTCAAAGTTAGTACAAGAAGCATGCATAAAAAATTCAGAACCTCTGCTGGATTTCATTAAAGTTTTCTTTTCAAAAATCATTTCTAATTATGAAAACGATAAATTAACATATGAGCAAGATAGTGATATTTTGTATATAAGTTTGATGTTAATTAAGATTATATTAACAGATAGAGATGTAAAAGAATCTTGGAAAATATTTCAAGATTTTACAACTTCAATAAGAAAGCAATTCGATTTGACCAAAATTGCAGAACGTGTCATTTTAATTTTTGAGGAAATTGAAACTATCATTCAGAAAAAAGGAAAGCTTTACTCAAATTATTGCGATTTATCAGCCCATAACAGAAAAATCAGTGAGTTCGAAAAAGCATTAGCTGATTTATCGGATCCACTACTTCCTGTAAGAGCTCACGGTATAATAGCGCTTACAAAATTAATCGAGTCTCGTCATCCAGATGTCATGATGAAAAAAGATTTTATTTTATGTATATTTCAAGTAAGCATCATGTTCTTTGCATTTTATAGATACTTCTTTTTAATCTTGTTATTTTTGTTAATCTAGGAGAATCTTAATCACGATGACTCCTTCATTTACTTAACTGCAATCAACGGACTTTGTGCTATGTCGTCCATATTTCCAGAAAAAATTATCGAAATAATTGTACAAGAATTCATTTGTATGACTGAACAAGCTGGAAACCGTGACATGGCCCCTGAAACACGTGCTAAGCTCGGTGAAATTCTTGTCAAAACTACAAGAGCTTTAGGTATTTTTTCGTACGCATAAATTGATATAAAATTTGTACAATAAATTATCATACTTTGTTATACTAATATTATAAATTTGTAGGTGAAATGACTCCTAAGTACAAAAGTTTGCTGGTCAATGGATTTTTGTGTGGAACAAGAGATTCCGATCCTCTGGTACGAGAATCGAGTCTTTCCTGTTTGGGAGAATTCTGTAAGATGATGGGTTTCAGGCTGGGAAATCTTGTAATAGAGGTAAGATCAACATTATATTTATTTATAATTCTATAGATAACATATGTATAGCAGAGTATCGGTAAAGTATAAACAATTTTCATTATAGATATTATATTGCATTGGGTGTATCGTAAAAACAGACAAGGACGAAGGATGTCGACGAGCCGCCGTACTCGTTGCGACTCTGCTGTTACGAGGACTGGGCAAGGATGCTCTAAAACAATTAGGCGAGAGTCTTGTTCCTCTTTATCGTAGTCTGAAACATTTGCGCGACAACGATAAGGATGCCGTTTTGCAATTACACGCTCAGCTGGCTCTTGAGGAATTCGACGATATTGTACAACAGTTTCTGTTCGCCACACCGAAACTCGAGAAGTCGATTTTCTTGCTAGCTTAATCAATGTTTTGCAACGTTGTAAATAATGATGATTGTTATTGATATATTAACCCTTAGCTACTAACGCAGTATTCTACCAACATTCTATAGTAACATTTTGTGATGCATTTAAATATCATTTGCTAGGAAAGTATATCGTTTATTGTATAAATTAAATTATCACAACAACACAAATTAATTTTACACCACTCTAACCTCAAAATCATAACTTTAATATGATTATTCGGCTCTCGTGATGTAAAATACGGTACGACACTGGTGCGTAAGGTGATTTTTACCGCATTCGACTTTTCGCACTCGCTTCGCTCGTGCGAAAAATGTCTCCTGCGGTAAATAATCACCTTCCACACCGGTATCGTAATGTACTATAACAACAGCGTATTGCTTGTAAAAAGATAGAATGGAAAATCGCTGCAACATTTTGTAAAGGGAAATGTTTCATTATAAAAATTGTCAACAATCATCATCATATCTCCCGGTGCGTCTCATAATAACTGCATTCGATAACCAGCTAAACATCTATTGACAGTATTTATATATAAATTACACGATTATTTTCGTCAGCGTAGCTAAGGGTTGATTCCTAATTAAATACTTAAAAATTACAGCGCACATTATCACGATGTACAGATATATGCCGAGGAGAGCACCCGACAGTGTGCATTTTGTGATGTCTTATTTATACAATTGATAAACCAACGTTTGTTACAAGTTTGTGCGTTAGAAAAATATCGTGTCCTCGGAGAAGGCGCCGGCCATGCGAATGCTGTCCCTCTCGAGGCTGATGTAGAGCCGCTGGGGTTGCGTCGTGGAGAACGGCGAGGGTCGCGGTGCCATCGCTCGCAGAATGAACTCTTTACCTGTGGGCGTCGGGAATGATTTTAATTTGTCTCTCGACGGAACGTCTGTTTCGCTGTTGCCGCCGCTTGTCACCATTTGTGCAGCCTGAATAAAGTGAAAATGAAAAAATAAATTTTTATTTTGAAAAATATCGCTATTGCTTGGCTACATTGAATTCATTCAGAACTCACCTTTTGAGCGTCGGAGAACATTTTCGTTATGCGAGCGCCAAGAGCGCCTCTAGGTCCACTTGGTACGGAGACTTCTTTGCCGCGCATCAGTTGCACGATGAACGACGTCAACTCAGCGTCGGTGTCGCCGTCGGCCAGTTTCAACTGCAGCGAGTTCACCTGGGCTATCAGTGTTTCGATTGCCTCAATGTCTCTAATAATCTCCTGTGAATTGTTTTTTTCATTTTATTTATTTTATTTTTTATTTGTTTAGAAAATAGATACGAGCATAATTGCCTTTTATAAATGATCTCAAAGTTTTTACGCACAGTATACTCACATACAAAAATCTGTATGGACATATATAATATATACAATCATACGTGATTATATATGACCATATTTGATCATATTATATATGGATTTTGTCTCTATATAAAAATACATGTTTGTAATAAGCAAGTATAGTCATAGACGACTATATATGGTCATATATGGATATATATAATACTTTTGTAAGTTGTCTTCATACATATTCATATATATCCATATCTGAGCATATATCATCGTATACAACCATGTAGGACCATATATATGACCTTACATGGACGAACATGAATGTATATAGATTTAATTATATATATGTCTATATGTATAATCATATATATTGATGACATGACTATATCGATGCTCCCTACGAAAACTAGCACCTTTTTTGGCCTCCTCACGAAGACTAGCTTTCAGAAAACTGCAACGAAAACCAGCATAACTCACGACTTTGCCGCGAATACTGGTGCAATTCGCGAGGTTGCCGCGAAAACTAGCATCATTCACGAGTTTGCGCCGAATAATAGCACAATTCGTAAGATTGCAACGAAAAGTAGCACGATTCGCGAGTTTGCGACGAAAAGTAAGACGATTCGCAAGCTTGCCGCGAAAACTAGCACTTCGCGTCACCGTGTTAATTTACATAAGAGGCAGTGGAATGTGCTAGTCTTCGCCGCAATCAAGCGGATCGGGCTAGTCTTCAACGCAAATCAATGGGGCGTGCTAGTCTTCGCGGCCAACGCTGAAATGGACTAGTCTTCGTGGCAATCTGAATCGTGTTAGTTTTCGTAGGGAGCGTCGATACGTGCTAATATACAAGTATTTATGTTTACATATAGAGACAAAATCCATATATGATCATATATAATCATGTATGATTATATATGCCCATGCAAGAATTATATATATATATGTATGTGTGTGTGTGTGTGTGTGTGTGTGTGTGTGTGTGCGTGTGTGTGTGTGTGTGTGTGTGTGTGTGTGTGTGTGTGTGTGTGTGTGTGTGTGTGTGTGTGTGTGTGTGTGTATGTGTGTGTGTATATATGGCCATATATAAATCATTTTTTCCCGGGATTAAATTTCATATCTAGCGATATTTTATTCCATTACCTTCTTAATCTTACACCACTTGAATAACATAAAAAATCAGTTCTATACTTTATTCGTTATATATATCTTTTCATTAATAATTAAAATATCGAAATGATATTTTGATACCGAAAAAGTAAAATGTTCAGTAAAACATTACAAATACGCGGACAAAAATTTTCAAGAATTCGAAGAATAAACAAAGGTGTCATCGTTTTTTTGTTTCGAAACTGTAGAACGATAAATTAGAGGATTATGCAGGGCAACTGAATTTGTTTGAGACACAAATTGTTATTCATTCATTTATATTCATTATTTTGACATATTCCGCAGATAAAACAGGGTTAATGGTAAAGTAGGACTATTTTGCGAAAAATTAGTTGCACATTAGGTACCTACTCTTATTTTTTTAAATTTCAATTTATATCGCGCCTCTACAGAGTTGAGGTAATACCAATTTCTTCTATTCATACCTATAGTGACAATTATGTGCAATAAGAAGTGTACATAGTCATTATTGTGTATCAAAACCATTTAATTGCATTTTATAACCTCATTTTTACTGCTTTGATTATTTGTCCTATTGGTGCTGTGATTTAAGGCGGTCTTAGAGGTATAAACATTCAAGGCCAAAATCACCTAAAAAAATATTTTAAAATAAAATTTTTTATATATACTAATTATATACTAAAAGTAGGTATACTTCCTGATAAAATCGTTCAACAATCTCTAGACCTATTTTACTCAGAGATATTGCTTTTCTAAGATTTTGGCTTTGTTCTAACTTTTTAGACATTTCATGAGTTTTCATGGAATGGGGCCTAAATTCTTAAAATTGAGGCAGTTATGGGCTGAAGAGTTGCAAATATTAAAATTTTTTGATTAAGTAATTTTAAAATTACAAAAATCACAAAAAATTACAAAAACTCTTAAAATTTAGCAATTAGAAGTGGTTTTTCAATTTAAAAAATTATTCAATCAAAAAATTTTAATATTTGCAAATCTTTAGCCCGTAACTGCATGAATTTCAAGTAATTTGGGCCCCGTCCTATAAAAATCCATGAAATATTAGCTTCAGAAGGTAACAACAAAGCCAAAATCTTAGAAATGCAATATCTCTGAGTTAAATAGGTTTTGTCCTCGAAGGTTTATACCTCTAAGACCCCTTAAAGCATACTAATAAGATAATAACTATGTATTTCGATCACAAATTATAAAGAATAGAACTAGGAACTCTTTTCATGGACAGTTAATACATTTGAGTGGAATATTTACACATTGAAAGTAAATATTTCTAGCGACCGGTATTACTCACAAGGAGATGATCAGGGATGCCGGTCCTGGATTTGGCTAAAACTGTTAGTGGTACTTCTTTATGATAAATAATGAGACACATGTCTCAGGGTTTTTGCGAATGGGCCGAAACCCACACTATTTTATGTCTAAAATGAACAATTTTTTATAAAAATGGGGTGTCTTTCTTTAGTTATAGCTTTTGAATATTTCGGTAATATCAATGGTGTAAAAAGTTTATAAAAGAAGGCAGAAAAAGCTTTAATTTGAGCTGTGTTCCGTTAAAAAATGTCGATTTCTCAAAAAGTTATAGACTATCAAAAATAGAGTAAAAAATGACTAAAACTTTTTCATTTTTTTCAAGCACTTAACGAGTGGTATTTTAAGCTATCTTCTTATACTCCATTTTTGATAGCCAATAACTTTTTAAAAAATCGACATTTTTTTAACGAAACAGCTCAAATTAAAGCTTTTTCTGCCTTCTTTTATAAACTTTTTAATCCATTAATATGACCGAAATATTCAAAAAACTATAACTAAAGAAAGAGACCCCATTATTATTGAAAATTGTTCATTTTAGACATAAAAATGCTTGGGTTTCGGAACAAAAGGCCCATTTGCAAAAACTCCGAAACACGTGTCTCATTATTTGTCATGAAGAAGTACCTACCACCTACAGTTTTAGCCATATCCAGGACCCGCATCTCTGACCATCTCCTTGTCAGTGTCATACGCCACACCCTTTTTGTATTTCGCCTTATAACTTTACAAATTCTTGTTTTAAAATAAAACCTTCCGTACATCTTGATAAATATTATATAGAAAAATGATGATTTAATTATATAAATTCAATCGACGTTGCCTCGAATTAAAATAGTACATTTCGACACAGGTGGGGAAGTCGATTATTTAGCTGGTGTGACTTTTTGCTCGAGCGAAGCGAGTGCGAAAAAGACACACCACCTAAATAATCGACTTACGCACTAGTTTCGAACGGTATTTTATACCACGAGCGCCGAAAAATCATATCAAAGTTGTGATTTTGAGGTTAGAGTGGTATAAATATACGTATTCTCACTATACAAGAAATAGTAAATTTCACTTAATTGTTCTCAATGTGGTATTGGAAAGATTACCCTATAATCTTGTAAAGAGCTAACAGGCTAAAAATCCGAAAAATTACCAGTCCTTTATATGCTTCGCGAGAAATATAGAACAATCAACCCTGGTAGAAATGCTAACCGACGATTGGCGAACCGTTCGTCAATTTTTAAATTAAAAACGTTACACCATGATTATGTTGCTATTGTCGACGTAGAATAACTATTTATACATGTGGAAATATTACATTGTAGATGCTTTAAAATATAGTGATAGTTTTAAATAGTTTTAATTAAATTTCGATGTTAACCTTATTTGATTAACATGTTAACCAATGAAGTTGGCCTATTTTATACCAGGGAACTAAATTTAAATTTTCCATAAAGTTTAACGATATTGCGCGTTTTCACGGTCTGTTACAATTTTACAAGACATTATATACAGTAACTTTTTCAAAACCATTTGACTCCATTAAAGAACAATACAAAAAACTTCCAAACTTACCTCGTACACCTGTAGCTTCTGGTGCAGCGGTTTCGTCGCGAACATCAGTTTATTCTGTATCGCCTGCACGACATCAGGCAAACTCGGTAACCCCTCCACCTTCTGCTCGTGCAACGTGACCAGACTCGCGTGAGCCAACACAGGTAGCAGCAACTGTCCGACCTGTCCAACGCGCTTCGACGCCATGAAATGCAGAACTTTCTCAGCTTCGCGAGTATCGTCGAACAACCGCTTCTGCCTGTGCGCTGGGACAGGCTGAGCCGAGTCCCAGGTCGTCGACCAGGGGTTATTGGCGAGGAGCATACGCGGCGAGAGGTGACCGGCCGTCTGACCCCACTCGTCCAGTCGGTCCTCCTCGATCCAGTCGCGCGGCGAGTACCAGCGGATGAAGTCCTCCAGCTTGCCTGAAGGATTCGCCGCCTACGTGTGTAACATTTTAATATGCAAATGAGGAGAGTTTGTTGGTTTTAGGAGGCAGAGTTAGCAGTAGTAAGTAGTCTTCTCTCGAGTCATCGCAATTGACCTGGATTTCGGGAATTAGAGAAAGAGAGAGAGAATGCGCTGTAGCGAGGTTTAGGTAAACATTTATTCGGTTCAAGAGGTACTGTGTACGGAAAACAAAACGAAAGTTGCTATTCTATGAGCGGGGAAATTGTATCTCATGCTTTTATTGCAATTCACTTTCAATTGCAGCTGATATCTGTGATTTGAAATTTTGATTTTTCACTTTTTATACTTTCACTAGAACGCGTATAGATCTTTGTTTTGTCAATCACTGACAATAATTATAAGTGAGCGGAGACGACGAGGGTTTTACTTTTATTGGATTTTCCAAGCTTATGGTTGTTTTAGTTGAACGATATACACGGGTAGGTGGTCTGCGTCTGCTACCGGAAGAGGCTTAAGATAACGGTAGAATAAATAAACAAGTGCTGATACGCGAACAGCTGTATACCCTCATGAGTGAAGGGTTCGTTGATAATCAAAATACACATTGCGTAAAGAGTGACTCTGTTATGCAGATGATCCGTGTATTTCAGGAAAACGTTCTTAGCTATCCAAAGTTACAAAAAAGATCTTTAAAACCGTTATACTCATTATAATATATAAAAACAATACCACAAATGATAAAAAAATATACCTTAAACGATTCCATATCCGACAAGAGCGAGGCGCTCATCAACCTCGCCCTCATCTCGCTGGCCGTCTTGTCCGTTCCAAGCTGCATCATCACCTGCGCATCCTCATCCAACTGATCCTCGGTCTTGGGCACCGGGTCCTGCGTCACGGGCAGATATAATGCCTCGCCAGTCGCAACTAGCTTCAAGGTCGGATGCTTGGCTAGCCTGCCGACCGGCCGGTTCCAGAGCAGCTGCTGGGGCGGCGACTTACCGCTCGACTCTTCCTCGTTCAGACACTCGAAGAATTCGTCCTCGTCCGAGTCGCCTGTGCAAAATCGAGCCGCGTCATTTGCGGATTCTCGCGTAATGGGCGCGTGTGGCGTGCGAGGGGAAGAAGAAGCGTTTAGGAGTAACCTCGGGTTCCGAAAAATGTCTGTCTGCAGCGTCTGTGTACGTGTGGGGGGAGTCTTTTTCTTTTTTTTCGGAGAGCTGCGGGATGCGAGGAATGGAATGAGGGGGAGAGGTATGGAATGGGGTTGGCGGAGAGACGCGTGAGTGTGTATGGAAAGATTTTGATATCTTCATTGTTGGAAGTTTTTTTAGAGGATGAGGCAGTGTATATGGAGGTGAGTGTTATGGATCGAGAGCCTGTTCCGGATATGATTCCCTTGCAGGCGTACACGTATAAGTACTCTCTAGCTGGACTTTTATGGCTGTATAAACATTAATCGAGAGCACCGCGGAAGATGCTGCTATATACGCCATTAGCCGAGCTCGCGCACAACAGCGTCATACTTTAACCGCCGTAAAAAATAATGAAAGTTTTTCTTTTTTTTTATTATATATATTCGACTTTTCAATTGCAAATAAAACACGCGCGCGATCTATCGTCTCTATCGCGAGTGGCACGCGAAGAATATTTTCTCGCGCTGTATAATAACATTACCAGGAGTAATGTTGGTTTAAGCCGGCGTGAGAGTCGTTAACGTTGCAGCGTGTAATCTTCGTTTCGATAAAACAAACTAGCTGCTGTTATATAGTTAGAAATCGTAAATCAGCAAAAATATTGTATTATGTTTGATCTGAAAGGATAAATAAAAATGCTTTTTCTTCACTGGATTAGGATCATTTCGTTCGGAATTCTCTTTTAATTAATAGACATCGCCTCGCTAACGAAGCAATAATCGTATAGTGAACCGAACCGTTCACGATATATTCTTATACCCGTTAATCCGATAAAATAAAAAAAAATAGTTAGCTAATTTTCATAATAATTCAACGATTCGAGGACTGTCACTCCCTTTAATCCGCTCGTTTGCATGTACAACTTCATCGCGACGGTGCACTTGCACCGCACTGTATTATACATGCATACACATACACACACACACACACACACACACATACTTACCGCTACTCTCGCCTCCGTCGATGTCCATTCCGAGTTCCCGCTTCTCGGCCGCCTCCCTCGCCTTCTTCCGCGCAATGCAGCAGTTTATCATCTGTAAGCGAGCAGGAGAGAAAAGCGTTACGAAACACGTGTCGTCTCGCGAGTGTGCGCACGTGCATACATTACATGTGTAATACACGATCTGCTACGATTCAGCTGACGATTTAATTTTGTCTCTCGGAAGGGAGATAAAATGGCATTTTATTCTCGACAAATTGATATGTGACGGTTCGAATATCCCGGTCAATTTTCCAGCGTGATTCTAGTTTGTCTTTTTTATTGGGTGTGGATTGTTAATTAAATTTCGTGGAGCCATACACGAATGGAATCATCGAATCATGCGGGGCGTGGTGCGAGGGCCGAACGTTTAAATTAAAATCTCTGTGTCGGATATAGATGAAAGATGACACGGCGCGTTTTGAAATTTTAATCACGCGAGCGATAATCTCATTAGGGTACGTGATTAAAATATGAAAAGACCTCAATCGTTCCTCACTCGCGGCTATATCTCAAGTCAGTCTCATCAAATCTTCATTCTTGGAATGGGATTAGGATATCCCACACGCGCCGTCCTTTAATAATTTCCACGTACCGATAATCATTCACCATCTCCATTCAACCCATACCCATACACACCCAAAGAAACTTTTAACGAACGACTCATCGTCGCGTTTAGCTGCAGAAGAAAAAGACACGGCGCGGCGTGAAAACGCGTGAAAACGTGAGAAATGGAACAATAAACTTTGTGAGCGCGCACGCGAGAGCTTCATGCTTCGGCTCACCCCGCGTCCTATACACATGTGCGATGCTGCTGGCGGAGACGGATAATATCCTCACCTGGAGTTTCTGGTGCAGCAGACATGTCCGCACGCTGTCCGGGAAGCCGGGGCCGACTCTGGAACGGAGAAAAGGAGCCGTCGATTATTATGGGCTGATGCTGCACTTCTCTGTTTTTGCGCGAGAGGATGAAAGTTGCGCCCGCCGCGTAATGGGGGCTTTCCTCGAATGTGTATATACGTATAAGTATATAGATATATAAGTCGAAGTAAGCATTGATTCACCGCATGCGCGCGCGCGGTTTGTTAACCTTGTTTCGCGTATCGTATATAAAACGCGAAAAATTATTGCATCATAATGAATGTGTCTATGTTAGACGGAGAGAAAATAAATGTTTTTTAGTTTAAATGTATACCAGTTTTTATTGTCATTAATAAATTTTCATGCACAGTTATAGGGGGAAATTCAACTTTCAAGCGCGGCGCCTTGGCCTGTTAGCCGTTTCGTGTTTTGAGAGAAAAATTCAGTAACAATACAGTTATGCGCGTTTTTGCCACGCGTTGCGTTTATTATTTTAATCCCGCGTGTTACGCATGCATTCATTATGCAAATAAAATGCTTGTATGTGTATATATAGCGTTTTTCATTTTTTCTCACAGTTGCAATGTTGCATTCCACTACATCATAGCATATGGTACACACGATGCAAGCGGCAGGATAATTTCATTTAATCTTTCATATAAGCGAGAGATTGATCGCGCGCGCATGCTGCAATTAAACAATACTTTTACCGACGTGATATAGTCATGAAAAAGGTACTTCCGTTCTCCGGGAAGAATAGGAGAGGATTTTTAATTGCAAGGTAGTTGAGATTGGGAAGCGACGATAGCTTCGAGGCGAGCTTTAATTACGGTGGTATATACAGTGCCGCCGCCGACGCCGCGGCGCGCCTAATCTTGATCGTTTTTTTTGAAGGAAAAAATCAACAAGTGGGTGGCGACGTGTGGTACACGAGAGTGTAAAATTAATTAAGGGATAAATATGTGCTTTCGAACCTCATCAACAAGATTTCACAAAAAAGGGGTTCCTAATATCGTAAAAAGAAAATTTGTGTACGACAGCGTTCGAGGAATCACTTAATTCTTCTTTAATTACAACCTCAAGGATTCGTGTATAATATTTATAGGCTATTACCTTTAAAAACGACCTACTTTTTCGCCGCAAGTAAATCAAGACATTAATTCGCATGTAAATTAATCGCGCCCCGAAACATTATTCAATATCATGGCAGAAAGAGAGAAAAAAAAGGAGAACCGGCCTGCTTGAGATATATACAGTAATAATAATCGCGCTCGAATTATCGCGAAACTACAGTTACACACACCTCTTCTCGCAGTATGTGAAAATCCGATCGCACATAACGCAAGCATGGATGCATGCATGCAGAGTGACGAATCCGTGAACATCGAATATAATCCTGCGCGCGCGCGTTAGGGAAATATACATGCCTACATACGCAGCGCCTCGTAAATGCCTAATAAACAACGTGAAATACGAGTCGCCCATATTCACGTACACACATACGGTTTTCGAAATTACGCTCACCGGGCCGCCACGGCCGGGTAATCGCCGATCATAATTGGATACGCGCGCTGATGTTCAACCTATAGCGAACGTGTGTATAAGTATATATATATCCAACGTGTCACGCTCAAGTGGCCTGGCGCCGCGTTCTGCTGCCCAACTTCTCTTCCCGGTTCCTCTATACATGTGTACGTATTTATGTTGTACGGGAATTTTTCTCCTATATGTATCCGACGTAAAGCAGCGCGCATGCGGGGTATATGTACGTCTTAATTTCAAAAAATCACGATACCATTCCACACGATTCCCGACAAAACCATACTGCATAATCGCGCGGCTCCAAAGCTTTTCCGAAGTGAGCGCCAGTACCGTTGCCCCGATGAGAGAGAGACATATATATACTTATATATATTATACTTTCACTTCTACAAAGGAAGATCCTAATCGCCGGACACACTGACATCAAAAGAGCGTGCTCCGTCAGTCTCCGCAGACACCTTCACAATCTTTCACTCTCCGCGCGCAGATAAAAACCTATCACCGAAAACAAAGTTTGTAGGTCCTTCCTTCCTACCCACCAACCTACCTACACCCAGGCACAATTTCTCTCTCGCTCACTCTCTTTCACACTGCAGTACAAACCCAAACTCCCACGGTACCAGCAGCGTAAGCGTATATACATAAAAGACAGCGAGAGCTAGTGGGGGGGCAACCCCGCCGCGCGTCAAACTGCTTAACCGTGTCACTAGTGCGGCTAGCGGTGCAACATACGCAGCGTCGGCAGCGGACCATACCGACGACTGTCTATATACTATGTACATGTATATATTGCCTCTCAGCATATACGAGCGGGGCCCTTGATTTATATTTTTTCGCGCGCCAGCGAGCGAGCGAACGTAAACGAGTTTCGCGCTGCTGCAGCACACATATCTCTCTCTCTCTCTCTCTCTCTCTCTCTCTCTCTCTCTCTCTCTCTCTCTCTCTCTCTCTTTCTTTCTCCTGACCTACAACTCACGCGCTCGCGCGCTCGCATGCGTGCGTTTACGCATCGACACTACTACTACTACTGCTATACGCGCTCTCCTTAATCGAGGGTAAATTCACGGG
The DNA here is from genome assembly GCA_036365515.1 of Torymus aiolomorphi. Lineage (NCBI taxonomy): Eukaryota > Metazoa > Arthropoda > Insecta > Hymenoptera > Torymidae > Torymus > Torymus aiolomorphi. The sequence goes on from CM070873.1 coordinate 260,754,826, forward strand.
AGGGAGAGAAACCGCGTGCGCGCGAGCGTACGTAGGCCACCTGACAATCGCGGAGCGCTCGCGAGCGCGCGAGTGAGTACGAGCAACAGGTGGCCGATGACCTCTCGCAGCTGAGAGCCTCCGCGCTAGCTTATAGCCCCCGTGTTTACGCGCGTCTGTTTCCTTCCGTCTCTACATCTCTCGCACATAGGTACCACTATCGCAATCGTTTTCGTCTATCTTTCTCTGCTACAGGTGTACTCGTGCTATCTCTCTACTATCTGTTTGAACATACGCGCGTCTCGACGACGGGAAGAAAGTATATGCACTATACGCGTGAATAGTCCCATTCAGGGTGGCGGGCGGGCACGGGTTGGCTTGATAAGTATTTCCCTCCGCGTCTCTTGCGCTTGTACACTCTCAGCTCTATACCTGCGCTATGCGTTGCTCGCGCTGCAGAGAAAGGGGGAGGGGTGACGGGAAGGTGTATAGAGCCGCGGGCAGGCAAGCAGGCGGAGGAATGGAGCGCGCCGCGGCGAGCGAGCGCGAGCGAGCAAGAGAGAAGGGGGAGGGAGAGATGGACGGGATTCCTTCGACGGCGATGCGGCCGGTCGCGAGCGCTGAGGCCTTCAGTCGGCCCTAAGAAAGCCTAGCGAGGTGAGCAAGCGAGCGAGCGAGCGCTACCATCCGCCCCGCCGCGACGACTATATCGACAGACACGACTGTTTTTTTTTTCTTCTAATTCAAGTTCATTGCTCGGTGACAGTACTCTGCGGTTCGCTCGAGATGCGCTACCAGCGCGGTGCCGACGCCGGCGATGGCTGATCGCCGCAGTCGTCGCCACGAGTGACTATCCTGTGTAGAGATCGACGCGCGCGAGGTACCATAGAGAGTGACACACACGAGGAAGAGGAAGAGGCAGCTTTGCCGCAAACGTACCTACGCATTTAGGGGAGAACTCCTGACTGCACGATGAGTGAGTATTACGCGCGAGCGCGCATTGTGTACATGTATACTGTCCCTTCTTGGCGCCGGGTGAACGGCCCCTACAGCGCGCTCCCCCGCGCACATATACCATAAGTGCAGCGTATAGGTGCACCTATACCTACGTACACGTAGCTAGAGGTATAGAGTGAGAGAGACCCCCCCGCCTATAAATAGCGGACGACGTTCGCTGCTGCCGCTGCTGCTTCTTCTTCGCCGTGGCCGACCTTGAACCGAGCCACGGCCAGCTAGCTAGCGTCGCGAGAGAACTCGTTGTTGCGTTGCAGAGGATAGGATAGAGGATAGGCTCGGTCGATCATGCGTGGATATATATACGTGCTATACGGTGTTTCTCTTTTTTCCGGGACCGGTTGCTGTAATATACCCGCGGATGGCAGGAAAATTCGGGTGACCGTATGTATAAAGAGAGCTGCGGTAGCGATGACGCAGAGCACATAACAGTATCGTTCGCACCGCGATGATTTTGGGGCAATAAACGAGTGAATTACGGCATATGCTAATGGCACCGTTACGCGGCCGCGCGAGAGAGGCGATCTCCGATGACGGGAGTGTGTGTTTATGAACCGAGATAAAATCGGTATGCCCGCGCCGAAGATCTACCGACCTATACCCAAGAATGCGCGGTAAAGTCAAAAAATTTCCTACATTATACGCTCTAATAATAGCGCATTATAATAATACCACATAGCGAAGGGTGTATACGTGTCTAAGTATAATATACCTTGTACAAAAGGTGCATGCACGTACGTTCGAAAAGCCCCGGAGGAATGCTCGCGAGAGCGAGCGAGCAAGTAAGCGTGATCCAGATATATAACGATTTGAAATTCAAAGCGCCGAATGCGCGCTCCGAAAAGTTACCTGCTATGACGGCACGAATAAATCGGCGCGTATATGTATATACGCGCGCGCACAATGCTTTTGTATGAGCGTGTACGCATTCGTTTACGTATACGAGAAAGATATATATGTGAATAGAGAGAGAGAGAGAGAGAGGGAGAGGGAGAACGCATTGTCGATGCATTATTCCCGATGTGACGCACGTGAAAAAATCCCTTTCAGCGGAAAACCGAAATACACGCACGTACACACGCTAAGAAAGCCTCGCGCGCTCATTTGTCTAGCGCGAGATCGTTTACGCGCATGTATACGATCCGGCGCATTCCACGGGATTTTCATAAATTACGCGTCACTTATCGCCACGTCCGAGACCCTTCAACCTCGCGCTTACACGTTGCAAGCATAATACACACCGGCGGTCGGTGGTGGTTCCGCTTCTTTTTTTTTGTACGCCGCTCGCGGTTCTCCCGAGTTTACAAGTTTCCTAACAGTCGTAGAGAGAGAGGAGAGAATTGCTCGCGGGGCAGAGGCGCAGCGGTATGCGCGAAACGTTATTTAAATACCGAACCATAAACGCGCCGCGCTGCGCCAGCAGCGTTTTCCTTTTTTTCGACACTGCCGATCTATGCCCATCGCCCGCCGAAGCGTATCTTTACCGGCAGTATGATTATGGCAAGGAAAAATCCAGTTATTCCCGCCGCCTACCCCCTTCGGGTATCATCGCCGGAAGAGTCGCGCGCGCTTTTTGCGTGCGGTTTAAGGTGGGGAGGAAAGAATATTGCTCAACTACTCGGATAAACATTCGTTGTATAATAACTTCCGTAAAAGCACAATGAAAGTAATCTTCATTGTCGTTTCGCGCAGTGCGTGTACAGCTGCGCTCATGGGAAGATACGCGGGTAAGATTCACAAGGGGGAGAGAAAGAGAAGAGTGGCTGAATTATAGCGTTTTCCACGATTCTTTAAGGAATGACCTAAAATTTAGCGCACGTATGTGCTGTACGTGCGAGGACGCGCGCCAGTGTATGGGCGTATATTTTGTATGTTAATCGACTTTCGTGTAGAGAATTTCAAAATCCCACGCATTCTTTTTACGCAACGAAGAGTTGTTGTGGGATTTATTTATTTACGTCTGATATGGCGCGAGGGCTTAATAAACAATCCCGCGGGTACCAGAGAAAAATGCGCTTCAATTTACAAACGACGCACGCGCAGAGACGGTTGTTCTATCATTCTATGCAAAACAAAGCCCAGTTATCCACGTACACCTACACACAAAAAAAAATCAAAAGTATTTCGCAATCGTCTTGTTCCCAAAGCAACCGAAACTGCGCTCAATTAATTTTAACGATGCTCGGTGCATATACACTGTATACTCAAAAAACAACCAAACTGACGAAAGCCTGCACGCGCGCGCACAGCCGGCATGTTTCTCCAGTGTACACCAACCAATCTAATCGCTCGTCACGGAGTTGTCGCCGCCGCCGTTACCACTACCAGTATTCGCGAGATCGGCTACTTCTTGCATCCACTCTGCGCGTCTCTGTGTGTAATCTCACAAAATCGCGAAATCACGAGAGAGAGAGAGACTCGCGGTAACCTACATTCGCGCTGCAGCAGCAGCAGCAGAGAGAGAAGTGAGTTTGTCGCCGAGAGGAATTCTCATTTCCGGACGGCCCGCGACTTCCGGCAACACCGGCTTACTTCTCGCAGTGTATGGGAAAAGCCGGCAATTGCGCGGCCCTTCGCTTCCACGCTGAGCGGTAACATTTTTATGCTAATCGTCAAGTGCTCGGTAAATCATCGATTTTTTTCGCGACGAGGAAATTGCGGAAATTGTGTGTGTTTATTGCGGTGTAGGGCTGCTCGGTGAGGCTCTTTCTTTTTATGGACGCGCGCGAAAACGTGAAAGAAATTAGGGATTTCGCAAGGGATAATATTGTAAATTGTGTAAAGTATGTGTGTCGCGCATTAAAATTTTCAGACTTTTTTCCCATTCGGCGAGGTGAAGTAACCGCTATCCGGTAATTATATTTTCAGACACGAAAGCCTATATCATATTGAAGAAGTGGGTAATTATAGGCGTTTCATTTACAAACTATCTATACATATACACAGACGCACAACAAGATAAATCGTTTCTGTATCCCACACTGTCGTAACGTAAAAATAACCGTCTATTAAAAAAAAGAAAAGAAAAGAATCTCCGATCTCATCTATAAATTTCGAAAGCGACATCTGATCCAAATATCGCCTCTCTCACGGGAATCTGCATTTCGATCCGCGAGAAACAGTAACCCGGAGTCTCCGCCACTTGCTCATCCAGCATCATCGGAAGCGTGTATAGGTATACGCGAGAGAGATCGACTAACGCACGCGGCGAGAGAGTGATTCATCAATAGCTTCCTGTTCTAATTCGCGCGCGAGTGTGCCACGCTCCGTCGCTCACGTATACACATAGACCCTGCGGAATCCGGCGCGTGACATTAAAATACCGCTGAAACTTGTGAAACTTATCCCCCTCTCTCTCTCTCTCTCGCTCAGATTCGTTATTGCAATAAACGATAAGCAAATTCGAGACGAGGACGAGAGAAAAAAACAGCATCACGAAGCCGGTTTGAGTCGTGTTATTCGAGTGAATGGCGCGCCGGGGCTATAATACGTGTGTGTGTGTATCTAGTATGCCGACAAGCCCATTTGTATAATTCAGGATCCCTTGCATTGTCGTTGCACTTCATGCCCGCGCGACGGCATTCTTCCACACACCACAATCGCTCGCGTACACGCTGACGTATCATTTTTAACGAGCTATCAAGCCGCGTGCACGCGAGAATTAAACCTTAAACCCACCGCGCCGCGTGCGCGAGCATCGAAACCGCACGCACGCGCAAGATTTCATCGGAAGAATGCGACTGCATAAACCAACATGCACGCACTCACGCACGCGCCGCGAGAAAGAGCAGATCCGTTCGTGGCGCTATCCCAGAATAATAGCGCATGCATCTCTTCGCGATCGGAAAAAAATAAGAAAGTAAAGAGATAGGATGTAAGTGTCTTTCTTTCTCTCTCTCTTGCGTGCGTTTCCCTTCGTCGACTTTTTAGCGGGTCGCGAGCAAGAGGTTGCTGCTTTCCATTGTATCGCAGGTTCCCGCCGCCGGCGGCGTGTGTGTGTCTGTGTGTTGTAAAATAGCGAGTTACACGTAATACAATCTGTCTCCCGAGCTCTCGTGTCTTCGCGCGCGGCGCTATAGCTCTCTGCAGCGGCTCGAATTTCTCTCCGCCGCCGGCGAATTAAAGGCCTAACGCGAGCGAGGGAGTATACGTGTGTATAGGAGAAAATGAGCCTCTTTTCACGCGCAGTTATTTACACACTTTTCGCAAGTGCCACAGCGCGGTAAAAGTAGAGGAGCGAGATACATGTTATTGGCGCTGAATTAGAGTTTCTTTCATTTGCATATTATGTAGTGTACACATACTTCTATAATCTTTGAGGCATTTAAATTTCCAGAGACCCATCGCGTTGTTAATACGAAAATACGCGAACGTGTTAAAATTTTATAGCCAATAAAAGTAGTTCTCCAATCGCAAACAATATAATGGCCCGCACTTCGCTAACAACAATCCCAATCCCAGCTAATCGTCGCAAACACTCATAGAATTACGCACCGAAATCGCTCGGCGTAATTCCAGCCTACTTCCCAATCCCCGTAAAAAAAGCAGAACCCTACTCACCTGCGAACGAAAACAACCGGTGCTTTACATACCCACACACAGACAATGTCTGTCGTAAGCGCGTTTGCCGCCGCCCGTGTGATATGCACGGCCGATGACGCGCGCGTTCGCCTTTCTCAAGCCCCCGTGGGCCTAATAGTAGCCGCAGTGAGTATTGCAAAAGCGCATCTTATAGACTCTCGTTAGGCTCCCCTGCGTATATATCTGAATCCAGCACGACAAACGGATTCCTTCCTCGTACTCGCGCGGCCACTGTGCGGATACATAGATGTTTATATGTGTATATATACACATAGCGTATATATATACCCGTGAATCATATTGCGTCACATTAATCAACCGACGTTCGATCCCCGTAATTACTCGCGCGCTCGTGTGTATATGTATACCTGCAACTATATACCCTCCCTTATACCGCTAATGGCTAGACCGAATGAATTCCTAGTCCGCGCACGATGAATTATCCCGTGTCTGCCGCGGCGTAATGGGAATTTTAGCGGCGAGTATAGCGGAAAAATTGAAATTTCGAAATTGTGTATACCTCCGAGGTATGTCCATATGCGCGCGCCCGAGCGCGTGTGTATTAGCGTGTCTGGAGGAAAACGAGCGTATATACGACTGCGCACGCGAATCTTACTCGCGAGAGAGGCTGCGCGAGAAGAAGTGAACGTCGCGCTGAAAAGTGCGCGCTCGCGCTAACGGTAATATACGTGTATGTATGTATATATATACACACAGGAGGTTGCTGCTGCTGGTGCCGCTGCTCTTTCCCCATATGCGCCGATACACTTTTAAACGAGTTTCGCTCGACACAGTGAAGTGAAAAAAAAACGAAGAGAGTACAAGTAAAAGATATACACACTTTACGATCGCAACGAGTTATTCTAATTATCTGTCCGTTCTCCTTTTTCCTCACCGAGCCATTGTCCTCGCCCGAGCGATGCGTGAGTTTTTCGGGCGTAATCGTCGTAATCGCCGTGCGGTGCGCGCATGAAACACTTGCTTTTCTCACACGCGAATTAGCATTCGAAGCGGAAAATATACGCGGCGCTTGAAATATCGGTAATGCTCCAGAAGCGCAGAGAGCGATTTTCCCACGAATTAGGCAGTGTGCTCTCGAAAGAAGAGAACAAAAAAAAATTGAGAAAGCACAAGGTGATGAGCGGCATTGACAAAACATGATGCGAAAGTCGGCGCGAAGAATGAAACGAGGAGGGCGAAGGAGGAGGGAAAAAAATGAAAGGAGGATGTTACGTGCGTGGGCGTGCGAGTCAGGATCTATTCTGGGAACGTAAACATAACCCGGTAGGCCATGTGAAATTAAGAAAAAGACAAGAAGGAATGAGTCGCAGATGAAGAAAAGAAGTGTTAATGCTGAATATTGTTTTCACGGTGGATAGGTGTGGGAGGAATGCCATTCGGCGAGATTGAGATATTCGTCTTATTGTATCTAAGGAAATTTATGCGTTTGAACCGGTATAGCAAGTGTCCGAAAAACGATTTAATGCAAATCACGGGCACGCCGCTCGCGTCTTATCAATATTAACGAAAATGTAACGCGGCGATATAAGTTTTCGCGCTGAACTAAAGTATAATATACCTATAAGGTTAGAGCGATAAACCTTGGGCGATATATAATTCATCGAAAAATTGGAAAATATTCCTTTCACCGCGCCGCGTATATATGCTTATATTATTTCGAATTTATCCGCGCTTAACTATGTTAACGCATGACTGGGCCGCGGTGTTTGCGAGATGCCGGAAGGTTAATGTTTCTCATCGCCCGCTGAGCTTTATTAATGTAACAATGCGAAAAACGGCCATTTGTTTAGTATTTTAAGAGGCGGTAAAACAAATTACATAAAAAGTACTCAATTACAGCGCCGAGCGAATTGCGTCATTAGAAGTTATTTGGCTTATATAAACTGCAGCTTCATCTTTTGATAAAATACCGACAAAGTTATTAGCAAGTGTGCTATTAATAATGGTATCGATTGCGGTGGCGCCTATAATCATATCAGAGTCTATTTTTCGTAATCTAATTATTTTTACAAACTAAATTTGATTCGTTTTAGCCAATATAAAACCCAAAAGTATACTTTTAGAAGTTCCGCGCCACTCCAGTGAAATGTCTTTCTCCACCGGACGCTGCAACGGACAGCTTCTCATAAGATCTCATTTCAAAAGTTATTGCCGCCGCCGCTCGTCCCGCGCTGTTTGTACAAAACAAACTGCTTCGAAAAGTTTTTCTGGCGCGTGAGCGCGACTGGTTTCACTTTATTGGTACTTTAGCACTCGGGCTCTTTCTTTATAACCTTCGAGGACGATGACACTCCAAGTCAGACGCGATTTATAAATCAATAAGACGCTCTTCTGCAACGGTCAATGGGGACGAAATTGTTTCCCCCTCATTTGCATTTTGCTCAATGGGATATATATTTGTGAATGCGAATTGATCTATTGCTCGTGTCTGCTTTCGAGGTGACGCTTCATTTCCCTTCTTTTTGATTTTTAATTTTCAGTTTTTTTTTCGAATTTTGGTCGCATTGAAGTGGACTGACATGGAAAAATAAAGTTGATTTATCATTTAAAAAATTCAAATAAGTCAATATCTTAAGAAATCAGTCGATAATAAGGAAACTTTACCAATTTTTATTATGGGAAACCGCGTATTAACTAGTTTCCCTATTCCTCACACAGGTACATAAAAATTTATCGCTACCCACATGTAATTTTCAATGACTTATTCCTCAATATTTTGCAGCATTTTGCCACGAAACCGAAGAACAGTTATCATCAGAAACGATTATTTCACATTATTAGCAGTTTGCAAACGCTTAAAAATATTTTTACAGCATTAAACCATAATCACATATGTATCTGAGCGAGCCGTCGATCCCCCATCATAATGCCACGGCTATCCATTACCCACTCCCGGTAAAACCAGGTATCTATATCTTCCCCAGTGCACACAAGTGATAAAATTCGCCGTAATGGCCTTACTTGTACACCCAGCGCGCCTCCTGTAAAATTATGTCGTTTGTAAACGATTTTAGGCAATACGCGCGCGCGCGCACTCGCGTAATGACCGTAATTCATTTCGAGAAGAAAACCTCGCGCTACAGCGCAAGAAACGCACGCGAATCCGCGCGAGACTGTGTATTAAAATCACTCGGGGGCAATTACGACTCGTTAATTACCGCGAGCGAGAGAGATTTCTTCCGAGCGCCAGAAAGATAAACACACGAGCCTAATTCAACGCCGTCGCCACGTCTATATAATAATTCCGGCGATAAGAAACATTCCTCTAAATACCCCTTTCATAACGCAACCGTCAACCAATCCTTCTCCCTCACATGTACATTCAATTACACCACGAATCTTTTTACCTTATATGTGTATTACACACGCACCGCTCCGTCTAATCAATTCAATAGACAATTAAACAAACCCGCAATCAATACACGTACATACACGTATATACACACAACACGCATTCCGCCTCTACTTACTGTACGAAAAAAAAACCTTAGCACAGCTGAGCTCTGCTCGCGGCGCTCCACTTGTGCGCGGGCCTGCATCGCCCGCGAGAGAGCCGGATGCGCGCGCGCGCGATGCATCTCGGATTTTCCGACTCGAATTCGTATAGGTGTATATACGTGGGTGGAGGAGGCTGTGTACTGCTGCTGCTGCTGTCGAAGAAAGCGAGCGTCGCTCATGCGCGATGGCCTGTAACGCCGTTCAAATTAATAATATGCAAACAATACGCGGGCTCGCGGCAATTGTCTCTCTATCTATACTCTCGCGGCTCTTCGCGAAACGAGGTTTTCTCAAGGCCCTGGCAATGGTGTAGAACCGCACCGCGCGGCGCGACGTTTCTTCTTTCGGACAGCCGATGCAAATCGCGCGAGCGTCAATTATCGCTACGTTTTCTCTCTCTCGCTCTCTCTCTCTCTCTCTCTCTCTCTCTCTCTCTCTCTCTCTCTCTCTCTCTCTCTCTCTCTCGATCTATTTTATTTTGCGCTGTCGTCGCGGAGGAGACAGGAAGGTATGCGACGGGGGATAACGAGCCGCGGCCGTCTAATTGGTCGCCGCGAGTCGAGGACGCGCGGAATTCGAGCGTGATGCAGACAGAGCTTGGAAAAAGAGATCGCGCGAGCGAGTATATACATAGTGTAGTCGATTTTCTCGCGGGAATGCCGCATAGCAGACGCGAGAGAGTCTTTTCCTTTCGCGCAATTAGAGGTGTGCGTGTGTGTGCGATTGACGGTTCGCGATTTGACAAATGGTTGATTTTAATGCCAAGTGTTTACGAATATTTTTGAGGTTTAGGGGGAAGGGGGATAACGATGGATATATGCGAATTCCTGCGAGAGATCGCCATTCACTTTTCATGATCATTGAAGCTGGCGATTGTTAAAGCTGCATTCTAATTTTTAGAAAACTCCGCGCGTTATACCGTTGTTGTATATTTGCATAATAATAATAGAAAGCCGCCGCCGCTCTGCGCTTTCCAATAATTGCCAATCACTTTTATCTGGAAATCTCATTAAACGTTAATTCAATTAAAATGCGAAGATACGTTTGTCGATTATCATTTTATTATACTTGTACTTGCGTGCGGAATCTTCCGAAACCACTTAAAACATCAGTTGAAAACATGAGAAAAAACTTATTATTCTTTTTCGCAAAAATTAACCTTAATGCGCGCTTCGATCGCGAAAAACAAACTATTAGATACCAAAATTTATGATTTTCTCCGCAAAAAACAAAGCCGTTTCGACCATAAAGATATACATCCACCGGTAAAAATCATCCAAACAGCATAAAAACGGCTCTTCCTACGCTCAAAAAAATCTCCTCGCTCTCGGCGTTAATTTCAACTCCCAACAAACCCGAAAAATAAAAGACCAAATCCTCCGCACACACGTGGACGACACCCAAACCACCTTTCGGAATAAAAGTCTTACGAATTCGACTGCCGGTCCGTGATTCATACTCCTCTTGCGTTACCTCTCTCTCTCTCTCTCTCTCTGGCTTACGCGCAATCGACCAATGAGTAATATAACAGTATATCCGAGAGGCGACGAGCTTTTCGCCGCGACAATATGACCCGTTACGGCGAATCGCAGGTAGTAGCCGTCCGCGGGAAAAGAGAAAGAAGGCGCGCCGCGATGCGCCGAGGCGTTCGACCTATTAGCCATGCGTTACACCGCGATGTATATGAGGTTGTAGTGTACACTGAGAAAACTGTCGTAGGAAAATTTACTGAAAAGCTAATAAAAATTACTATTTTTTATAGCAACGATGGGATATCATGGAAATTTAGGTACTTTTGCTAACTAATATAGTAATTTTTGTAGCCAAGCTTAAACTTAAAATTGATTTTCATGATTTTATATCTATAGGATACCTAATATTTATACAATATTTAATATATTATTAATTAAATTTAGCTATACAAGAAATAAATAAGGAAATAAAAATTTTTTTTTTACGGTGGTTGTGTATTCGAACCCTGGACCCTCCGCACGCTAGGCAGACGCGCTAACCTGTTACCCACGTGAGCTTCTTGAGTACAAAATTTTGGAACTGATACATTGGCTACCTTCGCTTACGACAGAACTTTGATGATTATTTGATAGCAATAAATAACTATGATAATATAAAGAAATAACTCATAGCTCACCTGCACAACGTAAAAATAAAACAACTGAATCGATATTGTCGATGTTTTTGATAACTTAAAAGGAAGATAATCTCAAATTGCGGGAGAAACATAACCTCAATCAGACACGTGCTCCCGGCGTGCACGCAATAAGTACTACATGTAGAGGGCACTTTTTGCTATGTGTAGTAGTAAAAATTATTAAGATACCTTGTAAATATTCCTGAACTATAGCAAAATTTTTTATAATTTGCTTATATCCCCGCGTTGCTATCAAATATAGTAATTTTTGTTAGTTTTTCAGTAAATTTTCCTACGACAGTTTTCTCAGTGTATATATATATACGCGACGCGACTGAATGATCACAAATTCTTGCGTATACGTTGTGTTGTAGTGAGGAGGGAGAGAGAGAGTTATGAAAACGATTAACCGGCTGCTTTGCGCCTGTTAATAAATTGTAATGCGCGAGCGATGAGGGAGTTAATGAAGCGGTAAGCCAATAATTCGAGACACGCGGCGAAGTTTATTATGCGTACGCGCGGTGCTCAGAGAGAGTAGGTGTGCGATGAGCTGCTGCTGCTGCTACTGTTGTTACAGTTTCTAATGGCGTTTATTAATGAGTGAGAAGGTAATGTAGGAGAGTTAGGGGAGCAATTATGTGAGTGGCTTTTTTTCAAACAGGGAAAGTGCGTTATTTTGAGCGAAGTGGATGAAAGAAGAAGAACGCTGCCCCACTTGTACGACATATAAGTATTACGATTACGCGAGGAGTTTATAATAATCTATAATGATGCTTTTTACGGTGGATTTCTACTCTGAAAAAGACATTTTTTTCTGTAAAGTTGTTACGGATAAAAGTAAAATACAATTATACGATGCGTTTCGTCATATATTTTTTTGCTCAACACTCAGACCCTACATCTGCATACGTATGTACATACGTACCCATATTCCTCTCACCTACTGGTGAAAGAGAACTAGTTCGCTCGAGCTAAAGTATATTTTTTACGTAATCCGTCTAATGAATTTATTACACGCGCAATCATGGATTTTTTTTCACACAAAGGGTAACCGACGGCGGGTATAACATTTTCACACCTTTGTGTCGCTCCTACACTGCAATTTCACTCATTTTTAAACTTGACGCGCATACGTACGCGTTGTGCCTTCCTTATCCTCGCAACCGAAAAAAAAACGTCGCGAGAGCGGTGGAATTGCTGGAGAGTCGTCTCAGATGGCGTATCTCGACTTTTTTCCATCGGCTTTCCCGGCGAGCTGCCTCAATGGTGTGAAAGAAATTTATATAACCCAACCGTTCGCTGTGTGCGTACATATACGTGTATGTGTTTGTATATCTACACTTACGCACGCGAATTCCCACACGCGCGCTCGCGGGGTCTATTTGGAAAAAAATGCTTTCTATCTCCGTCATGGCAGACTTACGACGCAGCGTATAGTTGCAGCCCTGGAAACTTCTTCGGCGCGAATTTCGGCGACGCTTTATTTTGCAAGTACAACTGTCCGCGGGAGGATGTACTCGCGCGCTCAAGGTCTTTGAACTGTATTTAGAGGAGCTTATTTAAATGAAGCGTGTTAAAATTTTACATTTAGACATACACACGCGTGCTTTGCATTGAATGTCTGGAATTTGCATTGAATGCGATGTCTATATATATTTGTGTGTGGGCCGCGTCAATTTTATTTGGTAATATTATTTGGGTAGCGCGGTGTGGTGTAAACAAAGTATATACGAAACTGCGTCGTATTATGTGATGGGATATGATTTCGGTTTCATGGCTGGAGATCTGGAAAATGTGTCAACAGAGCATTTGCTGTATTCCTTAAAATAAATTAAGTACACGCGTAATAAATAGCCAAAGTCAAAAGACGGAAACCTATACTGCTGTACATACATTTCACACTCTCCGTTTGTTAAGCGGAGGAACACATCAATCTCTTAATCATACCCATAACTTCACGCACCCAATACTTAAAAACCTCACCGGAATACCCAATTAGTTCTATCTTCGATGCGCTTGTCGGAAATCCTCCTCATATTTACAGCCTCATTTTTATGCGCTACAAAAATCCAACTAACTCCGAAACTTCCTATATCCGCGAAAAAACCCACAGCACCGGAACCGGTTACCATATCTCGCAGCAGTATACATATAAACACGCCTCGACGTTTATAAAGATAAGCGCGCGAGCGCGGCGACATCGTTTGCGAGCGCGGCGCGGAAAAGCAGCTCGCGAATTATCTTTAGAAAAATCCGTGTCTTCGAGAGCGCCACGGCGGCTCCTTAATTAGGCCAAACACGTAACAAGACCAAAGAGCAAATACCCGCACGCGCGCGTGCGCCTGCAGCGTGGCTAATACGCCTGCGTCGCGATCCACAGCTTCTGGCTTTTCTTTCCTGCATATGTGTGTATGTATGTGTAAGATGTAGACACGTATATTCCCGATGCAACGTGGGCATATCCTATATATACATGCAGCGCGCACACGCGCATTGGCATAAATTTAACTTCTCATTAACCTTCTTCTTTCGACTCTCGGCTTTCGACGCCTTACGGTTTTTTTCTTCGTCTTCTTCTTCGAAAGAAGGAGCGAACTAACGAACGAGCGCTGGAATATAATTCAAATTTCTGCATATGCGCTCTCTCGCACGCGCGGGTAAACATGGTCGATAAGTTTTGTAAGTTATTGCAAGCTCGGCGAGAACATTTAGCGGTTGCTGAGGAGCGGCTGCTGTATATACACGTATACGTACATAGTTTTGTTGGTCGGTGATTGTATAATTCATTAGGAGATGGGTATCTTTGGAAATCATTTCAGTTTTACTGTGGCTAAGTGGATTGGTACATGGTTAGCTTTTTTTAAACGCGTTTTTCCCCGACCCGTAACGATCAATGATTAAAATGTAGTCCAAATCTAAAAGGAAGAACAAGAATTAGATCGAAAAAAATCCCTCTTTTCTATCAGCAAATTATACATAATTAGTAGGGATTAGAAAGCAAAGGTTTTCCATTTATTCAATTTACCCCGACGCGTTCGCTGATAACTCGACAAATCCCCATCACTCTCTTGGCTCTCTATAAATCGCCTGGCTATCCAACCCAATCAATGTCAACCAGCTAACTCGCCTCGCCCATCCACTCTCCCTTCTATACACCCATGCATGCACCGACTGCTACTCTCCTCTCGGAAAACGCGGACGACTTCCCGGACTGCGTTCACGTTTCCCGTGGCCCGGGGGGAGGCTATACATACACGTTACACACATACATGTAGCGTCGGCGCGACCCAAAGGGAACCACGCGCGCGCGCGAAAGTGAAAGGCTGCGCGCGGCATTCCTTATAATACCGCCGAGGGAACACGTGCACCATGTAACGTACGTACCTACGCGCATACCATCCGCTCTCGGCGCGGCGGCGGTGCAGCGTATACATATATATTTACACACATAGACACAACAACGGCAGATTTCTCACTGATTGCCCGGGCGGCCGATTTCCAAATGACTGCTGCTTGCGTCGATTTTTCCCCCGCGACGGTAGGTATACCTGCTTCCCTTGCCGCCGCGCGAGGAATGGCGTATTATGTGTGTATGTGTTTGTATAGCGGAGGCTCTCTTAATTTCCTGACGGTAATTACGGAAGGGGTTCCGAGAGTCATCGTCGCGCGAATATACTGTGCGCACGTAAGAGGTATAACTATGGCGTGTGGGTGAGATGCCTCGTTGGCGGATGGAAGAGCTGAGGTAATTGTCGTCGTAAACGTTTGTTTACCGACGATGTTGTTGGAAAATTAAAAGGAAACTTTTTTTAATTATTGAATATTTTACTGTCAGGGGAACATCCGCGTCAGGATTCGGTTTATAATCAGCATTGCAAATTCTTACGCAGAACGAGCAGCGAATACTGGACCGATTTCCTTTTCACGATTGTTATACACAGGAGAAACCAGAAAATTTCCCAGAACAGCCATTATCGTGAAATAAAATCGCAACTGCCACTTGCGCCCCCATAAAAAAATGCCTAATCGCGGCTCCTTTTTCGCAAGAAACGAAAGCACGCGCGTCTACAACAATCCAACTCTCCTCTCATCATTTTCATTACCATACCATTTTTTTCCGCTGGACAATCAAGCCGCAGCATCCACTCTCGTCATCCTTACTCACTTACTCTCCGTCCCCCTGCAATTACGCGTGCGCGCGACTCGTTCCGCCTAATCCCCCGCGATGGATTTACTGCCCGTCATTGTGTCACGCAGCACTAGTAGCATCTGCATGTATACAAGAAGCAGAAGCGACGTCTGCTAACCTAGAAGTAGCGGAGAGGAAAAAGAAGACGGCGACTTTTCCCTCCGAGGCGGGAAAACGAGGCCGCGTTGATATCCGCGAAAGTCGCGTAAAATGCCTCAAAATCTCATCACGTGAGCGGGAACGAGAGAAACAGAAAAGGAGAGAGAGAGAGAGAGAGAGAAGAAGTATAAGCTTTTATTAGTGCGTGCGAAGTCAAGTATGCCGTGTGTGGAAATCTCGAGTGTGGATGTGTGTACGTGTGTGTATGTATAAGGCAGGCGCTAATGGGCAGAGTGTCCGCGTTGCCAAGTGTTCCGCGTCCCGGGCCAGTTCTCGCGTGCGCGGATAGTTATGTGTGTGGGCAGAATAGAGAGAGAAAGAGGAGGGAAAAAAGACCGGCGCCGTGGCGACGACTCGCACTAATTGCGCGAGATGTACGAGGCGAGAGAGATGAAAATGGGAGATGTATTTATTGCCGCGGGGTGGATGGCCTGTGGGTGTTACTTTAAATTTATGCCGTCGCGTATAGTGGCGCGCTTTATATGTATACGCTTGCCGCGGGAAGAATGTATCATTTTTAGTGATTTTTATGTACGAATATAAGGAAATTTAAACGACAGTTACGAAATATTGTAACTGCGCGCATCCTTCACTTTCTCTCTACTTTATTTTCGGACATTTAAATTCCTCATGTATAAACACGAGGAAGAAAGCATGTAATACGTGACATTTTAAAAAGACAACAATACCCACACGCTAGAAACGCGATACGTCATACGACTCCCGCCCATTTAAATTTTCAACTCTACTTCCTCACTTAACATTGAAAACATAAAACTTTATACTAATCAACATTCGATTTCCTCAACAGGAGCAGCGTGTTTACGGCTACCAGCACTGCTGCTGTTGCTGCTGTCGTTCCTGTCCACGACCTTAACCCAGGCGAGCTCGCCATGTCCCTGGTCAGCGCAAGCCCTCGCCGACCTGGAGAGCTCGTGCACCTGCGACTACAACCTGGCGCGCGAGCTCTCGGTCCAGTGCGACGCCGTGGACTTCAACCAGCTGCTCTCGGCGCTACGTCGCTTCGCCGCGGCTCAGGCACGCATCGACCTCCTTTATGTGAACAACAGCACGGTCGGCATACTGAGGAACGGATCGTTCGCCGGCTTTCGCATAGCTAATTTACAACTGAGCGGGTGTAAGATTAAGAGTTTGGAGGCGCAGGCGCTGGCTGGCCAGGAGACGAGTCTGAGGAGTTTGAACCTGAGGGATAACGAGCTGACGGCGATACCGAAGGAGACGCTGAACGATCTGAAGAACCTGACTGTGCTGGATCTGTCGAAGAACAAGATCACCAGGGTGCCGGAGCATGTATTCGTCGGGCATAGGCTGGTTACGCTGAAACTCGCTGGGAATAATGAACTAGCGCTGGAGCCTGAGAGTTTCAAGGGAATTGAAGGCACGCTGAAGAACTTGAATCTCATGGGCACGAGGCAGAGGCGACTGCCCGAGGCGCTGAGGGGTTTGAATGCCCTCGCGTTTCTGGACATGTCGCAGAATAGCATCAGGGAGCTGGGAGGATCGACCGGCTTTCAGGGCCTGGCCTCGTTGACGGGGTTGAATCTGGAGAGGAATTTGATTCAGGCGATTGGACCGGATGCGTTCTCGGGAGTAGCGTCGACGCTGAGTTCGCTTAGTCTGCTGAATAATCTGATACCAGAGTTCCCCGTTGCCGCCATTTCCACGCTGCATGACTTGAAGGTACGTATTTTACTTCATCTTATACTTTATCTTATACTAAAAATTCTTTACGTTACATTTTTGCTCTACAACTTAATTATCGTACGAAATTCCTCCCGTGAAAAAAGCCATAGATGTTTTTCCAACAAATTGACAATTTGAGTAACAACAACAGAACACAACAGCGAGCAGCTAGCCATTACACGACCTTTTTCCCAACGATTTTCCGTCTTTACACTTATCTCAGCCAAGGACACTCTTGGCATTTTCAGTAATTTTCCAATCAGCACGTTCTGGAACATGAGCACACTCTCACTCCGTAGCTACTACGCTCTCGTACTTACTTACATACGTACACTGCGGCTATAGGACAGTAGTAGTAGTAGTCGTCGCGCGCGAGACTCTTTCTCTTTTCTCACAAGCCGACGGCACCATCAGATCAAACGTATGGGGAAAGAATTTCATTGCGAACGCCCACACGAAACTTTGTGTGTTTCATTACGACCGCGTATACGCATATCAGACACACACTATACGTATGTTCCCATCCTTCTTCCCACGCGAGATTGCTTTTGTTGTTTAATTTTGAGAGCCTTACGCGCGCGGGAAGTTTAGGATGGAGCAATGAAATTTTCGGGGGCTTTCGAGATGAAAGCGAACGCTAATCAGTGGGTACGCGCGCGCGTTATGTGATTTTTCGGAGGATTTATCAGAGCGTGAAAAAGAGCGAATTAGGAAATTAATGTCTGCTCACTTTTGGGAAGAACGCGATAAAAAGAAATATAACAGTCATGTAAAACACAACTATATCTATCTTAAAATGTTCCCTTTTCTAAAAAATTTCTCTAACCCGCAGGTACTGGACATCGGCTTCAACCTGATGACCGAGCTACCGGTGCGCGCGTTCGAGGGCAACCCCTCGATCACCCTCCTCGCCATCGACGGCAACCCTCTCTCAACCGTCCCCGAAGAAGCCTTCATCGGCCTCAACGGCACTCTGCGCGGACTCAGCCTGGGCGGACGCTTCCTCGTCTGCGACTGCAAGCTGCGCTGGATCGTCGAGTGGATACGCACGCGTGACCTCCAGGTGACCAGCCGCGAGAGCAAACCCCAGTTCTGCGGCAGTCCGCCCAGGTTGCAGGAGCGGAGCTTCTACACGATCAAACCCGAAGGTAGGCGTATACAAGATACGTATCCATAAACAGGTTTTTACAGAGGGTATTATGTGGATTGGAGTATATATACGTATAACAATATATTTATGGAAAGTTATTCCGTTTTTACTGCGTTTAAGAATTTACGTCCGCCTAAACGCGTGCGCGTCATAACTTTAATAATGGGCTTACGTAATGCGCACGCGAGTGTTTCGACAAAAATATACCCACATGGCCGATTTTGAACATTTGTATGTATTATATTCGAGAGAGAGAGAGAGAGAGAGAGGGAGAGAGATGTTGGGTTTCGTTAATACATCGCGCGTTTAAATCATGGTAAGGTGTGTGGCGAGCTGCGCGCATGTCATTACGCCACCCACGCTCCAGTTATTTTGTTTCTTCATGATATAGCAGTAGAGGAGTGCGTGAGTCACGAGCCGGTTTCCGAGTCATTAGGCGTTCGATTGTTTTTGCCAAGTGTACATTTGCAATCGACCACTCAACATTCCTATATATATATATATATATATATGGACTCGATTCGTAAAAGAACACCGCGAGTTGTTATTATTGCCGGTATTCTCTTTCATTTTGAGACTTAACATTTGAAATTGCTTAGGTAATTGCTGCTTCTTTCGCGGCTTATATCACGAAAATTAAAAAAAAAAAAATCGTTCCTTTTATTATTACGTTACCCGTCTATAGCCATAAAATTGGATTGCGTAGTTCTTTTTTTCTCAAATGTTTGCAAAATATTAATAGTATACATTCTGCAATAGAAAGCTCGTAATACCATTTTTATGTGTGTACAATTACATCGTTATATGAGCAAAACCAACGACATTAATCCCCTAATTTCCCCAGAAATGACCTGCGAGATCGTGGGTATCGGCACGGTTGAGAGCGTCGAACCAACCAGCGTGAACCTCGACGCTCTGGAAAACCAGCAACAGTCGCACGTCAGCCCAAGCCCACACCCCACTACTTTAGGTCCCAGCACGAGTCCAGCCCGTCCAACTCCACCCTTCGAGGCGAGCACGAGCGCAAGCAACACCGTCGCCACGCACACCCCGACGACTCTAGGTTTACAGCCCCAGAGCAGCACGACGCGCCGGCCACTTGGTGGCGGAGGTGGCGGTGGCAACAGCAACGTCGTCGTCACGCGCACGAGCCTCGCGCCTCGGCCGCCGATGGTTCAGGGCTCGCATCTGTACAAAAGCAAGAGCTCCGACAGGGATATCGTTGTGAAGGATGTGCTGAAGCAGGATAACTCCGTGATCATCAGGTGGGACAGTGATTCGCTGGCGTTGGGATTCCGGGTGATCTACAGGCTCTTCGGCGACTCGACATTCAAGTCCGGCCCGCCGCTGGAGAACAGCGAGAGGGAGTTCAAAATTAAAAATGTGCCGCAACAGGTGAGTTGTAATTTTGAGTGGTGGATGGGCCGAAAAAAGTAAGGTAAAATATCGACGGGAAAATTTGCTTGAGTTATTATATAAGTAGACCGAAGTTGAGAAATTTCGATATACCGTAATGAGGCATGTCACCGTGGAATGTGGCTAAACCTATTTTTGAGACAAAGATAATTAGCAGTGGTGGACGATAATTGTACCATAATTTTTTAGCTGTGCCTTAAAATCTTTATCTTTTGAGTTACACAAAGAAACACATACGTATACTTTTTTTTACATAAGCAGTGCATTCTTCTCGAATCGTTTTTATGTGTTTAAATGGTAACCGTACGTCAAATCAGAAACAAGGTAACAACAACAACTATAAAACAATAGCCCATAATATTTAAAAATCAGTCCTGCGCAATTGAAATCCCTCTATCACCGTAATCTCTCCTAGCGTTCACATTATAGCCGTTCTTCAGTACGCAAGATATACAATTCCCTCAACATCGCGCGTACGCACGTACGGTTATAGGGTTAATGATCGGTTGCACTCCACCACGTATATGTATATCTTCATACACAATGCTCGCTAACTTCCCCGCGAAAAAGAATGAAAATTCGCGCGCGCGGCGTTCGAACTCCACGTATATACGTGCGCTCGCGTATACCTCCACCGCCTGCTAATGACAGAAAAACACATACCTACGTACGTATACGTACACATACTGAGAGGCGCTTTACGGTAGCGCACACGCAATAATTCCCAGGCATTATCTAACCCCTCTTTCCCTCTTGCGCAGGAGTGCATAATCGTGTGCGTGGTCGGGGCGGAGGAGCCGCCGAACCCAACACCAGCTAACGTACCGTACCCGCAATGTCGGGAGGTGCGTACCGATGGCTCGCCTACATCGAACATGGACCGTATAGCGATAGCCGCGAGTGCGGCTATCTGCGTGACCATCATCGCGGGGATACTGATCTTCATGATAGCGAACAGGAGAAGACGCAGGGCGAACTCGAGGAAGCTGCATACGCTGCAGGAACCGGGAAAGCTGCCGATCGCTGGGTTACCCGTGAACTGCTGCTCGAGTCTGGTGGGACCGACGCCGAGTCCTGGGGGTATGGGAGCCCCGCTGCCCGGGACGCAGGCGTCGCTGAGCGCTTATAGCGTGCAGAAGGAGTGGGACCAGCTGTCGGCGTACAGCACGAGGAGTATACCGCGGCCGAGAATATTTCCGGTGGAGAGGCAGGGATCGGTGACGAGGGCCTCGTGCCTCGAGGATGGCGGACCAGCCGGACCTGGACCCGGCTCCATGAACGGACCTAATCACTCGAGGGGACATTATTTTCCCGGCGCGTCACTGGGATCTAGTTTGGCTGGACTCGGTGGCCGTGCAGGTATTATGCGCTTTTTTTAATTGTATGCTTTTTATAATGATGGTTAATTTGTATATAGAAAGTAATTTAGACGGTTTTGGTTGAATTCAGTAATAACTTCGCGGAGAATCTCATAAAAGAAATATGATTTTTAAATTATTGCAGCAGTATATACTTTCACTTCTTCTTATATATTGTATTGCGAGTAATTTAATAGAAGAAAGTATAGCCGCTCTTTAAGCTTTGATATAAAGAAGAAAGTATTTTTCTCCTACTCGTGTATTAACATTTAATGTTATCGTCGCAAATTCAACTTCTATCTTACCAGTTTACCACACAAGGAAAGAAATAACTTGACAACCGCATCATCATTTTCTCAGCGTATCCGCGCTAGCCTCACCCCCGCACCCTCCTCGTCTTTCAGAGCTGCGGCACTCGCGTCAGTCCCTGGCAGCAGCATCAGAGCGCATGGCTCGCTCCGGCAACTACGGACCACCGTCCGGCCTCGCCCAGAGCAGCGCGCGTCGACAGCGTCCGCGTTCGCGTAACCGAGGTGAGCCCAGTCTACCGCGACCAGGTAGCCGCTATAGCCTGGCCGAGTCGACGCACACGCTGAACAACTACGAGGAGGGCAACTGGACCGACCACGACATGGACATCTACATGGCGCGCAATCCCACAACGAGGGGCGGATTGGTGCCGCTCTGATGTATCGACTTGATCAACGACGAGCGTACTATCGAGACAATGTATGTGTCGCATCCGGTGGAGCAGATCCATCGGCGCGGCGAGATCGAGCCGTATTATCGGTGTTTCTTAGTGGACGACGGCGGCCACTTTTGAGGAATTATTGCAAATCTTATAAGTATGTGTATTACGCTCCAGTCTCGTTTCGTGTAAATATTATAGATGCGAGGAGGAACATTGGTTTTTTTTTTCGAGGAAAGGAGAAACTCAGAGAGGTTTTATATTATATATACTTGTATTGAGAAATTTTTTTTTTTTCGTAGTATTAATGGATTCGAGGTGACATAGAGAAATCGATTTGTCACGAGGTATATATTGTAGGGTAGGAGATAACTTTTTTATACACGAAAAACTAGTTTTGTAGTTTTATAAAAAAAAAAAACGGCAGTTTTGAAGCACTTTCATTGTAATAAAAGCATCTCGAAATCTTATCGTAAATGAGGAATGAATTTATTAGTTTGTATGATTAAAAAAAAACTTATTTTTCGATTCATCTTTAAGGACTATATATTATATAATATATTTTAGGACTATAAAATAAGATTTGCAATTTTTAAGTAGCTTTCTCATTACCGGAGAGGTCCATGTTAATTTTGGACGATTATCGTTTGGCTTCCCGCATCCGACGGCGAATAATAAGCAAAGCAAGTGCAATAAGAATAAATAAGTCATGAGGAAATCGGTTCATATAGTCTATATACGTATACGCATCTAAAAAAACGTAGCTAGCATCGTAAGTTCAATTCAAGTATAAGCACCGACTGATCTATAAAGCGAGCCGTCTTTTTGTATTTTCGCGTACAAAGCACGCTCACGATTAACGCACTTGTTCAAATCGTACAAATTTCAAACGTTTTTCTTTTTCATTCCCCCTTTGTTTTCCATCGTCTTGTACACATTGTATAACACGTATGACAGCGTGCTAAGCCAATATTGTGTAAGTGAGCGTCTTCGTCCAGTATAATATATTTAGATAGGATATTCGATGTGTAAATCTGGTGCAAAAATAATAAAACGATACGTGACGTGTATTCGTAAAATCATCACCCCAAAGACTGCAGCGCGAAAGAATGCCAGCAAAGTTTCGCCTTGGATTACGATGATATTAATACTACACACGTGCACGCTAGTAATTGAGCGACTCTGTACAATGAGACTTTTACGATTAATCGTAGCTGGTAAGCAAGTATAACACGCTTAAAAGCGTATTATAATAGTATTCGACAATCTCTGTATATAATAAAAACACGTAGCTCATCGTCGATAAAACCGACGTGTAAAACGGGCAGTTATGACACTGCGAAGAAATATTTTGTACCGTCTTTGAAAGAATGTCGACTCTTTTGTTATAGACGTATATATATATATATAAATTGGATATATAAATATAAATATATAAATACGCATAAATACAAACACATAATGCTTACCCTGGTAATACGATGCCCTTTTCCCAACGGAACCTCACCTCCTGGACAAATTCATGCCAAATCTGGGCTAGCGCATTGATACCACCCAGGTTGAAGGCGCAGTGCGCGGCTACGATGGATAATCGCCAGACGAGGCCGTCGATGGCACAGGTTTTTACACCTCGCCATTGGTCCTCGTCCACGCTGTAGGAGCCGTTGCTATCAGCGTAGGGTGCTCTCTACAATTGAAATAATCCAAATTAATTTCAAACCTTGTTTTTCAATGTTGATAAATTTTTTATTATTGTATGACATTATAATATGCTGGAAAACCAGAATACTATTTCTTTACATAGATTCAAATTAAAATTTCGAATTCGGTACTATTATAAGCAAAAACTTTCTATTCTGCTTATATAATAAAAATAAAAAAACTAAATATAACACAGACCTACTAAAAGAAAAAAGTGGTATACGTTAGAGCTTGATCAGTCGTCATTGACACTGTGTAGACACTGTGTAGATGACATTGTGTAGAGTCACTCGACACCGTGTCTATGACTACTGAACCGCGCCTCAATACCGTGTTTACAATAAGTTGTTAATAGTGTGTCAACTTACCACCCTGCGCAACAGGCCCGCTCTCTCCTACCGTTTGTACCCTTTAAAATCAACTGTGCATCATTCTTCTACGATTTTTTTCTCCGAGATCTAAATGTGTAAATTTTGAAACAGAAATAAAGAATTTCATTTTAAGAACTATATGCGAGTTTTCAAAATTCACACATTTAGATATTGGAGAAAACATTTTTTTTTAGAAGTACGACGCAGAATTGATTTTGAAGGGCACAAGCAGTATTACATTATTTTGTAGAAAAAATACTTTTTCACTTTGTTTTTTAAGAAATCTCAAAAATTTTATAGATTAGATATCTCAAAATCTAGACGGGTTGGACCGATTCTGACAATGGGTTCATGTTTAGAGGCCAAAATACACGGAGATATGGCGGAGTGGTCTCTGACGCATACTACTTTTTCATTTTTGTGGGTCTGTGTAATTAAATTTCCATTATTCTTAAGCCTTACCGGTTCTTCTTCAGCATCAGGAAACAGAAAATAGAGAATTGGTAACAAAACATCCTCTGAAATCGGTCCGTCGACATTTTTACGTGACTTTGACGTCGTTCTGCTGACCACTGTGGAAATTGAAGGGATTCTAGATTCAGTAAGTATATTGAACGCGGAACTGAGACCCTGACTTTCGTTGTCCATGTAGGCAGCTGCTTCACCTAAGATTTCTACTAGAGTTTTAGGATTACTGCACATTTGTAAAAAGTTGGTGAGATATTCGCCAAGTAGACACGCAGGCGAAGGTATCATTTCAGCTTGCAGGGACCATTCAGGTGCTGACAGTGGTTCTAGATCACTGAAAACTTCACTGTCAACAACCATGTTTTCAGATATCTCTGGCCAACTTACATACAAATGGAATTCTCTGTAAAAAAAATTAAAATTTAATATTTTAACATTTTAAAAATAGTATGTTAGTTTAGAATATATTATTTAAGTTTATATCAAACTATTT
Source organism: Torymus aiolomorphi (assembly GCA_036365515.1). Lineage (NCBI taxonomy): Eukaryota > Metazoa > Arthropoda > Insecta > Hymenoptera > Torymidae > Torymus > Torymus aiolomorphi. The sequence continues at coordinate 260,779,765 of CM070873.1, forward strand.
ATTTTAATATGAATATGATTTCACTGTAACTAACTTTAATATAAAGCCATTTCATTAAATACTTTCTTACTTAATTGGATCATAAGTAGCTCCAAATGGAAGTTTCCCTAATTCATCAACGCCTACAGTTTCTCCTTGCATAAAGTCAAAGTCAGGAGGTTCTTGCGTCCATGTACTACTAGTCCAGTCTTTCAAAGTGAATGATAATCTGACAGATACTACCACTGGATCTAACCTTATACCAGACCCTTCACCTATTTTTTGTTTAAATACAGTTAGTAAACCTGATAAGTATCTACAATGAGGTGGAATTTTCTTTAGATGAATCATATTTAAATGCATCCTTGATCCTCGACCAACATTGACACCAAGATAGAATTTTTGCCATTGTTCTTGCACCTGAACAAACGCAGGTATTTCACTGGAAATAAAAGAAATATTTTTTAAAAATTCCATATAATAAACATTTTACTACTGTACACATACTGAAATATAATAAAACTATGCACATTGAAATTATTTATTCATGATAGATTCATAACTTACCAATGAGCATTACCAACAGCTATTGTTAAAGAACTCAGTAAAATTTTTATTCTAGTTTCATCTGTTATCGGACTTCGTTTTGCAGGCACTAACAGTATAAACTCTCTTAATCCATAATAACGAGCAATTTCTAAATGATTCTGATTTAACTGTGCAAAGTCATTCGATACATGTAAAATGTCATTTTGACATTGCGTCCAAGTACCTTCCTGATCATCTGATAATGTACCACCACTTTCTTGAGATTCGTCTTCTTCTTTTCTGAGTTTGAAATGCTTTAAAATAAACTCCACATCTGTAATCAAAAGGATCAAATTGTAATAAAAATAAATAATAAGCCAAATCAAGATTTTATCTTAACCTGTAGCATTTACCTGCAAAGTTCAATTTCTCAGTATTTTCATCCCATTCTAAATTAACGAAATCCCCCTCTTTTAAAGTAGGTCCTAATTTCGTATGAGAAAGTTTCCATTCATGGATAACTTCTTCCAGTCTTGCAATAAACACTTCCCATTCAGACGCAGTTGTGAAGTCGTGGTGATAAACGTCTTCGATTTCAATATTATTCATTGTAAAATTTCATAAAAATGTTATAAATACGAATAAAATTAAGTAACTTTCTTATACGTTCATTTTGATGTTTCTACGGTAATTTTGAGGATAGTCTTTAACACATTTAATAGCTGAAAGTCTAGTGTTGTTGACATTTCAAGCATGCCTACTGCTTACTACCTACACAGCTGCGGAAGATTGTGCAAGAAAGAAAGAGAATGATCATCTGGCTTTTTGTCTTTTTATGAGCCGTTGCGCTAGAAGACCAGTCAAAGTCATAATAACATTTATATCATAAAGACGTCGTAGAACCGTCATGATACCGTCGAATGCTGCCTCTCTTGGTCTCTCCTTTCACGTCCTTTCCACAGGGGCCTTTCTACATATGTGTGTTCTGTGTGTTCTGTGTGTCCCGACAAAGACAGATAGATCTGTTCCGTTTATGTAAGACAGAGACAGACATAGAGAGAAGTTGTCTAGAACAGACAGAACACACATATGTAGAAAGGGCCCAGGGAGAATGTACATATAATAAACGCCGCGCTGCGCTGCGCCGCGCCGGGGCCTTTCTACATATGTGTGTTCTGTGTGTTCTGTGTGTTCCCGACAAAGCAGATATATCTGTTCCGTTTATGTAAGACAGAGACAGACATAGAGAGAAGTTGTCTAGAACAGACAGAACACACATATGTAGAAAGGGCCCCGTGCTGCGCCGTGCTGCCGCTGCGCTGAAGCTTAGCTCTGCCGTTCCGTTCCATTCGTATATTCTTACAAAAAAATGAGCAGTTGCATGTCTATGATATTTATAAATCACGGACGATGTGTATATGCTTCAAAATGAAAAGTTAAATAAATGAAGGGATAGTTTATATGACGGACAGTTTAAGAACAAAAGTATTTTAAGCCGAGAAAGAAAACACAAGACCCAATTGATATGATATACTATGAATTATAAAATTGATTAGAACATTGGAAAATCAAGCTATTGATGAATAACATGGAATTAGGCGATAATGAGATGTCCTTTAACCAGTTCAAATAAATGATGAAATTGATTAAAATTCATGTTAATAAATCTATAAAACTCTTCATGATCCTTTAATGCAAAATATTTAAATAAAGTGCTATAAGCACTATGAATATTTCTTTGAGGTATTGCTAAATGTGGTCGAACCCACCACCTTCTGCAAGATTGTTGTTTCTTTTTTCTTAATTTTTTTAACAATTTCAATAACTTTAATGAAATTATACATTTTTCTAATTTTTTTTATTTTGGCTTCAATCATGATCATGACCATGAAAATGATAGATGTATGACATAGATCTATAGAATTGTACCATTAGCAATGGAATATAGAAACGGAACTATGGACCTGCGCAAGCAGGGGCCTTTCTACATGTGTGTGTTCTGTGTGTTCTGTGTGTTCCCGACAAAGACAGATAGATCTGTTCCGTTTATGTAAGACAGAGACAGACATAGAGAGAAGTTGTCTAGAACGGACAGAACACACATATGTAGAAAGGGCCCAGAGAACCGCGCAGCGCAGCGCGGCGCTTATGTACATTCTTCCACATGGAGTGCGTCGTGCGCCGGGCCCTTTCTACATATGTGTGTTTTGTCCGTTCTAGACAACTTCTCTCTATGTCTGTCTCTGTCTTACATAAACGGAACAGATCTATCTGTCTTTGTCGGGAACACAGAGAACACACAGAACACACATATGTAGAAAGACCCCCGTGCGTCGCGTCGTGCGTTGCGTTCCGATCGCTTGAATCAGCAACTGTATGCTGATTGGTTAATTCTTTTGACGAAACTAGATGGTAAAAGAGAATTAACCAATCAGCATAGAGTTGCTGTATTCAAGCGATCGGAACCGCGGGGCCCTTTCTACATATGTGTGTTCTGTCCGTTCTAGACAACTTCTCTCTATGTCTGTCTCTGTCTTACATAAACGGAACAGATCTATAGTCTTTGCCGGGAACACACAGGACACACAGAACACACATATGTAGAAAGGCCCCAGCGAATCCACATTGCATGAGCTATGCTCGATGCGCGATGCACGATGCCTTCCGAAAAAAAGTTGTTGTCCGACATCTACAAGATTTATAACTCTATGGTTATAAATCCTATAATAATTTTAAACATAGAGTTATAAATCTTATAGATTTCGGACAACAACTTTTTTTCGGAAGGCATCGCGCATCGCGCATCGAGCATAGCTCATGCAATGTGGATTCGCTGTTAACAATTTCTATTCTTTTACAATTAAACGCTATTTCTAAATTGCTCATTTACAATAATTGTAACATGTCAAATATTTTGCTACAACTTTGATATCAGTATCCAAATGAATAAACAAAGAAAACAAATTTGATTGATTTTGTAAAAGTTAAATAGTCGATCATATTTCCGCTATTTATAATCATGAGACACCTATTTAAGTTTTCAATTTTTTTTTTAACTTATCTGATATCTGATGACTGATAAGTTTTATTTTCGAAAAGTTCCCAGTAGAGCCATCTAGCAGAATCAGCAATTACGAAATACGATTTGACAACTCTAGTTTATAAACATGGCGGTATATTTAGTGTAAGGGCAACCGATTCTCCTTTTTACAGAGCTTAGCATTTTTTAATTTGAAATAGACAGCTGATTTTAGTATTTACAATGGAGGCTGGAGCCAGCACGGGGACAAGGACAACGCGATTTATGATGGAAGGTGTGGGTGCCAGGGTTATACGTGGACCCGAGTGGAAATGGGGAAAGCAGGTTAGTTATCGCGAGGTTATAAGTTTTTTCTAAAAATTTCTAGGACATCAATTATTTTTTATTTTTCATAAGGATATTTTTACAATCAATAAATCTAAAGACGCAGCAGGTATCTGGGTTATTGTTGTATTTAAGTTATGAACATTGACTGTTGACATTTATTTAGAGAAAATTAGATAAATTTTATTTGGATTTTTTAGGATGGTGGAGAAGGCCATGTAGGGACAGTGAGGAACTTTGAATCACCAGAAGAAGTTGTTGTCGTTTGGGATAATGGCACAGCAGCCAATTACAGATGTTCTGGTGCCTTTGACTTGCGTATACTTGATTCAGCTCCAACTGGTGTCAAGCACGATGGGACAATGTGTGACACTTGTCGACAGCAGCCAATTTTTGGAATTAGATGGAAATGTGCAGAATGTAATAACTACGATTTATGCTCAATTTGTTATCATGGAGATAAGCATCACTTGCGTCACAGATTTTACAGAATTGCAACACCTGGTAGTGAAAGAGTTCTCCTAGAGCCAAGGAGGAAGAGTAAAAAGGTATAAACTAAAAATAACGGTTAATTACTTTAATTTTATTACTTCAAAAAAAATAAATAAAAAATTTTATTTATTTTCAGATTGCTGTGAGAGGTATATTTCCTGGAGCCAGAGTTGTCAGAGGTGTTGATTGGCAATGGGAAGATCAGGATGGTGGAAATGGAAGAAGAGGAAAAGTTAATGAAATTCAAGATTGGTCTGCTGCTAGTCCTCGCTCTGCTGCCTATGTTATTTGGGATAACAGTGCCAAAAATTTATATCGTGTTGGATTTGAGGGAATGGTTTGTAAACTTTTATACATTTGCACATTTATCATTAACATTTTACGAACAGTTTTAATTAAAATCAATGGTTTGTTCATATAGGCTGACTTGAAAGTGGTGAATGATGCAAAAGGTCAAAATGTGTACAGAGATCATTTACCACTCCTTGGAGAGCAAGGTCCAGGACGTGCTGGGCCACATGGTTTACAAATTGGTGACCAGGTATATAAATTATAAAATAATAAGAAATATCGTAATAATTAGAGAAGTTGAAAATTTTATAACTTACAATATATCTTTTATTAGGTCAATGTTGATTTGGAATATGAAATAGTTTACTCGCTACAGCAAGGACATGGTGGGTGGACTGATGGAATGTTTGAATGTCTTAGTACCACTGGTACAGTTGTTGGTATTGACGAAGATCATGACATTGTTGTTTCTTACCCAAGTGGAAATCGCTGGACATTTAATCCTGCTGTTTTGACAAAAGTCCAAATATCTATGCCAGTTGTTAATTCAGTTACCGATAAGCAGTCATTTGCAGTAGGAGATTTAGTGCAGATTTGTAATGACTTAGAAAAGATCAAATTATTGCAAAGAGGTCATGGAGAATGGGCAGAAGCAATGGCACCTGTATGTATAGTATATAATTTTTACTGTATAAAAACGTTTAAAAATACAGTAAAGATAAAATTTTATTTCTGAATTTTCTTTTATTACAGACTTTAGGTAAAATTGGAAGAGTTCAACAAATTTATCACGATGGTGATTTAAAAGTGGAAGTCTGTAGTACATCTTGGACTTACAATCCACAAGCTGTAACTAAAGTAGCAAGTAGTGATGGTAGTGTTACAGGAAATAGTAGTGGAGGTTCGTGACTTTACCCATTTTAATCGTATTACTTTAATAATATCTAATAGATTTCTTATTGTAATCGAAAAATATCGTGAAAAACCCTTTAAAATTTTAATGCTACTTGAAAAGTTACGATTTCTTTATGCAAGAAAGAAATAAATGTAGCTAATAATTGATTTTATTCAAGGAAATAATGTACTAAATTATGCACCATTTATGAGCTACTTGCATTTGGAACACTATTGAAATATGATTTCCATTTATTACGCGTATTGTTGTATTTTTTAAATTTAAAACACTCAAGTTTTTTTTACTTATTTGTTGTTCATCCGTTACAGAACGTCTTTCTGCCCTTCTAAAGAAACTCTTTGAAACTCACGTATCTGGTGACGTTAACGAGGAACTCGTAAAAACAGCCGCTAATGGTGATGCTGCGAAATGTGAAGAATGTTTAAAACGTCCAGAAGCTGATGTAAATGGTATTTTTGCTGGTCATACAGCTCTCCAAGCAGCAAGTCAAAATGGGCATTTAGAAGTTATCAAAATTCTTCTCAAATATAAAGCTGATGTCGAAATTGAGGTAATTCAATTTATGAAATACAATATTCGAAACGTATTACTCGAAATTGTTGCAAGATATACTTCATTTTTAGATATTGCTACGAAAATCTTTTAAAGTTTAGCTTAGATTATTAATAAATTGACATTACCTTGCGAAAAGTTGAAAGAAAAATAAAGTTAAAAGAAGAATTATTGACATTTATAAATTTTAATTAAACTACTTATAGGATAAGGATGGAGATAGAGCAGCTCATCACGCAGCATTTGGTGATGAGCCAGGAGTGATAGCCTTATTAGCTGGAGCTGGAGCAGATTTAAATGCTCGAAATAAACGACGACAAACTGCGCTGCACATTGCTGTTAACAAAGGACATGCTGGAGTCGTTCGTACCCTTCTCGAGCTCGGTTGCCATCCCAGCCTCCAGGTAAAATCTTTATATAATATTTTAAATATAAGTTTTTATTTTAATATTTAGAATTGTTCAAAACTCAATATGTATGAAGTTTATTTATAAAAATATGTTTTAAATACTCGTGAAGTACCGATACGGAGTTATTTATATCGTTTACTACTTATCAGAAACGATTCTACGAAACAATATAATGACGGGTCAAAATGATACAAGTACAAGTCTCTTATCAAAATAATGACTATTTTTTCCATTTAATCTTTTACTCAACTACTTGAAATGATAAATATGATGTATTTTACTGCTTCATTTTAAACGTTCTCTAAAAATAATAAAATATCAATAATATAACAATAATATAAACGAATATAATTTGGACTGATCCAATCTTCATGCAAAATTATCCAAGTTCCAATTATATGTAAAGAGTGAAAATATATAATTACACATATTTAAACGTATAATAAATAGGAAATCATTAAATTGAAATATGAACTAGAAAGTAGAAAAATAAATCTATAAAAAGCAATCGTTAGCAAACTATGTCAGTTCAAGATTGATTCATAAATATATTGTAATCTAAATAAGAAAGTTTATATCGAACGGAATATATTAGTGCAATCACAACTTTTGCAATGCAAAAAGAGATATTAGAAACCAACTGTAGCTATAAAAATTCTCTTGTATTGAAATCTCGTATTACCTTCGGCGCGACCTACACTACCACTGATGTGACAATTCGCAACAACTGATTTTGCTGCTTTCTATGCTCATTCTATCTACATCTTTTGAATTGCATTCAATTTGAATACTTGAGTTGCAAAAACTCCGCTAGAATATGCTAAATTCTTGATAAAGTGAAAATATAAGTTATTTCAATATGAAAAGTAATAAAAACCGACTTTGCCGCTATTTGATAAATCCGATCTTTCATAAGATTTCCATATTTTATATTTTCCATCAAACTTTTATAAAAGGCTACAAAATATTTATATATTATAAAAATATTTATCGTATAATATATATATAATAAATGTAATCACGGTAAAGAGTAACCAAGCTGTATTCTTAGTGTGCCAGAAAAACATAAAACCCATAAATATCAAACACTTTTTAATAAATACGCGTATGCAAAATCAATGCTTCCATAAACAACGATACTCATTATGCGAAATAACAGTGCGAAAAGAGCTAAATCTCCGACGACAAATGCAGTCGGATTTCAGGGTAAAAATATGATATAAAGAAGTAAGAATTCTTTCGTGCCGTGCGCGGGCGCGAGGCATGGGGCGGCCGCGCCTTATTCTTCTCGCTCGTTTTTTTCCTTCTCTTCCTCCTCCTTCTTCTTCGCCGCGTCACATTCAACCATCTATTCCACTTCCCACTTTTCGAGGCAGCGGCAGCGACGAGCATTTCGCCTGATAACGGCTCCGCCAAATCCTCTTAATCCAAAGCAGCCATTTTTTACGGCATTCTAAGCTGCGCTCGCCCGCCGCTCGCTCGCGTGGTTTTATTTCCTCTTCGGATTTCCCTATACCTACCTCGTTAAATCTCGCTGCAAGACGCTCGGTCGCGAGCTCGCGAGCCACCGAGCGCAAGACGCATTATCGCGAATATTGATTCGAAATATTCCCGAGGCTTTATATGCGCCCCCGCGGCCGCGCGCGCGCCAAACACGTTTTATTTTCGTATTCTAGCATGAGAGATGGGTATATTCGTTTTTCGTCGATGTATCCGTTAAATATGATAGTAGGTAGGAGGAGGGGTGTATTTGTCGTAAGGATGAAAATACACCTGGCTGGTATTTCTTTTTATTCTTTAAGTTTAAATAGTTGCGGGAAACGTTAAAAGAGTTTTTTAAAACGGTTTAACGAAAACCTAAGGAATTTCCAGAACAGAATGTGAGCGCCCAGGAGCGCAATAAATATTCGCTTCGCAAGTGCGCAATATTTCACGGCTTTATTCTCAAGAAACTTGGTAAAATGCTCTGTCCACACAGCGCGCACCAGCCCCCGGAGAAAATAATTTATTTCGTGCACAAATAAAATGCTAATTGAAAGTGATAAATACCGCTGATTTAAATAATATATTTTATACGCATTGTTTCATAAAGGACGCATAATGTTTGTAAATTAACGGTTATATTCAGCGCAGGTCGAGGGAATAATTTTGAAACCAAAGTATTTAAAAATATTTCGCTTTTAAAGCTTTTACTTTTAGCCACTAAACACACCAGTATAACAAATAAATAAAATCCTCTCCCTTTGTGCCATTCTACCTCCAGTCAATTCAATTTAAAAATTGTACCATTTCGAAATCCTGACAAAAAGACTCGCCTCCTTTCTTTCTCCGTCCTCTTCATTTACAATGACTTTTCCAGTGTACAAAAATGACAGACGTGTTTCTATTTATCAACCTTAACGTGCACGTCGCACCGAGCCACGTATACCACGTACGTACGTACGCCCCGCGCGCTCCTCATCTGCAATCGTTTCACGAAGCGCAGAAAGTGCCTCACGTGCCTCTCTCTCGCTCTTTCTTATATACTCTCTCCCGCTACTCGTACAGGGTGTACAAAAAGAGGCGCGCGTCCGCCGCTCTCTCTCTCGAAAGGGCCTCGAAAAAACTCTTGCTCTCTCTCTCTCTCTCTCTCTCTCTTGAGAACTCGAGCTTTCGAAAAAGTCCGCGGACTTAGCTCGCACCTCTCCACCCCACCCTATATATAGGAAAGCGGTGTATAACGTCTCCCTCTCTCTCGTGCTTAACTGTAGGCGTGTCGGCGGCATTCTCTGTAGTTGCAAATACTTTAATCTCGCCAACGTCGCGTATACGCGCTACCTCTCTTATTTCCTTTTCTTCACCGCCGCACCGCGTGTAGCGGATTTTCTCGCGCGCTTTTTCTTCCCCGCGCTCACTCGCGGAAAAGAATCTCGGGAGGGATGGCCCGAAAAGGAGTAGGAGAAGGAAGAAGAGTCTAGAGTGGTGTAGCGTAGATGGTGTAGGTGCGCCTAGACTCTAGACTCGATAGAAGTAAGCCCGGTAAGCCCGGCTTCTTAACTAGTCGGGGGAATAAGGCTTTTGACCCGGGAAAATCCTTAAGGTCTAGACGGACTTACGCGGACCTAGCGAGCTTGCAAGAGAGAGAGAGAGAGAGAGAGAGAGAGAGAGAGAGAGATAGAGGGGGGAGAGGATAGAACTAACGCGGGAGAGTGCAACGCAAAACGAGCGTTGTAGGGCCGGAGGGTGTGCGTGCGGAAAAGTGTAAGGATGGCCGCGTACACGGCTGGCTGTTTTGGCGAAGTAGTTAATTTGAATGGGGGCTGGGGTAATAATCGTACGGTATAGTTGGGAGAAAGTCTTAGTGGGTATTATATAATTTTAGAATAAGAATATATGTAGTGTATTTCTGGTGTTAATAAAAGGAAGTGGCGGATCGTTTATCAAACCTAATGCGTTTTCGAAAATGAGCTTTTAAACCCGATATTCTCGAACTAAAGCAATTGTCGAACAACCGTAAGATCTCGCAGAGATCGAAGATGAGAAATCTTTATTGAAATGGTGGATATGATTTTAATGGAAAAAGGAGCAGCAAAAAATATCGACATTTGTTAAAAATTGCTTTTTTAGATTTATATATATATGTGTCGGGTGCGGGGAGTAACGCAAAAGGAAACGTTGCGCAGTTTAAAAATGAACGTCACGTATTGCTTTATCATTATTTTAAATTAACTCCACCTGTATAGAGGGATGACATTGGTTTTAAGAGAAAAATGAAATTTTCAGTGGAAACTTGGCGAACTCGTACCGTCTTACGAGGCAGAAAATAAGTTTTAATTTGCAAAGTAAAATCTTCATCTAGACTTTTTTACGCTCGAACAATTTTGAAAAAAAATTAAGCGAGGCCATGTATTACATGGAATCATTTTTATCCATTAAATATCTTCAATCTCATTAAAATTGCAATTTAAATTAAAAACAACCAAAGCACGTACCAAATTATAGAAACTCCACAGAATTTCACATCCCTTCGTATTCCATGTTCCCTTTCAAACCCGTCACCATTACCACACCTTCCCCGTCCAATTCATTCCCACTATATACTTATCAGGCCAACCGACGAGCTACATACATATATACAAGATATATATACATTTCGTGCGCTAAACGACGACATTTCTTCTCTTTTTTCCGACCTCTCGCTGCTACGATGACGACGACGACGACGACGACGACGACAGGATCTGGAAGGAGACACGCCACTCCACGACGCCATTTCCAAGAAGCGCGATGACATGTTGGCCGTGCTGCTAGACTATGCAGCTGACATCACCCTCACCAACAACAATGGCTTCAACGCCCTGCACCACGCGGCGCTGCGCGGAAATCCAAGGTAAGCGAAATGTATTAATAATCTGTCTCGCGCTCTCGAGCGAGATAGTGAGATCCGCGTGAAATGCGCGCGAATCCCTTTTAAAATGCATTTCATCGTTGAAAGGTGAAAGAGTTAAAATGCGGAGATGTTATTTATAGTCTGTGAATTTTGGGTTCAGGGAGAATTGTCTAAGATGACGTTCTACTTTTCTTAGTTTGCTGTTTGCGAATACGATACGATTATATTTTGGTAGCTTTGATTCTTTGTTTTAACTTAAATACGCAGCTTTGCTACAATTAGATTAAAGAGCTAGGTTGGAAAATGTATGCACTGTACGTACAATCACACGAGATAACAATGCGATCTTAAAATTAAGGTGTAAGACGTACAAAGAATACAGCTAGAAATTAAACCCGAAAATTAATTTTTGCCCGCCCTAATGCGGGTTTCCGTATTATTTGCATCCCTGCACAAATACGCGAGCTTTAAAAATAAACACGGTATGGTACTTAAACTACACGCGGCGCGGAACCCCGGTATATACCTACTATCCAGAGAGCGCAGGTCGAGGGGAAACCGGAAACTTGCCTCTTAGCAAAAGCCGAAGCAACGGAAAGAAAAGTCCTGAAACCGAAGAACTTGACAAAAATGAAATGAGAAAAAGCACTTGATAAAGGCGAGCGCGCGTGCAGTAAAGTGAATATCTCAAAGACTAATAAAGGGTGTGCGCGGTTGCATTTGAATAAAAAACTTCCTTTCAGGCTAAATAGGAAAATTATGCCTTTCGCTCACTCTGACTCTCCCGTAGACGTAAAATTTTATAGCACTCGAACTTTAAAGTGCTAAATTACTCGCGTCAAGCGAAAGCAATGATGATTTTACCAGCTTTATATATATACACACACGCAAGCTTAACGCCGCGCGCGCTCTAATTACTTCTTTTTCCGCAATATCTATTTCGCTGGCTTCAAACTCTCTGGTTGATAAAAAATTAATGAACTTCTCTCCTGCCCCCTCTCTCCTCGCCGCGCGCGGTAAAAACCATAAAGTCCGATCAAACACTTGGCACCCTGGAAATATCAAACTTCAATATCCCACTATACACGAGAGCAATAAAATTAATTAAAAACTTTATCCACCCCCTCTCGCCGCCCCCACTATTTGGCAATCCTAAAACAATCGTCTCTCCTTCTCCCTCGAAACGTGTAGCTTTAAAAAAGGAAGAAGCGAGAGTGAACGAAGAGGAACGGCAATGAATTATCCATCCGGTCCGACCCAGCAGCAGCAGCAGCTCTTGGCAGACTCACGCTCACTCGCTCCCTCGGCAACCCCTCGACAGTTTTCACGTGCTTCGTAAATTACATCGCGGGCGGCACTTAGCATTCCGGCCGCGTCGCGATCTTAAACTTATTTCCATCGAATCAATACTTGTTTATAATAAAAGTTCGCTCTCTCTCTCTCTCTCTCTCACGCCTCCTAGTCACCGTTTTGTCCATGTCTTTTATCCTCCCACCGATTTTCCCTCTGTCAGAACAACTCTTCACGAAGACATCGTAGTCACCTCGCATGCGAGGCACGATTAAAATTTGGTCGAGCATGTTCTGCTTTGCCGCGGAAAAGGGATATTCGCGACACGTACCTCTCTGTCTCGCTTTCTCTCTCTCTCTCCGGGTGGATAACACGAGAGCGCGCGCTGGTCTTGGAGTAACTTCAGAAAGCGAGGACGCGCCTAAAATATCGTCGAGATATGACAAAAGACGCGGCTATAAATTCTTTGAGCGATTCGGGCCGCCCGACAGTAGAAGAAGGAAGAAGAGAGAGAGAGAGAGAGAGAGGGGGGGGGTGAGGCACAGAGCTCGTAAACCCGTTGGCCGAAAAATCGAAGGGCTCCGCGCGCGCATTGTGCTCGCGTCGCGCGTCTTTCCCGGGCGACGGCGGCAGCGGCTGGGAAAACAATGCCGTAATGGGGCGCGGCGCTGGGGAGGGAGAGAGAGAGGGAGTACGTGTGAAAGATATAGGTGACGCAATCCGGGGAATCGGATGAGAGGTTGACTTTTTCCGCGCGCGTGACAGGGGCAATCAGGAAGGAAGTTGGGGGGAAGGAAGTGTGGCTATAGGAGGTAATTAAAAATAGTTCGATTGCTCGACTCTTCTTATTTTATCGAAGTTTTTGGAGTAAGCGGAATTATAATTGTATTAACGTTTTCGTCGAAGTAGAAAGTGCTTTATAAACAAGTTCGGTAAGAACTTGTACTTGCAAATTCCAGTTAAACAAGACTTGCTGTAACGAATGCTGTAGGAAAAAAAGACGTTGAAAAAACATTTAATTTCCCGTATTTATTCTCAAAACATCGCCGCCAAATAACTCCCGGCGAACTTTGTTGCCTCTCCAATCTTTCTGCGAGTTTATTTACGTTAACTTTTTGCAAACATATATATATCATGTATATAGAAAGATTCTCGTATCTATATATCACGGGACCCGCGTGACTCCATTCCGAAACTCGACTTTTCATCATCGCGCCACTCCCTCGCTGCAAATTACGCGAAATTAGGCTGCAGTCATGAACTTCCCTCCACCTTCCTCTTATTTGCGCTTTACGACCTCGCGGGAACATTGAAATTCATCCCAATTCCGGGGCGCGCGAGACGCGAAACGTAATTATGACGCGAGATTGCCAAACAAAGTGAGCAAAGCCCCAAGTGCATCTCTCTTTCTCTCTTTACTGTCTGAAAAGAAACAACCAGCGCGTATTTATTTCACTCTCTACCGTCTGCATTTAAAAAGACATAAGCTCTCCTCACGAGGAAGTAACAAGTAAATTTTACTACCGCGCTTTAGCTCGCAATAAAGATCTCGCGCGCGAGCGCTCCGTTCATTAGTAAAACGAGTGGGTATTTAATTAATTTCGCTCCCACTACTACCACCGCCACCCGCGACCTAATGGCCAGGCGAGTTTCCTCCAATCTCTCTCCGCTCCACCCCCGAAAAACTAAATTCACTGAGAAGCCACTTTCGAGCTAAAAGTCTTATTCACCCCCTCTCCACGTATACGCGGGCGATAGAGTCATTTTTCCCGGGGGCGTCAATATATATCCGCGAGATTGCCATCGCGCGCGAGCGCGCGTGACAAACTCCCTAAGCTTTTACAGCCCCTCGCGCGCGCACAATGAACAAAACAACAAGGCCGCGCTTATAAAAACGTAGCGTATCGGAGAGAGTTCTCAAACGTCGGAAAACGGGAAGGGGAGCGCGTAAATTTTCGAAACAATTCATTTTTGTCGAACGCCCGTGACAAATGAAAGCGTTATAGCGCGGATAAGCCGAGAGTCAGAGAGAGAGAGAGAGGAAGAAAGCAAGCGCCACCCCGTCAAACGCACGAACGACGACGCGGCGACGGCGGCGGCAGAGAAGAGGATTCCGAACGATGAAAACCACTTTTGGATATTGCGCCAAACTCTGTCTCACGCTCTACTCTTTCTTCTTTCGCCCTCCCTCGTAGGCGGCGGCGGCGGTGGCGGCGGTTCCTTTTGGCTGGGCGCGTCGCCGCAGAAGAGAAAAGGACGACGCGGGGAAAAAACAATGCGCCCGCGCGAGCGGGGAAGCAGAAGAAGAGAGCACACATACGTACGTACGTACGTACGTACGTACACGTATAGACGCGCATGGGTAAGAGAGTGCGATATACGCCGAATAAGAAATGCCCATCGAATGCCATTACTTCCGAGCGAAGGAGCCGAGAGCATTTAGGTATCGTAAAATTCACGAATGCCATCGCATTCGACGGGATTACGAGGTTCCACGCGCGCGCGCTGATGCACACGCGCATGGTTGCTCCTCTCTCTCTCTCTCTCTCTCTCTCTCGTAGCGAAATCACGATTTTCCGTCGGAGTGTGTATAGCAAATGGCTTTGGTTATTTTCGACCGTTAAGAGGATTTCTGTTATCCCTTATTCGCTCTTGAGGAGGTCCCTTCTCCATATACATATATATACCCACACATACACGCGTTTCGTTTCGTCTATATCCCTTCTTTCTCTTTGATATAAGCTCCGCGCGCATCGCAGCAGCCTTTTACGCCCGCGCGGGCGCATGTATTAAGGCCGTGGCGGTGGAACGGGGGTTTACCCAGTAGCATCGTTTATACGACGGTCGCTGCATGCGATCGTCGACAGCAACCGACGGGAGGGTATACATCATTTGTTCCGCGCTGATAGCGCCAGCGGGTTTTATCGTTGCAAATTTCGGTGGATCTTGTGAATTCTTCTGTGTGTGTATATAGTATTGTCGCAGTAAAGTTCGAGAGGTGAGGTAGGAGTTTGTAGGAGGAAGGGGTAAAGAGAGTCCGTGGGCTTGGGGCAAAGTAGCTCTTAAAGTTTAGAACGGGCGATCAAATATTTAACGATGAGTGTAGGAGCCCGCCGCTGCTGCTGTCGTCTTCGTCGCGGCCGCCGTCGCTGCTGTTGACACCCCGATGACGTGTATTATTGGGTTTGCTCGCGGCCTCGTTACGAGATCCCGCGGAAGAAGTAATTGTTTAATTAGGAGATGGTTAAGGGGATTAATTTGTCGTTGCGGCAAAAAGATTTTTGGGCTGACTGCGTGGACTGGGAAATGCACATAGTTGCGGTAATAAATAATTCAAACGAATGTAATGCTGAATTTGATTTTGAACTCGCGAAAGTTTTGATTTTATTTTAGTTGTTGCACATGCATGAGGAAGAGACTTTTTTTATTTTGTAGAGTATTCGTTAGCAGTTGGCAGAGTTCGTTAACAATTCCAACCCTGTCCAACACTTGCAATTTGGCAATTTCTGAAATACCGTCAAATTCTCTCTTGTATCTAAAAATTCTTATCTATCCTTTACATGACTAATCACACTTCCCGAAGCCCGCCTCATCTCCACATATAAACCCGTACCACCACCTCTATCACAAAATCCCCAATCTTATAGCCCCCCGCCCATTATCCCCGTACAATCTCGCCCATCACCCACACATCCACTTCTCGCGCGTATCTCTCTCACTGCGCATTAAATTTCTCGTAATTATAAACCTTTTTATTACTCAGCCAGCGCCTTCCCCTCTGGCCCTCCAACTCATTATCTCCAGCACCTTCTCTCCTCCGTCCTCTAATCTCGCACCCCTATACGCGTTCGCGCCTTCGACTCACACACACACTCGCTCTCCTCGCCATTACGTACGCGCCGATGCGCGCAAGTATCGAGAGTCGGGCCCTCTCTCTCTCTCTGCTAGGATACGCGCGAGTATAAATCAGGAGCAGAGCACACGCGGCTATATGGAGGGACAGTAGCGTCGGCGGCGTCGGCGGCGGTGGCCGGAGGGCAATTACGAGAACGGCTGATTATACGACACGGCGCGCGTGATGCCAGGGCTGCAGCGCGACGGAACGAGCGGGACGCGCCCGCGCCCTCATATATATATATATATATATATATACTTGAGAGAGAGAGAGAGGGAGCCATTCGGCGAGAACACCGGGCCAATCTACATACATTTACATCGCGCTCTCTCTCGCGCTGCCGCCGTTTTAAAGCGCCACCCCCTTTGTTACGCGCGGCGTGCCCACTTCCTCTCTCCGCATTCTTCTCTGTGTAGCAGCTCGCGCCGCGCGCATTCGTTCGTTCCCCTGTCGTGCTGCTGCTGCTGTCCGCGCGCGTATATATACGCTTTTCGAGCGGAATGTATTTTTCGTTGGCCACCCGCCGCCCCGGGGAAAAAGATCGCTCGTGTTCTCTCCGGACGCTCGTTCTTTCTTCGAGGGATTCGCAATGCGAGCCGATTTTTTATTTCGGAGCTGCGGAGTGTCCGTTGGGTGGCGGTGCTGGGCAAGTGGGAGAGGGATTTGAATGTTGGGAAAATCGTTGTCATGCAAATGCGCGCGCGCGCGAGCTCGGTGAAATTAGTGGGAGGCTGGGGCTCCCCGGAAGACTGGGGTGAAGTTGTGTGTGAAAAAGGGCTTGAAAGGTAGGTATATATGTGCGCTTTGTGGCGGAATGAAAGAGCTTGGGTTGAAAAACGTAGTCGAAAGTTTCATTTAAAGATGCGCGCAGCCTTAAAGCTGATTATATATAATAATATAATGATATAATAGTCTATTTACAAAAAGAAAATATGCAAAGAAAGGGCCTATATATATACATCAGTATTTCAGTTACCTAGTTAGGCTCACAGAGAAGCGAAATCATTATCGCATAATAAATATTCAAAAAATCACAGAATTGTATCGTCAATCCGCATAAAAAGAAAAAGATATATTCGTATAGAATAAATAGAGTGATTAACCTTATTTGCTGGCCATCACAGTAGTCAAATCAGAGTTTATGGTTTTTGTACATAATGTAATGTTACTAATGTAATGTTTATAGAAGGACTAAAGACCCAAGGTCCAAAATAGTCCGGACATATGATACAGAAGTAAAATATACATTTAATTCATACAAAAAAAACATAGCTGCCATAAGTCGCAGGTAAAAATTAAGAGATCGGTATACGTAATATAAAATAAAATAAAACAAAAATATAACGTGAGAAAATAAAAATTAAAGTGTGACATAGTATCTATGCGCAGGTACATGTGCGGAGTAAAAGCACGCAGATACAGTTGGACGCGACAACAATAAATTACAAACTAAACTTAGAAACCAAAAGGTTATGTACAAAATAAAATAGGGGACGCATTATTTATTAATAGACAGTAAATAGTTAAGCAGAGCTTGTTTAAAGCGGACGTGCTTATATAGTGCGCGGAGTTGAGACGGCATGCTATTCCAAAGCCGCGTTCCTCCGAGTGTGAACGAGCGCAAGTAATAGTTTGTCATAGGGGTGCGCGCGGATCTCGTTTCGAGATCAAGAGACGAGCATCACTTTGACCCAGGCTGCTCGAGCTGTCGAAAAATGAATTTATCTGCTAAATACCGCGGCTCGCAATCGCGTAAGATGGAAGCCATGAGCCAAATACACAGATAATCGCGCCGGGCAGTGAAGGTAAGAATATCGTAGGTAGGGTATAAGCGCGAGATATGATCAACTTACGCAGACCGACAGAAAAGCGTAGGGCTGCGTTTTTGAACCGCTGTAATTTCGCGCAGATATGGGTAGACATGTCGAGGAAAAGGCCTGCGCAGTATTCTAGGTCCAGAAAGATTAGCGATTTTACAAGAATCAGTTTGGTCTGCTCCGGAAAGTAATTATGGCATTTCCTGAGGCGGGAGAGGGCGGCAAAACATTTCTCGGTGGCCATAGCAGCGTGAGAAGACCAGGACAAGGAGCTGTCTAAGATAACCCCGAAAATCCTGACGGAGTCGGAATACGGTACAGGTTCCCCATTGATATTGAAAAGGGTAGGGGCTGATCTCATCGTTTGCCTAACAAAATAGCTCGAGCCAAACCAAACTGCCTGGGGTTTTTTGATGTTAATGAACAGACCGTTAGATTGAGCCCAGGATTGGAGGTTGTTGAGGTTAGATTGGACTTTTTCGATGATCGTGTTTATCTCGGATGGCTCCCTCTGCAATAAATAATTAGATCATCCGCGTAAAGATGGTGGCTGCAGTTGTGAAGGATAGTGCCGACATTATTAATCAAAAGTGATAAGAAGGGCGGGCCGTTTAAGCTACCCTGTGGTACACCGGTATTCTTTGAAAGTGGGGCAGAGGCCTCACCACGCCCAACTACGACTTGGGAACGGTCTGAGAGAAAAGAGTGGATCCAGGTGCAGGCCGAGTTCGAGAAGCCTAGGGCAGCTAGCTTTTCCACTAATAGGTTGATATCAACCCTGTCGAACGCCTGAGTTAGATCGACGGCCACCGCAAGGACAATTTCACCTTCGTCTATGGCTTCTCTTACATCCTCCACGATCTTGACAAGAGCAGTATGAGTACTGTGGCGCTTGCAAAAGCTGGACTGAAACTGATCTAGTAGGTTGTTCATGGCGACATAACAATTAATTTGATTGAAAACAATCGATTCAAAGATTTTTGAAATAGCACAGAGAATAATGATGGGTCGCAGGTCGCCGGCTTCGCGAGGTGGGTTACGTTCGGGTATAGGGCATACAATCGCTGTTTTCCAGGCGCGAGGAAAAACGCCTGATTGCATAGAAAAATCGAAAATGTGGATGAGAACCGGTAAGATGACCGGTAAACACTCCTTGATAAAAATCAGAGGAATGTCGTCCGGTCCTTGGACATTAGATCGCGTTGTTCCAACCGCTGTCAGGACATCGATGGGGTTGACATTTCCAAAATAAATTCTATCGTCCGGAGATATACGGTCCGTGGTCCGCTGGTCAGATGAAGGGGGAGATGAGCCATTACAGGTAAAGAAACGATTCAGAGAATCCACGTCGACAGGTAGAGTGAAAGTTTCTCTAGAGGCCGAGGAGGTCGAATTCGTTGACGCACTTCCAAAGCTCGTTCGTGGACCTGGCGCTTCGAAACCTTTCGTTTGTAGTAAACGCTGATCGCATTGCAAGTCGCTGTTTTGACCCAATTGCGAAGCGTTTTGAAGGCCAGGTGATCCGTGTTACGACGGGATTCTTATAAGTGCTCCAGGCTCTGTTACGCAGCTTGATAAGTGATTTTAAGTCAGGCGAAAACCAGGGGGCGAATTTTTTGCGACAAACTACTTCGCGATAGGGGGCATGCTTATCGTAGAGCTGAAGAATGGAACTAGAGAACAAATTAACTTTGTCGTCAATATTCATAGATACGATCGTGTGCCAGTTGATGCTTTCCAAATCACTTTGAAACAGAGCCGTATCAAAGTAAGAAAAGCCTTTAAGAAAAATCTTAAAGCAAATATAACACGATTAAATTTTTTTGTCACATGGTCTCCGTATAGTCGATAGTGGTGTGAGTAAATGTGTCGAGATGCTTTTTGTGGTTGGTGAGTTCAAGATTGAGCGTGTTAAGCGATCTGCTCAGCATCTTGCGACGATAGTCCATTTTCCACCAATCGATATTAAAGTCACCTACCAGGATGGTGTAGTCGGACGGTGTATTGCAATTAATCAGAATGTTCTCGATCTCGAATAACTGCCTTCATAGAGACCATAGATGACGCCGAATAAAATCTTGAAGGGGCCCACTTGAAGTGACACGAATAAATATTCATGACGTTTGCTAAGGGTAACAGATTCTTCAGAGCGACAGATTTTTTTGTAATTGATGGAAGTATCAACATAAAGTACGACACCGTCTGAGCGAGCACCGAGTCTATCAACTCGGAGAAATGTATAGTCTGGGATATCGAAAAATTTCGAGGATCGGTTTGGCTTCAACCAAGTTTCAGTGAAAGCTATAGTGTGAAAGCGATGGTCCTGCATAAGTTTACAAACGTTCGCGAAGTGCAATTCAATGTATTGAACTCAAAGTCCGAGGGAATCAGATTTGAGTCGACGAAGTAGGGCCCAACGCGCAACCGACAGTAGACAATAATAAACACAATGCTTACAGTAGAGCGAGATAAACACGTCCGCACTGTACGACTATTCAAGCAAGAACATAACAGGTGTACACGTCAATAGGACAGTTTTTCATTAAATTGCAGAGACATACATGTGTTTACGCACCGTCGATTTAAATTTCTCGAGAGACGGTAGATTACGGACGTCTGAGGGAATAAGCGCATTCCAAAGGCGAATTATTAATCGAACTAATAACACAGCCTTCGAACGCGACCTCCCGGAACAATGATACCGATAACGAAGTACTTTCCGCGCAATTAAATCCTAATTGATAATATAAAATTAACGCTTACGCACCTATCGCGCTACAATCGATTCACCCCGGGACACTATATACAGGGCAGAACGGGCGAGCGCACGGCTTCCACGACTACATTTTCATTCGCAATTACGCATGTCCAATTTGCCAAACCGTATTGGTTAATTGAATCTACTTCTCTTGCTCTCTCTGTCTCTCTACCCTTGAAAATCCTCTCTCGCAACAAGCTTTCTCTCTTCTCCCGCGTACTTTTACACAGAGCTACCTACTCCGCCGCGCTCGAGTGCGTATTATCTAATTTAGAAAACGAGAGAGCGAGAGAGAGAGAGAGCTACACGAGCGCGGAGAGCTACACGATCTCATTCCTCTTCCCTTTTTTCGCGCATCTCGGCCGCGGGGATGAGTGAGGGAGCGAGATACAACGTTACAACACCGGGCGCTGCCGCGACGACGTGAATATAGTGCTCTCGCGGAACGAGAGAACGCGAAAAAGAGCGAGAGAGAGAGAGGAAGACGGAAAAAGAGCTCGCTTTGCAGAAGCCGCTGAAGAGTACTTGGAAGAAAAGGATCGTTGGATGGCGCCCAAAGCGTAACGAAGGCCCGCAGCAGCAGCCGCCCGCGTCTTTTTTCTTCCGCCTGAAAGGCCCCCGCGTATTTTCCCTCCCTCTCTCTCTCTTTCACCCGCCTCCTCCTTCTCTCTCGCGCTTCGCTGAGTAAGTTGCAGAGCAGAGAGAAAGATGGAGAAAATAAAAAGGGCGAATCGTGCTTCGCCGACTGAATTGCCGGCGCGATAGAGAGCTGCACGCGCAGAGAGCCGTGTCCGATAAAAGTTGCGCGCGAGAGAGAGAAGAGAAGCTCCCTCCCACCTATATGTACGCCTGCTGTACGCATGCATGCAAAATAAGCCGTATATATCTTGCCGCGCTCGTGTGCATTAGTCCTTGTGTAAGAGCGAACTTTCGACAAGGGCGTAGCAAGCAGTTTGCGTCACTCAGACCCCTATGGGTGTGCGTATACATGTATATAACGAGGAGCAGTCGAAAGTTCGAGTTTAAAATGATTTTTGCGCCTGCCGAGGAAATTGTACGTATAGCGCGCAGACACGCCTCGTACGGAAATTAGGCTGAACGCAAAGTTTTTGTTAATTGTTCTCTCTCTCTCTCTCTCCCTCTCTCTCTCTCTCTCTCTCTCTCTCTCTCTCTCTCTCTCTCTCTCTCTCTCTCTCTCTCTCTCTCTCTCTCTCTCTCTCTCTCTCTCTCTCTCTCTCTCTCTCTCTCTCTCTCTCTCTCTCTCTCCCTACGAGGCTCTAGTAGTAGTGGCTCCCAAGTTGCCTGCCGACAGTGCCCAAAATTTACAAAAGCGCGTCAGCTGCTGAGCAGCCGCTCTCCAGTACAGAACTACGTGGCTCGCATCGACGCTAACTATTGTACGAGTTGCCGTGGTGAATTTTGAGCTACGCGCAAATCGCGACTCGAATAAACAACGTACTACGACTACCTATATTCCTACACATATATACTTGTACAACACGCTCCCTCTCTCTCTCCCTCTCCCGCAAAGGTCGTTATACACGTATACGCTCGAATTATTTAACGTCGTTAAACGAGCAACTAATTCTCCGGCTTCCCTATACACGTCCCTCTATACACGCGGCCGCGCGCGCGCCTCATCCATTTTGCAATTGGCTGCTGCAGCCGAAACACCACGCGCGCAGTTTATGAAATTCAAATAAAAGCTACCACCGCCGCTCCAAATTACACGCAAAAGGCGTGTTCGTGTGTGTGTGTGTGTGTGTGTGTGTGTGTGTGTGTGTGTGTGTGTGTATGTGTGTGTGTGTGTGTGTGTGTGTGTGTGTGTGTGTGTGTGTGTGTGTGTGTGTGTGTGTGTGTGTGTGTGTGTGTGTGTGTGTGTGTGTGTGTGTGTGTGTGTGTGTGTGTGTGTGTGTGTGTGTGTGTGTGTGTAACGTATCGGCAGCCACGATCTCCCATATTAATACGTCTAATCTAATTCATCGCCGGCGCGTTAAATATTCAACGGTTCGCGCGCGTTTATACACGTGGCCCACATCTCTCTCTCTCTCTCTCTCTCTCTCTCTCTCTCTCTCTCTCTCTCTCTCTCTCTCTCTCTCTCTCTCTTGCACAAAATACAATACGCGCGCGCTGCGTCGAAAAAGGCCCTCGGGGATATACATATATAGGGGAAAGGCTCATCAATACGAGACGCACGAACTCCCATATCTCACCCACACGTCGGCGCGTGATAAATAAAAAAAATTTGGCCGTAATTCCACCCATGCGCGTATATATATACGCTCGCGCGAGGGTTAGCGAGAAAGGGCTGACGCGCGAAATCGAAAGGGGCCGGGCTCTCTGCAGAGAGAGCATTGATTCCTCTCTCTCTCTCTCTCTCTCTCTCTCTCTCTCTCTCTCTCTCTCTCTCTCTCTCTCTCTCTCTCTCTCTCTCTCTCTTTCTCTTTCCACGTCTCTCGATGATTCAGGGGAGGCGTCGGTACGGAAACGCCGCGTAAATAACACGGTGCGCACTATAGCTCTGTCTGGGTGCATGTGAATTTATATATTAAAACGGGCGAGCTCTTGTGGCATTATCTCGCAAATGGAGTGATATCCGGTGCGCTCGTGTGGTCGCCTTAACTTTCCCGGCGCGCCACGTGGGATTGGCCGCGGCGTGTGCAGAGCAAAGCAGCAGCAGTAGCAGCAGCAGCAGCAGCGGTAGCTGCAACTTATATTATACGTCGCCGGGAGCGGGTTTTCGTAATGGGCCTGGGAGACATGGTTAGCGTAACACACCGTCGCGGCCCGCGCGCACTCAAGAGCGAGAGAATTCATGAATCTGTACGTGTAGGTGTGTGTGCGTAAGATATAGGACGAGGGGTGCCGGAGGAGGGGCTGAAACTCGCGTTAGCCGGGTTTTAATCCCTGCTGAGCCAGTCGGTAAGTCAAGCCAAGCTGCGCATAACTCTTCATTCGCAAGGTTAGCCGGCATAACTGTAACTTACTCTCACTCGCTCGCTCGCGTATATACGCTCACAACTTTATCACGGGCGCAGGCTCACGTTCCGCAAACTGCGCCCGTTGGCCCCGATGAGACGACGTCGCCGCCACCGACGGAAAAAACGAGGCCCTCGTACCACCGACGCGGATAAATGCCTCTGCACTACCACTCGTCGTCCAGTCCGCCAGCGAAAAGTAGAAAACTAGTGCGCGTAGAGCGCTATTTCTTTCGATTTTCCTTTGAGGCCGTGTGTTGCTGCACGCGCGCCCAGCGGCTATCTAGGCCTCGCAATCTTATTCTTCTTTTTGCGCGCCCATCTCTCTCTCTCTCTCTCTCTCTCTCTCTCTCTCTCTCTCTCTCTCTCTCTCTCTCTCTCTCTCTCTCTCTCTCTCTCTCTCTCTCTCTCTCTCTCTCTCTCTCTCTCTCTCTCTCTCTCTCTCTCTCTCTCTCTCTCTCTCTCTCTCTCTCTCTCTCTCTCTCTCTCTCTCTTTCTCTCTCTGACTACTACTACCACTGACGGTGTTCCGGGGCTCGTTAAATATCATCGCGCGTCACGCGATTTCCCTGCGCGCTCAAAGGGGGCAAAAGAAGGGTGCAGCTGGACAGTCTAATCTCGGCGCTAGCGAGCAAGAGAGAGAGAGAGGGCAAGATTACTCGCGCACGTGTGTACGCTTACAGCGTTCATAAATCAAGCGGAAACCCGTGTGCAAGCGCGCGCACACCTAGCTCTTCGTAGATGTCGCACGGTGGCACAATAAGGCATTGTGCGAGCGAGAGACAAAGCTACCGGCTGCACGAGCCAGAGAGTGAGAGCGAGAGCCTTATTCACCTGCTCTTGCCAATGACGTCGACGGCGTCGTCGTCGTCGAGGCTTTAGTCTCTCAAACGAGGCGTGCACTGTGGCGTCAACAACAACAGCAGCGGGGCAGCAGTCGTATACAAATTTTCTGCGGGGCTAGATTATGAGAAAGAGAGGGGGAGAGAGAGAGAGAGAAGTACGAGGCAAGTTTCGGCAGCGGCCGTATATAACTCTTTACGACGTGAAAGTTCTCTGCTTACGCGGCTGGGGTGTGAGAGAAGAAAAACAGGATTTTTCGACTTTACAGTGGCTGTAGGTCTATGCATATATGTCTCTCCAATATTTTCCGGATCGCTTTATCGCGCGTGGCACGAGAGGGGAGCGAGGAGCGTATAGATCTCCGCGCCTCTGTTTCGAGAGCGACGTGCAGCGAGCTTTTAATAAATGTGATTGATCGAACTCGAACGCTCCGCGTACAGCGTTGGAAATGCGATAAAGCGCATTTTATGGATGACTGCCGATGAATATTTTCGCGATTTTCGGGGGTGGCTGAAGGGTATGAAGGTATAAGCACAAATGTGTACGTGTATGTGTATACATATATACTCACACTGGCGCCCATTGGAGAAACTGAAACTGTCTCCCGCGGATGCGCGATCCGTGAAAATTCGATTTGGAGGAGGGTACTAGCCGCTTGGCAACTGTCTAAAACATTGATTAGTTTCCAGTTAGTTTCTTTAGGGGCGCGAGACGTAGAGCGAGAGGGAGAGGAGAGATGAGATGGCCCCCGCCGGTCAGGTAGCGCGGCGAATAAACTGCGATTCCTCGCGTTCTCGGGGAAATTGGTCACGATCCGCCGGAGCAAGCAGAAGGAGAGAGAATCGTTTTCCCGCGCGAAGAAGTTGGAAAATTTCGTCCTCGCTGCCGAATTTACAACGAGAACGAGGAAATTAGACGCCGGAGAGTGTGTGTTTGAGGCAGGGAGCGAGTGAGAGAGATGGAAAGAAAGAAAAAGAGAGAATCCTATTCGGGCGAATATCCTGTGAATACCGTTAGACATACACATTATCGCGGACCGCTCGCTTACATACACGCAGACACACCCAGAGAGGTACACGGCGTTATCCTAGCGTGCGGTCGTGTCTCTGTGTGCACATTTGAAACGTAGTCTTGGAGCTGGCCTGGCGAGCGCGGGGTATAACGAGAGAGCAGCCTGGAGGGAACAGTTCGCGTCGGCGTCGCTGTCCCCCGGGAGACAGACCGAGCGAGCGTGCGACACTACCACTACCAGCAGCACCACGGCTTTATTGCGGCAATAAGAGTTATCACCCGGTGATAACTGCCCCCATAACTTCTCTCGCGCGCGATGAATAAACTCTCTGTCCCTCACGCTCTCGTGCTCGCGCGCGCGTGTGCGGTGTAGTACGTTGGCACTGGGACAGGTTCTCGCTTTTTTTCGCTCGTTGCTTTTTTTTCAAAGCGAACATCATGTTTGTTACGATCGTAATCATTACTGTTCTTTCTCTCGCCCGTCCTCTCTCTCTCTCTCTCTCTCTCTCTCTCTTGCTCTTTCGCTCTCTCGTTTAAAAAGAGAGTTAAGGACAATGGGACGAGCGGCGGTGTAACGACGATATTGGTTTTTGCACTCCACCTCGCTCCCTCGCTCTCCCCTGCATGCTTGTGTGTTTCGTTCCGACTCATACTCTCTTTCCCTTTCGCTCTCTCATGCACTTCGTTATTCTTTATACCGTCGCCCTCGCACCCTTTGGCGCCTGCGCGAGCGAGCGATACGTGAACTTTACGCTTAAGGCGATATAACGGGATATGAACTACATTTTAAAGTTAAATGATCTTTTTTCGTCGTTTGTCAAATTATGCTCGAACGTTGAAGAGGATACTCAGAATTTTTCGTTACTTAAATTTTTTTTTAGTTTTTTTTTTTCTTTTCATAAATTATCGTAGTTATCGGTTAATCTTTGTAAGATAAAGAAGAATAAATAATTAGGAATTAATAGTAAATAAAAAAAAGATGATTTAGTAATAGCAGAAAAGAATGCCGTCTTATAAACGCAGGAAAATAAAACGTAATTTATTTAGATACTACTGATAAAATTTACTGCGATGTGAATGTGTTCATTACTTTAAATACAGACACTTCATTGTAAGTGTCTATAAATGGCACATAAACGTGGAATAGTTACCTTCCAATAGTTACAGAAACTCCTATATGTCAATTCATTTACAGTTTATTCAACTCTCTCTCTCTCTCTCTCTCTCTCTCTCTCTCTCTCTCTCTCTCTCTCTCTCTCTCTCTCTCTCTCTCTCTCTCTCTCTCTCTCTCTCTCTCTCTCTCTCTCTCTCTCTCTCTCTCTCTCTCTCTCTCTCTCTTTCTCTACGAGTATTTACGGTTGAAAAGATTTGTACTTTTTATTTATAAGTCTCGTTACTGTACTTGATGTCTTAATCGAGAGATATGATGAAAGACAAACCAAGTGAAGTAGACACCTAAGGCTGAAAATAGCGTCATAACAGGTGATCCGAAGAGACTATACTATTGTTATGTTCCAATAAAGTTCAGGGACAGCGTGCAGCCGTCGGATGCTCTATTGCTCCGACGTAATATGATAACCTTTGATTAAGAAAAAAAATAACAGTCTTCTTTACACGAGATAAAATTACCAAAGTATAAAAGTACACAGTTACTATTATTTCTTCTGTAATATACAATTGATTTTGGCAGAAGCATCTATTAAATAAATAGTTCATTTTGTTTGCTTAACGATAGAATCATCGACGCCATTTATTTCAAAAGCAATGCAGGTTATTAAGGTGAGGAGGAAAATTTACGATCCATCCGTCGTATGTAAATATTTGTCATTTCATTTTGTGACTCATAAAAATGTTAACTGCGTTCTCGCTGTCTAGTTCTGAAACATTTATTAAATCTAAATTAGAGGGGACAGGTAGGCGTGTGCGCGCATTGGACGGAATAGCAAGCGCGAGCGCGCGGACAAAGGCCTTTTAGTTTTCGCGGCGGAGCCTTCTATTTGACAACATTTATATTATTTAAAAGGCAGGCTCGCGCGCGCGCGCGCCGGGCTTCCAAAAAACGTAATTAAAAGCAGAACACGTGACGGCGAAAAATCGCGACGACGAAAATATAGAATAATTACACGCGCTGTAATTCATGCCAGTCCAAAATGTCAAATAAACTTTGATTTAACTTTAACCGAGAGGCTGCGTGTTTGTGCAAACTTCAACACTCGCGCATACGTTTTATGTTTTATTAAAAAGATTCGTTGCTTCACACGACGTGTGTGTGTGTGTGTGTGTGTGTGTGTGCGTGTGTGTGTGTGTGTGTGTGTGTGTGTGTGTGTGTGTGTGTGGGAATGTTCGCTGAAGAAAATGTGAATTTGTAAAGAATTTCGTCCACAGACGTATTCAAATCTTTTTAAGCCGTGCATTTATTTTGCAAGTTGTTAAAATTTCGTATGACCAGTTTTAAATATAAACTTTCAAAGTGAAGCACTTTCTTACGCACTCATAAAATATATAAAAGTTTTATAACACTTTAATGAAAATATCAGTCGTTCGTTACACAATAGCTTGTACACTCTATATATACCGCTATTCACCCGCGAAATAAATTATTAATGTTTATTTGCTTTTACGTCTGACGCGTGACATATTTCGCGCAAAATATATAGCCTCGATCATCCTTTATTGTCATGTAAATGGTCAACAACGCGAAAAAGTCAGCTCTTCTCTCTCCCCCCGGCCGTCAAGCGTGTGCATCCAAGTATTAAGTAGTAACCGCCCGTATTGGTCATCCAGGACACGGACGTCGGCCGAGCCGCACGAACGGAGAATATTGAGATTTCCTGGCTTTCCAGGCGCGCGCAAACGGGAAGAAGGAAGACACGACCTCCGAGGTCGCGCGATTGGAATAAGACTTCAAGAGAGAGAGGGAAAGAGAGAGAGAGAGAGAGAGAGAGAGAGAGAGAGAGAGAGACAGAGAGAGAGAGAGAGAGAGAGAGAGAGAGAGAGAGAGAGAGAGAGAGAGAGAGAAGTCCGGCAAAGACGACACCAATTGGAAAGTTCGCGTTGCTAACCTAGACGACGGGAGGGCGGCGGCGACGTCGGTGGATAGAAAGGGGCCGACGAATTTTCTGAACGGCAAAAGCCGAAAGGCCAAAGGGTCGAAGTCGGAAGAAGGCGGGGGAGAAGGAGGAGGAAAATAGGGAATGGGAAGTGTCGCGTGCTTCAGTCAGCCATCCTGTTTTGATTTCATCTCTCTCGCAGCACGGCAACAACAGGGACAGAGCGGCAGACGGACAAACAGACGGGGCTGCGCAATGTTCTAGGATACCGATCGGCACCGAGAGTGAGTGAGAGAGAGAGAGAGAGAGGAAGCTAGACAACGAAAGCACAGCCGAAAAGACAATGAGAAAAAGAGAGGGAGGGCAGAGAGAACGAGGCAAATCCTCAAGGCTCAGAGAGCTCGGGCGCGCGCGAAAGAGCGGGCAAGAGTGGAAGAGCGAAAGATCGCGCGCGGGTGGCGGAGAGAACTTCCAGCCCTCTCTCTCTCTGGCAATTGAATGCAAGCCTAGGCGAGTGAGTAAGCGAGAGAGCGAGCCACGGGGAAGGGAGAAATAGGGGCCGAGAGAAAGAGAGAGAGAAGCTGCGGCCTGGAAGCAGCAGCAGCGGCAGCAGGGATCGGGTGCCGCCGCCGCCGCCGCACCGGCAACGTTGCCGGCAACGCCGGCAACGGCTCTACTACGATTTTCCGGAGGAAAGAGAAGGAAGGAGCTTGCGCGCAAGCGAGCGGGGATGTGCGGAGCTGCCGGGGTGGCGAGTGGGGGTGGCTCTCTCTGGCGTAGGGGCCCCAGAGCGAGCGAGCGAGCGAGTGCTTGCTGCATTATTGATCCCAGTGTGCGAGCGCGAGTAGCGGGGCTGGGCAAAAAGAGCGAGCGAGAGAGAGGAAGCCTCCGACTCGTCGTCGTCGTCGCCGCTCGAGGCTACGAGAGTGCGAGAGAGAAAGAGATAGAGAGCGCGAATCCCAAAGTCTGACTATCTTTCGGCCCCGACCTCGCCAGACAGATATTAGAAATGCGTTCACCTTACCCCCACCAAAGAGACGGCAGGCTGCTGCCTCCCTTTTGCCACACCGCACGAGCGGGCGAGCGAGCGAGACGGAGCTCGATCCTCTTATTCTTTCAGCCGTCTTCTTCGTTGAGGACGTAAGAAAGAGAGAGAGAGAGGGAGAGAGAGAGAGAGAGATAGAGAGGGAAAGAGCCTTTGGCTTCTCTTCCTCCTTCTCTCGATGAGGGTTAGCTCTGGAAAGAGAGTGAGTGAGCTGGGAAGACGCCGATGAATCTCGTCGATGGATAAAGGGCTGTGTGTGTGATAACGAGAGGGGGGAAAGGGAACGGATCTGTTTCTTCTTCTTCTTCTTCTTCTTCTTCTTCTTCTTCTTCTTCTTCTTCTTCTTCTTCTTCTTCTTCTTCTGAAAACAGCGCGGAATGAGTGGGAGAGAGAGAGAGAGAGAGAGAGAGAGAGAGAGAGAGAGAGAGAGAGAGAGAGAGAGTGAGATCCTTGGGATAGAAAGAAAGGGAAACGCTTTATACGGGCGCTCTTCTTTTTTCTGTAGGCGTTTGCGTTTTCTCCGATTGAAATATTAATTTATGATTTACTTGGGAGGAAAAAAACACACTCGGGTGTGTGTAGGGTTTCTTTGCGAGCGAGAGCTCGCCCGTCGAGGAGACATACTCAAGAAGTACATTTTTAATTTAGGGGCCTTTGAGCATTGTCTTGAGTTTCCTCTTGTAACGAGCTGTGCCGTTCTTTAAACATTCATTTTGTTGGGGCTAAATAGTAAAAATAAGCGTCTTTTAGACCCCACTTACCTACTTACTTTGGCAACGCGCGCGAGCGAGCACATTTGAGAGGAGGGAGGAGGAAGAACAAAACAACAATTACGCGCGCGCGCGCTCGAGAAGCTCGTTTTTGCAGGAAATTAGAATCCCCGGATGGCGAGATCAAACTTAACGTCGTAACTGGAATTTTTAGCAATGCCCTGAGGGATATACTTCGTTACGACCGCGAGTAAATTTCTTCTCAGGACAAATAAACGTGTATTAGATGGTGGAATTGCGATTCTTTTGTTACCGCAGAATCACGTTTTTTGAATAATTTTTTATTTCAATTATAAGGTTATTCTTAAAAAAGCTAAAACCTCAACCCTTGCACAATATTGAAAGTATTCTTGCTAAACCAAATATCCCAGCGTGTCAGATAGTTTTCCCTTTTCTTAAGGATTGTAACCTGAACATATGAGTTGCGTTTGTACTGGTATTCCGCAATGACGTTTATAGAAGTAAAATAATGCAATCATAACTCTGTAACACCCAACGTATAGCTTAAATAATCCTTGTATAGAGGTTTCAATAAAGTTTAATAACAAAAAAAAAAATGACAAAGTTTTTAATATTACTTATAATAGAAAAAATATTTTTTTTTGCGAAATTCGATACAAACGTGTAACAACGTTATAAAAAAAAAGAACTTTTATCGTGCAAAATTAATTGAACAACAGAAAATTTGTTTGCATAAAAACTCACTTTAGTCATTTTAATGCATGGCAGGGAACCTTGGACTTAGGCCATTTCGCTGCAAATTGAGGCATTTTACTATGAACTTAAACTCTTTTCACGACCCAGTAGCCTGGAAAAATGGCTTTCTCGTCGTTTTTGGACGAGCCCCTTCCACGAAATGATGCTTGCATACATTTAAAACCTTTTTGCCTGGAAAAAGAATCTGATTTTCCGGACACCGTGAGCCCAGTTTACCAACAAACTTCTTCGGCCCCTTCTTTTACCGAATAAAATTTTCTATTTGTTCGAACAATTCGAATTCAACTACTCGCCAAGAAGAAATCGCATTAAAATAATTTAATTAAAGTATAGTCCCCTCTCCCCGCATATTCAAATATTAAATTTTTTTAGGAAAAAGGGTACTACTTCAGTCTTGAAAGTCTCGAGGCACATTTAAATAACTTTGCGAAAGCAATTTCAACTTTTCAAATTACACGTTATTATTGCCCGATAAGTCTAAGACTACGACCAATTAAGCAATCAAATAACGACTTTGTTCCAGAATATGCTCTCTCTCTTTCTCTTCTCCTTTTTTTCCATTCCCCGCGAATCACGAGTATCAACAGAACTATTACACAAGTTTAATCCGTTCCAAACTAGGAGCCGGCGGCGGCAGCAGAGCAGTGTTCTCATGCCAAAAAATATCTATAATTCTCCGGAGGGGCATTTCGCTTTAATGTGAATGGCTTTGGCTTATTTGGCCCGCGGAGGCGCATTTGGATCTAGTGACTATTTCTAGTTCGGTACTTGCACGAGAGACGCCGAACACACATACACACATGTAGAGACACATTCACACACGTGTATTTAGCGCATACGAGCTTCGCATACACTTGGCATATAACGTAGTACTGTATGTTGAATTAGCATTTAGATCAAATGACTGAATCGTGGAAGAAGAGATGGAGAGAGGGAAAGAGGCAAGGGTGAAGGGAGAGGATAGCGAGCGGACGAGGAATCCAGGAAAAGAGGAGCTGCTGCAAGTGGAAATGATGGCGAGGGAAGGAAGAGAAATGCAATTCGAGACTTGGTCAGAAAGAGAGCGAAAGAGCTTGCGCTGCTGTTACCACCGCCGCCGCACAGGCCAAGAAGCTTTTGTTAGTTCTCGCGCGCGCGCGCCGTGACGGCACATTGCCTCGTTACTCGCAATGCCAGTAAATTGCATCGGCAGGAAGCACAAAACAAGCTCGCTCGCGCAAATACACATCGGCTCCTCCTCGCCCCGCACGAACTAACACACACGTGCATTTTCGAACATGTTTATGTGGATAAGTCCGTGTTGCCGTATAGCCCCACGGAGTCGAAGCGAAACGACACGAGGAGGAAACGAGCCGAGGTGTATTTGTAGCCTTGCGCTGCGCGCGCGCTGTGCGGCCGTAAAAAAAACACCCTAAATTGAGGTAATTAGCGGAACCGGCTAGTGTCGCCTGCCTCGACGCGCGTGTACACACACACACACACAGTTAAAATAAGAAACGTCTAATGTCCCTCGTGAGCGCGTCCAGTGCGAGAAAGAAAGAGAGAGACTTTAAGAAAACGGCCCATCCTAATATTTATTCCGCTTTACGTAAACGCACTTTCGGTCCCGCGGTGGAAAGATTAAAAATGCTATTCGGTGGTTTTGACGCTCTCTCTCTCTCTCTCTCTCTCTCTCTCTCTCTCTCTCTCTCTCTCTCTCTCTCTCTCTCTCTCTCTTTCTCGCACTATCTTTCTCTTTCGAGTACACGTACACTGTTTTCCGAGCGCGTGCTATTTCAATATTATTCAATGTCAAAAGTTGAAGCGCGAGACCGAGGAGTTTAAAGTACCACGAAACGGGAGGGATGGAAGGAGCGTAAGAAAATACAAAGAGCGTGCGTCAGAGAGGACGGACGACGGCGAGAGGTAGAGAAAGAGACAGAGAGATGGTAAAAAAGTAAGAGATCCGTTATAACTGTGGAGAATATAGTAAAACGATAAAAAGTCGAATTAAGTCGGAAAAGTCATTCGACTGCTAAATTTAGTTATGCAATAAAGGCAAAAAAGGGGGGAGGAGGAAGGGCTGGGAAATGAAAAAGATTTTTTTTCTAACGACCGGAGCTACTATACTGGCTTTAAGAGTTACCGTCCTTAAAAACTCGATCATTCTTGTGCAGCTTGAATGTAAACTGTCCCAAGTTAGATAACGATTTAAGAGAGTTCTAAAAATATTCTTTCTTCTACTCAGTTTCTACCCGCAATGTTCGTGTTCAACAAATTATTTTTGAAACTTTAAGATTCTCGGGTCGTATATTTGAAGAAGGAATTCCCTTTGAAATGAAATCATATTTAATCTATTTAAAATAAAATGTTACTACATTTTTTAACGTTATTCTATATTTTTTCCAGGTAAGTCAAGATAACCCAGTTTACGGCTTTATATTTATGGTGAGTAAGGCAATTACGAGCGAGAATTTCACAGTTTTCTACTCCCATTAAACAAAGGTAAATCTCTTATCCAATAAAGAAAAGTTAACCCCGGCAAAAAGAAACGGGAGATCGTGCGAAAGAAACAATATTTCCTCGGGTTTTCTTCTCTCCCGTTCGGCATGTTTGGGTCTTTTAAAAGGGGCGCTGCGGTCGATTCTGTTATAAGAACTGACATTTGCCCGGGGTGCTCTCCTGGGGATATAGGAAAACTCGGGGAAAATCTATGCCCAGTACAACCGATAAAAGATTCAAACTTAGGGATTTCATTGCCTGCGATAAGTATTCGACTTTCACCCCAATTATTAACTTGTGTTTCAAACTTTCATCGCCCCGGCTCATAAAAATATTTACGTCATGGTCCTTAACCCATAAAAGTAATTCTATTGTTAGAGACGCCCAAAAACCTTAATTATAGTTTATTCTGATATATAACCTTACATTTTACAATAACTAATATAGAAATCATTAACAATTTCTTTAATATTGGCAAAATTCGTATTCAATCACTAATCTAAAGTAAATTAATATTAATGAAAACTAAAAACTATCTTGAAACTTTCAACTTAAAACAAAAGTGGGTTATAGAATTAATATAAAAATACAGCGTTAATAACTACGGCATTTCGGTAACGTACGAAACGTTAAATAATCAATTACAAAGCTATGGTTAATTAAATTTTTTAACTTAATCATCCAGATATATTTAATAACTTGATATAAGGTAATATTTTTATAAGAGATAAAATAAGAGTAAATTAATATTGTTTAAAGAAATTTAAGATTGTTTTAACCCGTTGTGATCTCACCCTGCATTGTAACATAAGTCACACCGTAGTCTGTTGGACTTCAACTCGAAAATCAGCTGCCATTTATTAGTTATTTAAAATTTCTTAACGAAAATTCAACTGGACATACTAGAACTTCTGTTCTCCATGATCCAGATATTATTTTTGTTTGAAAAGTCTGCATCTTAGATATGACAACTAAAGCTACGTAGTCATAAACTTACATTAGTGTCTTTTAGATCGTGGGTTACCTCAACGAATTAAAAACAATTTTTTATAAAAATATATGAACAATTAAAATGTTCTATGAAAATCATCATTATTTTTCAAAAAGGGTGTTTTTCAAATCGTGAAATTAAATAACATATTCTGTGCATAAATTATAAGGAAGTGCATAGTCAGTCATAGGATTAAAAAATAAAAGTAAAGTACGGAAAGTAACAAGTAAATGTTTATTTCAATCTTGAAAAAGAAATGATAATTACATGTAATTTTTTAGTTATAAAAATCTTATCTGTAATTACAAACTACGGTTATTCATAACTTTGTTGAAATTTTCTTTAACGCATGTTTGACATGCAAAGTTCTGTTTGAAACATTTTATTAGGTTTTACAATTACGTTATTATTAGCATATGATCGTAGATAAACTATTTGCATGTTTCTGTTTTACAATGAAAATTAAAACTGCTCAACGACATCAACATTAATATTTTCAATATATATCCTTACAAATATTTGTTAATTATCTCAACGATCAATAGTATCCTAAATTGTCCGCAACGATGGAAACTCAATTAAGAATTAAGCTAATCAATGCTACGTGACAACCGAAAATATTCATAAATTCAAGCATTTTGATTTTAAACTTGTTAACATAGATATACTTAATATATTGTTTTATTTAGTAAAAATATAACTTTCAAAAATAATAAAACATATTAATACATAAAATAATTAAATTTTGGAAAATGTTGAACCTCAATTATGCAGTAATTTCTTCCGTGTATATTTAAATAATTGTGTGTCTAAATTTAGGTAAAGTTTATTAATGAAAATCCAATACTATTTATTGGCTTTGTTATTTAAAGCACTCAATAAAACTTGCATTCCGATAAACCAATCCATTAATGAAAAATTCGCAAGTAATTAAAAGTATAAATATTGCATACTATTATTAATAACAGTAATTCTGATCAAGAATTGATTTTGTTTAACTTTCGTATTAAATAAACTTTTTTCAGTTTTTGTAAAACAAATTAACGAAAGTAACGAAACTAATTCGTGTGGATTCATTAGCTTTTTAATATTTAGTAGAATCAGAGTGATGCTGAAAATTGAACTTGAACTAAATAGATTAAGTGCATATACCGTGAGAGCTAAATTGAATCTATAATCGGTCGCCACTCATTGCTATTAATAACTGTCAATACATCGAGAAATGAGTATTGCTGAGAACTTGTGTAAGGCATATGGGTTGCGGTACAGACTACCAGTTCTGACTAATTACCGAAACTCAATAAGAATGCAATTTATTATAGACGGCATTATGAATGTGTCATTTGAAAACCGAAAATTGTCAATATTCGCTAAAACAAAAATCGATACATATAATACATTGCACAAGTTGAATTTCAAGCCGATAACACGGTTTAGGAAACTGTCCCATTATTCATGGGTTGAAATTGCATTGGATTTTTCCGCATTACATTGCTTATATTACTTACAGCTATTACATTACCGCGCATTACATTGCTTATATTACTTACAACTATGCATTACAGCTATTACATAAGATAAACAGTTATAATCTTATAAGAGTAACTACGGTATCAATCATTGGTAAAAATAAAATCTTTGAAGATATCAATAGTATTTTGGTATCCAATACTCCGACATTCATCAAACTCAATGAAAAACATAAATCAAAATTAATATCTCATAAATTACGAATACTACGAACTAGTTAAATCGTCTGATAAAATACAGATATAAAATAACAAAACGCTAAACATTGTGCTGAAACTGGAAATCCTTTTGCATACAAAATACTCAGTTCTCAGACAGCTTAAACTTAACTTTTATAGGAATGTCAGAGCTAAGAAATCATAGAGATCTTTGTATTTAACGCCATTTCTTAATTTTTAATCTTTTTAACTTTTAGAAGGTATGCGTTTTGGTAATTGCAAGTACTGAATGACAACAGTAATTTCTTAAAACTTATAGAATCGATAATGGCTCTGACATACCCGTAAATATTTAATAAAAACGAAACCAATTCATAAATTTCTCCTGTATCTATAGATTTCAGTTAACACTTTTATGTATTACATTTTAAACATTAATGATTAACAATATAAAAATTACATCTGCATATCCCAAGTATCCACAGTAGGAACACTCGCAATCCCAACTACAAAGTACAGCATTCAATCGTCGCTCAAAAATTCGCAATCTCGTCGAAACATCGTCTGTGTCTCTCTATCTCTCTTCCCCAAGAACTTCCAAATCGCCTCGAGCTCTGACTCTCCTGTGACTTCTGTCCCGGAATTTCCGAACAACGTACACATCCACACATCCACCCACCCACCCATACACACACATACACATACCCACATGTACACGTACGTTCCAACATCAAGAAGCAGCTATAGCGTCAGGCAGCGACGTCGGCGTGTGTCGTTATCTCGCGACACGTTCACCTCTCTCTCTCTCTCTCTCTCTCTTTCTCTTTCGCCGCGCAAACTCATTCATACTTAATTTGCGCGGAAAAAGGGCCGTCGTCTAGACGCACGTGCCGCCCTTAATGCGAGAGAGAGAGAGAGAGAGAGAGACGGCACGAGCTAAAGCCTCGAATCGATTGCTCATGCACAAACGCCTGCGAACAGAGAGAGAGAGAGAGAGAGAGAGAGAGAGAGAGAGAGAGAGAGAGAGAGAGAGAGAGAGAGAGAGAGAGAGAGAGATGCGACGGCAGAAAGGGCGGGCATGGGAGAGCGCTTGCATCTTTCATTTTTGAAGGAGGCAGAGATAGGGTAGCGTGGAGATGGGATAGCGCAAGAGAGAGAGAGAGAGAGAGAGAGAGAGAGAGAGAGAGAGAGAGCTGAAGAGGCCCTCGGCCTTATTGTCTCGCCGCGACAAATTGCCCCGGGAGCCCTTTCACGTGCTCGCTCGCGGACAGGAACGCCGATCAGCGACAATTAAAGCTCAAAGTAGCCATCTTAACTTAACCAAGGCGTGGCAAAGATCACGATCTCTCTCTTTCTCTCTCTTCCTGTATCTCTACCTCAGTCCATCCGTTGAGCTTTATACGCTAAAAAATCCGGCCCTCTTACGTAAGTCGCGGCAAAGTTAGCTTACCTCTCCCTCTGCTCGCTCACTAGCGTACAAAAATTATACTCCGATTATAATTGCAATTTCACACACCAGCGGCGCGTGTACACCGAGCTACGCGCGTGACCTGGAATTTCGCCACGCACGGAGATCCACCGCCAGCAACGCCAACGCCGTCGTCGAGGAGAAATTGCGGTGTGCGTGCAACGGCAGAGGAACCCGATCAATTCGCGGAATGTTGCAGCCGAGAGTGGAGTATAAGCTTTTACAAAACTTGGCGCTCGCGGGGCTGTGTGTAGCCGACGGCCCGACGTATAACGCTTTTATATTTAGCGTCCGTGCGAGCGTGCGCGTGCTCTCTCTTTCTCTCGTCTGCAACCTTCCGGCTGAACTCTCTTATTCGAAGAACATAGTTTGCGCAAGAGTTTGTCGATTTAACAAAATTTTCGCGTGTGCTGCACACTTACACACATACACATAAATGCGATCGCGCGTCCGCTCACTGGTGTTCTTCCCCGAACTATGTGTACAGTATAAACATCAGCGGTTAAACGAGAACGATAAGAGTATAACAAAGTTGCTGCGGCTGCTGCTGCTGCTGATGATGATGCTGCTGCTGCTGGAGAAGTTTTCTTCTTCCAAACTGCGCCACTGATGAAGTAGAGTGGGGTTGAAGTCTAATGTCAACTACAGCTGGTTGAAGGGGACCAAATGCGTCAATCGTGCGTTATATTTGACCCGTGTTCAACCAGCTAAGCTTAACATTACGTGTGTCTCACATCTACCTGCAGAACCTCTTCGTGAACATCTCCAGCAGCATTTCTTTCTTCTTCTCCTTCTTCTTTAGCTTCTTCTTCTTCGCACAATGCCACACTTATCGTCCTCAACACAATCATTAACAATATCTCTATTACACAGTCACGCGCGTGATACATTATTTATATACATATACAGGCGTCGCAGACATCGTACGCACACACGCGCGTGATGTACAATTGACGGGTGAGTACGACGTTGGTATCATGGCGGAAAGAGAGAGAGAGAGAGAGAGAGAGAGAGAGAGAGAGAGAGGGAGAGAGAGAAAGAGAGAGGAGCGACACCATCATGGGCGAACTTTCGGCCGGGAGCGATATTATCCCGCTCGCGACGAGAGTTTCGGTTCAGGAGCCGCTGCGACTCGCCACGCGCGTGCTCACTCACTTCTCTCTCTATTTTCAGCCTCTCGGCAACATGCGCGAGTAACACGAGACGCCAGCGTTAAATATATCCGGCCGTATATACACCGGAGAGTTGTACCCCCCAAGCGAACGAACGAACCTAAGGCTTGCCCGTCTCGCGTCTAGTATCTCTCTCTCTCCCATTCTCTCTCACTCTATCTTTCTCTTTGACTATAACTCGCGAATATCTACGTTACTACTGTCATGCGGGGAAAAAAATTGTTCGCTCTCATACCTGATTTATTACACTCCTCAGCTTCCGATGCGTGTACATTCCTTGTCGAACCTCGCTCTCACTGCGCTCTTCTTCACTCTGCGAGCGTGCGTTTCACTCCTCTGTCGTCGTCGTCGGCTGGCTTACGTACAAAGTCGAAAATCATCTCTCTCTCTCCCTCGTCCACACTGAGGCAGGCAGGCAGGCAGGCAGGCAGGCAGGCAGCCGCGCTTGCGTACGTTTTTCCGGGCGTCGTCATCGTCGTCGTCGTCGTCGCCGCGGACGCGCGCTATTCTGGTACTACACTTGGCACACCAAAAATTTCATGTGCAACGCCGCGAGCGAATAATCGCGCGCTCGCGTTCTCTCACTCGCGTTTCTTCTCCGCAGCGCTTTTTTCAGTTTTAACGAACAGTGCGCCGCCTCCGCGTGCGTCTAACTTCCTCCGCTCTCTTTTAATATTTTCCAACTCTCTGTATGCGCGCTCTCGCGTAATCCCGGCTCTCTTGCGCGCACACGTGCGCGCGCGCCCGGCGTGTGTTCGTTCTCTCTCTCTCTCTCTCTCGCGTAATTTTAGAAAAAGCTTCCGCACCACTTCTCTCTCTTTCTCTTTCTACCGTCTCCTTTCCATCCTTGACCTCTCCCTCTTCCTCTGTTTCTCATGCACTGTGCGTGTGTGTGTGTGTGTATGTGGGTGTGTTGAATCGAATCGACTTTTCGTATCGATACTCTCCACGCTCCGTACTTGACCTCTAACTCAGAGCCGAAGATCACCGCCGCCGCCGCCGCCACCGCCCGTCGGCACCTCCGCCGATGTATTTCCGTCCGTGCATGCAAATGCTCCCCGTGCACACGCTGAAATGAGAAGCAAAAAACAGGCGAAAGATAAACGTCTAAAGAGAAGAAGAGGGAGAAAGGGAGAAAGGCGCGAAGCATAAAACCTCGGCATTCAAATCGTCATTGTTTAATTAGCGCGGAGCGCGTACACCACAACTCCCGACATCGCGGCGTGATTTATCGCCTCTCTCACTCTTACTCGCCCCGAAACGTATGATTCTCGAAATATTTCGGAGCGGCGCCGTCGACGCTACTGAAACGGCCGGTTCTCGTGCGGTTTATCGCTCCGCGAGATCAATCGCCGCCCGTGAGAGAGAGTGAGCGAGAGAGTTCTAACTATATACGCGAATACCCGAGCACAGGAAGGAGAAGAATAATAGAGGCCAGCGTTATATAGATATATGTACGTGTATATACGCCCGCCTCCAACGTAAGCGAACGCGCGCGTGTATCGCCAGATAGCATACTAGAACAGGCGAGTAAGAGAGAGAGAGAGAGAGAGAGAGAGAGAGAGAGAGAGAGAGAAAAAAAGAGAGCTTACGTAGGAGGAGCGGAACGAATTGAAATCCAACACTTTTCGGCAAAGTTTTCGTAACGCCTCCGCCGCCGCCGGCAGCAGCAGCAGCAGCACGTATGCATATTTATATATCTATCTATATACTCTTCCGTCGTATCCTCTCTCACTCTCTCCACTTGAGAGCAACGTAGTCAAAGTCCCTTGCGTTCATTCCTCTCGCGATGCCAGTGACGTCTTGAGAGCACGTCGCGTTCTTCATTGTTACCCCCCACGACAATGGACTGCGCCCTTCCTCCCTCTCCCTTACTGATGCTACTACTGCTGCTACTACTACGTATACGCGTGTGCTCCAGTAGCTCAGTTAGCGCGAGAAAAAAGTCAATCGCGCCAGCGCGCCGGGTCGACGTACGTACGGCTTAAAAAGTACCGAGAGAGACACTAAAAGGATCCCGTGGACCGCGAGGGTCCACGACCACCGCGCGTTTTCTCTCGCTTTCCCCTCACGGCCGGGCGAAGAGAGAATGAGAGAGAGTGAGGAGAGTAAGAGATCTCTCTTCGAGGGGGGGTCACGAAGGGGGTGAGAGATAGAGAGAGAGAGAGGGAGAAGGATAGAAAGAGAGCGGGAGCCAACACCTCTTCTCTACTCTTCTCTTCTCTTCTCTTCTCTTTATCTTCCCAATTCCGCAACCTGTTATTGTTACCGTTTATATTGTTATACGCTAATCTTCTTTCATCCTTCTACTTTCGTTTCCTTTGTCTTTTCTTCTTCTTCACCCTCTTCTTCTTCTTCTTGCTTATCTTCGACAGACGTTCCGCGGCATCCCACTGTATTTGATCTCAATATTCTACAATTCAAGTGTTCTACAAGCGAGCTTTACATAGAGCTTCAGAGAGAGAGAGATAGAGAGAGAGCCAGTGAGTGAGCGTCAGAGAGGTAAAAGCAGCGAACTAGCAGTTAATAAAGAAAAATGTGTGATATCGGGGCGACCTTGTCAGCGTCGAATGTAAGCCGCTACTGTCTCGCCTTGCGGCAGGTCCGTTGCAGCAGCAGCAGCAGCGGCGGCGGTGGCGGGAGCAGCAGAGGAGAAGAGTAGCAGCGGCGGCGGCTGCAGCCCCGTCGTCGCCCCCTTTAGCGCCCCGTCCCGTGCGCGCGCTGCGTCCCGCGGGAGCACCGAGCCAGCCAGACAGTAAAGGAGCAGAAAGGAATAAAGGAAGGAAGGAAGGAAGAACGTCGACGGCGGGCGCGGAAGGACGATAGCAGCAGCAGCAGCGGCAGCAGTAGAGGGGGGTCGAGCCCCTGGCTGGCGTGTGCTGTGTGCGCGCGCGGCGCGATCCGGCTGGCACTGCGGCGGACGCGGAGGGGAAGAAGGGAAAAAGAGAGCGCGCGCCGCGCGAGGGAAACTCGCGCGCGTCTGGCCGAAACGCGAGCGTACTACTGGGTGGCCGTCCAGGGCCGCACTGCGAGAGCCCGTCGCATTCGCATCCCCGCCCGCCGCGCGATTCGCAGCCCTCTCGCTCTCGCTCTATCGCACGAGCGGGGGCGGGGTGGCGCCGCCGGCGACGGCCGCGCCACCTGCGAGCGACCCCTCACTCTGTGCGTATCTATACATGTACATATACGTATGTGTGTATATGTATACGCGAGAGGGAGGCACAACCCCGATCCTGCCCTACTACTACGACTCTCTCCTCCCAGCCCTGTCATCGTCCTCGCGCGGAGCCCGGGCCGCGCCACCACCCGCCACCGCCGCCGCCACGCCGACACCCCCGCCGTGCCGGCTGTGCCACGCTGCCGCCGCCGCCGACGCCTCTGTCGTGCCCGTGCGATTTCGCTCCTGCAAAATATGAATTCGGGTCAGATTGCTGCTACCGCGCGCGCTCCTGCTGCCTATATAGACAGCGTCGAGCTAACGCCTGCCCTAATGAACCTTTAGCACACGACCCATTTCCCTCCCCCGTCCGCGTGGGATCTCTCGCGTTCCTGTCAATTTTGACGCGTGTAGTAGTGTATGGCGGAGGAGGATGTGTGGTGTGTGGAAAGGAGAGAGAGGAGATGGTGAGTTGCGAGGGGGCTATAGGAGAGCTTTTTCTTATTTACGCGGCGCAGCTGCTACCGCCACCGCCGCTGCCGGAGAGTATAACTTCCCATACTACTTTTTTCGACTTGTCGGCCAGGGTCGTTTCTTTTCCGCGAGCGAGATCTAGAGAGCAGTTGTACGCGCTAGTTCTTCGCTTGTTTGGCTATCGATTGAACGAGCCGCTGCTGCTGCTGCTGGCGGCGGTGGTGGCGCGGAGAGTAGTGCTAAAATTTAGGGGGCTGCCGAAATTTCGGGCTGTGTTTT
This sequence comes from Torymus aiolomorphi, assembly GCA_036365515.1. Classification (NCBI taxonomy): domain Eukaryota; kingdom Metazoa; phylum Arthropoda; class Insecta; order Hymenoptera; family Torymidae; genus Torymus; species Torymus aiolomorphi. Next base: position 260,822,550 of record CM070873.1, read on the forward strand.
CTTAAAGGGTTCTCAACGTGTAGACATAGAGAGAGATAGAACCGGGCGCGGTTAATGCGGATTGATGGAAAATTCATTAGCGCCGAGCAATATCAGCCACGGCTAAGGATTAGCTAGATTGACCGGCGTGTGTAATAAGGGATCGGCGTGTATATGCGCTACCGGACGAAATGATCGATTTAATCCGCGCGAAAAACTGCTTAATAATGCGCGTAGAGTCGATAGCGAGCTAGTAGTAACGCGCGAGTCGAGCGAGACGTGAGCGTCGGACGAAAGAAGCCCAGTTCCACTGCGGCTTGTGATAACAAGAGAGCGGCGGTGGAGGGTCTCAAGTTTGTTTAAGATTCTATGGAGAGGCTCTGCGCGCGCGATATGTAAAACGAATGAAGGGTAGTTCCGATTGATTTGTGAATCAAATGACTGCAATATCATTTCCACGATTGCGAAAGTTGTGGGAAGAAAGAGAGAGAGAGAGAGCTAACTATCTGTACGGCGCGAAGAGAGGAGTATCATGCCTTTGGCTCGCGGATTTTGCTCGAGAAAGTTTCGCAAACGTTATTAGTTCTTATAGAGAGAGCAACATTTCGAAAGTAAGGAATTTTTTTTCTCCTCGCGATAGTCGGATTATATTGCGTAACTTTAGCTCAAATATTTTCTATATTGGATCTCTCTCTCTCTCTCTCTCTCTCTCTCTCTCTCTCTCTCTCTCTCTCTCTCTCTCTCTCTCTCTCTCTCTCTCTCTCTCTCTCTCTCTCTCTCTCTCTCTCTCTCTCTCTCTCTCTCTCTCTCTCTCTCTCTCTCTCTCTCTCTCTCTCTCTCTCTCTCTCTCTCTCTCTCTCTCTCTCTCTCTCTCTCTCTCTCTCTCTCTCTCTCTCTCTCTCTCTCTCTCGGCGTGCACGTGCACCGTAGTCTTGTGTATTAAATTCGCCAATTTGCCCGGGCTATACGTGACGCGCTATCGCGAATTATCCCTAGTTATATTGCCATCGATTTGCTATTTCTAATCATATACACGCACACAGGATAATATTGCGTCAAATTATATATACACCCACCTATATATATATATATATATATATATATATATATATATATATATATATATATATATATATATATATATCTCATTCATTTATTTCTATAAACGAGCTTAAAATCATAACTATATATACACATATTATCTGTCCGGCGCAGTCCCTCTATTCCAAACGGCTCTAAACCCACACCCTCCTATCTCGATATATACATAAATTAAACTAATTTTCCGCTCAGCAATAACAACTAAATTCTCGAAATACCTTTCTCTCCCTCTCTCAAAAACGTCGAATAAAACGGCCGCGCGAACGACCGGGATCCTCGCGAATTGGGGTTAAAAGAAGGGAGGCCGGCGCGTACTGCAGCGCGTAGCAGCAGCAGCAGCAGCTATTATTACAGGCCGGCGATTAAGTACTTTAATCGCGTGACCGGCGCGAAGTCAGAGAGAGAGAGAGTGAGAGAGGAGAGAGTCCGCTGCACAACTACTATACGCTGCGGCGAACGATAAAGCTCGATAGCCACGCCTAGAGCGTTCTCTCGCTGGCTCGCTCGCTCGAGCGGCATGCGAGGGGGTAACAGGGCCAACATTCTCGCGCGCGAGCAAGGAAGCACGTGAGGAGGATTCGGTTCACTATGTGGGTGTATATGTATACACGGAGCATTCCGAGAAGACATCCTCTCGCTCTTATCTCCCTTTAAAATCACCCCCCTCGAACGCGATAACTGCACGGTATACACACGTACTTACGTGCGCGCGCGTCTTGAGAGAGATCGCGCAATCCGATTTAATCTCCCGGGCGTTCGCGTTCGGACGATAATAAATAAAGCGCGTGTGGGCTACTACACCAGCGAGCCAGCGAGCGAGTACGGGAGACTCTGGATACGTATATATACACATACACGTGTATATAAGTTATACGTGTACATACGTGTGCACATGGATGAGCGCCGGGGGGCTGTATCGAGCGGAGCACTCAACGCGAGGAGAGAGCGGGACCCGTAAAGAACAACTTCGCCGCGCGGCGCCAGCGTGAATTCGGCTAAATTTTACGGCCGCTGTTAACGCGAGAGCGAGTCAGAGAGAGAGAGAGAGAGAGAGAGAGAGAGAGAGAGAGCACGGCTTATATAGGGAAAAACTTGGCTGTCCCAGCGAAAATTTTTACTGCGAGTATATATAGTAGCGCGCGCGCGCGGGAAAATTGTTTACGAGCGCGTCGCTAATAATTCAGCTGAGGCGTGGAAAAATTCGAAGGATTCGCGAGTGAGAGGGAGAAATTTATTTGCCGAAACATGCTGAGAGAGTAGAGCGCAACGCGGTGATGTTTTTCTTTTATATGGATCGAGGTAAATATTTTCCCTGCGGACGCGCGGTACTTTGATTGCCAGGCTCGAAAGTCACTTTGCAGAGTATCGGGCTTCGAGCTTTTTTTTTTTAACGCGGTCGTGTAAAAAGCTGTATAAAATTTGTCGCGATTCTATTTTATCGAGAATATATTTTAGGTCGCCTCGTTGTTAATAGAAGATGGAGTTTGCGAACTGCTTCGAATTACGGAGCGCTGCGTGTATATGTATCTAGAATTTAATCAATGTTGCAGCAGTAGCGTATAACCAGCTGACACCTATTGCCTATCCGGTCAATTCGAATGACACTAAAGTATTTTACTCTTCTTTTTCAACCTCGCACCGCCGCGGCTGCTCCTCAGTACCGAAAGAAGGAACGCGCGGAGATAAAAATGACCTAGTGCAGGTCCCGCGGTAATTCGGCGCAACACCTATATATATATACGTAGCGAGTGTGTCGCACGGCGGCCATAAATTACTTTGGCGGTGCACGCGCGGTAAAAATTGACGTTATTTATTGACTATTTTTAACCCGACCGCTGTCGCGGCAATTTTCGCCAGATTTTGTAAATGTTCGCTGAGGTGTTTATATAGATCAAAGAGACGTTCAAATAGAGAAAAATTTGGTTCTCTGTTAAAACGTTATTTACTTTTTTTTCTTCTATATATAGTGTGTAGCTCTACATGTGTGTGTGTGTATATACATTCGTACAAAAAGCTTCTGGCGATTTTCGACACTTTTATCTGCGCGTGGAAAAAAGTTTCGCGCGAAAATATTAGCGGGAGTATTTTGTAAATTTTTGGTATAAAGTGCTCGAAAGTACTTAAAGAGGAGGGCTGCACGTCAGTGAAATTGTAGTAAAAACTTTTTATTGCACTTTTAGTTTTTTCCGTGTAAAATAAATATGTCAACTTGTAATGGATGTACACACACATACGCATTCGCAGGCACACATAGCTTAGTTTACACTCCGCAGAAGAAACTTTTTGATAAAAATTTTTATGAAAATCGTAGTACGCGTATTAAAAAGTATTATGGGCTATATCGAAGTCCTAGTAAATATACCTGAAAAAAAAATGGCACTATCGTTCTGTATTCCCTCGAATTCACAATTCACAGAGCGAAATTCAACGAACAATTCGTAACGTCCACCTGATTATAAAACGTCATGACGTTTTTTGCAACTCCCATCCTCCCCGAAATAACCTCTCACTCTCTAAAAACAACGAATATTCTCCACGCACACAGAGGCACTCGGACTCCCGAACGCAGAATCTCCAACGAAAAAAAAGGAGCAGCACATCCCGCGACAACTTGACGTAGTTAAAAACTTGTTATACCCTGCGCTCACCTCCGTTAAAACGCGATAAAAAAGCGCCACCTACGTACGTCCGACTGTTTTCGTGCTCCAGAGCGGGCAAGAGAATTGCCAGGGAAGAGATCGCCCAGTCGAGATTCAGTGCGCGAGAACTCACATAGAGAAACGAGAACGAGCCTCGCGCGAATTGACTTTTCGACGACATCGCCGGGGCATTTAAGCCGCGTCACTTGCGCAGTCACGGCGCGCGGGCACAGGACACACACCCACACTTTGGGAGCGCCCCAGCGAAAGAATAACATAAAAATATTGGCCGCGCTCCAAAGAGCTTGCCAACTCGCTTTCTCTCTCTCGAACTACTACTAAATCAAAACATCCGACGTGCGCGCACACGCACACACACACCTTTACGGCGGCGTTCCGCCCCCCACCCCCACCCGCCCTCGAAATTTATTCCGAATCCTTTTATCGCGAAATCTATTTTTCTCGAAAACGTAAATCTTGGTTAAGCTCCGAGCGTATAGCGTGTGCACCTATATGTATAGTCGACACACAGAGCTCCATCCTCATTTGCCGGCGCTTATCGCTCTCTTCTCTGCTCTGCTCTCTTGTCCTCTCGAATTTCGCCCCGGAAGGATTCAATGAGCCGATGTTCTCTCTCACTCTTGACGAGGACCCGTGCGCCTTTGTGCTCGCTAGAGGCTGAATATTTAAAATGCTTTCTCTCTATCTCTCGCTCGTATATTTCGCGCAATTGTCCCGATCAGTGATATGAATAATTAAATCGTCCTGCAGTAGGCTTTACCTCGCCGTGCGCGAGGGAGAAAAAAGAGAGCTAGAGCTGTACATATAGATCGATGAGAGAAAAAAGAAGGTGAAGTGGCCCGCGCGTCGAGCGCGCGCGGCAATCTTCGAAGATTACTCCACCGATAAATTCGACGAGATAACAAGCCGCCGCTGCGCTGTGTGCCGCCTAGCGCCGATATTTCTAATCTAAATGGATGCTCGTTCGAGTTCCGCTCCACTCTCACGCGCGCGCGAGCGGTTGATTCGATTGAAGTTTGCAATCTCTATTGCCGAAGGATTTACGTGATACGTTGCCGAATTAAACTTAACGAATCCTCACCGCGCTCGCTCCATCCAGCCTTCTTCTTCTTCTTCTTTCTTCCCACGCTTTCTCTCATTCCCCTGATTAATGCCTGCTGATAACAGATTACATTTTCCCCGGATTAAGCCCTCTCTCTCTTTTCCGTCCCCCTTCCTCGAGCTTAAACTCGGCGCTTTTTCACTGCCGGCTGACCCACTAAACAAATCATTATATTTCGTCCGGGGCTTAAAGCCGTATAAAAATGCCCGAGATTAAAAGCTCTCTCTTCGCTCTTCTCGCGTGTGTATATGTGTGTGTGTGCGGGGTAAGCTCGCGCTATACCGTTGCGCCAGGTCAGCAGATTCAATTTCGAGATAGTGGAGCCGCGTGTCGTGTGTATATACGTATATATATATACGTCTATCCATCCCGAGCAAGCAAGCACGCGCTCGCGCGTCTCAATTATGCCGTACGCGCGCGCGAGATCAGCTAAAGAGCAGCGACCGATCGGCCGTCCGCTCTCTCCTCGCTTTTTGTCACGTACCTAATGGGATTAACGTCGGCTCCCGTCACCGAGACGACGGCAGCGGCCAGTTTGGCTTGAAGGTCTTGTGTATCGCGCTGAGGGTAGCACATTTTTGCCCCTCCTCCTCCGTCGTTGCCAACCCCACGGAATAAATACATATTTTATGGGGCTCGCGAATTGTTCTTTCGCGTCGTTTGGGACGGGGGACGAGGGGTGTTGGGGAAAAGAGGGTTTTCCTCACGATGGGAGGTAATGAATTTTTCCGAGTTATCGGAAATTAAATTTTTATTCGGCTCGAGGGCGGACTGCGCGGGCTAATCGAGCTGATAACGTTGTTTAATGTGACACTTTGTTATTTAATTGTGTTTACATTCAGGAGAAGGGGGAGATGTTAATCGCGAGGTTTCTGTAAAATATGGGAATCTATATATATATATGGCGTAGAGAATTCATTAAAATTTTATTCGGATTCGATAAGACGAAATACGTGATCGCACTGACAACCACGCCCTCGATATTAAACGTTTCTTTCGCCCCCCCGTCCATTACACCATTTTGAAAAATGTAATTTCTCAAGAGCCCAGCTATACCGCGAAACCATCCCCTCGAGCGCAGCAAAAGCCGAAGAAGAATGGGGGCTCTTTACGCATATAGTTTAGAGTCAGGATTGTTTATAGATAAAATTTTACGATCCCCGCAGTTTTCTTCGCTCGCGGTCCACGCGTACGTATACCTACACCCACCTGCGCATGCGATGTACATTATTATACACCGACGTAAGTCGGCGCCTATCTATTCGCGGCCCCGTTATGGCGCCACTTATTTTTCTACTTTACGGTCGCGCGCGTATCGCTCGCTTAACCAAACTTCGCCTCGATCTGGTATAAAGCTTGAGAGAGATAGAGAGACAGGGAACAATTCGACATTGTTTCTTATTTGACTTTGGTCATCAAGCCGGAAGCACTGAGAAGAGTAGATCCCCCGCGAAAGCTCCAACTTGACGCTTCCTTTCGAAGTTGCCGTATATCCCCGTATCCAGGTCCCAAAGCCCCTCCTCCCCCCGCTCCTTCGCGAACGCAAAAACATTTGAGTTTGAGCTTCAGCCCCGGAGAGTTGACGCGAAGTTTCGACGAAATCATTCGGGACGGGGGCCGAGTTTAAATTCGCTCTAATAACTTTTGACAATGTCCTAATTCTTTAGTTTAAATTATGCCCTTCCGTCGTGGAATTTATCCCAAAACGTGCTTACAAGCTTTACATATTATATGCGTTTGACGTGTAATACGTATTACACATATCTATATATGCCCACGATTCGAAAAGTTTTTGCTCTCGCTTCTCTCGGAGTTGCAATAAATGACGGGGTAAAAAAGTAACTTAGCATTTCTCCCAGCGATTTCAACCCCCCCCCCCGCCCCCTCCCCCCATTTCCCCCATAAATCTGCGACTCCTAAAAACGCAAATACGCGCGTAATCTCCGCGTCAGAATAAACAATGTTTCAAATAATCTCGAGATGGAAAAATTTTTCAGGTGTGTGTTATATGTGTGTGCGTGCTCGGTTGCTCGCTACGGCCTCGCACCCGCGCGTATTCATGAATGTTTCATGAAAAATAGCTCTTACTCTTCCCACTCGCTCGCCTCTCGCTCTCTACCTCGGCGTGCTGCGGGTATAGCCGCCAGCGGGATTTCATTATCGCTCCTCACGGCAGCTCGCGCGTGACGTTTAATAACTATCAATAACAACCGCGACGACTATATGTACATTATACAGGAAGAGAAAAAGAAAGAACGATATATAGAAAGAAAGAAAAAGAAATGACGCGCAGCTTCTTCTTCGTTCTTTCCGTCAAACACGAGTATGTTTAGATTAGCATAAAGCAATCAATAAGCGCGCGTGCGGTATAGTTCGTTCGTATCTCCGCTCTCTCCCTCTCCTCTCTCTCCTCCCTTCATCCATCTCTTTTTCCATTTCCATCGAACCGCCCGTCCGCCCGCGCGCACGCCCCCACCGCGCAATCGGAAGAATCCCTCTCTCTCTCTTCCTCCCTCTCGCTCTCTCTTGGGGTGATCCTTTTATATGATAATTACGGGAGTATTGACCGAGTCTGCGTATAAACAGGCCGGGCGCTCCAACTTCCCTCGGCCTCTCCTCTTCGAGTGTGGGAAGTCGTCGTCGTCGTCGGCGGCGGCGGCGAATCCTAAACGCATTCTATTGTATCGCTTAAGAGAAAGAGATCTTTCAGCTAGCTCTCTCGCCGCCGAAATTCGCTCGCTTTGCACTTTATCGTGTATTTTATTGACTATGATAATGCCCCGAAGGTGTATATATATCTATAGCAGCGGCGGCAGAGCGTAGGTTTGTGTCTCTCTGTCGTGCTCGCGCTCGTGGAAGGAAAGAAGAAAAAAACGCGAAATTTATTTTATTACCGCGGAAGCGATTCTCCTACGACCGATGTTAATAATATTGAGTCACGGGGATGCGCTTTGCCTTTTTAACGGAGGGTAGGTATATATATATATGTAAGAGGAAAAACACGAGACGGCACGCGCACGCATACGGGAAAAGAGAGGGGCTGTAAAGTACGCGAGCGCGGGGTGGGGTTTAAAGGGAATTTCGTTTTGTTTGTCCTTGGCATCGCGGGCTTTTATCTTGTGTGCGCATACGCGGTTTTGTTTAAACAACTTTTCCGATCGCGTCCTATACGACTTTAAACCGCGCAACGCGTAATATCGCACATACTACCCTTATATATACTTTTTAATCCTTATCCACATCCGTATCTAATTCTGATATACCGCGTATATTTTTCAACAAATTCCATTTAGCACGTCTACTCTGTATGCACACAGCAACCACGCGCGGCCGCGCGCTCGCATCAAAGCCAATTATTTGCTTATCATTATTATACCAACTAGAGCGCGCGCGCGCGCTCCAAAGTTTGCACACGCACGTTATAATAAGATTAAACAGTCTCCCTCTCTCACTCTTTCTCTCTCGCTGCGATATTCCAATACGTACAAAAGAGCGCTTCGTCAGCGACACAGCGGCAAAACAGGAAAAAAAGCAAAACCCGCGATTTTTTACGCGCAGCGCCGCGCGTTAAACGCGCTCTCGACACACACGACAGCAGCGGCTCTATATCTGTATACCCCCCTTGATGCCCACAGACAATGGGAACGAAGCAGTTAAGGCAGACCGCATTGACGTTCGCACGCGGGATTGGCGATAGTTAGAATCGGATTGATTAAAGGTCTGTAAACTTCATTTGGTACATTTCATCGAAGCCCCCGCTACGCGCTCGCGCTCTGCAGCTGTACGCAGCCCGTCGACGCATTCGCAAATAGACAGAGATATTTCGACGAGCTGCTGCCGCCGCTGCTATGCGTACCGCGGTATTCTCGCTCGCTCTCTCTCGCTTCAAAACGGGCATAAATGTAAATCTTCATTCGTAATTAGCAGTGGCAGGACAACACTCGTAAATCCGTAAGCGCTGATTTATACCGCGGGCGCGAGCGAGCGTTCGTGTCGTCGCGCTCTCTCTCTGCCACCTCTGTCCTCTTCCACCCCCTCTCGCGTATATAATTTTTTCGTTATACTCTCGATCCTTTATAATTTCGCACACCTCTCTCTCTCTCCCCTCCCTCCCTCATCAAGCTTCCGACCCGTATATCCACACACATCCCTCGCTCGCTTGAGAGAGAGTTCAGTGTGTCTTTCTCTCATCGGGCTACAACAGCCGCCTTCCTTCCTTTCTCCTCAGCGTGGTCTCTTTCGCTCTCCCGCTCGTGTATGCGCCGACAAAACATTGATTCGCTAAACTCATGATGTAATACGTCCATTCGAAATGAACTTGGCCGCCGGCCAGGATCCTCATCGCAAAACATTGTATGTACGTGTACGTGTGTGTGTGTGTGTGTATGTGTGTGTGTGTGTGTGTGTGTAGGCAGCTTGCAAACAGCTTGACAGAGAAAATAGGTCCGCGAGCGAGCGAGCGAACGAGAGCCGCGCGCCATCGGGGGCCACGCGGGTTTCATTTGGCCGATCGATATGCTGCTGCCGCCGCCGCTGCCGCCACCACCGCCGCCTCGTGCTTTTGGAAAGAGAGCGCGCGCACTACCTACTATCCCTGGCGAAGTCTCTCTCTTTGCGCACTTTGCCTACTACTATCGCAAACGCGTGCTACTGCTGTAGGCCGTGCGGTGTTCTCTTTTTTTCCGCTTGCTTGCTTGCTTGGGCTTACGTTCCCTCGTCCCTTTGGCCGCGCGTGTGTTTGTCCAGGACACGATTCCCTCGCGGGAGGATACGATGGTGTCTGTGTTGGTGGGCAAATCGAAAAATCATCGCTCGAAAAAAAAAAAAAACGGAACTGCCCGCGCTCGACGGCAAACAGCAGAGGCACAGCGCACGGGTCCTCTCGTTTTTCTCGTTATCTCTGGCAATCCGTCTCCATCCCTCGCTATCCTCTCTCTCTCTCTCTCTCTCTCTATCTCTCTCTCTCTCTCTCTCTCTCTCTCTCTCTCTCTCTCTCTCTCTCTCTCTCTCTCTCTCTCTCTCTCTCTCTCTCTCTCTCTCTCTCTCTCTCTCTCCTCCACGCGCAAACTCATTAAATCGCCTCATTTTCCCGCGAGCGCTTGTTCCCCGAAAAAATCGCGCGACTTTCGAAATCCAACCGGATTCGCCATTAAACCCTGCACTCACAGGCGCGTGCGAGCAAAAAGTGCAAAGCAGGCTATCCCTCGCGTATTTCACGCTCTCTCTCTCTTTGTCGATGGCCCCAGCGCGATAACAGGCGGAGGAGAGGGAGGGAAGGGGTCGAAATCGCGCGCTGCATTCGGCCGATAAGTTACGTGTGCAATGTGCGCGTTCTAGAGAGAGAGAGAGAGAGAGAGAGAGAGTGCGAGCACGAAGCTCTCTCACTCGCGCGCGTGCGGGGAGCATATCATATTGATTCCTGGGCATGGGCTACTAGCATGCCGCCTGCGACGGTGGCGCCGGCGCCTGGGAAGCTGGGACGGCAGAGCGCACAGCGTCTTCGCTCATGCTCGCTCTCGCTTGCTCTCTCGCCTCCCCCGCCGCCACCCGCTCCCGACGTCATCGATTTCAAAGGGACACAATCGTCCTCGCCGCTATGTGTGCGAGAAAGAGAGAGAGAACCGAAAGGCGTGACGATTATGCCGAGGTGTCAATTAGCGGATTTTTTAGTTGTGGAGGAGGAGGAGGAGGGAGGACGTCGGAGGAGTCGTTTTGCAAATTAACGCGAGGAAGGCTCTGCGAGTAATTGATGCCGGGGGTGGGAAGTATGGGTTTTTTTTTGCGTAATCGCTTTAATGAGGCGCGATCGCATCTTGAGTCTTAGGCGGCTGCTGATGGTATAGTGGCGTCGTTTAAAATGCAAATATGAAATTACTTTTTTATGCGTTAGCCGAAGAGTTCCCTTTCTTTTCTCGCCAGGTGCTGAGAGATTAAATTATATAATGAGGGAGCGCATTAACAAAGTCACTCTGTGTGTGTGTGTGTGTGTGTATGTATAGGACCGACGGAAATCGGGTTATCATTAAAATTGTTTGCACCAATTACGAGGGATCAACGTATCCGAAAATATGACTTTTTACACATTATATAACATTATATATATCCAAAATTTAATTAAGTTCAGGGCGTGAGCGTCAGCCACGTCGTCCTGGAGGATATATGTTATACGTTTATACGCGTATATATGTATATGTACATATATTATATAATACGCGCCGGGCCGTGTGCGTCCCCCCGAAATCTCGAGATTTACATTCCGTAACTTGGCGCATTACGTTAAATTAATTTATGCGGCAAAGTACAACAAACCGTCGCGCACACACACTGCGTCGTAAATTTTTTAGTCCGCCGCGTTGCAAAATTATCGTATAATATATACACTCGCGGCCATTATGATTAATTATATAATACACATGAATCTGGCAAAAGGCAACGATGATTTCTAATCAATTGAGCCAAATTAGAATTAACGGCGAAAAAAGTGGCGAAAGAATTTCGGAAAAAATTGAAGTCGAAAAGAAGAGAGGGAGAGAGGAAGAGACAGTGAAGAGGCGATGCGGCGCGCACGTAAAAAGGGTGCGCGATCCGGGCCAGGATCGGAGCCGATATACCCTCTTCCTCTCCGTGCTTACTAGGCATTTGCTCTCTCTCTCTCTCTCTCTCTCTCTCTCTCTCTCTCTCTCTCTCTCTCTCTCTCTCTCTCTCTCTCTCTCTCTCTCTCTCTCTCTCTCTCTCTCTCTCTCTCTCCTCTCTCTCTCTCTCTCTCTCTCTCTCTCTCTCTCTCTCTCTCTCTCTCTCTCTCTCTCTCTCTCTCTCTCTCTCTCTCTCTCTCTCTCTCTCTCTCTCTCTCTCTCTCTCTCTCTCTCTCCTGTACCTTTGAAACTACAGAGCTGATGTCAGCGCGCATTCGTTCGCTCAAAGGCTCGGGGGCTCCCTTTTGATTTCATTCTTCATAATTGCCGCCTCCCCCGTTCCTTTCAGAAATATTTCCCGTATATGAACCTGGCGTGCGCGTAGGTGTGCGCATGCGAATATAGTCTGCAAACAGTTTTTTAATCGATGTCTTTTCACAAGAGGATTAATTAACTATTTATCATGGAATTTTCGGTATATTAGATCCGTATGTGTGTAACTGAAAAAAAATTGGTTATAGTTTTGCTTTCTCAAAGAGTAAGCTTTGTAACGGTGAAAGTTTTCAAATCAAAGATTTTGACGAATTTCGATATTTTTGAGGTTCCTGAGTAAGAATAATAAGTTTTTAAAAAATGTACGTATGTATGTGTGTGTGTATGTAATCAAATTGTGTCAGCACCATAACTCTTGAACGGATGCATGTAATGAGCTAAAATTTTACATGCATCTTAAGTATGACCTAACTTAAAACTGATTAAATTTTGGAGTCAAATGAATCATTTTAATGTGTTATTCGGATAAAATAACAATCTTGTATAAATTTTTTTCCTTCAAAAATAATTATTTTTTTTAATTTGTGCTAAAGATATGCAAAATGTAGACCGATATTCTTAAAGTACATTTGGTAGGATAAAAAGAGGACCTATAAAGGGGCAATTTATGAAAAATTATTGTTGGATAAAATGGAAAATGCTGAAAAACCATCGACATAATTTGAATTACAATCATATGGTAATATTGCTTGTGTTTATTGGAATGAGTTGCGTCGTTGTTAAGCATCGTAGCGCACTCTAAATTAACGTACGAGATATCGCCAACTTTGATACTTAATATTTTACGATTTTGCCTGACAACCTGTATTTTCCTTTACGTATTTTAAAACCTTCTACCAAAATTTATTAGAATCTCATTTTTCCAATTCGTGATAGATTCTTATCAGTTAAAAACCTTTCACTTTTGGTCTTATTCAGGCCATAAAAGACTATGTTACAGTTAAAATAATTGTTCTCCAATTTTTTGTGTGAATAATTGTTCTCCATTACGAGGAACTAAAAAATATATTTCTGAATCAAAAAATCAATTCAAGGAAAAAAAGTGTACAAATACCCAAACACGATAAGACGATCAGCAACAAGGATTGCTATTTAATAGCGGTTAGAACATATAATTCTTTGCCTTACGACCTACAGAACCTAACAAATAGCAGCAATACAATCAAAACAAAACTTAAAAATTGAGTATGCAAATATAGATAATTTATGTTACTCGGCAATAACCAATATCTCTATAGATGAAAACAAAATTATGATTTTCATCCATTGCTGCAATTGCATATACTGCAACTAATTTATCTGCTAAGTTTCGAAAAAGTTTAATGAAGCAATTATGTGAATTTTAGTATATAAGTTAGTATGTAAGTTATTTTTTAAGAATATACCAGTCCTACGCCCAGGTAAATGTTTTACCTATGTAGGATTACTATGTAATTATCTGGTCTTAATAAATAAATAAATAAATATTTTTCCTGGGTAGGTGACCCGAATTTTCGGATACAACTTCTTGAAGTATTAATTGATATTTATGGAAAGTTTCAGTAACCCTTTAGAAAACTTTAAAACCAATAGAACAAATGAGGATATTGTAGGAACTAGATATTGTCACTTCAAACGATTATTGACAAATCACTGGTATCTTTTTGCTTTCTCATAAAGGAAGCTTTGTAACGATTAAAAAAAAGTTTTCAAGATAACATGTTAGAAAGATGTTTTGAGTCATTTGAAGACAAAATATACTATTTTTTTAAATGTGCGTGTGTGTGCGTGCGTGTGTGTGTGTATAACTCTGTAACGTTTTCAATTTTTATCCAAACGTTTTCGGACAGTGCTTAAAACTTTTCTTTTTTTCAAGATTTTTGGGAAATGATAATATTATGTAGTATTTTGGCTAATTTTTTTTATATCAATTTTTCACTTTTTGAAAAAATAATTTTCATTTTTTTTTAATGATAACATTGAGATATTTGAATCGGATGGGAAGCATTCGAAAGAGCATTAAAATACCTATTTTCTAAAAAAAAAAAATCTCTAGCTATCTCGGTTCTTTTGTTTTTAACAAAAACGTGTTTTTTTTTTAAAAAAAAAAAGCTTATAACTTCTAAACTAAACGGTCAATTTTTTTGGAAAAACTAAAAAAAAAAAAAAAAAAAAAAACATGATAATGCAGAATATAAATAGCTATAATCTGTACGAATTTGAATCCATTCTGTCGATTAGTTTTTGAGAAAAAAAAAAATTGAAAACCGAAAAAAATGAGTTTTGTACGTCGCACGATAACTGGAATAAAAATAAAATTGGCTTGATCGCTTTAAAATTTCTTGTAGGGTTAGATTTTGGATAGCTCTCGGTCGAGTTCTTTGGGCAAAATGATTGATCCATAAATTTCAGAGATATTTGAGGTTAAAAGTTTTTTAAGTTTTTTTTTTCAAATTGTAATTTCTTGAAAACGGCTCGATGTATCAGCTCCAAATTTATAGACAATTTTGTATGTAATATAGATAATATGTGTGCGAATTTTCATCAAGATCGTACGATTGCTTTTGGAAATATTCGATATTGAAAATTTTCATATTTTACAAAGTTTCTTTCTTTGTCGCCTGATAATTAGAGAAAAAAAATCGGTTTAATCATGTTGAAATTTTGTGAAAATGTAGGGTTTATGTATTGTTACGTATGTGAGAAATAAATAAAATGAAGTGAAAAAATAAGCGACGAGCGGGACGCAAACCCGCGATCTCGAGAATTATTGTGTAAGTCCTTTAGGTAAAAGAATTGTCTCATGATTTTTAGAGATATTTAAGGTTAAAACTTTTTTATGATTTTTTGATAATCTTAATTTCTAAATGACGACTCCATATATAAGCTTGAAATTTATAGACTATTTTATTTGCGATATAGGCAATATCTGTGTAAAATTTGATCAAGATTATATTGTTACTTTATGAGATATTTGATATGTAAAATTATGGTATTTCTGAAAATGACTTTCTTTGTTGCACAATAACCAAAACAAAATTGTTTCAATCTCTTTGAAATTTTGTAGAGATGTAGAGTTTGTATATTATTTATTATATGAGTTCTTGTGATAATAAAAAAATTCGTTTATGAATTTCAGAAATATTTTAGGTTAAAACTGTTTTAGCCCTCTTTTCAAATTTTAATTTTTTGGGAACGGCTCTATGTATATGTTACTAGAAAGTGAAAATGATGCGCGATACGTACGCACGTTGTTCACTTGCTTTTTCTAATTTAATAAGTTATTAGGGGGGGAGGTAATTTATCAGAATGGTAAAATGTTAGATGGATATTTTTTTCAGAAAATATACTATCGTTTAAAATTTTTTGGAATCCGATACTGTTAATTCCGAACAGAAGTTATTCAGAACACACAAGGAATTACTTTCGAAAAGAAAATATCAGAAAAATTTGTGTCTATAAAAATAGAAAACAGATTGGATGAAATTATAAAAATATTTTTTACTAGAAAAATAAAATTTCGAAAAATCTGAAAAGTTCATTCCTATACGATTTTCAGCTCATTTGTCGACATTTTAGTTTTTCTAAATCACTGCATTTTCTACAATTTAATCGTTAGGTAGAAATGGTATTCGAAAAATTGATATGACATGTCATATATAAAAATAATTTAATGAAAATATTATGGCCTTTTTGCAAAATTTTTTCAGATTTTGTAACATTCGGAAAATTTACTCATCTATCATAAGATATTCCAATTTGTTTTTTTACCTTTCTGAGAAAATACCCATCTCACATTTTACCATTCTGATAAAATACCTTCCCCCAGTTATTAGGTCCATTATTTAAAAATATTGCAACGAGGTATAATGTAGGTAGGTTAATGAAATTGTCGATCATTAAAAAAACATGTATTTTTTTTATGAATAACTAAAGACTGTATTAATTTAAGTAAAACTAAAAATATTCCTGTATGTAATACAATTTGGTGTGTGGTATAGACAATATATGTGTGAAATTTCATAAAGAAAGTATAATTTGAAGTAAAGGTTATTTAGTAGTTTTAAAAGGTTTTGAATATAATATTACAATCAATTATTTTATTTATTTTTCACACACAATTTAAAAAATAAATCATACCTATTATTTTATTCATATTCTATTCATAATTTAAAAATTAATACTTTTTAATCTCCATAAATGAATTTAATTATAGTTATGTCATAAATTGGTGCAAGAATTATAAATTTTGTTATTAAAAATTAATTAAAGGAATTCGTAAATTAAATTTGATAAAGCCACGTACCAATGAATTTGCAACATTTCTTCATTTGTTTCTGAGAAAAAATATATTTTATAAAAAAGTAGATTTTCAGTTGTTTGCACGATAAGAAAAAAATTATTTTATAAAAAAGTATAAGAAAAGGAATTGATAAATTAGTTTGAGGAAGGTACGTGCCAATAAATTGCCAACGGTTTTTGTTTCTCAACCGATTTTAGTTTTGAAGGTCTCATTTTGTTCTTCAAGTAATTTCATGTGGACTTGCCGAAGAAAAAATTATCCAAAACCCAGAAAGTTATAGCCAATTAAAGAGATATATTATTTTAACCACGTGCATGAATTTACGAACAATTAGCTATAACTTTCTGAGTTTTGAATAATTTTGAATGCTTTCTTTGCAAGAAAAAGCATTCTGCTAATTCAGTTAGCAGCGGTTTTTTTTTTAAATGAAGTTGTTCAGTCCTTTGTGAGGAAAATTAGTTTTTTTGATCATTGTTTGTTAATTCTTTTCAGTTAGTGTACCAGGTGATATAGGAAATTCAAGATTTTTAAAATTAAAGCACAGACGAATTTTCGGAATTTATTTCGTTTTCACGGAAATAAATTTGTAGGTATTCCAATGTAGCCGGTCAGTTAGTCGAGGTGTTGCATATATGTATATATTCAGATATTGAAAACGGTTGAATGAATTTTGCTTTACCACTTTCATTTTTCTTCTATTGCTCGTGTCACATAACAAATGCAAAACTAGATGGATTGAGTTGCGTTTTCATATTTTATTAAATCCAACAATTTCCGAGCAACATATTCTAAAAATCCAAACTGTGCAAACAATTGATAAAATAAAATAAATTATTAAATTAAGCATTGTATTCAACATAAATTCCTCAATTACACAAACATACCTACATAATTTTTAGCTCACATCAGGGAATAGCGTAAATTATTATAGCGCGCGCCCGGGCATTTGAGTTACTGCACATATGTACACACACATGTACATACAAGTTCACCGCACAACTCTTAGGTCGGCTAAATGGCGTCCATCAAATACATTACTGTTTGTTTATTGCCCCGTTTGAGCCGACATTGTCCGTCTACCAAAGTTCATAGTCCCCATTATACATCCCCCATGTGACTATTCTTGTGCGCTGTACGCACGCGTCTAATTATTGCGCGCGCGCGCGCCCGTACGAGCAATTTAGCATAACTGCCTTGATCACTAAACAATTGCTTAGAATTATACTGAATTGTACAGCATAAACCACTTCATCTGCATAATTTTCTATCCGAAACCATACCTCTGCTGTACATTCTAATGTTTAAACAATACATTTATATACTATTCTCCAAAATCCGAAAAATCAAATGCTTTTTAACGCATTAACCATCGCAGGTATTCACCTCGCCATTAGCATCCCAGCGTGTGTATGTGTGCGAAAAGTCGAGATATCGCTCAAAAGTACACGTAATTTTCAAACAATTAGCCTTCAAATTGTCGTTTAAAAGCTTCGTCACTCTCCTCGAAAAAAAAGATATTTTCTCCCTCTCTCTTTCCCTCCCTTTCTCTCATAGTCTCCGAAATGAAATTATACATTCAGCGCGAGAGCTCGTCGTCGCCGTCGTCGTCGTGCTCCGTGCAGGGGTTGAAATCGAGTTCGCGCTCTCTACGCTCGGCACATCCCGGCCTCAGCAGCGGCGGCTGCGGCGGTGGCGGCGATGCACGTCGACGTTCCGTTTGTTTCGTTGATTTATGAAACATGGCGGGGACAGAAAACACAGCGATTCCCACCCTCGCGCTAACCCTCTCTCTCCTCTCCCTTCTTTTTCTTGCGCGCGTTCTCTCTCTGTCTAGCCGGCTCGAGCTCGACAAATAGAACAACGAGCCCTGACGTCACGTGTAACCACGCCTCTGGCCCAGCGCTATGCCGCTGCCGCTGCAGCACTGCCCGGACCTCGCGCATATCTACGTGTGTGTGGGTATAGATGTAGACGACGACGGTGGCGCGCTGGACCAATTCACTTTCTACACTTTTATGCATATTCATTTGCCAGAATACGCGCTCTGGCGCGGCAGTCCGAGTCGCGTCCATTGTGCTCTTTTCGCCCTTCCGACCATTAACACGCATAATTTCACTTTTCCAGAGAGCGCGCGCGACCCGAGCGCCGCGAGCTGTCCTGCGAGGCGAGCTAATAAACTTAGCGGATTCGCCGTAAATTACGCCTAATAAGGGACAATAACACGAGAGTGCGCGCTCTCTTCCCTCCCCCCTCTCGACCGATTAGGCTATTGTGCGATGCCTCGTGCTGAGTGGCTGCGCTGCGCCCCAGTATTGTAGCTCCAACAAGTATAGTACTTATATACGCCCAGTCAGTGTGTATACGTAAAGAGAGAGCATTTTAAAAATTCATAACTCTCGGGATAATTGAGATAACGACGGCACTTTTCGCGAATTTAAAAACGCGCGGTGTGTGTGTGTGTGTGTGCGGTGTGGTAGCGCGGGAAAGCTTTATGCAGAATTTTGCCAATAACGGTGCGCGCCTGCTGCATCTGTTCGCAGATAAACTTCGATAAATCCCCTGGAAATTACGGAAATGCGCAATTTGCTTTCTGGCACTTGTAATTATGCTTTAAAGCCGGTCGCGGTTGTTGTTGCCCGTGCGAGTGCGCAGTTATAGTCGGTTCTAATGCTTTGAAAATGTTTAAAATTATGAAAAAGAGCAAACAATAGGAGGGATAAGTGGTTTTATTGTTTATGCGTTGCAATGCGAACGTTTGAGTTATATAATTTAATCATTTGATACGCGTAAGAGTATTGTTGTGAGCTTTCGCTATAATAGTCCAGAGAGTATTTTTCAGTGCTAAAAGAAACAGCTTTTTCAGCGCTTTCAACAACGTTATTTAAACGTACTAACGCGCCAATTTAACGATTCACGATAATTCCCAGCGACGACATTGGCCCGTTAATTTTTAAAAAGGTTTAGAAAGAATACATTACCATTCCTGGGGGTCCACATGTGCGAGATCGCAAAAACATTTCCCGACCCTCTCTCGACCCGATGCAATTTCGTTCCAGTTGGACGAAGGACCGCATTAGCAATACCATCCGGCTTTAGGAAAATCTATTTACTGCTGTCCCATTACTTTTTCCCTTTTTCTATTCCACCCCCCAGCAAAATTACCCGCCGTTAAATCTTTTTTTTTTTCTCGTTCGTTCATTCGTTCGTTCGTTTTGTACGTTAATTCGAGAAAAAGGAAATAATATATATCGCACGCGTGTGTGAATTAGCGCGAGAGAGCGAGAGCGAAATTCTTTAATTCTCGGGGGCAATCGATGGTCGGTAGTTGGCACAAATAAAAATTTAAGTCCTCGTGAAAGCTTGATTAAATTTTAATGCGATCGTATATGTGTACAGCGCCGAGTTTTTATAACCTGCTTTCGCTAGCCAAATATACAGCCCTTTGTTCCCGAAAAGACTTTCGAATATATATTTATTTATACATTTTAAATTACTTTATACATTTCCATATATTATCCACAATTACTTTCACTCGTTAAAAACCGAAATTTTCTCCAAACCGAATTTCACGGCTAATTATCACATTGGAAAAAATCAGTATATAATTAATCGAATAATCCCCTTTGAAAAGTAGAGCCCGCGTAAACCACAAAATTTCACGACCCGCCCATTTTTTTAATTCACTCGTCTCCTGTCCGTTGCACGAAGCGTGCGCAGCTCTCGGATGCACGTGGTCTCGTGCCAAAAATTGGCGAAATACACCGCCGATCTTTTTTTTTCTTTTGCTTCTTCCCGCCCAATGAAAACGCGTTTATATGGTTTTTTAGGTCGCCGCGAGCCCGTATATTTTATGCGCCCGAAAATTCGAAATGAAAAAAGCGAGAATTTATATATTTACAGCCGTGTGTGGGTGTGTAGAGTGCGAACTTCTGTTATCGATTTTCGTGGGGGCATTCGTGTCAAAATATTTTGTATTGCCGAGAGATTAAAAATTCGTTAACGATAAATCATCTGAAATATTCTATACCACACGACAATCCATTTTAATATTTATTAAGAATCTACTAAAGCCATGCGCGCTTATTATACACGATGTTATCCTATTAAAACTAGGAAATTATAACATCGTTAATTGCACGCATTCTCACATACAGAATGCAACAAAAGCGACCACAACATTACAACATACACACACACACACACACACACACAGCTAAGATTGGTTTTTTCTCAACATTATTTAAAGTCAAGCGCGCCACTATACCGCCACACCGCGCGTCACGTTATCTCGCCGAGATAATTTTACAATTCCATTAAAGTTCGTAATTTATTTTACGCGACCCCGCGCGCTCTCGCCCCTGCCGCCGAGATATTTCTTTTGTCCCGCTCGCTCGCGTACGCGGCCACAACAATGAACTCTTTTCAGAATATAATGAAAAAATACATCTTTTTACAGCGTGCTCCAAAAAGCAGTTTGTTTTCGTCCCCTCCCTTCCCTTGAAATTTCGCTAAAAATATTCACACCGAGAAGCGCGCACGACAATATTGAGGCGAACAAAAAAAAAAACAAACACAAACAGGCACGAGCTTGGGCGTATAGTATTCTAATGAAAATCGTTCGGGCGCGCGCGCTAACAGCCGCAGATACAAAATAAATTACACCCTCTCACACAGAGGGAGAGGGTGAAAAATGATTGCAATTCTCAGCGGCGCGGTCCCGCAGAATAATAGAGTCAGGGGCAGTTACGGAACAAAAGCCGTCCTTCAGCCCTCTCACTCCCGCGTTCGCGCAAACACGGAAAGACGAAAAAAAATGAATGAACCCGAACGCAAACCCTCTCTCACATCGGGACAGAGAGAGAGAAAGAGAGAAATTGATCGTCGCCTATTTTTTTTTTTCGACTAGACCGCACTATACCGGCACCTCGTACATTAGATCTCTGGACCACCACTGGTATAACGTACACGCAACGCGACACTCGCGAGCAGAGGGGTGTATACCGTTATAGCTATGCGTTATATACACGCGGCTGGCCGTCGCATGCACCGAGGTTTTGACTCATCGGCCCGCTAATTGATTTAATTGATTTTGCGCACGCCGCGTCATTATTGATGCGCACCGAAGGCTGTGCACCTCGTCGCTGTGTCGGCCATCTCTCGCCACACACTACACTACACCACACCGCGCAGCGGCTATCTCTCGCTCTCTCTCTCTGTGCCACTGCTATACGCGACTATACGGCACCCTTTGTCGCAGTGGCGGCGCGACACATTAAAATCAACGGACCAGCAATCGAATTGCCGTTCAATGGCGCGAAATACTGTGAGAGCGGGCGAGGGAGAGAGAGATAGCCACAGCGGCCACTGCACACCGCATAGCGCTATCATTCGGCCTCTTTAATAATACGAGCGAGCGAAAATCGTGCTGTGCCGCGTGCGCACGTATATATGTATAGAATGCTCTTTTTACCGCGACCGAGCGTGAGCGCGCGCTTATTGATTAGCGCGGAACGCGATCGCGCTAATATGAAGGCGGCGGTGATGGGCACGGGATGTGGGTTTGCAGAGAGGGCAAGAGAGATAGAGGTAGTGAGTGGAATTGTTTAAGGTTTAATTTCATTTGCGACACACAGGCGCGGCGCGCTGGATTTCGATTATAAGCGTCCGATTGACTTGGCAGAGGCGCGGTTTTTCGTCCGCAGCGAGCTCTGGTATCGGTGAAATTACGATAATTAGCGGAGCGATGGCTACATACGCGCTGCGGGTGGAATTTATGCGGTCGCGGAAAGTTTTGGCTTTTTGGGGCGCAAATAGTGGTATTAACGTTGAATTATATGTAAGAACGATGGCGATGATATTCGCGAGCTTAATGCTGAATAAATGGCGTTGAGTAAATCGCGTAAAAGATGGATTAATTTGAAAGCTTTATATATATATGTATATAATGCATTGAAAATCGTTCATTCATCGGCTGCAAAGTTATATCGGAAGATTAAAGTTTAACAATTGTCGCGAGGCGGCTCTCTCTCTCTCTCTCTCTCTCTCTCTCTCTCTTTTTAAAAATGAATTATATTAATGCCGTGAATCATGCTCCATTGGTTATTCACGTCGAAAATGTTGATTTTTGCCATTAGCGCGCTAATTACCGCGCGAAGCCAGCGAGCGAACCGATGACACGCGCGGGCGCGTGGCTTTTATATTCGAATTAAAGTGTAATTTTACAACTGGGAGGGCAGCCCGAGAGAACGCGAGTAATCAAATTTCAGTCACCGTTGCGAGTACATATATATTGTTTACAAAGGGTTCCCTGGGTATTTCCTTCCGCGGATATGATATAAATTCAGCTACACGCCGCTAGTGCTTTCTCTCTCTCTCTCTCTCTCTCTCCCATTCCTGTTCTTCTGTGCCACTCGCATTCTAATTAATTTATAGTGACTAATTTCAGCGCGCGCTAGTGGAATTCAGGCTCTTCGGCAAACGGATTACCAACTTAGCGAGTGGTAAAGTGTGTAAGTTGTATATCTAGCATTTTGCGCATTTCGCGGGTGTAGTCATCGATAATTATTTCGAAATGTAGGTATGGAGATGAAGTAGGGAGTAAGGTAGAGGAATGTCTTTCTTAACGATTTAATTTATTTTTGGAAAATTAACAGGTCTAAAATTGTCTACAAACAAAATAGATTAGCAGAAAATTACAGTGATAGGTAATATGATACTTGCATAAATTCGTACTTAAATTATTATAAATTAACGATTGAATAAAATTAAATTCACTTCAACAAAGACGACAACTAACATTACAAAATTCGCCTTTTTCCCTCCAATTACAATAAACCCTTCATCATTCGCAATCAATCGTCATTTCCTCCCCGTCCGTGTAATCTCTCCCAGTCCTCCAACTAGAGCTCCAACAAAAATCTCGCATCAGCCCCGATCACACACACCCCATTCCCCCCAAAAAAATCCCACCCTCCCCAAAAACTAGGTCCTCCCTATACATCCACCGGCCTAACAAGGACTTTTCGTGGAAGATCCTCTCACCCCTTCTCCCTCTTGCGAAAATCCGGATCGATGCGCTCCCTCTCTCCCTATGGCTTTCAATCGAGGACGGCGCGCATGCAGGCGCCGCTGCCGGCGGCGTGTACGTGTGCCCGCGTATTGTAGGCGCCACTCCCCGCGATCGAGCGCCGAATCCGAAATGTGTGCGGCGGCGGCGCGAGCTCGCTCGCTCCGAGCTGCTGCTGCTGCGGATCCCCAGGCCCGCGGCGCCGCTCGCTCGCGCGCGCGCGCGCAGTCGTTGAATCGACCGAGCGACGCGCCAGGACTACGACGACTACGACTATTAGATGGCTTGGAGCCAAAAGCTTCTTACTGTCCAGCGAGCCAGAGAGCGAGCGAGCGAGCGCCTCTTTGCGCCCCCTACGTGTATGTATGTGTATGTGCATGTACCTATGTGTGTACGAGGGAGAGAGAGAAAGAGAGAGCGGATGTGGCAGTGTGCGCGGCTCTCCGAAATCCTGGGTGCGCAAGCTGCAGCCCCGCCGGCGGCGGTGGCGGCGGCGCTTCTTCTTCCGAGCTCCGCTGCACACGAGGGTGCTCTATACTTATCTCCCACCCGCGATCTGCATTCCTCCTTCTTCTTCGTCTTCTTCTTGCCGCGCCCTCTCTCCCCCGCGAATTAACTCGCGCGACGATAATGCGCGCCTCCCTCCCCGCACCCGCTGAAAGTATTCGGGAGGAAGTCATGCGCGGAAATCTATGGCGGCGTTGATTAAGCCCCCCTGCAGCTGCATGAGGCTGCCTGCCTGCCTGGCTTTTCGAAATTCAATTTTTTTCAATTAGTATTAGTAGTGCAGCCGACTGCGGCGCTGAATACGTGCGCGGATAAGCTAGCGGTGCAGCCGTGCCGCGCATTCGAAAAAGCTCGATTTTGATGCGATTTCGGTGGATGTGGGCGGCTGTGGGTGGGTGGATGTGTTACGTAACGCCGCCGGCCTGAAAAATGGTTTATGTAACTAATAAGAGCGCTGCGGGAATTCTTCAAGAGGAAAAATTCGGGGGGTTTTACTATACTTACCACGGGCTGGAATTTCCGGAACCGCGGTGAGGTATTTAAAAGCGCTGGGGATTTGTTTTTTTTTTTTTTTTTTTTTTTTAGGGTGAAGGAAGAAAAAAAACGGCGCGGAGTAGTCGTGTGTCTCGATCTGAAAATAGTGTGTCGAAAATAAGCGGAATTCGAGAATAACGTCAGAGCCATACAGCAGCAGCGCCGGCGACGCGGGTGGAGTTTATGAATGACATTCGTATTTATACGAAAAATAAATTTTACACGTACACACATACATACATATCCCTGCGCGTTCGTACTCTGCGTAAAATTCATTAAAATACTGTCCGTCATAAAGCTCCGTGAGCGGAAGACAGTCGTCAGTCATTCACTCTCGCTTGTACGTTTTTTTTATTTGCGCAATTGATTTATATATTACTTCTTTCCGTGACATTTTCGATGTATAAAGTATTACAGAGTAAAATTAATGGGCGTACGCACACACACACACACTGCACACGTGTATTTTGCAATGAAGATACAATTCAGTTGGCAGCGATATATTTTATCGAGCAATAATTCACGGTATTAGATTACACGGCTAATAATTATTAAACATTAACAGAAATGGGACGTTTGTTTCAGTTACCGTATTATATATAAAGTTCATATTTCTTTCGTTTTTCCCCTCTGCTATTCATTTTCGTTTTCTTCTCGCTCGCTCGCTGGTTCGCTCTCCTCTTAAACGTCAGAAAACTATTTATTTCTTGTAAAGTGCGTTTACTTCTTGCACTGCAGTTTTTCCAACTTTTCCATTTTGAAGTCGCTCGAACGATGCAAAGAACTTAATGCATTTGTAATGTCAATGGAGGCGAAATTTATAATGAAAGTTTTGAAATAGCTCCAGGAGTACAAACCTTTTTCGCTTATTATTAGATTACAGTAGCACAAATATTTACAGCTTGATAAATTACAATATACAAAACGGATTTACATCCGCGAAGTATTTAAATTAATGATTTATATGAATTATGTAACAATGCGGTACAACAGTGAATCACAATTGAGTTTTATCATTTATAAAGTAGCTTATTTAAAGCATGAATATATAACTACATTAAAATAAGAAATCGCCATCACCTTGTAACATATTTCGTATTATTAGTAAAGATCGCAGAACACTTGAAAGAAGCGCGATGTAATTCGAGAAGTCTAAAAATAGCATCTTTCATCTTTCATATCCCAAATCCAAACGAACACTACATTTCTTTACAATCGTCACATACAAAAGCCAACTTTAATATGTCTAATAAACTTCGACAAACCGAACCACGACCATTACACACTTCCAACAAACCTCCGCTAAAAATCGACTTCCTCTCTCTCTCTCGACAACCGCTCACGATTCATCTTCGAAAACGTCCAACAATATAACCGATGCGCGCGCGAGCCACCGCCAGGCCACAAAAGACCATCTCTATACCCGAACCACGCGATATTCCCAACTCTCTGCGCCTGTCTCCGCAAAAAAATAGCACCCAAGTATAAAAAAAAACAGCCGCACGATGACTCTTCCTCTCTTCCCCTGATATATGCCGTACCCACCGCCAGCACTATATACTTCTATACTCGCGCGCATCGTCGCCTTTGCCGCACCAGCTCGTAAACAGAGCGCGAGCAGAACGAGCTACCGCTGCCCGGGCGCTGCAGCAGCGGCCGCCCGATAATGCAGCCGGCCCCGAGATTCGCCGATATTTTCCTCTCCACCGTCGTCGCCTCAAAGTCGAATTCTCCCCGGCGAGCCGTTCTTCGCCCGCTCTCTCTTCTTTTTTCCTCTGCAGTGCACACTGCAGCAGCACCGGTGCTGCCGGCGCGCGGCC
Source organism: Torymus aiolomorphi (assembly GCA_036365515.1). Classification (NCBI taxonomy): domain Eukaryota; kingdom Metazoa; phylum Arthropoda; class Insecta; order Hymenoptera; family Torymidae; genus Torymus; species Torymus aiolomorphi. The sequence goes on from CM070873.1 coordinate 260,848,566, forward strand.
GATTCAATAAGTTCGCCGAAGTGTGGATTTTTCTGATTAGCCGGGCGCGAGGAAAGTTGGACTCGCGCGCGTGATCGTCCTGCCGAATGAAGTTCCGGATTGGCGCGAGAAAGGGGCCTTTGTCTTATTTCCTTAAAAGTTGAGACGACGAGGTGGTGGTAGTAGCGGTTTTATACCCTGGAGCAGTTGCCCCGGGGTGTGTACATATATAGAATTGCGCCCGGCTCGAAGCGTTCAGTCATTCGCGGCATGCCTTGCTCCCGCCCCCCTGCGCGCGACCAACTAAGAAATGACGAGAAATGCACTCGACACCTTTTCGCGCGTGCTCAATTCGCGGTGTTACGCGCGGCTTCCGCTTCAAAAACGAGATGTAATCTCTACACGGTGGCGTGTGTGTACGTATATATACCCGCGCGTAAAGGATCGAGATGTAGAGAGATGGACGGAAAAAGACCGAATCCCCGCGTCCAAAGCGACAATGATAACGATAAGCCTCTCCCCCGTTCTGCTACCTATATCCACACACGTGTGTGTGTGTGTCTGTGTGCACAACCCTCGCGTGTGTATAGATATTGTTGGTTCGCTCGCTCGCTCGCTCGCTCTTCCGCGGGGAAAAGCTGACGTTTCGCTTACGTGCGAAAACTGCCGAGTGGCGCGTATACAGGCTACCGCCTCTACCTCTGGTGCCGTCGCTGTATCCTCGTCTAGATGGATTTATCGAGCCGCCGCCGGGCGAGTAGACGACGACGACGACGACGCTGCTTTGCCGGGAACTTTAACTCTGCGCGCAGCTCTTTTTATCGCCCGCTCCACCGTCGCGCGAAGACTCAAAGACTCCGCATAGGCAATTAACGGCGCGCGCGCGCGTACCCGATGCCGGTAGCTGCTGCGCTCTTAATTCGGTTCTCTCTTTTATTTTCTACTCGTTTAACGAAAAGTTTAACGTGCCGAGGCGAAAAGGAGAGAGCAGCAGTACGGCTACGTCTGTAGCATGTGTATATATATATACCGAGCGCGAACGCGAGAGAGCGGAAATAGCCCTTGTAACCGGAGAACCTATATCTGGGATTCCGGCCGCGCCGCCCTATTTTTGACTCCACGTCGCAGCCGCCGCCGTCGCTACTTCTCCTTTTTCTCTCTCTCGCTCTCTCCCTCCTTTCTTACGCGCCGATTTATTTTCGACCACGGTGCGTGTCTGGCGATGTCGGCGGCTCGAGCATGTATAGCAAAATCTGCACATAGTCAAATGTATCGTAAATGTTGGATAATAAAACAAGATTGCTTCTTACCTCTGTTTATATGCACACGAGTGATCCTTACGTACTCTGATGATGACGATGAAGAATCTCGATGAGAAAAATCGGCAGAAATCGTTGAATAGCCAGAGCGCGGCTCCATACTTCTTTACATTCCATACGTCACATGCACTATGGGAAGTAAGGAAGCACGGAACAGACGCTCGGCTCTCTCGAAGATCTTCTCTCTTTAGCACCGATCGATGGCCCTCGAGAGCTGCTGCTTGTGTCATGAGAGTTGCTACTATACCGGTATACAACTCCTCCTCCTCTGCACCCGATCGGCGCTACCGGCCGACTGATTCCACCGCCGGCGCCGCCTTCACTCGTGACCTGCGCCCTCCTCCCTTCCCAAAAATCGTCTACTCTCTCTCTCTCTCTCTTTCCCCCGTGCTTAGGGAAAATCGAGAGAGAGTGAGTGAGCGAGCTCCCTCATCCTCCTCGGCCGATCGCCCCGAACTGAATGCCGAGGCTGGCTACAGGCTACTTACGACGTCGCCTCACTCTCTCGGAGCCCTCTAAAAATGGCCGGCGCTGCTGCACGCGCGAGCGCTCCGGGGGTGTGTGCGTGCGTGCGTGCGTGCCGTATGTGCGGCGGCTGCTGCTGCTACTGCCTCCGGCAATGTAAGCTTACACTTGAGGAAGAGGGACTGAGTGTCTGTCTCTCTCTGTGTGCTTGTGCTCTCCCGCTTCGCAGCTATACGGTTCGCTCTCTCTCGCTCACTCGGGCCAAATTTGTCTTTATCCGAAAATAGCAGCGCGAGCGCGCGCGATGGTCTTACTACTACTACACGTACGGGGCAACGTCGCGCGCGAGAGAGAGAGAGAGAGAGAGAGAGAGCCACAACTATTCCTGGACGCAAGCGTGCGCGCAGGCTACTCCGTCTCGTCTTCGCTGCTGCTGCTGCTGCTGCTGCTGCTGTTGCACGCGCGACGATGACTTTCTTCTAAGCTTACATTCGCGCGCGCCGCGTTCAACGCATCTCGGATTCGCGCTCTCTGGGGTTGTTGGATATCATGATGATGTGATTCACCGAGGAGGTTGAGGGTTATTTTAGGAGCCGATGTTTACGCGCGCGCGTGATCGCTCGAGGTACACTGGCGATCTCCCGCGACGGCGCTCCGGTGTGTAATAGTTTGATAACTATAGGAGAGTTTGTTTACGCCGCGATTGGGAATTTTCGGATATTGTAGAGTAGGTGGTGTAGAGCGAGGTGGAGTGTATTAATGGCCGAACGGTGCAGGGGTACTTAAAGAAACATTCGGAACGGGGAAAAATACGAGCGAGAGAGAGAGAGAGAGAGAGAGAGAGAGAGAGAGAGAGAGAGAGAGAGAGAGAGAGAGAGAGAGAGAGAGAGAGAGAGAGAGAGAGAGAGAGAGAGAGAGAGAGAGAGAGAGACAGAGAGAGAGACAGAGAGAGATCGCAGTGTAACGTTACACGTAATAGCCCGCGCGCGTGAGTCGTCTATTTAAAGTACGCCGGCTGAAAACTCAATTTATTTGTACAGCGCGCTTGACAAACACGTTCAACGACGAACTTGTATACCCCCCTATTGCTATTACATAATTAATTTCCTTGTTTTCCCGCCTATTTCCATCTCCCTTTTCTCCCTTCAAATATCCTCAAAAGTAATCGCTACGTCGTTCCACTTACTTATTATAATACAATCCGTCGCCTTGTACAATCGACATTATCGATTCTCCCACCTTCTCACCTCCGATTTCCGATTTTTCATCTCTCTACCACTCTCTCGAGTACTGGGTGTACTTTACGACACCAATATCCCGCGAATGCACTATTTTCAGATCCTCCGCGCGCACGTATGAATGTATGCAGTTCGCTCTCGTGCGAGCGCCGGTATGCATACATCTCGAAGACTATGTAAGATACCGCCGCCGCGAAATTTTGCAGGGAAGCTAAAACATGTGACCTGAAATGAACCTTTGGCTTTCCCTTATACGCCAGCCCCACGAAATCGATCCGAGCGAGCGAGCACGCCGCGCGTGCTCTAGTTTTATCCAAACATCATAAAAGGAGATTAAGCGGGAGAGAGCGGCCGAGCGAGCATAAGCTGGTGAGTTTGGGTTATGTCAGGGTTAGGGATAACCGGTGCGCGCCCAAGTGTTCCTTTATACGGGAATTTTTAATTAAAGGCCGCGCGGACTTGTTCGAAACTTCGTTAAAAAGTACGCGTGGAGAACGTTAACTTTTGAATTCGGAACTCTCGTTGTGTATTTTTATCATTTACGAATAAACTTTGGGGATTTTCTTTTTCCTCTGCTGCGCTCGCGCGCCGAATTGTGCTACGGTACGAGCACAATCTAGTAAATTTCGAGTAATTTAAGCACACACTTTTTGCTCGATCCGGTCGCGCGCGAGTATGGCAGGAGTTTAAGGCCGTGCGTATTGTTTGTTTCATTAATCACAGCCGTTAACACGCGCGAATTTAACGACGGCGCGTCGCGTATCCGTATAAAAACAATTTATTTTCGGCGTTCGCCCGCTTTTGAATTTTTATTTCAATTTATTTCGCTGTTTACGCGGATGCACCCGCGTCTACGAAATATTACGGGCCAGCAGCGTTCCACTTTCAACGTCATACAACACGCGCGAATGAAATGTTAACGGGACACATCAGCAGCGGGGCGCTGCATCGTATTTTTATCGCAATTAAATATTGTTTACCCCGACCTGAATTTCGCCAGGCGATTTATACAGATTTTCCTGCTCGTGGAAATCCGAGCCCCTCGCTCGATATTGAAAATGCTACTTTGGGACAGAGGGAGAGAGAGTGGAGCTATACTTCCGGGTGCGAGGTAGCAGCATGACGCATCGCTGAGTGTGTGCGTGTAGTCCATTTCCGAGCTACAGAGATGGAGAGGAGAGAGATGGCCCGGAAAAGAAATAGGCTTTTTGTATAAATGGGTAGTAAGAATTGCTTTTTTTATGGTCGAGTAAAGTCCTGCGGCAGTTAGATTCCCGCATGCGCGTTATCAATTGCGGTGAAGTTTTATCTAATGGCTTGCAACTATTTGTGAGCTATACGCGCGTTTTCTGCCTTAATTGTAGAAATGTTGATATTAGAATACTATGATTCACATTTTAAGTCTCTTTTTCGTTTCAAAGAATGCATCTCATTGCAATCAAATTAGAGATAAATTTATGGTACAAGTCGTTACGATGAACATAAATGAATCAACGGAAAGCGGTTTATCGCCACAATGGCTATTTGTAAATCGAGAGAGGGAGAGATCTAAAATAAGACACAATTAAATTTCTGAATGAGAATAAACTTATAAATTCTCTCTGGTAAAGTAAATTGACAAAATACTTGGCAACTCCTGTTTCACGAGGATAAAACGCAAATAGCAGTTAAAAATAACAAGTGTGTAATAATAAGTCGCCAAGAAATGGATATGAAAATTCATAGTACTCTAGTTAGTGCATTTAGAAAAGATATGTCCGAAAAGTCATTTATATTTTTTATGCAACTAATTCATTTTAATTCATTCTACTTCCTTTCATACGTAACAATATAAAAAATTTTCTGAAATTTTTTTATATTTTGGCTGAATGATATTGAAAAATCGGTACTTTCTACGCAAACGAAAATCTACCTATTAAGGTCGACCGAGTAACTATTGTTTTTTTTTTTTACACTGAGAGAAATGTTGTAGGAAAATTTACTATAAATATAAGAGAAATTACTATATTCTATAGGAACTTTGGGACAGACTCGAATTATCATAAAATTTACTACAATTTATAGTAAAAATTGCTATATACATAGTAAAAATACCCAAAACAAAAAAAAAATTGGAGCAGCAAATATATTCAACAGGTAAATTAATTTATATAACATCGTGAAAATATTTATTTTCTAATAAGTATTTTTTATTTCATGTAATGTATTCACAGAGTTTAAATAAAGTTAGATTAAAGAAATGGATGTATTAAAATTATTGTACATGTATCAGATATTTTTGTACATTTTAAAACTAGAGAAATTAGTAAAATTAAGAAAGTATTTAACAACTCGGAGGAGATGGTGGGTGAAACCACACCTGAGAATGCACATCAGAGATACAATTGGTGGTTATCAACTTATATTTATTTATTTCAAATTGAAAGCTGAAGAAGAATTTTATCATTTTATTGGAATGCCAATTGCAATATTTGATAAACTAATGAATTCGATAAGCGCAAAATTAACTAAATATGGTCCACGAAAACTTCTAACCGCTGAATTAAAAGTTGCTGTGGTTTTAAGGTATATTTATGTACATTTTTACAGGAGTGTTTTTACTATAAATTGTAGTAAATTTTATGATAATTTGAGTCTGTCCCACCCAGTTGAAAATTATCTATATGAAATGGCTAAGAAGTTAGAAAATAGCTAGCAAAACTGACTAATTAATAAACGATTTTTCGACCATTATTTGCCTATTTCTTAGATTGACATCACAACAAAATATTCGTATTTGATTTTCTTACTAATTCTATCGTATATGAAAGAGCACTAAAGTGCATTGGATGGCTTACCAAATAAATAACATTAACTAAAAAAGCATTTGTTGTACTTCTTCTATGAATAAGTCAGCAAAACTTTTATTTATCCATCTGATTCTGTCTCTCTCACTCCTTGTCATAACAGCAAGCCTTCTACTAGCCATTTTCAGACTAAAAAATTGATCAGTTTTAATACCTTTAAAATACTCAAGAACAAGCTTGTGCTTGTCTCCGAAAAACTCATTCTATTTATCAATCTATTAAATGGCCATATAATAGGGGGAAAAAGCGTTTCACCGGGCGCTAGAAACTGGACAAGATAAATTCTTATTTATAGCAAGTTTTTAAAATAAATAGTCAGTTATTAGTTACAAAATGTTTTTGATTCCCATCAGGGCACTATAAATATAGTAATTTTTCCTAAACCATTTTTCTCCGTGTATTTTTTTTTCTTGGTAAAAGACGTCTCCCACGGACTCATGTTAAAATGCACGCTCAGGAGGTCGCGCTATCCCCCTGCAACTTAAGATCAAAGTGTCGTCCCTTTGCCGAGAAGCTTAGAAAAAAGTCACGGAAAATTCCTTAAAAATTGTATTGCAGTAAAATTGCAAATTTTTTCGTAAAATTCAATAATGGGTTCGTTAAATGAAAATCAAAGAATCATACGTCGATGAAATGTTATTGCCAAAGTGTTATTGAAAGAGAATAAAATCTACTTTAAATACAATAGTATATATTTATATACGGATTGCGCGAGGTGAAAATAAACGCACAATATTTATATTTATACATTTTATTTGAAATCGTCGGTTTAATTCGATGCCATGAAATTTTATTGTTCGTGTAATACGCCCAACATTTGTATGATGCGATTCGCAATCTTTTTCAACCGCGACTTTTACGAACCGAACGCGAATTGATGTACTTTCGCTCTTTACTTTTTATACTTATTTTATTATTACGTCACTTTCGTTTGCGTGTTCACTCAATTATACAGGCAATAAAATATTATACTCGTTTTACAGTTGCATCAACAGCCTTTGACGCTTCGCACTTAACGATCCAAAAACGAACGTAGCAAACGAACCTTTTATACGAAAAGAGAGTCTATTTCGGTATACCGGTATACCCCGGACCCCGATAAAAAGCCACAAATAATGCACAGCCACATCGATTGTTGAATATTCTCCGGCTATATACGCGTGGTACCCTCTATCCCCCTCTTTCGAAATGCATCCATCACGGGTCTTTAATTTTTTAGGAAGCCGGCTTTTCATGCGAACGCGCGTGGGCGTCGGGGAAATGCATCGATTTTCGTTTCCGCGCTCTTGCTGCTCCCAAAAGCGTGAAAGAAAAACCCGAGAGGCGCTATGCACACGTGTGTGCATGTATGTCTATACGTGTGCGTCTCGTCTCACTCGTTTCCGGTGGTGAAACCATCTTTAGAGAGAGAAGGCTTTCGTTACAGATGTGTTTTAAAGTGATGCGCTGCCGACAGAGTGAGAGAGAGAGAGAGAGAGAGAGAGAGAGAGAGAGAGAGAGAGAGAGAGAGAGAGAGAGAGAGAGAGAGAGAGAGAGAAAATTTCGTTTTATCGCTCGTCAATGCTATAATTACGATACGTTCGGTGCGCGGCTGTGCTATCTAATGAACCTTTCTCGCTCTTTTTTTTTGTTAGTTGAGATGCGTAGAGGTTGCTCGTGCACGGGTTAATTTTAGAATTAAAAATAGTTTCGCTACGTGCGTGCGTACGTGGTTGCCAAAACTTTCTGTTTTTTGTTGTCGCTTCCTATTTATAGCCGGGTTTGTTTATTTGTGCGCAAACAATAGTTGACGAAATTGTAAGAGTTTTCTGTTTTTTTTTTCTTTTCTTTTAAAAGTTACAATAAATCACTGTTTTTAATTTAAAATTTGGTAAATTTACAGTTCACTTATATATAAACTTGATAAGTCCGAGTCATTATGAAACGTAATAACCAGAACTTATTTCAACCGTTATTAATGTAGCTGTTAATTAACGATAAAAATAAACGAGAGGCAATGGAAGCTAAAAAGCCAGAATTCACTCTTTTCTTACTAATCTCACTTCTGCACCGAGAAAAACCTTTAATAAAGAAGCGTTTTACCGCAATAAACGACCGCCATAATATATCGCTCCGCCACTGCCTACAAATACGTTTATAATTTTACTCATTTTATAACCCCCTTGAATTACCAGCACTACCTCAATATTCACCCACCCCACGGAACACATTAATTCTAAAAGTATTATATGCACCGAGAACAACAACCATCCAACAACTATTTTAAACTTCCGCCTAAAAATACACACGACCAGCGAAAACCTATATGAAACCCAACACACACGCTTTCCTCGTCTGAACGTAAATTCCCACACGCCTCTCTGCACCGAATCAACCGGGTCATCGCTACCGCACTGACTGACAGACATACATACGTATATATATACACACGTACAGCGAAGCCTCGCGGGCCCGCGCGGTTCAGGAAGCGCGTCCTCGTATATATACACACACAGACAGATAATGCACGCGCGCGTAACCGCCCATTCCCCTCGAAAATCTTAAAATCCACGCGACACTGGAGTGCAGCAGGCAGCTACGTAGAATCGAAAAATAACACAGAGCGTGATCACTTACCTCACGCTTTCTCGCGGAGACGTCGTCGTCGCGGACAGCCAGCCGTCGACGCGCTGTGTGCCCGGCGTTCTCGCCTACTCTCTTTCTCTCTCTCTCTCTCTGCCTCGCTCGCGCCCGCGCGGGAAGGAGTGCCGATAATCGGGCCGGAAATAGCGTCACGCACACGAGAGCGCGAAAATACGCAGGGGCCTCCTCTGTCTCACTCTCTTACATTCGCTCGCGTATTATATATACGCGCGCGATGCTCGATGGAGCGCGGCCAAAAGAATTAAGACTCCCCGAGCCTCCGATGCGAAAAGTATATATATATACGCGCACGCGCTGCTCTGTACTGCGCTCTTCCTTGCGAATAAATATGTGTGCGTAATAGGTTTATGGTTGTATGGGTATACAGCCAAGTATAAATTGTACATAGGCATGGAGTAGAAAGTTTTTCTGATGACCCGCGCGGGGGCCAGCCGCAACAGCGGTCCCCGCGCGTATAGCAGCAGCACATGGGCCAACACGTGCGCGCCAGCATCTGGCCCTCCCGCTGTCTCTGCCTCACATGTTTTTCTCAGCTCGCTCGTCCCTCCCTTAAACTCTCATCACATGCTGTCTCTCCAATGCTATACTATATACTACCTCTGTACATTCCCACATGTTGACCGTGATTTTTCAACAGCGCGATGCGCGTCCTGCTGTCCAAGCTGCCCCGGCCCTGGATCGTCGACGAGAAAAAGGACGACGGCTACACGGCCCTGCACCTGGCCGCCCTCAACAATCACGTGGAGGTGGCCGAGCAGTTGGCTCGCGCCGGTAAGGCCGACCTCGACCTGCAGAACGTCAATCTACAGACGGCTCTTCATCTAGCCGTCGAGCGCCAGCACACGCAGATCGTTCGGGTGAGTGCGTTATATACGTAGGGATATTTTACGATGGCTGAGCTTATAAGGTGCTGCTGGTATATATGTATAGGTGGGAAGCACTGTAGAAGTTGAGAATTACTTTGAGCTGGTAGTCGGGATACGAGAGAGGGTAGGTAGGTATATAGCGGCGAGAAGGAGCGAATGACTTAGTCGAGAGTGGCTGTGAGGTGCTAACGGACCCCCGGGGCCGAGTACAACGCCGGAGTTGCGCCCGGAGTGTAATGAACAGTGCGCCAGCCCGCACTCGCCGAAGGTTTAAGCGGTCGCGGGGCTAAGAAATTCCGGAGAATAGCCAAGATTAATATGGGGATGGGCTGGTTTTGGTTTAGAATGGGCTGGAGTGTACGTAAGGAGGGGACTGATAAATTTTTGAGAAAATTTCAGGGGCTAATTTGAATATGGCAGGGTGGGGAGGCATAACTTTGCTGGATGACTAAAATTGTGGGGGATGGTGTGAAATGATTTAGAGGAATGAGGGAAGGAGCAAACTTCTGTCTAACAATTTAGATGTAAAAATTAAAATATTCAGAATTAGGGGAGAGTTTAAACACGGAATTCGTAAAGTTACGTGAGAATTTAGTGTTGTAATAACAATCACAATGTTAAAAGTTATTCGTGTCTTCTCGTCTCTTTTCTACAGTTGATGTAATATTTTTTTTAATAACTTCTATTTCTTCTTTAAACATTCAGGAATAAATTAACGTGTCTCCGGGTTGAGGAAACCTCTTGGTGGCTGAGTACCATTAAAAGTGAAATAATGTATTTTTTTCTCAATTTTGGCCACTCCATTAGTTACTGACCGTGTATTAAATGTGGTCATATGTTGAGTGTTGATGCCAACTAAAATAAACCTTATATATTTTTCTAAATTTTGTTAAGGAGAATTCAATTTTTAACTTGAATTACTATGTAACTCAATTATATACTGTAAACTACGTAATTTTATTATTTTTTAATTTTTCGTTAAAACGATAGAAAAACGTTGTTATGATTAATTTGGATATCCTACCAAACTTTTAAAATATTTTCACATTCCTGCCACTGAGAAAAAAATTTAGTATTAACAAACAAATATTTATTTGAATAGTCCCTAAAAAATATTTTCTCGAAACAAATAATTATTTTCTTAATTTAAATATACCTTTTTTAAATCAAATAACAATTTTTCTGTCAAATAAATAATTATTTGTTTTGAGAAAATACTATTCAAATAAACATTTGTTTGCTACTACTATTTTTTTTTTTCAGTATGTGTATTAAGGGTTGTTACAACTCAAAATTCCGTGAAAAATTAAAGTGGCCAGAACCGGGGAGCACTTTTGGGGATCGTAAAAAACCAACTTTTTTATTTTGTCAAATAACTTCTTATTATTATAATAATTGAAAAAACTAATCCACCTTTTTATAGGGGCCTTCGAAGGATCATTTCCTTTTTTGGTATTTTAATTCTATCCCAGAACATCAAAAGCTATGGCCGAAAATGCTATGCCACCACTGGGCAACTCTCCCCTATAATTTTCATAGTCTAGCTAAAAAATTAAAAGAACAAACATTTCGGTAAATTCATTCGTCGTGTGTTTTTTTCCAATTCGCTTTTCATTTTCACCATTTACAACTTATATTACCACTTTTCAAAAAAATTTCTGAAGTTTTTGCTTTTTATATTTAAAAATAAATGTTCATAAATAGCTTGTCACTAATATCACAAAATATTCCTTTCCCATCTCCGATAAACTACCATTAAAAGTCACCTCATTTCCAATAAATTTTCCAGACCAGCCCGTCACTCAATCCCCTTTAACCTTATCATTTTGTTTTATCAAAACCCCTTTTCCCCGAAATATTTAAATATTCTTATCCGCATACACACACATATACACGCGTACTCGATACATCTTCTCCGAACTTTCCCCAGCGGGCCCTGCCTCCATGGATACTGACGAGATATTGAACGATGAAATTTCCCGGTATTCCCAAATTGAGTATCGAGGTGAACGCGCGTCTCTCTCTCTCTCTCCTTGCGAAGCGTGTCGCGCTCTTCGCTGAATTTCGAGGAGAGATAGGGAGAGGTAGAGCGAGAGAAGTTACAACGACCCAAGTCATCACGCATGCAGGTTACGTAATCAATAAAGCCAACAAGGTGTCCGACCCGGTCAATCCCCCGACTTTTACACTGAGGCTTGATAAGCTCGAATAATGATGCATTTTTCGGGTATTATTAGAGAAAAGTTTTTAGACTATGAATTTTCAAATGAGATAAACTTGTATTGATGCTTTATTCAAATTAAAATGTGTCTTTATTGTTCGAATAAATAATTTTAAAAGTTAGGTGTCTCTAATTTTCAAATGCAAATATTATTAAATTTTAAAAAATGAATATACTTTCAAAGCTAATTCATTGTAATTAAAATTTTTCGCATATACAAGCTCGCACCCCCCACACCCTTTTTTCTTTGCTTTCCATCAGATAACAATGATTAAAGCACACAATTTTTTCCCAAAAGACGAACATTTACCTCCGACCAAAAACTTTCTCTAAAATTCACGAATTTCCCTCAACAAAAATTCGTTTTACCCTACCTAATCAGTCTTAAGACTAATTGCCCCAATTTTTACATTACGCAACACTTCTTTCACGTACCGGAAACCGAACTATAATAATTCGCGAAATTGTTTTCTCACCCGCGCGCCACCTCATAAATCTCAACCTACAAAACAATCTGAAAAGGCGCGTAAAAGCAAAACAACATACACGCTCGACATTATTATTATACTTGCAGCTGCTGGTACGCGAGGGCGCGAATCTGAACGTGGCCGACAAGGACGGCGATACGCCGCTACACGAGGCGCTGCGCAACCACACGTTGTCGCAGCTGCGCCAGCTCCAGGACGTGCAGGACGTGGGCCGGCTGCTCATGGGTCTCGGTGCCCAGGGCCAGGACAAAAAGAGCAGCTCGTTCATTGCGTGCTTCCTGGCGGCGCACGGAGCCGACTTGGAGCTGAAGAATAAGAAGGGACAGACGCCGCTGGATCTGTGTCCCGATCCGAATCTATGCAAGACGCTGACCAACTGCCATAAGGACAAGGACGAGTGAGTATATCGATGTTCAGTTTGCTTTTGTTATGCATTTGATACGGACGCTTGATTAGATATTTATAAGAGTATTGTTATCGTTAAACTCTTTGCAATCGATCGTTTCCGAATTTTCGTTCGATTATTTAGTTGATTGATTTATTTATTCGTCGTAGTGAACGGGCTCCGAGCTTTTGCATAATGTATCGGCGTACATCATGCAAGTGGCCCGTAACAATGGCGTCGAACACGGCATGAAAACAATTACCAAAAACTAACGGTTAAAGAATTCATCGAGCGCTTGATACTCTCGTCAAATTAAATATAGTAAAAATAAGTTTTTTACTTTCTCGAAATCCTTGCTTTCGTTTATTTTCATAATTTCTCCATTAACTTTGCCGAGATTTGATGTTTTCTTCGACCTCGGCTCTTCGCACGCGTAATTAGTTTCGAATTTCTCAGGAACACGCGCGAACTCGTTGCGACCACTCTCCTCCTCATTTCTCTTAATTAATGATCTGGCTCCGAATGGGTCTCTGTCTCTCTCTCTCTCCTTTCTACGGCTTAATCGTCCAAACGCCAGGCCATTTTTTCGAGACTTAATGCACAAGCGCGACCCGTGAGTGGTAGGGGCCAGGGTAATTTCATGCGGCCACGGGGTGGGGGGTTGAAAAATAGACGGCCATCCCTCGGAATGACATTTTCGAAAGACTGACGGCAAGGATTTTTTCCTCTTCTCCGGGGAAACTTTATGTCCACTTTATCGTGATTTCGAGTGTACGGAGAATTTTCGCGCCGGTGACTCGAATTTGTCTACTTTAATTCGTGCGAGTTATATAGGAGAGAAGAAGGAGACAGAAAAAGGCGAGATGGAAATTAGGAGAGAAAAGTATAATGCAGTCGAAAGAGAGCGCGCGTGCGCATGAGCGGCGCCAAACTGCGACTGCAGCAAGTCCGCCGTGTCAAATGAACAATTCAGTCGCGGCCAAGCCTGTCGATTAATAATTATCGGGGCTGCCTTGTCTGGGCCTCGAAGGATTGCCTTATTTCGAGCCTATATGCGAGCGCTGATATGTGCCTTATATATAATCGGTTGTATATATACACCTCCTTAATCAAATCTTTTCTTTCATTTATATATTATGTGGCTTTCAGGAATAACCACTACCTCCACTTTTCATTATTTCGAGTAAATCGAGTTTTTAGTTTCGCATCGGTGTTTTAAATCAAGACAAATGAGAATGAATGCAACTTTGCATCTCACAATCAGTACACTTTCATAATTTCTGTCATGATTACGTGATAGAGGACTATTCAATGATAAGAAATAAGGCATAAAACTTATTTTGGAAAACACGACACTTACGCGGTTTTTCCGTGAAGTCACATATATAGAATAATTTTGTTCTGAAGATCGGAATACGCGATAATTGTGAAAAGCAAGCCATTTTAATTAAAAACGTAATATATAAAATATCGTTTCATTTGATATCGACGAATCTATTCTGTATATACAGAAAATATGGCTAATATAATTATTATTTGAACAGAGAGTCAGACATTTGCGTTACATTCACAAATATATAGATATACGCCTGCAATATATATGTATATTAAACTCACGCGTATTTAACAAAGTATATCCCCGCTCTTCCACATATATCGAGACATATATACATGTCCTAAATTTTAAATAATTTCATCATAACCGCCATCAGCGCGCGTCGCGCTCATCTCACGTCCACACCATCGACACTATACACTTGAATAACCCAATTTACTGACGGCGTACCCTCATTTGCATAGACGCATTGCTTTTACCCGCAGCCACGACCCGGAGATCACGGTGCCCTTCACCGGCATCGACGAGTGCCTCGTCTGCTCGGACACTAAGCGCGAGGTCCTGTTCAGCCCCTGCGGCCACATCACCTGCTGCAACGCCTGCGCGCCCCGCGTCAAGAAGTGCCTGCTGTGCCGCGACAGCGTAGTCACTCGCAACAAGGTAACGTAGAAATATATATATTTTTTTTTTCTTAGCGTATTATATTATTACGACGTTTCTGTCGGTTCTTTTTTCTTCCTCTCGGGATGTAATTGGAGGGGCTGGGAATAAAGTTTTTACCGTCGGGGAGTCGAGTATACGTTATTGTAATTGAAATGCTGAGAGAGAGAAAGCGGAGAAGATTGCGTAAGTCGTTAGGAGGGTTAAGGGCAGGGGAGATCTGAAAAAAGCTCGTTTCTTCGGGTTAATTTCGTGGATACGAAATTACTTATATGGTTTGGGGTCGAGGGAGCAGGCCAAATGTGACTGACGATGTTTACATAATATCTGAATGTCTCCCACAAAGACTTTGAAGAGATCCGGCGTGGAAAAAATTCTGAAGTTCTAATAATACGTACGGTTATTTGAATAGCCATTTTAAGGATGTTCAATGGTTACAGCAAAGTTAACAGAAGTCTTTGAAATTTTAATATATCATTACTTAGATAAAATAAAAGCAGCTTGAATTTTTTCAATATTTTATACTGAGCATTTTTTCGAGAAAAAAATTCTTGAAAATCGAGTTTTTAACATAGGCTCTTATGGGAGTGTGAGGTTATGTGACCTTTGAACATAAAAATCTCTTATAAAAAGTTAAGAGATTAGGTTAAAAGACCTGTATTTGAATAGAAAAATAATCAAAGAATAAAAACTTAGAGGGATCTTGACCGCTTACAGGGCATTTGGGAAAGAAGTAGGTGAAAACGTAAACAAAACACCGAGTTCGTCGGCTGCGCGAGGAGGTGCGCGGTGAGCGGGGAGCACCCGCGGGGTGAGAGGGGAGCACCCGCGGGGTGAGAGGGGCGTCCCTCGCTTCGCCCCGCAGCATGACACCATTGAACATCCTTAAGCATTAGGGAGGCATTTAAATTCCTTATTTGGTTAGTTAAGAATAACCAATGATAATTCCGAATGTATATTTTTGTAATATTCTTTTATTTTGTACAGAAACTTTTGGTATTATTAAATTTTGCATAAAAGAACGTTTCTCAATTGCAATCGCTAATGTAATTTTGACAATTCATTAAAATGTTCCGTAATTTATTGCAACTAACTAATAAAGGCATAATTAATTTTTCCTAGATCTGAATCATCCTTCATCTACGAATCGCGTCTCATACATTAAAAGTGTCAAAACCACTTTATGATGAATCGTTTCATTGAATGCCTGATTTTGACTTAAATTATTTCCTCACATTGAATAAGGCTGAGGGGTGGGAGGGGATGCTGGCGAAGGATTTTATATTCAAACTAAACTTTGGCCCCCTCGATCCTTTAAAACAGAATTCCATTTATGTATTTGGTGCTTATTTTGCATAAACATTTTTGAGCTTCTCCCATCTGAAAATTCGAATCTATTTCATACTTCTGCACAAGATCTTAATTCCCCTTCCCGCACATTGAACAGGCAAAAAAAACGCGAAACTTCAATATCCCGAGCAAGAAAAAAAGAGCGAGAAACCGAGAAAAGTTTAGCGCGGCGGCGGTGGTGCGATTTACGAGTTCTGGCGTAATTACAGATCGAGGAGTGCATCGTGTGCTCGGACCGCAAGGCAGCGGTGCTGTTCCGTCCGTGCGGCCACATGCTCGCCTGCAACAGCTGCGCCACCCTGATGAAGAAGTGCGTCCTGTGCCGGGTGTCGATTCAGCACATGGTGCCGCTCTCGGTCTGCTGCCGAGGCGGTGCCTCCACGGGCGACGCCACCTACGTCAAGGGCTGCAACGCGACGGCCGCCGCGAGGCAAGCTGCAGCAGCAGCGGGCGCTGCCGGGGGTAGCGCTGGTGCCGTCGGCACCTCGTGCAACGACGATACACCCGGGAGCTCGAGTGGCGGAGAGTACACCAAGATGACCATCGCCGCAGCTGCACTGGCCGAGGCAACCAATAGCGTGGAGAACAGTGTCGAGGGGGACAAGTTGGCTGTTGCGGCGAATAACGCGGCCGCCGCGGCGGCTGTCGCTGCGGTCTCCGTCGCTACGGCGGCGACGCCGCCGACGACGAATGCCGCGGTTGCGGCGGTCGCAGCTCAGGTTGAGGGTACGCTCATGAACAACGGCAGCCGGGATACGTCGCGCAGCGACATTAGAAAGCTACAGCAGCAGTTGCAAGATATCAAAGAACAGGTAGGATGAGAGGATGTGTATTTTTCTTTTAAGATATTTTTAATATATAACATTTATGCGCTGCGTTGATAAGATTTTGCTAGATTCAGGAATATTAGATCAAGTGTTAGAAGCTTGTTGGAGGAGGATTATCAGCTTATTTTAGTACTGTAACTTTTCCTCTTATATAAAGATACCCTGTCTGCCTTGATAAATACGTGTATATATGTGTATTTTAATTTAAATATTTCAACTTTTTATTTTGTAAAGAATACTCGATTAACTATTTATAGTCATTTAATAGAGAAAAATAAGTTTACCAATTTTATCAGTATTTGTAAATCTAGGCTAATCTTGCGGTTCTCGGCTATTTCAGACAATGTGTCCGGTGTGCCTGGATCGCTTGAAAAACATGATCTTCCTTTGTGGCCACGGTACGTGCCAAATGTGCGGCGACCAAATGTCCGAGTGTCCGATATGCCGCAAAGCCGTGGACAAGCGCATTCTACTCTACTGAACCAAGACTGTTGACTACTTCCTGTTGAATCTGCAAATACTCTATTATTATGAAAAAATAACAAACGTTGCATCGAAACGTTTCTTCATCTGGGGACAAAGAAATAAAAAAAAATAATAGAGAGAGCCACTGAGACTGTATCCGCATAAGCTTGCGCGAAATTTGAAACTAAGCATTCAAAATTAGTCTCTCCTTTGCGAATTGCGTTCAATCGAGAAAAAACGATTACGCCGAAGAAAAAGAAAGGCTTGACAAACGATTTCTTCCTGTATTAGACTTATTGATGGCATTTTGTTGTTCATTCTTTTTTTTTTTTTTATTTTGTAGACTTTTTGAGACTTTGGAAACTTTTATTTCTAGACTTTACAGCCGTGTTGTATTTTTTTCTATAATGAGTTTACAAAGAAGTCACAGGTGTAATGAAAGTCGTTCAGCGGGAACAGTTGTTTTACTGTTAATATTAATGGAAATATTGTTAAGATGGACAAAGATATAATTTTCATTTAATTATTGAAACTGATTTATCGTATTTTTGGTTAAGTCGGTAAACTTTGATATGCATGAAATATATTGTAGTGTAAACATTTCATAGGTTATCAGACCTTCCTATATTACTATAAAATAGAGCCTGCTATTTATTCAAAGTAATTGCAAGCATGATTGTCATCATTCGCAAAACAAAAATAGTATATGTACTTACAAATATTATTTAATATTGCAGAAGGAATTTTCTTCCATTCATTTAGTAAGATACTCGAGATTTGTTTTCCAAGAAATAGATATATACTTATGTATACGTGTATGTGTAATCTCATACACAAAGTAAATTAACCAGTGAATTAACGAAATAAGTAATTTCAAACTTACGTCGAAGGCGTTATATATTGATTGTCCATGTTTATTTTAAGGTGATGTGATACCCACGCTATTACTCAATTCTCGGTTCAGAAAAACGTTTCTCCTTCAATTTTAAACTTTTTGAAAAAAACTCTTTGACACGTTTTAAGTTTAATAAAGAACTACAACGTATCAAAGAGTTTTTTTCTTAAAATTAAAAATTGAATGAGAAAAACGGGAACCAAATTTTGGGTAATAGTGTCAGTATTGCATCACCTTAAGCACTGGAAATCAAAATTATTTTGCATAAAATTACAACTTTAATTGAAAATTAGAATATGATACTGCTATTGTATAACGGCTGTGAATAAACTGCTAAATTAATAAAAAATATCATAAAGGTATTAATTTTACGAATATGAAAGATATTAAAAACTACATTATAAAAATTTGTTTAGCTCGCTATTAATAATAACTTTAATTTGTAGTTTTTCTTTTGTTTATTAAATAGAATGCGAATAATAATCCCAAACTTCGTGAAAAATGTATTGATTTTATTGTAACGCAAAATCATATAAAGAGTATACTAGATGTTATACAAAATTGGATTTTCCCTGTTACAATTCAATGATTCACTGGGAGATATATATGTATATGTCTATAAACCAGTTTTATCAAATTAATGTTTTCGAAAAAATCAAGTGTAAAAAATATAAATCTCTAAAATTAATCTCCATGACGACCTAATCATCAAAAATAAAAATATTGATGGAATATATTTTGAATAAGCAACTGGCTCCAAAAATTATTGAAATTTAATGTTCGAGTACTTATTTGAATTCGATAAATTGTAAATAATTCGGTGTACCATAATTCCGAAAATTTTTATAAAACAAAAATCAGTTATTTTGTAATTTATTTATTTATGTTGATTAATAATATGTATCAATGTATACATATGTATATTGTATATATGTTTCAATATAGTTATATACATTAAAAATTTTTTCGAAAGCAATCAATTTTTTAAAAGTTTATGAAAAAATTAAAATGAAGTTTGTGATTAAAAAATAACTACGTTCATTTTTAGATACCGTTTTTAAATATAATTAATTTGATATACCAATTTCCAGTTGAAATTCGGATGTCGAAAAATAATTCCCTTACATGGTTACGATTTATGTACTATTAATTTTTGTTACTTTATAATCCAATCATTATTTCTAAACATTTGTAAAAGTAAAAGGTTAAAGGTGTGCAATAAAGTTACAAATTATGTTAAAAATGCTTCCTCTTTATTCATGACTTTCATTGCATAATACCTACTGCAACAAATCATATATCAAGTTATATGTTTGAATGCATACATATAAATATAATTTCAAGTAATCAATTTAGTAAACAATTTAGCATAGTAAACAATTTCAACTATCAAGAAAAATTTTAATATCAAACAGACTAATTTCAAACGTATCAATTTGCAATGTTTGTAATCATTATACTGTATTATGAATTTCAAATTTTTTTCTATGAATAATAAATTTCTCTATCCCGTAAATGAGTAATTGCATTGTATACTGGTATGAAGAAAAATACCAGAAACATGCATTTATAAATATATATCGATATACATAAAAACTATTGCTCTATTTCATTTTATATTGTGCTAAATTAATAAAAAGTTTTGTGATAAAAAATATTTATTACAGGTTTTTGGTCATTTATTTTCTCATACTTTCATCTAATAACAGCTTTTTTTCTTGATACTTGACAATCTTATTTAATTTTACACTAAAAATGCATATAGAAAAATTATAGCAAATTCAATGTACAAACCAAGTTCTCAGAGTAACTTGATTATTATTACTTGTGCAAACATAATGGCTCCTCGTATCAACAAGGAATTATCAATCTCTTAGAGAAAAAAATAAGTAATCAGAATAAGAACGTCTTTTTGTATTCATTTAGTATTATGAAATTCAAATACAAGAATCTTTGATTGGTTGATTACAAAACGTATTACTCATCGAGCATTTATGCAAGATTTACTAAAGAGCCACGGTAGCTCCGTAATTTCTCTGGCACTATTTGACTTGCTTCACGTCCCTATATTTTAGGCGCAAATTAAGGAATGATTATTGTCAAGCAAGTCGCGAAGAATGTCAAGGAAAAACAAGATCGAATAATTTCACACTGATGAGTTTGTAAGTACAGTACTGCGTTTAGAGCTTTCAAGACCCAGACGTTAAATAAATTATAAATAACGATACAAATGCTTTTCAAAATCGCACTTGACAATTTATGACATACTTCATTTTCGACACCGTAACTTTACTGCAGTCGTACACATGATTGGCGGTTTTCTTTTCTTCATTTAGATACCGAACATGCGGTTTGTTGTTGGTTGTCTTGGCTTCAAGATTCAGTCGATGTGTCAAGGTCCATTGATGGGATTTTCTTCGATTTCGTTATACGATCGAGCTCCGCCGCTGCGTCGCTTCGCATCGCGGCCTTATCTACATTACCAGATTCTAGAAGAAGAAAACAAAATAAAATACAATAGCGAGACACACTCTTTGAAACATATTTCGATTCAATTACCACTCTTAACGGGACTGATGCTAGCGCCGCTGCCTGGAGAGCCTGGCCCGCCTGGGGATCCAGCGGACTTTTTGTGCAACAGCGAGTTAAAGAAGTTCGCCAGCACTCCTTCACCAGACGGTGTTGTGCCTGTACCTTTGGGATCCAACTTCTTGTTTGGCGACGCAACCTAGGTTTAAATCTTTCAATGCGTGCTTGGTAACAGTTATCAATGCAATTAATGGCAAACGTCAGATCGTTCCACATGATGAGTCGTATAACATGCTTTCAAGGATTCGTTTTTATTACATAACAGCCCTTTATTTTTCATTGAAAATTCTCTGTCATCCAAAATGGTTTAATACTGGATGCATCAATCACCATTCCATTAATAATTGTCAGGGGGTTTCAAGCTGAGGCAACGAACAGTCAAGACGTACACATTGGATCGCAGCAACGAATCGTGCATGCTTGGAATTTTTACATGTTTCTGCATGAACGTGTGATTGATTATTCTGTAGGTATTGAGTAACTTTTCAAAGTGTCTAACTTATGTTGGCAAGAAAAGAGGTCATTTGTATGTAGTGTACTGATAAAATGTTCGTATGTATTTTTGGAAGTACAACAGAATTTACTTACATTACCGAAAAACTGTAATATACCTGAACTATGGTTTACGTTTAAATAAAGATTATTAACTACGCTATTAGGAGGCTACCTCTGAAACTTTCAGTAGTTCACGAAACTACAGGTTACTATATTTAACTGTGTAGGAAATAGGGACAACGATACGCAACTAAGATGTATAAGCGATATAAATAGACGAATTCTAGAGTATATCTTATTGAAATACATTTAGTACCGCATTTAAAAAATTTTTTTCACAAACTTTACTAACTGAATTCTTATGAAACTTTAAACACGAAATAAAATGAACAAGCTCACTATATCAAAACTACATTTTCTATTTCAACACAACTATCTATTACGCAATGGCAATATTTTCAATGATTTTACATATTGTTAATTTAAAGTTTATTAATTTTGTATCTAATTTAACTCAATACTTTATTAAAAAATTTATTGTAATAATCAAATGTGTATGATTGTATGATAATTAAAGTTTTTTCACTTTTATGAGGTGTAGCTGAATAATTAACTAATATTATATCTTTGTGTTATTTAAATTAAACTGTAATGAGCTTTCGGTTAAAATGCATGTAATACCACAAAGTGTATTGTACTCTACTGTTCATATCTTATGTCAAATGATAAATCCTATAGTGAATGATAAAATAATGAAAGACACTTTGAAATAGTTATGAAATTCAGGTAAATTATAAATTAAAAACATTAATGGGCAACATTAGGTAGTTTAGTTTTCAGTAGAAATAATGTTTCAGTAGAATAGTTGTAAAGTAATTTTTCCCATGTGTCAGTTGGTGACATGTAAATTTCGTTATTTTCTTACTTTTTTTTTTGTTTTTTAGTAATAGTGTGAAAGTATCTATACTAAAAATTATTATTAAATTAAAATTTTGAATTTATTTAATTGGTAGGTATTCAAGAGATTAAAATTTTTATATGTACTTTCTCACTATTTCTAATATTGGGACAACACATGAATTGATTTGACAATGCAGCGTGAAAATACCCGTTAAAAAAAATAAATAAATAATAGCTTAAATAAGACAAAAACAAAACAATATAAATGTTGTTAATTGATTTGATGTAACAATTAGTGACATCACCAGTTTTTGGTATTATTTTTTTGTATGTTAAGCACCATTGACACTGAAAGCATGCTATATTCAAAATGGAATAGACCTGCATTATTGGGCCCGTGCTTGCCTGATTCCTCGTCGTTGGCGAGCGGGATGGGTCCTTCAATCCCATTAAAGCTTCTTGTTGCCTAGCTAAGAAAACTTGTTCATCTTCTGCTTGAACTTCAGCTTGACGCTGTACACTCTGTAAATGTGTACGTAATTAAAATATAAAATTAGATATAATCACAAACCTTTTCAAGAAAATAAAGTATTAAGTTTACAGTACCAATTACCAAAAAGTACATATCTCATAATGAAGAATATTCATATTTGCTGAAGGTGCAAAATTAGAATTTCAAATGAGGGATTTTTAAATAACATAAAATGTTAATACCTTTCTATTTGAAGGTGGTTGAACAACAACATCTCGGTAATAATCATCGGGTTTCATCGACTGCAAATTTTCGTGAAGAATACTAATCTTTTTCAAATTATCCCAACCTGCTGGACTAAAATAAATATGGATATTTTAAGATTATTTCTTAAAATAATAAATATAGGTATATATGTATATATATTAATTTTAACTAATTTTACATTAGGACAGCATCCTTTTCCACAACTAAAGCAGGTGTTCTAAAAGGCAAAGAGTAAATCCTATGCGTTAAATATTTGTACAACAGATCACAATTCTTATCTTCCTTCACAGAGGTATAAAAAAGGCCTGCACCATACTGCAGACAAAATCTTCTAACCCATTGTTGCATAAAGTCAAAGTGTTCATCCCTATAAATGTACAATTTGCAAATGTCGAGTATAATAGAATAAAAGTGCATAAAAGATATCAATTATACCTGTAATCGTGTTCTTTTTCTAAAGTTGACATATAATCTGTTTTAGTAATTACAACCACGATATCTAGTCCTAAATTTGTTGTTAATACTCCTTCTGGTAAAGGTAAATTATCAACAGATTCATCATCTAAGTTACGACTGGTTCTTCTCAAAGGACTTCCTGGATCAAGGTCATCACCTGGCTCAGTATAATCTTGCCACTTTTTCTTAACTATTTTCAAAATACATTAACATTTACAAGACATTTTAAAATTCAAAGGAAAAGAAAAAAAATAAACTGACTTTGTTGCCTGCATTCCTGCCAAATTTGCTTGAATGAGTCATTCTCAGTGGCAAGTTTATCAATATGATCTCCCAATACCCTGGACCAAGATTGTAATTGATCCAATATTGCCCAAGGTGTAGTCATAGCAGCGACTAGCATAACAAGAGTATTTGGAAATCTGTCTGAATTTAATGCAAACTTCAGAAGATTTGCATGACCAGGCTCTCCGTCTAGTACCCATACTGATAACCTTGTTTGATCTGAGAGTACAATAAAATTATAATCAATAAGTGATAAGTTATAAGTGATGAACACAGAACTCAATTTATTTTTAAAACATAAAGCCAGATATTATTCAATGCTAACCATCTCTATATTCATCTCTGACATCAATATAGGCATATTCTAGACCAGATCCTTTCTTTGGATCCTCCACACCCTGGAGTTTTGCAATGAGAGTTGTCTTCCCGCTCTCATTGTCACCTGTATAAAATGTTGCACTATTAGAAACACTATTCCTGTGGTTAAAATTACTACAATTTTGACTCTTACCCAATACAAGCACATTTTTATTAGACGGCAATTTGTTGTTATTACTATTTTGCACTTGTGCTAGGATGCTAGACCTGCAAATGAAAAAGAGTCATGTGAGAACGGATGCAAATCACTCATAATGCAAGGTGAGCGAATCGTGACACTCGATGCATAACAAACTACGACGAAGCATGCTCTAACGCAAAAACTGCAAATTTCCGAATTTACCACAAATTGTCGGTGTCTGGCGACTCCTCTTTCTTTTTGGCCTGGAAGTCATTGTTCAACAGTGCCGTGTCAAATGCCGTAGATGCCATTTCTTGTGCATTTAGCCAACGGCGATGTCGGGGCTGTCGCAATCGTCGCTGTCGTCGTCGTTGCGAATATCGGGGCCAGGATCTGGAATTAATCAGCAGAGACGTGAGAAAAAGGCGTAAGCTGTGAGGATACTCGCGCGGGGGCGTATTGGTCTCAATAACCTACCTGTTCCGTCAACCTCCTCGAAGGTGCGTCTGCACACCTATTTTCCTTCTGCTCTCTCCGTTACGTTAAGGTTACGGTACAGAGGACATCCTTCGATGATTCAACCAATGTAACCACTCAACTCCCCCTTCAACTAGTTGAACATGAGCATACTTTCAATTCAACACATTAGCAGTAGTTAGCACAGTGAAAGTATTCGAACATCTTGACACTTTGGCCAACAAATCGCGAGTGATTTATATAGTTGGTAGGCTTGCGGTAATATGTTGGCAAATGCAACTAACTTCAAAGTTGCACTACGCAACATGCTTGTTGCCGGCTGAACCGCTGAACAATAATCGTTTATAAGTTCTTTAATTTTCTCACCATTTCTGTCGTCTGATTAAGTTGACATTACAATCAGGAAAAATGGCAGGAGGGTGGAATGGTTTGCACGGTCGCGAGTTAGCTTTGGCAATGCTGAGAGCATTGCCAAGAGTTACCTTAGGTAACCTCAGGCCAAATCCAGGAGCTAAAAAGGGAGTAAGAATTAACCGATTATAAAATAATTATTTAATTGTATAGCCAGTGGCAATAAATAGCAAAGAAAATAATTTCAATGTCTATTTTATTTAGCCCAGAAGAGGAAGAGCACAACATGGAGGTGATAAACATGGACATGGTAATAAGGGTTCTGGACAACGGCAGAATTATATGAGACTTGGATATGAAACTGGAAATTGGCCTTTCTACACAAGATTTGGATTTGAACCATATTACAAAGGCCATCAGTAAGTTCTCATAGTATATTGCATGACTAATTGTCACGATGCTTATCTAATTTTAATAATATAAAAAAAATTTTTTAATTAATTTTGTACAAATATTTAAAAATTAGAATAGATATTTATTTATTTTTAAACATTTAGTCTAAGACGACAGTATCCACCCATGTCTTTACATCAACTCCAGCTGCTTGCTGATACTAATAGAATAGATGTT
This sequence comes from Torymus aiolomorphi, assembly GCA_036365515.1. Classification (NCBI taxonomy): domain Eukaryota; kingdom Metazoa; phylum Arthropoda; class Insecta; order Hymenoptera; family Torymidae; genus Torymus; species Torymus aiolomorphi. Next base: position 260,873,970 of record CM070873.1, read on the forward strand.
ACAAAACCTATAGACTTAACAGCTATAACAAATACTGGAGTTATTAGCGTTAATCCTACTTGGAAACATTATGGAGTTCATCTAACAGATGAGGTATCGTGTTAATTTATTTACAACAAAACTGAGCAGTTTCTAATGGTTTTTATTTAATTTGATTAATACCTTAATAGGGAGCCGATTGTTTTCAAGAAAAAGTTAATATTGAAGTTCAGTGGGCTTCAGAACCAGTTATAGCTGCTATTGAAAGAAATGGAGGTGTTATACGCACAGCATTTTATGATTTAAATAGTGTTTTTGCTGCAGTTGATCCAATAACATTTTTCAAAAGAGGTTGGTTCTTTATATAATGATTAACTATTTTATAATTTTTATTTATATTAAATAATGTTTGTCATAGGTGAACCAATACCTCGAAGAATGTTACCTCCAGCTGATTGCTTAGAATATTACTCTAGTGCCGAAACTCGAGGATATTTAGCAGATCCAGAGAAAATTTCTCAAGAAAGGCTTGCTTTAGCACAAAAATATGGTTATGAATTACCAAAGATAGAAGATGATCCAGATTATGAAATGTTAATGGAACGTAAAGATCCTCGTCAACTGTTTTATGGTTTAGAACCAGGGTGGGTTGTAAGTCTTCGGGACAAATTAATTTTAAAACCAAAGGCAGACTATCTAAAAGAATTTTATAACAATTAAATTACTATTGGAGAAGATACCATTAAATGGTGAAAAATAATTGTTCTTTAACATTTTTGTAAATAATTATAAATATATTAAGTTTATTAAAGTTTACTCAATTATAATTCATACATTTGGAAACAAAATATTGAAAAGCAAATTTAGTATATAAAATTTTAATTATAAAATTACATTCATTTTTTCATAAATCTATTGAATAATACAATCATACACAAAAATGAGTTCTTTTAAAAATCATTTAAATGAAAAAATTCGTAAAGTTAGAATATTTATCTTGAATTTTAATAATTAAATTGGTATTAATACATTTCATGTACAACGTTTTCTCTTCCAATATATCAGTCTTGATAATTAATATAATATATACAATCAATTTTTTTTTCTTTATCACGTCAAGGCTAAATCGTACCATAACTTATCACGTTTAACGATGTTAACAATCATTTCTTGACTAACATTCCACAATCGTGCTGCTAATTGCGAATCCAAAACAACATTTGATACATCACATCTAAAACAATTATTGAAGTAAAGTCCTGTAGTACCTTCTAATTCTGTAGCTGTTGCACAAAACACTGATGTACTAGCTGCTTGTTGCTGAACAAAACAAGTTACAATTAATGATAATTAGTTAAAAAATTAAGTTTTTACAAAAGAAATGTAATTACCAGTGACTTTGTAAATGGCCTTACTATGGCAAATAAAAATCTATACATCCAAGAATGACGTGATATACCGGAAGAAACCATATTGCCTGGATGACAACTAAATACACTTACTAAAGGCCATCTTCTGGCCAATTCATGAGCAAATAAAACATTACATAATTTTGAATCATTATATGCTCCCATAGACCAATATTTGTATGCCGGTGGGGATAATGTTAAGGGATGAACATCTTCAACTGATTGAATAAAGGAAAATCTAAAATGTATTTTTTGTAAATATTTTATATATTCAAAATTTGAAAAAATAATGTAAAAGATAACAAAAATATATACCTATGTGATTCACTTGACACAATAATTACTCTAGAATTACGACAACTTCTTAAAGGATGCTCTAAAAGCAATGTTAAATAGAACTGAGATAAATGATTTACTTGAAAAGTCATTTCATAGCCATCCTCTGTTAATGTATAAGGAAGTGCAAAGACTCCTGCATTCAATATCAGAATGTCAAGAGTCTTATATTTTTGCTTGAATTTAGCAACTGCTTCTCTAACACTATGCAGAGAACATAGATCTAATTGCAACATGTCACATGATGTATTTTCCCTCTCATTTTGAACTTTTTCAATAGCTTTTTCTGCATTCTCCAAGTTTCTGCAAGCAAATATTACTGTGCATCCATGTAATGCTAATGATCTTGCAGTTTCAAAACCTGAAAAAGTTTATACATTGTTAAAAAATTAATTAATGACTTAAAAATATTTAAAATTACCTATTCCTGTATTAGCACCAGTTACAAGTGCTACTTTATTCCTCAGATCTCTTCCGTGAAGTACAGATAGAGCTGTACTAGTTCCATCAAAACGCTGTCTCACTGGCTGAGATGACTCTCTATATTCAGTGGCAAATGCTAATCTGGGATCAGTGTATGTTGTAGTACGATTTGCATGATCAACAAAAAGCACTTGTCCTTCATCTGAAACACGCCTCTCCCATCCAGGAGGCAATTCTCCTTGAACAATTTTTTTACGTCCTGTCTGAGGATGTGTCCATTGAGTACCTTTACTAAAATGACTACATAAAAGAAATTATTTTCTTTGTAAGAAGTTTTTGAAGTGTTACAAGAAATTTTATAAATAACTTTTATACCACTCTAACCTCAAAATCACAACTTTGATATGATTTTTCGGCGCTCGTGGTATAAAATACCGTTCGAAACTAGTGCGTAAGATTATTTAGGTGGTGTGACTTTTTCGCACTCGCTTCGCTCGTGCAAAAAGTCACACCAGCTAAATAATCGACTTCCCCACCCGTGTCGAAATGTACTACTATTACTTATACAATTAATATTAGGTATAGTACAAACTTAGATGAAAACTTACTTGACATAATAGACATTTCCGTCAAGACTCGCTCGCTCCTCCCAGCCAGGCGGCAATTCATCTTCGCTATCAGAATCATTTAAAATACCAACCATTTTGATTTGAACTTGTTAAAATGTTTAAAAAAGAAAATAAAGTTCTATGCAAAAACAAGTTAAAAATCAATCCGTGTAGAGCAATCGGAAATCTTCATGACAGTTCACGCCTTGCTCGTTACTGCAATTACTAGCACTAACATTAGCAATTTGCCAGCAGTATAGGTATAGGCAATAACCTATAGTAAACCTATAGTAAAACGTCAATGAAGCACAAGAACGGCAAGAATCAAGAAAACCCAATAGCCGACGTTGCACTGTGCCGGCGCAGTGGAACTCGAACTTCTGCTATGTTTACTTCTTCATCTTTTATATACTCACTAGAGTTCGACACGCGCGCTTCGCGCGCTGATTTTTTTTTTTTTAAGTTACAAAAGAAGCTGCATAATTAATGAACGGTTTGTTTTTTATTTACAAGAGAAATGTTATTATTCAATTCATTATTTAAGGTTGTATGGACTATATGTAAAAAATAATGTCAGATCAATAAAGTTTCGTCAGTAGGTCAATAATATCATTATAAACGTCTCTGGCAAATTTGAATATGATTTGCGTGCTAGTTTTCGAGATATTGTAGTTTAAAATTAACGTGGGTTCTTATGGAGATTCTCTGAATATGGCTAAACTCGTCGTAGTTATTGAAAAAATTAAGTTGAAAAAATAGTGTTTAGTTCTTGTAAATTTGTGTATACGTAAAAGAAAATCTTTGTAATCGATTGCAATTGAAATGAATTGCTTTTGCGAGCTAGTAGGGTTCGAAAGTCAATTAAAAATTCAAATTTCGCGCCACAATATAGCAGACAAAAAAATAAGTAATTTGCCTATAACAATTAGTAAAAATTTACAATTAGTAAAAAAAAATATTACGGAAAACCAGGACTGCATTGCCCTCCGATACATTATTATCTATCATTTTACAAAGTTTGCAGTTTCTATACAAATATTTCGCTGGGCATGTTCTTGTTTGTGCACATAAGGATTGTGCACATACTTATTGTGCACAGATAGCATTGGTACAGATCTATATATATAGATATATGCCAATGTTAAAGTGTGCACAATTAATATGTGCACAATCAGTATGTGCATAAACAAGAACACGTCTTTCGCTGAATGGCATTTGAATTACTTGATTTTGAGACATTATTCAAATGCCATTCAGCGAAATATTTATATAGAAACTTCAAACTTTGTAAAATGATAGATAATAATGTAACGGAGGGTAATGCAGTCCTGATTTTCCGTAATATTGTTTTTACTATTTGTTATAGGCAAATTACTTATTTTTTCATCTGCTATATTGTGGCGCGAAATTTGAATTTTTAATTGACTTTCGGACCCCCTTAAGGCGATGCGAGGCCCCACAGTTACCGACGATTGCAGGGATCCGTTTTTCTCATTCAATTTTGAATTTTGACAAAAAATCTCTCTGACACGTTATAGATTTGATAGTCAACTATAACGTACCAGAACGATATTTTCTTAAAATTAAAAATTGATTGAGAAAAACGGGTCCCTGCAATCGTCGGTAACGACTGGTACTCACATCAAAGTTATAGCATAAAAACTGTGTAGTAAGGCGTACAGTCATACTAAAAAGTGAAAGAAATGAGCAATGCAATGTTCTAAAACCGATGTAAAGTTTTCTTCATAGTTCTAAAAAACATTTTACATATTTGTTTACTCTTAGTACTGTAGAATATTAGTGTTTTCGACAAATTATACGACCAAAATATTTGTCTTAAATTTTTAAATGAGATCTTACGGCCAATACAACCTTAATGCACTTATTTTGAATTCATTTAAACATTATGATGTTTTTCATCAAGCTATGTTATAGTTTTATTGACTAAAAAATGTATGTATGAAGAAGTATTTGTTATTTTAATATATGATTTGTCTTTATCTTTTGAATTTAGTTCTAGTGATTCATTCCATTTCATAGTTTCCTGCTTTAACAAATTTAAAGGTTCATTCAATTCTATAGTATCAGAATGTCACTACAATGATAAAGATTAATCAAGTTTAATTTCATTTAAATAAGCTTTTTTCATGTTGTGATTTTGTTCAATAAGTAAAATTGCCACTAAGATAGATAAACAATAACATAATTGTGAAAATATCTGTTTTCTGTGTTTAATAATGTTAAACATATAAAAAGGCAAAGTGAAGGTATAAAATTCAAGATGAATATTTTTATATTGAGAAAACCGTGTTTTTAATTTTAACTAAATAAAAAGATCCTTACACTAATCCGACCATCATCACTAATAAAAAACCGCTCCCAATATACATTGGCACTTAGCTTCCTCAAACTAATGTATTTATTCCTCTTTTTAATTTTTTATATGACAATAATTAATTGTATTATACAAAAGTTTCTCTATCTATCAAATATTGTTTGAAAAACGCTATTCGAAAATATTTTTAAAAAACTTTCAACCTCAAATATCTTTGGTCGTGACAGTTCAATTTTTTTGCGCAATGAATAGTTTGGAGATATAAAAAATCTATATCCTCTATACCAAATTTCAGGACGATTAATTGGTTTTTATTCTTGTCATCGTGTGTCAGTGAAAACGCGTTTTTTTTTTTTAAATAATTTTTTTCTCAAAAAAAAATGAAGATAATCTCTTGAAATTTATACCAAATATTATCTTCAATAAGCGTAATAAGTAAATAAAATTTTGAGTCGATAATCAAATATTTTTTGAAAAATTAATTTATGAATTATAAGAACATTTTCCATGACATACTAAAGATAATTTGAAAATTAAAAACAGAAAACGTAGGTAGTTTAAAGATTTTTTGGTTATAAAAAAAAAAGAAAATCGATAAAAAATTAAAACGGAGTATTTTTTCGGGACCAAGAGAATAAGCTTTGTCCGACGAAAATAGGTGAAATGGTTTTCGAGATATCGAGTGTTTACATACACACACACCCACCCACCCACTCACCCACACACACATACACGCACGCACGCACGCACGCAGGCACGCACGCACGCACGCACGCAGGCACGCACGCAGGCACGCACACACACACACACACACACACACACACACGTAATGAATAAATATTTTTTTTAAAATAAAAATTTTTCATCGATTTATCAATTGATTATAAATTTCTATCAATTAATATATATCATATTTTCCCCCTCACAACACATGCGCTATCTCTATACCATTCCACCATAACTCTAAGGGTGTCTCTATAACTTTGCGCGTGCATATGCCCTCTCGTGTATAAGGTATACCTATATATAGTGCTTTCCTATAAGGTATACCTATATATAGCGCTCTCCTATATATAGGTATACCTTATACACGGCGAGCACACACACGCGCGCTGCACGGTTGTAGAGACTCCCTAAGTCCCTATAGGGCATTTGCGCATGCGCCAAAAAATTCGACATTTTGAGATATTCGAGATATTCGAGATATTCGAGATATTCGAGAAAAAATCAACATGGCGTCGCAACATGGCGTCGACCATGCCAAGGATACATTTTTTATAGAGGGAAAAAATCAACATGGCGTCGCAACATGGCGTCGACCATGCCAAGGATACATTTTTTATAGAGGGAACTGATGAGAATTTTTCCATCGGTCTTACAGTCTTATAAATTAAATTAAAATAATTAATATTTATGGCAGTCAGATCGCCCTTGTTTATAATCACTCCCGCAGAATCTGAAATAAAAACTTAATTAAAACCTGGAAAAAAAACTTTATTAGCAAAGGACTATCTGACTGCCTCCCACCATCAAATTGCCCAATTGCCTAACGTTTCGAGCCCGCTCCGGCTCCTCCTCAGGGACTGAAATGAAAAAAGAAAGAAAGAAAGAAAGAAAGAAGGGATGGTGGGGGCCCCCTCCGTCGCCCCCTACCAGTGAGGTACAGCCTGCCCGGACTACCGTCCAGGAGCCCCTTACGTAGAAATGAATCCACGTAGGAGGAGCCAGGGCGATTCCAGTTACCTCTCCTTAAAGAAGAAAATCAAAAAGAGGAAGTTGTGCGTTACCCTGTGAGGGCATTTCCACACTATCAGAAATTATAGAGCAAAAACGGTTGTATGGCTGGACTACTATGTGGAGTGTAGAATGGGGAAAAACCTCGCTAGGAGTAAAAACCCATTTATCTTAAGTTAGAATGAAATGAAACCCGCGATACACCTCCTTATATACCCATACCCATTTATTTCCTCTTACCCCCACCACCATCCACCTTCCCCTCTCCAACTTTCCATTCACACTTAAATTAATAAAGAATGATAAATGTTATCTAATTTACTTGACTTTACCATTAAATTTACATTATTCCGATTCCTTACAATGTGAATACTTTCAAGGCTTTCTCTCTTATGTTTATTCTTAATCCCTTGTTCCAAAATATCCACACTCCCAAAATCGAAATTTTATATACTCGTTTGAATCTTGAGCGTGTGCAATGTGTGTGTAATAATGCGAATAAGGAATAAGAGGGCATAAGGTGGACATAAGGTACTTATGCTCCGCTTATTCCTCTTATGCCCGTGTTGTGTACGCAACGGATCGTGCATAACCCCTAAATTGCTTGTTTTGGAGTAAGTTTTTTAATAATAAATTGCAAGTAAACATTTACCTCTTCATCCATTGTTCAAAAATGTCTACACTACAAATTATTATAAAAATAATCACTAAACGATTAAGAAGAAAACTTTTTTCACTTCTGCACGTTGAAATGATAAAATACAAAAGCCCTTCAAGTTTTATTATTTTGTCAACTTTTTAGATTGTAACCAATTAGAGTCAATTAATAATTACAGTAAGCTATTTCATTTCGAAAACTTTACTCCAAAAAAATCAAGAGGTTATGCACGTTTCGTTGCGTATACAACACGGGCATAAGAGGAATAAGCGGAGTATAAGTACCTTAGGGAGCATGTACATAAGCGCTGTGCTATGCAATACTATGCAATGCTGTGCGATGCCGTATGATGCCGTTCGATGCCGTTCGATGCCGTTCGATGCCGCGCGGTGCCGCACGGATTAGTGCTGCATCCGATCCGTTGTCTAAGTGGTTAAAAAAAAATTGTAAGTTGTATCTCTGCATTATTTATTTAACTATTTAATTTAAATCATGCAGAGATACAACTTACAATTTATTTTGAACCATTTAGACAACGGATCGGACGAAGCACTAATCGTGCGGCACCGCGCGGCATCGAACGGCATCGTACGGCATCGCACGGCATCGCACAGCACAGCGCTTATGTACACGCTCCCTTATGTACATGCTCCCTTATGTCCACCTTATGCCCTCTTATTCCTTATTCCTTCGCGTTATGTTTTAGCGTGCAAAGGCCCTTAGGAAGTATCTACACTAGGGGCGCGTCGAGATGCGCGTCGAGTTGCGCGTCCAAACTGTGCGTTCCAATCTGTTTCACATCGTTTCACTTTTCTAATTACATCGACCCTGACCCTATATCCACGATGTGAAACGGATTGGAACACGCTTGGAACGCACAATTTGGACGCACATCTCGACGCGCATCTTGAAGCGCGCCAAGACACGCCCCTAGTGTAGATACTCCCTTAAAGGCACTTAAAAAAGAACAGTGCACAGACACAAGAAATAGCATTGGTTGTATATCTATATATATATGAGGAACTGCTCGTTGTTCCTCGCTGTTCTTAATATATATAGATATACAACCAATGCTATTTCTTGTGTCTGTGCACTGTTCTTTTTAAGTGTCCTAGCCTTAAGTACAAAAAAAGGTGACGTGATTGTCTTCTCCGCACACGCAGTTCATCAGGCCGCGGCGTTTGCACGCGGGTGCGCGCATATGCAACTAGGGAATATCTAGTAATTTTCGATGCAGCCAACGTGAAAAATTTAGTGCCTCCAAAAAAAGCTGTTCGTTCTTTGCTTTCTTTTGATGCACTAAATTTTTCACGTTGGCTGCATCGACAATTACTAGTTATCTTACGCGTGCATACGCGTGTGCCGACGTGCAAACACTCTTATGTAGCGGGGGCCTAACGTACCCAACGTACATTGTACATATTGCTGTGGCTATGTATACATATATGTATGCACGCTATGACGCACTGTGAAAACATTACCAAATATATATATGCTGTCAAATTATCCAGGCTTGCTATGTTTGGTATGGATTTTCGGGCAATGTAGCAAATTCTTTTATCTTTATGCATCACTATCTTTAGAAACTGCATAATTTATCCTATAGAATACAAATTTTTTGAAAGATAATTGCCAACGATAAACCCCACAGAGTCACAAAGCATTTGCATTTTTCCAACTACTTTCCACCGACCAAAAAGTAAAATTCGAACGTTTGTCGTCGTGTCGCGTGGAAAAATGGAACCCGGAACCCGCGGACCGTCGATTTTCCGGCCGGCAGTGCCGTAGCAACTCGCCGTAAACACAGAACACTTGATAAGTAATGCCCGCACGCTACTGGCTGCTGAGCTGCTCTTAACGTTGCGGCAGCATCGCACGTGCGGTCATTTTTGGCTTTTATCCGTTACCGAGTTCGGCGAATGATCCACAATCGCCATGTTTCAGCTAATCAACAAAGGTGAGCTTTAAATTTTGTATTTGTTTTTTGGAAGTTTTTATAAAAGGCGTGAGGAGTGTAAATGATGGGTTAGACGTGCGGAGACTGCAAAGTTTTTGATGATTACGTGGGTAGGGCCGTATTATTCGGGTTTCCTCGATATTGTTTTATAATATTCATGTGTTTATATGTGAAAAATTGGGTTCAAATTCAAATTTTGGTATTTTATTTTATTTACATTATTTTTGAATTTATGGGGCTGTTCAACTACTGAGTACTGCTATTGAGCAGTATCTTGAACTTATGTTGTTCAGTTATCTAACCTACATTTTTTGATTTAACAAAAACGTTCCATTGATAAAGCTCCTTTATTTTCCATTATACTGAGTAAAGTGCTTATCGAGAAATCGTGATAATAATAAATTATAACAATTTTGTCTCCTACTTATTTCAGAAAGGGGTATAAACTTATTTAAAGTTTTGTTTTTTAATTCATGTTCTAGTCAAACTTCACGTAAATGAATGGGTTAAACTATTGTTTACATGAAATATGTTTCATTACGGTTTTTATATAGAAAAGCTCTTCAATTTTTAACTGATATTTTTAAAACATTTAAAAAACTGATGAATGATGAAAAAGAGAATTTTAAAATTAAATGATGTTAAAAATATATTAGACATAATTATTCTAACGCATTTTGTTTATAAGTATATCATTTAGGAAATATATACTTCAAAAATTTTTAGAAACAATGTTTGTAGGTTAGCAATTCGGAGCTGAAATTTGTTCTGCTAGGCAGGTATATCTATATACGATATAGCGGATGATACATTGCATCGTTTTGTTCCGAATTCGTTATTCCGTACGTGTGGAACGCCGAGGAAACAAAAACGTCGTAATGGCGTAGTGCGTCTGTCCTTGCGTATTTTCTACTCCCGCGATATTGTTTCTCGTTTATTTCAAAGTAGTTTTTTGTACATTGTCCACAATGTCCTTAGTATAATGCAAAGCAACGAACGAAAGTCGACGTGATGTTCGGCGCCGTCAGCAACGTAGAAACGCGAAATTTTCGAAGCCTCTTGTATAGTCACGAGTGCGTCGCGTCACTGATTCATCCTCTAGGAAATGGGAGTGAACAATACGAATAAAACGTGATATAAATGCACCTGTTGCTCCTAATGCTTCCAATCTAATAATTACTATTAGATCCACTACTGAAGAGTCGAGTTGATATTTAAGGGAGTTCCATCCTTACTTAATTAGCCAAAATGAGTGCACTTTTTATTTCTCGCTTATTAGCAAGATATACTTCATAAAAGAAGTTGCATAAATAAACTAACACCAAATAATTATGCTTTCAAATGAAAAAATTCTTTTCATACTAATTGTAAACAAAAACTTTCTTAGAGAAACCGATTTGACTCATTTTTTGAGGTTAATTGTACCTTTCTTGTATTCATTGATTTATTTACTATTTCCACAGCTACTGAATATAATAAAAATAAAAACATTAATATCTCGCTTCACAGGCATTGTAGTATTATGAAATTTCAACAAATATATTAAAATACACCAATTTAGATTTGTACAATTTCTTCAAATTCTTGAGGTTAATTCTCAAAGGTAGAAAACTCCCTTAACAGCAGCTTATATGCACCAAATTCAAGTCTGCAGTCTGTGATCATTTTACACTTACCCTGTAATGCTAAGGTAAAGCAAAGATGAAGGTAACTGTGTGTTTCGATAATGTTAGAGTTGTTGTGCCTTGTGGAGATGGCAGTCTTCTTGTCAGAGATCTCATGCATGAGGCTATCCTTCGATACAGAAAAGCTACCGGAAAGAATGACAGTTCTCTGGCCATTAGTAGCTTATCGTCACTTACTGGAGGTGGAATACTAGATCCAGATGATAGATTATGCGATGTTGCTGATGACAGAGAACAAATTGCTGCTCATTTCGTGGGATCTGATGTAGTGCATGCTGGAGGTGATGGAGCAAGTTCTGTCGGGACAAACAGTCCTGACTTCTTTCATGGAGAAAGTAAGGAACATCGTATATATGCAAGCAGATCTACTGGTAACATAAAAAGAGAAAGCACTAAGAGGCTGTCAATGCATGTTCTTTCTTCACGGGAGCCATGTCTAACAACATACTCAGCACTTTCTCTACCACGTGAATCTAGACGTAGGGAACCACTAGGACAAGATGCAAAAGCATTGTATGAAATACCGAGTAGCTTAAAAACAGATAATATTGAAGGATACTATGAAGAGGTTCGAGATGTCGTTATAAAAAATGAAGCTGGACCTCTTGGACTGCATGTTGTGCCTTGTTATGATTTATCGGGAAATGATCAAGGTTTAAAAGTAGAAGGAGTAGATCCAATGGGTAGAATAGCAAGAGATGGTCAAATAGATTTAAAAGATAAAATTATTAAAATCAATGGACATAGTTTATTAAGAGTACCATTTGGTAAGATACAGGAAGTTTTTCGTTCATGTATGAATGAACCTTGTCTGCAAATATCTGTATTAAAATTTAGACCTTTTGAGGATCAGAAGATGCATAGGTCTAGATCTCTAGGAAATTCAACTAGCTCTGATAAAATTGGAGAACATGATGAAAGTATAAAGCGATTACAATGTGCTAATTATAACTTGTTACAAACAGCCAATACTCGTAAAATTGGAAAAATGATTGAGATTGAACTGACAAAGGGAAATGACGGATTAGGTTTCAGCGTTACCACTAGAGATAATCCAGCTGGAGGTCATTGTCCAATTTACATAAAAAATATTCAGCCTAAAGGTGCTGCAGTTGAAGATGGTAGATTAAAGCCTGGAGATCGTTTACTTGAAGTAAATAACATAGAAGTCACAGGTAAAAGTCAAGCTCAAGTTGTTGCATTACTTAGAAGCATTCCGCCAGGCAGTAAAGTGCGATTAGTTGTATCCCGCCAAGAAGAAGTGGGTTCCAATATATCTGATACACAGATTGGAGTTGCAATTGTTGTTCCAGAAACGTCCAAAAGTTGGAAACCTCCAAATGAATCTCCAGCGAAGAAGAAAGAAGAATTACCAGATACTTATGATAAATGTAATTTTAAAACTGTTCAAGTATCGGATGATGTAGTATTATCTCCTAGAAAGAATCGTGTAATTCTTACCCTAGACATTCCAGTTCATGATTCCGAGAAAGCTGGTTTGGGTGTCAGTGTCAAAGGTAAAACAAGTACAAGCGAAGATAGTTCTAATATAGATTTGGGTATTTTCATTAAAAGCGTCATACATGGAGGTGCAGCCTCTAGAGATGGTAGATTACGAACAAATGATCAACTACTTAATGTTAACGGAGTTTCATTGCTTGGTTTGTCGAATGCAGATGCCATGGAAACTTTAAGAAGAGCTATGCTCAACTCTAATAGTTCTATGACTGGTGTCATTTCACTTACAATTGCCCGAAGAGTATCTGCATATGAAAATTCGAGTGAGAAAAATTTTAATGAAAAAGTCCCATCTACATCCAAACCAGAATCTACAAGCAGCATTTATGTAACCAATACAAATATCAAACAAAGCGAAGGACATATAAAAGAAAAGAACCATTTGAATAATCAAACAGATATTTTAGACCAAGGTTTGCTCTCAGCATCCGCTTCGCCGTGGAATCCTGTCATTGACAGACTGACAGAACAGTATAACAAAAATAGCTTAAGAAATGAAAGTTACTGTATTGCAACAAATAAAGCGTGGATTGATCCCGTCAGTATTTCAAAGAAACTTAGTATTGGTCAACAAGACGATCACTTGGAATCAGTATTAGTGGAGGATTCAAATGAAAATTCTTTCAATGCGAATCCAGAGATTAAAAAAAGCGCCGACGACAAGGATAGTCAGTATTCTGGAGATCCGACCTACGACAGTCAGTTGTCCCTCGAGGAGTTCAATTCGCCGACAAATAAATTCTCCAGAGACGCCCTGGGCAGACAGAGCATGTCGGAGAAGAGACACGCCGCTCTCGACGCCAAAAGCACGGACACCTACAAGCGTAACAAAAAAATACGCGAGGGCAGGGACAGCAACAACAAATCGGATGACCTGAAGAACCACAACAAGAAGGATGTGAAGGCCGACAGCTTCGGTACGACAAACAGTAGCAAGTCCTCGTCGATCGGTGAGAGCTCGAAACATTCCCAGCCCGAGTACATGTACACCATTCCAGGATGCAACAACAAAGTGATATCACCCCGCAAGCACTGGCTCGTCGACGACGTTCATCCTGCCGAAGTGTCTAACAGCAGTAATAGCAACTGCAACAATAAAGATGAACAACAGCAACAGCAAGGGTTCTCGAATAGCCGGGGCGACATAAAGCAGGCGTCTCTGAATTCCGCCCTAGACGACCGGTACAAGCGCTCGCGCAAGAAGAGCGGCATCAGGTCGATGCTGCGCCTCGGCAAGAACCGCAAATCCCTCAACTTCGGCGACAACATTGACAATCGCCACGAGACCAGCAACTACTGCAGTGGGACAATCAACTACATATCATAGAATTTATTACACATTAGGACGAACGTGTGGCAAAGTCTGGATTTTCGAATACCCCGGTTTTTTCGAAGGAATCTTATTGGGAAAATTTTTTTTTAAACGTTAACGAGATAATAAGATAGTGCATTGAGAGTCAGTCCGTTTTTACTACCGTTGTTTTAATATATTTTTTTATCATTGCAAAAAAAAAGATGATCAATGCATTATTACTTTGTATAAGTTTTTTTTTTTGTAGAACTGTTCCACAGTGCCTTAACGTCTGCAGAAGGGAAAACGAAATCTATATAGAATTAATGAATTTTTGTAAATATAATTTTGTACTACGCTTTGAATGGTAATACATAAACATTATATGCGGCTATAAAAAAAGCGAGCGAAATCGTGTATTTTATTTTGTGGATATATAATATTTTGCACGGAGCCTAAAGTCACGCGAATTTGACAATTAGGAAAAATCCAAATCGTAAATTGTAAATTTTACCCGCGCATAAATAAATTGTAAATTCAAAACCAAATGTAAATTTTATATAAGTAGATTATCATGCGTATAATATGGGCCTTATGTCGAAAGAGTTTTTAAATTATTTTAGGTGAGATTTCATTAATTTTTTTCAAGAATTCTTTACGAAAGACGTCATTTGCAATAACGATTAAAATCAAAGTCTTTCGTTAAGGATAAATAATTTAAAAAATATATGAGACTATTGCGTTACTAATTAACGTGTCTTTTTTAGTTTTTCAACCAATTCGAACGTCAGTTTTTACGCAACAAAAGCGATACCGTGGAAAAATCAACATAGAGAAACCACGAGCCCCGCATCACGAGAGGGGCAAAGTGGAACAATTTGTTACGCCCTTCATCAGTAATCCGGACACGCATAAACCATGGAGGGAGCGATGCTCGAAAATAATCGTTCAGAAGCCAGAGAAGTTGGTGAACCCGTACGAAGTGATAATCGCGAGAGAATGTCTTAATTGGTTCAACAATTCCAAAATGATTGCCTTTTTCCATAACAATTCCATTAAGTCCCAGGACCAATTCAAATTCGCCGTGCCGCTGAGGAGAGCGAACATGTACTTCAAAGGATATCAGCCGTCCATATTGAGAATTGCCTTGAAGGATAGTATTTACGAGCCAATTTTACAATTAGTTCAGAAAAATCTGCCCGTTACCTACTTCGTCTTCAGTCCGGACACTAATGTGGATAAATTGGTCAAAATCGCCAAGAAAACGCCTCAATTAACTTTAATAGGTAATAAATCAATTCGATATAACGTTACAGAGTAGTAATAAGGGTTGACTATTTTATTCGTTTAATTTTGTTCTCTTTTCGCAACTAATGACTTCGTTATTTCTAGCTGGCATACTCGATAGAACGTTGCTGAGCCGCAACGAGTTCGTCGAAATGGGTAAATTGGATCTCGCGAGCGCGCAAGCTGGTCTTGTCCATGTTTTACGTACCGCTGCTGGAGGAAATCTGAATCGGCAATTGACGCATCATCAATCTACTTTGGTTACCCGGTTGAAACAAATAGGTACAGAAGAAGATAAGCCCTGTGATGTGAATGAATAATTGACGGTGCCTATACGTTATGTTTTTTTTTCCAACAATATCGATAATTTATTATGCGTTTTACACATAGGTTTACATAAAAAAAAAGCTTATCGTGAACTGCGACTAGATTCCTTTGTATAAGAATATATAAATAAGAATATTAATTAAAAATTGAAATTAGGCTTTTAATTAATGATTGTCACTCGGTTATCCGTACACATATTTCATTCTCGCGTATTAAGCACTCGATATGCAATTAATCTCTCACCCTTTCTATCGATCTCTGATCGAGTCTGTACATTCATAGTTTCTCGTCTAACGGATAAAAGTCGCTTTACCCAATGGAAATCAGTACGAGGTACAGATAAACGAAAGTTCAATTTTATTTATATGTAATGCGCTCTCAGTGGCAATAATTGCACCGGGGGTGACATTTCACGCCACTCACGCCGCACCGACAGTCTTCCGAAGTATCATCTTTTCTCTGAAATGAAACATCAATTCGATCAAAAAAAATTTTTCACAACAAAAAGAGAAAAAAAAAGGAAGAAAAAAACTCACTCCAGATCTTCAGCGAGGACGGCGCATCACCCAGCAGATCTCGGTCTTGCACATGGAGCAGTGAAGCCGCAGTCGCAGCCTCACTTT
Source organism: Torymus aiolomorphi (assembly GCA_036365515.1). Classification (NCBI taxonomy): domain Eukaryota; kingdom Metazoa; phylum Arthropoda; class Insecta; order Hymenoptera; family Torymidae; genus Torymus; species Torymus aiolomorphi. The sequence goes on from CM070873.1 coordinate 260,890,140, forward strand.
TTCATGAGGTAGGGCTTTGTCCCGCTCTAGCGGATGTGTGCTTCGACTCGTGATTCGTATTTCGAGTACTTGAGCTCCTCCTATTACTGGCGACAGTTCTTGCCCATGTGAATGGCCTGAAATCGTCCGTTGACGTTGTTTTAGTTATGAAAATTTCTTTTATCTGTCTTTCTTTGTAAAATAGCTTTAATTTTTTTCCTTTCCATTTGTACGAAATGTTTATATATAATACATCTTTGGCCGTAACACGAGAATACTATTGTTATACTATAATTATTGTTCGACGGTTCAGTACTTATGAAGATTCTTGCTACCAATAGTGATATAAACTGGAATTCTATTCTATGTAAATAAAAAAAGTTCATAAAGACACTGCATGTTGAAATTATTCCTTTCATGAAACGTTATATCGTCGCGCAGTACGAAGAAAAGCCAACTTGGAAGTTACAGGCGAAGAAAAGCCAAAAACGCGTCTAAGACGAAGAAAAGCCAGTTTGGGTCCTCCCAGACGAAGAAAAGCCAGTTTGCGCCCTCCCAGACGAAGCCAGTTTGACTTCTCAAACGGAAGTAACATTTAGTTGTTATCTTATAGATAACGTTCAGATAATAAGATAAGATAAAGGTAAAAAGATAACCAAAAAGATTAAAAATCTTTTTAAAGATAAAAAGACAAAATAAAAAAATGATCAGTCAAGATAATAAGATAACTAGTAATTGATTAGATGCAGTCAGTTGGGGGATTTTTCCTCCGCAGGAACGGTGCAACTGGCTTTTTTTCGTCTGAGACAAGTCAAACTGGCTTTTCTTCGTCTGGGAGGGTGCAAACTGGCTTTTCTTCGTCTAGCGAGGACCCAAACTGGCTTTTCTTCGTCTTAAACGCGTTTTTGGCTTTTCTTCGCCTGTAACTTCCAAGTTGGCTTTTCTTCGTACCGCGCGACGATATATGGCATTATGTGATTTGGCATCGTAACGTCATTGTTATACTTTTCATATACACTAAAATGCGTCATTTTATATCTACCCTATTTTGAAACAAAAAACGTTCATTCCATAAAGCTTCATCAATATTTGACAAAAATTTGTAATAACAGATGAAACTGAATATTGTATATAACATTGTTAAAACCAAATCAATTTTAACTTTTAATTATTTGAAAAATATCTAATTATTATATAGTAACAAAATAAAAAGAGTTCATATGTCAAAAAATTGATATTCACATAAAATTTTCATTAACTTTAACATTCAAAAACAAAATACTACTGCTCGCGGATAAACTTTTACGGCTCCCGGCAACTCATCTGGCATATGAGGCAGTTGTTGACCTTGCAGATCGGACAGAGGAAGATGTTGACGTTCTCATCGGAAGTGCATCGCAGCCCGGACAGTCCGGAGTCTTGCAGGGGAAGGCGTTGTTGCCCGCGCTATTCTCCTTGGTATACCTCGGGCACCACGAGCTGTACAATGAATAACACGAATTATTGTCATTTTATAAGGTGTATATATTCCCTACTGAAAAATCTCAGGTGAGATGTCAGGTGATTTCTCAGGTGAGATCTCATATAAAATCTCACGCCAAAATCTCACCTGAGATTCTGCTCCAGATGCTGCAGAAAACTTACGTTTATTAAAAATCAGCTTCTTTAGTATTGGGAATCGTCTTTTAGCATGTTTTACCGCCCAGATGAGCTCAAAAATACATGTTTAAAAGCATTTTACACAATTTTTCAATTTTTAAAAATTGATACATGATATCTCACCTGAGATCTCACATGGAATATCACCTGAGAAATCACCTGAGATCTCATGTATCAAATTTTAAAAATTGAAAAATTGTGTTAAATGCTTTTAAACATGTATTTTTGAGCTCATCTGGGGGGTAAAACATCCTAAAAGGCGATTCCCAATACTGAAGAAGCTGATTTTTAATTAACTTAAGTTTTCTGCAGCATCTGGAGCAGAATCTCAGGTGAGATTTTGGCGTGAGATTTTACATGAGATCTCACCTGAGAAATCACCTGAGTCCTCACCTGAGATTTTTCAATAGGGTTATATATGTGTACTTGTATGTAAACATGACGCATTTTTAACTCGCAGTGTGCAAAGTGCTTGCTTTGCACACTGAGTGCAATAGTATATTATGCCACTAGAGAGGTAAAGACTTGGATGTTCTCTGGGGTGAACCTCTTTACCCCATGTTGTGTATATTATTTTTGACACTTCGTGCGCAAAGCTCAATTTCGCACACGCTCGAATAAAAAAGCATGCGTTAAATCAAGCTTTGTACACGTCGTGTCAAAAAATACTGTTCCATACGCGAGCAAAAAGGTGATTTTAACCTTGCGTGACTTTTTCACGCTTGCTTCGCTCGGGCGCAAACGTCCACACGAGGGTAAAATCACTTTCACGCACTAATATCGAAATGTATTATTCCCACGCTCGTCTTTTCGACAAACACAACTCGGGTGGGAATATATACCCATAAGCAAAAAGAATTATTAATGAACTCTTTAAGACTACTTTATGAACGCTTTTTCCATGAAAGTAATCATAAAGAATTTTGGCCCTCGCGGCCAAAATTCGAACTGCTTATTGAAGGATAAACACAGCTGATTATCATGAGCGGTATGCCGGTATACGAACCAAAGATTATTTAATTAAAAAATAAAATAAGTAGTGATCCGATGAACGTCTTAAAATCATTTATTGATTTGTCTGATATTATCAGATATATTGGCAATGGAACAACGCCTTATGTGGAAGGCGAAAGAGTTTATAAGGCTAATCATATAATATTTTGTGGGTTAGCCAAAGAAAGTAATGATTGCTCAGCAGAGATAATAGCACTGTGCCTAAAAACGTCGGGTTGTTTCGGTCTTGCGCCTTGTCTCGATCCGACACAGTTTTGTTTCGGTTTCGCGTCCGACACATAAACACATTTTTATTTCGCAAGTTGCTTACGAAATTTGTCTGTTTCATACCCGAAACACTTTTAGAATCAGGCCCCCCGCCCCAGGGGGGCACAGTGCATTTGTGGATTCTCCCCGACATGTGGCGCTGGCGCGTACAACAGGACGACAACTTAAAGAAATTCAGTTATTGCCAACATCGACGATGTTTAGACCTACTTACACAGTGCATCGATATCGGAGCAGTGCTTGTCATACTTAATAAATTAAAGATAAGGTAATATTTAAGAATATTAAGCGATTTAACTACGTGAACACAGTTTCATGGTTGGATACAGAAGATTTGAACATATTGGATGGATACGAAGACATTGTTTATAAATCATTAAATAAAGAAGTACCGGCAGATCCAAATAAAAACAATGCTAAGGTACCAATGACATCATTTTCTCATAATGATGATATTATTTGTTATTTTTATTATTAGTATTTATTTGTCTGAACATCGTCGATGTTGGCATAATTAAATTTCTTTAAGTCGTCGTCCTGTTGTACGCGCCAGCGTCACGCGCCGGCCAGGCTGTGACTCCAATAGAGTACAGAGTGCTGTTTCGCGTGCTGGGCCCTTTCTACATATGTGTGTTTTGTCTGTTCTATACAACTTCTCTCTATGTCTGTCTCTGTCTTACATAAACGGAACAGATCTATCTGTCTTGGTCGGGAACACATAGAACACACAGAACACACATATGTAGAAAGGCCCCTGTACGATGACACAGAACACACAGAACACACATATATAGAAAGGCCCTGAGCGGAGCAGAGAGGAACGGCGCTTAGGCTGCGTCTACATAGACGCTTTTAAGGACGCTCTTGCACGACAATACAGTTTTGCGCTCAGCGAAAGAAAAACTATATCATGCACGTCGTTGTGTCTCTCTCGCTCTCGTTCAGGTCGTCTGCTATTTGTGTTCATAATCATGAATTAAAGAAAATTACTCGAAATTTCCCACGGCTACGTACAATTTACAAGGTGTAGTTTGAAAGGGGAAGCCTCAATCTTTAAAGCCATATGTTTTTTACTAGTCAAAAATTTGATCCTTTTTCAGAAATACTCGACTTAACCTATTTTTTTCCGCCGTCCCATAAGAGTACATGTAAAAAATGATAATTTCAAACGTTAATTTCTCAAAATTTTCCACGGTTATAGGGTAAAATAAACATACCACAAAATTCGGTACATCTTGAACTATTGAAAATGTTATATCCCAGTTTACAAATTTTCATGCAAGGCGTCCTCGCGCATTCGGCGCGCGTGCGTCGGTGCACTGACCAATCGCAGCTCGACTTGACCGGACTTGATCCTCTCGAGTTGAGCTGTGATTGGTCAGTGCACCAACGCGTCTATGTAGACGTAGCCTTATGTACATTGCCCCTAAGTCTATTCTACCGAAACCGAAAAAAACGAGGACTTTTTCTACACGTGAGTTTGTGTACGAAACCAAATCTAACCTCAATAAGTACTAAATAACAGTATAAGGTATAATTGTTCCATAAAATATAAAAAAACCATAAAAAGTACAAGCATTCAATAATATTGACTATTTACTAACAGTGTAAGAGTAACATATAAACTACATTCAATATGGCGTGGAGAGATTCACATAGAGTCAGTTTATCAAAGTCAATTTTAGAAATGAAAGTAAGTTGCAAAAAAAAGGTTTTTAAATTACATTTAAATGAGTGTACTATATTTTTTACGAATGTTGATTTTCTTTCAGTTCATGAAAAAAACAAAAGAGAAAGTTGAAAGACAGGAATATCAACAGGAAGGTGAAGAGTATTTTGGTAAAAAGAAATTGCCAAAACATTCGTTAGTATAACATTTATTATTATATCTAATATTTAAAATTTGTTGTACATTTATATATTTATCACGACTTTTGTTTTAGTGGGAAATATATAATTGAGGCAAGTTATGCTTTCTGCGAAGAATTAATTGATGGAAGACTAAGTTTTCAAGGAGAGAATCCTGAGATCGAGAGGCTGATGGAATTAGAGGAAATGGAAAAGCAAGAGAAAAACATGGAAGTGAATGAAACTGATATATCAGATGCTCAAATGGCTGCAAGGTGGAAATCGACTACTAAGATCAATGTAAAAAATCTTAATATTAAGCTTGAAGAAAGCGATATCGACAAAGAACCCAGGAAAAAAAAGTCTAAGTTTTTAAAACCTCAAGATTAGAGTAATTTAGTAAAAAATGTTATTTAATATAATGATTTTATACCGTTAGATATGGTTTTGTAAAATATTCTCTAAAAATCAATACTATTGTTAATGTTTAGATAAGTCTATAAACAATAAGATGGAAAAAGTACTGTTGGTGTAACAACTTAAGTTTCTTTATTTTATGATATGTTTATTGAAAATATAATATAAGTTATAAATTGTACTTCAAACTATTTTGGTCAAGGCACTCGTCCAAGTAGACCAAAAAATAATATTTTTTATAACTAATATAACTTATATTACTAATAATAAGCATTTTCTTAAAATAACTTGCACTTCAGAGCCAAATGCTGACATATATCTGTGTGAATATATATCAACTAAATATGATTTATTATTTTAAAAAATGTTTTCATATAACGACTTGAGAAAGTGAAACAATTATATAACTAAAGAGTATGTTTTAATACTAAAAAAATGACTGTATATTTATATGTACTGCAAAAAATGTAGATATTTCAATATCATCATAAAAAAATTATGTTTTGAATAAATCATTTTTAATTAAACAATTACACCAAAAGTCTTTTAATTCGATCAATTTCAATTATTTCAACGTGAAAACGAATTTTATTCTAGCGTTTATTCTACATTGAATCCAATATCCAATAGCGAAAGTATACATATGTTTATGTACACGCATACACACACATACAACTTGTTCGGAAAATGTATGCGTCTGTAAACATAATCCTGTAGAGCGCAAAATTCTAAGAAAAAAGTTCCTTTACCATTTTTTCATATGACTAGTACTTTTCTAGTAACTGATGTGTTTAAATTGTTTGTTTTTAATAGGAATTGTATATCAATAGATATCATCTTATAAACAACTTGTTCGGAAAATGTATGCGTCTGTAAACATAATCCTGTAGAGCGCAAAATTCTAAGAAAAAAGTTCCTTTACTATTTTTTCATATGACTAGTATTTTTTTAGTAACTGATGTGTTTAAATTCTTTGTTTTTAATAGAAAATGTATACCTATGTTTATAAGATGATATCTATTGATATACAATTCCTATTAAAAACAAACAATTTAAACACATCAGTTACTAGAAAAGTACTAGTCATATGAAAAAATGGTAAAGGAACTTTTTTCTTAGAATTTTGCGCTCTACAGGATTATGTTTACAGACGCATACATTTTCCGAACAAGTTGTATATCATTCGTTTGTGTGAATACAAGGTGTGTCATTTTAATTGACGCACCCGAAAATTTCAAAAACGGCGTCTCCTAGAAAAAAATGATTCAAACAAACGTTGTAGGGTACGGAGGGGGCCAACTGATAATGTCCTTCGCTTTGACCTTGAGGTCAAGGATCAAGGTCATTTGAAGGTCAAATCGATTTTTTGCATAGGAACCCCCACTTTTGACCCCAGAAATGGAAAGAGCGGCAAATTTTACGTTCAAATATGACCTTGACCCTAACTTCAAACTCAAAGGTCAACATAATGTAAAGAAGGAAATCAGTCAACGCATTCAAATATTTGGAAAACTACACAAGAAAATGTTTTGTACAAAAGCTGAGTGTAGGAGGGGGGGGGGGGGCAACTGACCATGATATTGATCTTCAGGTCAATATTAAGATGTGGTCTTGACATAGACGTCAAGATCCAGGATAAAGATCGAAGAGATCCAAGAAGGACAAAGACCTATTCCAGCTTTACCCAGACACAACGACGTAGACGTGATAGGAAAGTATTTCGTTGGAATGCTCAATTTTTCTAAGCCTCTTTGCCTTTCATGTTCCGGGGTGCTTTCTGTTGTGAGTCCCCTCGCCTCTCACGTTCCGGGGTGCTTTCTGTTGTCGTGAGTCCCCTCGCCTCTCACGTTCGCAAGCAGAAATCATATCACCAGTGGTCACCTTAGGTAAAAGTTGGTTATTGATAATTATTAGAAGTCACTTAAGATGAAAGTTTGTGATTAATGGTTGAATGCGTAGTTTTTGAAATGGATAGATTGATCAATTTAAACATTAGAATGACCTTAAATATTAAATTTCAAATTAGGGTCAAGGTCATATTTGAATGTAAAATTTGCCGCTCTTTTCATTTCCGGGGTCAAAAGTGGGGGTTCCTATGCAAAAAATCGATTTGACCTTCAAATGACCTTGATCCTTGACCTCAAGGTCAAACCGAAGGTCACTATCAGTTGGCCCCCTCCGTACCCTACAACTTTTGTTTGAATCATTTTTTTCTAGGAGATGCCGTTTTGGAAATTTTCGAGTGCGTCAATTAAAATGATACACCCTGTATGTGAGGTCGTCACTTTTCCTTTCTTGTACCTATGCAGCTTGCACTCTGTCAGTGAAATATTGAAAAAGTAGAAGTTGTGAAATTCGATTTCCAAATATCACATTTCTTACGCCGTCTCATGAGTGATAAATGGAATCGCATTCAAAGTTCATTTAACATTATAAATCAATTAGTTAAAAAACTGCAATTTCGATAAAAGATAACAGTTTTTTAATAAAATTAAAAAAAAATCTTTATTGCATAAATTATCTTTAAACAAAATAATATACGAATATTAAAATTGAAAGTAACAAAGTTAATGTTAATTAAAATGATAATAATTTATAGATATAATTTGTCTTCAATCAATATGAAAGTACGAACAAACCCCCTTGATACAACCGAAAGCTCGCATCTACATATATACAAAACATTATTTCTTGCAAGCTTCCCTGCACGCTATTTCAAGCTCCATTTTTTCCGAGAGTTCACGTGGCAAGGACGCGTACATACACTCCGGCTGAGTATAATTTCCCACTATCCACCTATAGGGTAGTGGTCCGTATTAGTGTGCCTGACTATATTTGTGTGCCCTATTATTAAAACATATCCTAGAAGTGAACGAGTAAAAACGTAACACTAAAATATTTTTTTTCATAAAGTATAGTTAATTAAGTTTAAATAGAATTAATTACTTAATTTGTTTTCATTTACTATAACATTAAAAAAGAACTTTCAAAAATATGTTTCACGGTTTGCGGTGTGTCACGGTGTTTTCTTGTCCAAACTTGCTAAGAAATGACATTTTTAAAAGTAACATTAAATAATGTTTCGGAAGGATTTTAATGTGGGATACAATTGATTATATCATAAAATAATATTATGTTATATAATAAACCTCTATACCACTATAACCTCAAAATCACAACTTTGATATGATTTTTCGGCGCTCGTGGTATAAAATACCGTTCGAAACTGGTGCGTAAGTCGATTATTTAGGTGGTGTGACTTACCAGCTAAATAATCGACTTCCCCACCCGTGTCGAAATGTACTATAATATAAAGGTTTTCAATTGATTTTAATATTTAATTAATGGTGTCTACTAATAGGGACAGTGAAAAACGACATGCTCGTATCGGCGCTTGAACAGAAAAATTAGGTTAGGTTGTCTGCGCACAAACGTTGTTTCATATCGCATTGACGACCTTCAGCAGTTTTTACCGTATTGGAATTAATTAACATTCAATGTAAACAAGGGTTAGAAATTGATTATAAATGCACTACAGTTAACAAAATAATTTTGTTGGCAATGATAATATTATCAAGACACACTAATGTGGGGCACACAAACGTGTACATCCACATTAATACGGGGCACACAAAAATATACTTTGATGTCTGCTAGGGCACACAAATGCGTACAAAATTTTTTTTTTATATTGCTTGTAACTTTCGTAAATATAAATATTTTTCTATAAAAAAAATTGTTTCGTGTAGATTATTACTTTTATTATCTATATAAACCACCCGGAATCTCTGATACAGCTTAAATAGTCCATTATTATGCGACAAAACTAAAGAGTTTCTTAAACCCACACTAATACGGACCCTATATTGCCGAATCGATTTTTCCTCGGCGCTTTTCTCGCACTGGTGTGCAATGCTCGGGCTCTGTGTAAGTATATATAAGTATATTTTGATTTTCCAGTCGGTGACCAGTGGTGGGTAAACAACACGACTTGGATATTTTCGACGTTTCACGCGTATAAAATGCTGCCCCGTAAAAGCATATGGCTGCCTCCTCATACCCATCTCCCTTTTAATATAGGACTAGGAATTTGAGGCGCGCTACGCGCGCCAGATGCCCGTACTTTGCCCAATCGGCGAACTCTCTGAAGTTGGCTCTATATGTTTCAACCAATAATATTTTTTGCTCAGCAATATGGCTGCCCCGTAAAAGCATATGGCTGCCTCCTCATACCCATATCCCTTTTAATATACTAGGAATTTGAGGCGCGCTACGCGCGCTAGATGCCCGTCCTTTGGCCAATCAGCAAACTCTCTGAAGTTGGCTCTATATGTTTCAACCAATAATATTTTTTGCTCAGCAATATGGCTGCCCCATAAAAGCATATGGCTGCCTCTTCATACCCATCTCCCTTTTATCTCTTAAGTTGGCTCTATATGTTTCAACCAATAATATTTTTTGCTCAGCCATATGGCTGCCCCGTAAAAGCATATGGCTGCCTCCTCACACCCATCTCCTTTTTAATATAGGGATGTTTCAACCAATAATATTTTTTGCTCAGCCATATGGCTGCCCCGTAAAAGCATATGGCTGCCTCCTCATACCCATCTCCCTTTTAATATAGGGACTAGGAATTTGAGGCGCGCTACGCGTGCCAGATGCCCGTGCTTTGGCCAATCAGCGAACTCTCTGAAGTTGGTTCTATATGTTTCAACCAATAATATTTTTTGCTCACCCTGGCGGAAGTAAAAACTGCACATATCTGTACATATTTGCACATATATGTACAATTATGTAGATTTCTGCACATTTTTGTAAATTTCTGTACATTTCTGCACATTTCTGCACATTTCTGCACATTTTTGCACATTTTGTCCACTTATTAGACTTTTGTACAAAAATGTGCAAAAATGTGCAGAAATGTGCAGAAACGTGTAGAAATGTACAGAAATGTACAAAAATGTGCAGAAATGTGCAAAAATATACAAAGATGTAGGTACAATTCAATATAATTATCAGATGAAAAATTAATGAGCTTCATAAATGTATATAAACTTTGTTAATCATTAGTATAAATATTTCGCATGTTCATTAGAAATTGTTTATTATCAATTAAATTGCATTTTAATTATCGGAGAAAAAAACTTACATAAAATTTTCTCCCTGACCGAGAATCGAACCCACGACCCTTGGGTTACTACACACGCACGCAAACCGTTACGCTATCGCTCGCATTAAAGAATTTGGGCATTTTCATCTACATAAGGTGCATTATCCGTATTTATTTAATTGATATTACATTTTGATTATTCATCTAATATATTAATGATTTTTAATAATTTTTTATATTTACACAATATTTTAAGAAAATGAATAACTTAATGATAAGACATTAATTAATTAAATTCGATTTACTTAAAAAATTTAGTGCCGGTAAAGTAGAAATCAGACCAGTACTGAAAATATATTCTCTAAATTTTCTTCTTTGGTATTAGCTTTATTCTAGAGCGCTATCAAAAAAGAAGTTTATATTTTTCAAAATTTCGTTCTGTAAATATTTTCTTACTTTAAGAAAATGTTTTTTGAATTGAAGAAAATTAAATTCTTGTTTCGTTTAGTATGATAAATAAACATTCATTTGTACATATTAGTGTACATTTCTGTACATTTCTGTACATTCCCGCACATAACCGCACACTTCTGCACATTTCTGCACATTTTTGCACATTTCTTTACAAAAGTCTAATAAGTGGACAAAATGTGCAAAAATATGTCAAAATGTGCAGAAATGTGCAGAGATGTGCAGATATGTGCAGTTTTTACTTCCGCCAGGGCAACAATATGGCTGCCCCGTAAAAGCATATGGCTGCCTCCTCATATCCATCTCCTTTTTAAGAGTGAATATAAGCGCTGCGCCGTGCTGCGCTGCGCCGTCTTAGGGAGCATGTACATAAGCGCTGTGCTATGCAATGCTGTGCGATGCCGTATGATGCCGTTCGATGCCGTTCGATGCCGTTCGATGCCGTTCGATGCCGCACGGTGCCGCACGGATTAGTGCTGCATCCGATCCGTTGTCTAAATGGTTCAAAATAAATTGTAAGTTGTATCTCTGCATTATTTATTTAACTATTTAATTTAAATCATGCAGAGATACAACTTACAATTTATTTTGAACCATTTAGACAACGGATCGGACGAAGCACTAATCGTGCGGCACCGCGCGGCATCGAACGGCATCGTACGGCATCGCACGGCATCGCACAGCACAGGGGCCTTTCTACATATGTGTGTTCTGTGTGTTCTGTGTGTTTCCGACAAAGACAGATAGATCTGTTCCGTTTATGTAAGACAGAGACAGACATAGAGAGAAGTTGTCTAGAACAGACAGAACACACATATGTAGAAAGGGCCTAGCGCTTATGTACATGCTCCCTTACGCTGCGCCGTAGCCTTGTACATCCGTTTCGTTCCGGTCCGGAACAAATAGGCTGTTGCATATCTTATACTTATATAAACCATGGACGGGGTGCATATGCTCCAAAATGAAAATTAATCTTTTGATCTGTTTTTCTTAAATTTTAAGTGCACTTACAATGTAAGAAAACCAGATCAAAAGATTAATTTTCATTTTGGAGCATATGCACCCCGTCCATGGTTTATATAAGTATAAGATATGCAACAGCCTATTTGTTCCGGACCGGAACGAAACGGATGTACATACAAGGCTACGGCGCAGCGGCGGACGGCGCAGCGTAAGACGGCGCAGCGCAGATTGACTAAGAGTAAGGGAGAATGTACATAAGCGCTGCGCTACGCTGTCGCATTGATTACTTGTAGACAACGTCGCTGATTGGCTAACATTGAAATATTATCCAATCAGCGACGAGGTCTACAAGTAATCAATGCGACAGCGTAGCGCAGCGCAGCGTAGCATAGCGTAGCATAGCTCAGCGTAGCGCAGCGCTTATGTACATTCTCCCTAATATAGGGAGAAAGGATAGGGGCAGGAGGAGGAGGATATTTGTTACATGTACTTTCTCTTGGATTATAAACTTAATAAAACATTATTTAAAAAATACAAAAACTAAACTGCTGTTTCGACCAGGTGAACTACCTTAATAATACTTATAGTTTTGATCTACTGGTCTACTTGTGAGTCAATGAGGTTAGGTTTTTATAGTGTATATACCACGATGTATAATATTACGTATGTGTATAAAATGGAAGCGTCGAATATTGCATATTCGACACGTCGTAAAATACATTTACGACACGTAATTTTCGACGTACCCACCACTGTCGGTGACTCGTCGCTCATACGCACAACACACTGTTCTGTTCTCGGGCGCTCCCACTCCCACCGGGTTCGCCGGTCGAGGCGCTCCAGTCGCAGCTGGTTACTGTGTGGTACTGTGGTGGCGGGCTTGCGTCGTTTGCGGCCGCCGCTCTCCCTCTCTCGCTCTATCACATCGTGAAGGTTCTTTCCGCCTCATCTGGGTCCGTATTCTCTAAGCCTTGTGAAGTTTGTCGTTTGTGGGTGTCGACGACAAGCTTGTCGGGTCGCTGTGTGTCGATCTCGTCAACTACAAAGTTTGTGGTTATCGGCGTTGTCGGTTATTTGACTGTCAATGCACCGCGAACTCTGACGTCATGGAATTTACGCCTACAAACTGCTTTTTAAAAAGAAAAGTCATTAGTTATACCTAATAAACAATAGTTGTAGAAAATCATTAGTTATACTTAATAAACAATATTATATTATATATAAATAATGTCAGTTCATAATATTCGCTGTTGTCAAGTACAAGTTAATTTATTATTAAAATAAAATATAAGATTATAATAAATTTAATAATTAAGTGAACAGAAAGTTTATAATTTTTTTTTATTTAAACTCATTTATTGATTTTTTTTTTAATAATTGTGTAATATATATTAATTATACATAGGTATTAAATAATAATTTTGTTCAATAACAAAATTATTTATATATAATATAATATTGTTTATTAAGTATAACTAATGATTTTCTACAACTATTGTTTATTAGGTATAACTAATGACTTTTCTTTTTAAAAAGCAGTTTGTACACTGTTAAAAATTTTACATTAAATTTAATGTACATGTGTTGGAAGCAAATTTCACTAGTGTACATTAAAGTAGTTTAATGACGTAAATGAATTTTAATGCAAATGAATATTAATTTTAAAGCAATTTTATATTACTTTTAATGTACACTGTAAAAAAAAGTTACATTAACTTTAATGTACATGTGCTGGAAGCAAATTTCAAGCAGGTGCATTAAAACAGTTTAAGGGCGTAACGTAAATTTAATGTAAATATACATTAAATTTAATGCAATGTGCATTATTTTTAATGCAGCTTGTTTTAGAAAAAATATGAAATTTAATGTACAAGTAAATTGAATTTAATGCAATGTGCATTATTCTTAATTCAAATCCGCATTACAATTAAGGCAAATCTGCATTACAATTAATGCAAATTTGCATTACAATTAATGAACTGGAAAATTTAATTGCTACCTATTAAAAAAAATTGCCGTAAACTGAAATTTCAATTGAATGCATAAAACTTAACATAAACGTATTTGAAATTTCTAGTAAAATTTTACTTAGGTCAAAACATTATTTACTTGGTTGAAAAATAATTTTTTTTTCTTTTTATTTAACAAATTATTTTTTTATTTTGTAAAAATAAAAAATTGTTACAAAATTTAATAATGCTACACAGTTTGTAGTTGAAATTTTTATATTGATTCAAATTTATTATAATATATTTACTTACCTCACCGTCTTTATGTTGTGTCAGCAGCAATTGTTAATTTATGCATATAAACTCTTTAATACTATAAATTTTCGCATTTTCATTAAGGGGATGCCATACTCGTACCATTACCGACCGAGCAATTCACACAGTTTCAAGCTGATTAAAAATAAAATACGTCGAATCACAAAAAATCAAGAGAACACTCTTCTGTATTTTTTAACGTTCTATCATCCAGTCAAAGTTTGGAGTTGAAATATCAAGCCGTTTTTTCAAAAACTTTGAACGAAATTAAATTTCGCTTTGTTCAAAGTTTTTGCAAAAATGACTTGATATTTCGACTCCAAACTTTGACTGGATGATAGAACGTTAAAAAACACAGAAGAGTGTTCTCTTGTTTTTTGTGATTCGACATATTTTATTTTTAATCAGCTTAAAACTGTGTGAATTGCTCGGTCGGTAATAGTACGAGTAAGGCATCCCCTTAAAGAAACTTGTCTTTTAAATTAATCGCATTATTATTATCGCAGAAAAAAACTTACATAAAATTTTCGACCTAACCCGGAATCGAACCCGCAACCCTTGGGTTACTACGCACGCACGCTATCCGTTACGCTATCGCTCGCATGTCACAGTTTGGACATTTTCATCTATATAAGGTGCACTATCCATATCAATTGATATTATACATTCATCTAAAATATTAATGGTTTTTAGTAATTATTTATTTAGATAATATTTTAAGAAAATGAGTAACTTACTTTAAGACATTAATTAATTAAATTTGATTAACTTAAAAATGTTTCTTAAAGCCATATGTACCGTGACGATCTCTACCTTACCAGCACCTGAATTTCATTTTTTATCGTGTTTAAACAAGAGACTTTAATATTAAGTATCTTGCATCTATCTCTGTTAAAAATGTTATTAATTTTAAGATCATGTTCAACTCCAATATAGATCCCTACCTTATCAGCACCTAAATTTTATTTCTTGCATCACATATACACAAAAATTTTAGAAAAATGCGTTCTTTCACGCCCTTCGAAATGGCGTTAAGTAATTCTATTAAATTCCCAAATCATTCTATCCATTAGATTTTTCCAAAAATGTTTTTGTTATTTGTAATTAATCAGAACTAAGCCTCAAACATTTCAAAAACGATTTTTGAAAAATGTAATCAGTGAAATCATTTGAAAATTTAATAGAGTGTACTTAATGGCATTCCGGAAAGCGTGACAGAACACTTTGTTCTAAAATTAGTGTTTCAATACGATAAAAAAATAAAATTCAAGTACCGGTACATACATATCTACATAAGGTGATGTGAGATACCGACATAATACAAAAAATATTTCTCGGGCCATTACTGATAGAACCCTTCAAAAAAATTTCTGAATGCAGTATTTACATATACGGAGTGCATAATTGATGTATCTTTCCGAAAAGTATTAAAAAATTGTTTAATTAAATAAAAACCGTTGTGGTCGATAAGTAGGGGAATCTACATTTTTATCATTTTATCTGAATGCACGTGAACTGTATTATTTATGCCGATGGAAAAGAAATTCCATGGATCGTTAGTCAAATGTAATGCTCAGAACTGGAATATCCTTTTTCGTTTTGTCATAAAATTTTATGTAAAGTTAATTAAATTTTTAATATCATGACATTAATTTTAATGCATGTGAACTGTGTTATTTATGCGGATGTGAATGAAATTCAATGGATCGTTACTCAAATTTAATGCTCAGTACTGGAAAAGCCTATTTCGTTTTGTCATGAAATTTCATGTAAAGTTTATTAAATTTGTTTCACATTCACATTAATTTTAATGCACACGAACTGCATAATTTATGTTTATGTACATGAAGTTTAAAGCATGGTACTTTAAATTTAATGTGCATTAGTTGATTTAATTATTCGTATAATGTAATGTAATATTATGAAATGTAATTAAATTTCGTTATCTTCAACATTAATTTTAATGCACGTGAACTGTAATTTTTATCATCATGTTCATTAAACTTTGTGCATGAGACATTAATTTTAATTTACACTCGTAATTTAATAATAATACAGATATTTCATGTACTCGTACAGTAATTTCTATGTACAGGTACAATAATTTTAATGTACTTTCATTAATATTGTATAGATTCACATTAATTTTATGGTAAATGTGCATTAAATGATATTTAAGTTACAAGTTCATGAAAATTAATGCGCAAGTGTACATTAAAAGTGCATTAAATTTAATGATATTTTTAACAGTGTAGGCGTAAATTCCATGACCGTCAGAGTTCGCGGTGCATTGACAGTCAAATAACCGACAACGCCGATAACCACAAACTTTGTAGTTGACGAGATCGACACACAGCGACCCGACAAGCTTGTCGTCGACACCCACAAACGACAAACTTCACAAGGCTTAGAGAATACGGACCCTGACTTTTCAGCCTTCGCGTGCGGACACACACTGTGTGCGGGGAAAAAGAAAGTCAGCCGCAGCAATACACACAGGGCCTCTAGTGTGTATCTTAGCGGCCGTGTGCGGAGAGAGAGAGATGGCCCGTGCTCGTCTTGCGTAGTGCTATAGTAGTCGGTCAGTCATAGAGGTGTAGTACAAAGCAGCGCACATATCACGTATAGCACACAGTGGCTCAGACGACGACGTACGAACGATAAGTCGTCAGTGTCTGTCCCTCCCTCCTCTTCCCCGTGTGCGTGTGTGTGTGTGTGTTTGTGTGTGTGTGTGCAGTGTGCCCGGAGAAGCGGAAGGAGCTGCTGCAGAATCGGAGATAAGCATATAGGAGGAGAGAGATACTTATAAGCAAGACAGGGACACACAAGTTATTCGTTCGCCGAGACGTTTTATTAGGACAGAAGCAACAATGGCAGCGGATTTTAAGGGCTTGCGATTGTGTGCGCGGTTCGTCTCGTTGTTGATGAACTCCAGAACTAAGTGCGCGATCAAGGTGATGCCCAGTGAACATGAATCGTGATCCTAGTTTATCTCCCTCAGCGGGTCCTCCAGCCCGATCTCGAGCTGTCTTTATTTCTTATCGTTTTTCTTGAAAACACGGACAGCCGCATATATAGGTATGTATGTGCCATATTGAACATATATATAAACGCACTCGCGATACGCATATATGTATATATATGTATACGAAAAAGCTGCTGACTCGGCCGTCTTGTTTCGAGAAAGAGAGACAGCCTTGGTGGGTGCCATACACGCGCTCTTATGTCATAATATTTTGGTCGCGAGGCGATTGGCCAAGTAGACCAAAATGGCAGAGGATTTTTTCTCGTCAGCATCTTCGCTCGGTGAGAAAAAATTTTCCGCTCCACCAACAATAAACTTTAGATTTTCTGTCGGGAGACAATGAGAGAACATGATAAGAAGAGCTTTTCTCTTATCGCTGAATTCTTTTGATCCATTTCTTACATAGCAAATATTTGATCTCGCTCGCTCACTGTGCTTGCAAATATAACTCGTAGCTTTATTTACTTATTTATTTATATCTTTAGAGGTCATTGGGCCTTGGGCGTACTATTTGAGATGTATGCTTCTCTTCTTTATTTTAAATAAGATTTTTAAATGAAATTCAATATGCTGGTGTATTTATTTTTGCAATTTTATATTTTTAATTTTATTTTTTCAGATTCGTACACCAAATTTTGTTGACTTGGCAGTGTAATAAAGGAATGGCAGCAGCCTTAAAGAAAAATCACTCCCGAAGAAGGTTAGCTGCATTTACATTTCTTTCCAACATCTCGCTGGATGGAAGTCACAGAGACACTAGATTAGTATTACTACCTCGTAATGGAGTACTAAATAATCAACATAACGAAGTTCAGACAGCAGTGTCTAAACAAAATCGAGCCAATGTAGAAGATAACTCTTGGAACAATGTCTTAGATGGCTCATGCAATGAAAATGCAGATCAATGTGGCAGACAAACTGATTCACCTCAGCCTGCAGCATTGCACAACCAAATGCCAGATCAATCATTTAGTTCGGATTCGGAAGCAACTGTAACCCCAGCCAAAGCTGCAGTTGCTGCTTTGTCAGAACAAGAACGCAACTGCCCCCATCTGTTATCATCTCATCATAGTTCTTTTAGAGAACGGTAAAGTATTACTAGTTATTAAAACAATTAACTTTATTTTCATTTTATTGTATTTTTTAAAAACTTTTTCATAATACTTAAATTTATTGTGAATCATAACTAAGGTATGTTCAACATTGTTGAATGACTGAATATGTAAGCAACAAGTAGCTTATATAAACACTAATTCAAACAAAAGAGTAGTAAAACAAAAGCTGTATAAAGATGACTATTAAAATCGTTTTTTTTTTTGTTTATTGCATAGTAGAAGTTAGGTTACTTTATTTTGTGTTGATAAATAATAATTTTATTTAATATTTTTTGACATTCTCTCAGTTTACTTGTTTAATACTTCCTGGTAGCCTTTTATTTAATTATGCTAATTAAATTCTTTATTCTTAAAAACACTTACGTATTCCTATTATACAATGTCATAATACACGTAAACATTGACCCTTAATCCTATTGTATATATCCCCAACTTAATCTAAATCTATTCTACTATTTATTGTAGTGCTGGAACCACTGGTAGTGAATACTCTTTAAAAGAGAGAAGGGTTGGATCCTTACATTACAAACGAAGAATTGTGCATCAAGCATCAACCTTATCAGAGGATATTAAGAATCAATATAATAGTAGCAATGAAAGTATTGGGTCATTGCGTTCAAAGTCTATATCTCAATCTTCAAAATCAAGATCCAAAGCATTGAATAATATACAACCAGGGTGTTTGAATAATGGAATGATACCAGAAGTATCAAAGGAATTAAGAATCATGAAAAAACCAATCAATGGTCATAAGTTCACAGATGATAGAGTAATCTTGGTATCCTCTAAGAAAGTACCATTTTTAGTATTTTCATCTCTACCATATAGTAAAGGACAACGGACTAGCTGGTAAGTAACTCTTATCTGTTTATGTAATTATATCTAGTTGTTATGTCACCTTTTGGATGACATAAAAAAATATAAAAAAGCACTTTTCAAAATATAAGTAATTTGAAATATTTGTATATACTATTAGCTTACAAAGTGCTACAAGTAATTCACCTGTCTTCAAAAATTTCTCCATGTCCAATCCAATTTTAAAAAGGTATCTTACTACTTTTAGTAGGATATTTTAATTTTGTAGATAGTCTTTTTGGCTCCATTGTACATTTTAGTACTAGGAATCATTTGAAACTTCACTTTTCAATAAAAGTCTAGACAAATGTGTGTAATCAATTAATTTTTATGATTCTGTCATAAACTAATAGCTAATAACTGTAATAATAGCTGCAACAAAAATATAAAGTATACGAATATATTATAGTAATTATTGAAACACATTTAGGTCCGAGTTACGTAAAGATGCAGGACGTAGGAAAAATACAATTACATCAAGACCCTTGTCATCCATTAATGATAATTTAGATCCTTTTGGATTGTTGGGAATCGAACGAGCCCAAGATGGACAACAAATTTCTTATGGACAATTACTTGAACCATCAAGGCAATTTCAGAAAGAACGAAAAATGCATATGAGTGACAGTGAAGCAATTGAATTAATGCATGCTGCTACCGCCAATAAGCACCATGCAGTATCTAGGTATCTTTACTTATATTCTTATCACATTCATATAATTTCTTTTATCATTTCTTTTTGATTTTTAAATAAAATATACTAAACTTAAAAATATAGTTACAAATATTTTATAATAATTTTATAATTTGTAATTAGTAAAATTATAAACATAGAATAGTACATATTTATTAATTTTAGATAAATACTATATTTTGGCTTCTATTTGATAATATATTATCTAAATATAATTACTTAGAAACAAAAGTTTGCTTTTTGTAAACCATTTCAATTTTTACTTTTCTATTAAAAGTATGTATATTGGTTATAAACGATGTAAAATGTTACTTAAATCGGTTTATTAACAATTATAGGACAAAAACCATAAAGTGGAGCACGGATCATATTAAGTGGTAAAATAATAGAAATGTATATTGTTATTTAAATATTGTACAAATATATTAATAGCTAAAACACTAGAATGTCAGGGTCAAAAATATAAAACTCAAGTAAAAAATATGTTAGGAGCACTAAGTGATCACTTTGATTAAGTAACCATAAAATGTGCATGTCAATATAGTAAGTTTTTCCAAAGAAATTAGAAGGACTGAGTTAAAATATACTTAAAATAAAAAAATTGGAAAAACATTTCGAATATTAGTTTTAAAAAAATATTAAATTATTAGTTTGTGAAAAAATATTGTATACAACTTTCTTGCAATGAGAGATTTCAAAAAGCTATATATTTATATGGTTTTTAGAATAATTATTTTCAAAGAATTAAATAATATACATTTTTTTTTTTTCATGTGTCAATCTATCCTATATACTTTTTACATATAAAAACTATTTTTAGAGTGAAAGAGAATACTGTGTAAATGGAAGTATGCTTTTGGCATCATCCATCTTCTTTAATTTTTCTCAGTCAATTCTATTCTCTTTAAGATTTTGCCAGAACGTCGTTTTATGAAAGTTTGTGTTTTGAATTAAAACTGTTTTGAAATTTTAGTAGTTTCTCAAAAGTATTACAATTAAGAGAAAAAATTTCCAATTGTATAATGTTATTTTTACTTTGTAGAGTAAAGTATGTGATATTTATATATACATTTATTTATATTTTTTCTAAAATCTAAAGACAATCTAAAAAATGTTAAATCTTATATTTCGTATACTTTATTTTTATTATTTTTCTAAAATTTAAAAAAGGCATGTAAAAAATTGCAATTTAACACATGGGAAATACGATAAGTGCGTGACGATGTGTCAGTGGTGTCATTTACAACTTGTATGCTTCATATGCGCCGGTAAAAGGCTTCCGCACTTTATGATATAATTTTTCAGATTATTATTCAATATGAATTTATAACTTATTTTCACTTATAGCCGCAATTCGCACCGTATACTAAAGACATACTTCGAGAAAATCAATGTCCTGAGTGCTTTATGAGACTTTAGAATATTATTATTGCTGGAAAAATGCTTTTTAATACACACTGATATTATATTCCATAGTAAAACACATGTTTGCTTAAGTTTAATTCTTGAATTGTTATATTGATTTTTTTTAATTATTTTTACAAACGCCTTGTGTCTTGTTATGGTTTATAGTAAGTTTACGTAGCATTTTTATACATAAAATATGTGCATTTACCGATACATGAGAATGCAATTGTGAAAATGTAATTTCGTAGATTAACATTTTACAGTTAATTATATATTATTAAATGAAGATGAGTAAAGAAATACTAAGGAAATACTTTTTCTGATTTCAATACATGAATTTCATATTTTTAATTCATATGGTTTTTACTTTATTATCATTTCTTTATCATCTGTCATGTGCATCTACAATGTTATGAAATATGATTGAAAAAAGTAAATCAATCCCAATTTATTATAATAAATTATCAATAATCGTTTTAGGTGTTTGTCATATGATATGGCATCAAATCGAATGCAACATGTTACCGACTCTCCACCTGTCGTGCTGGCAGCTGATCCAAAAGGTATTAAATAAAATATTTCCTCACGTAAAAAAGTTACCATCAAATCTTGATTTAAAATTTAATTCTTTTTCTTATTTTAGCTTACGAATGGGATGATCAAATACAATACAATCCTAATTTATTAGATGATCCAGAGTTGATTGCAGGAAAGCATAGAACATTACTTACATTTACGTCTTATATGGTAATTTTCAAATAAATATAAAATAAATAAAAGATATTTAGTAAACCTTTTTCATCATAAGTTAAATATGTATGTCATTAATAGGCATCTGTGATCGATTATGTACGACCATCCGATTTGAAAAAAGAATTAAATGATAAATTTCAAGAAAAATTTCCGCACGTGCAGCTTACTCTTAGTAAACTGCGAAGGTACTTTACAAAAATTAAAAATATAACATATTAAAAAAACTATTATTACTGATCAAATTTAATTTTTAGTTTAAAACGGGAAATGAGAAAGATTGCTAAAATGGAGAGCGGCGTTGATTTACTGACGGTGGCTATGGCATACGTATATTTTGAAAAATTAATTCTTCGAAATGTAGTAACCAAACAAACGCGTAAATTATGTGCTGGAGCTTGTCTGCTTCTTGCTGCCAAGTTGAACGATGTTAAAGGACAAGTGTTAAAATCTCTTATTGAGGTAAAAGAATATTTGATATTTTACGAAATGTTCTATTATAACGCAAATTAGTATTTCAAAGACTGTTTATTAACAAAAACTTAAATTTCAGAGAACAGAAAGTGTATTACGATTAAATCGTCGGGATCTTTTGACATCGGAGTTCGCAGTTCTTGTGGCGCTCGAATTTGGCTTACACCTTCCAACCTGGGAAGTTTTTCCACATTATCAACGTCTTTTATATGAATCTTGACCTATCATCTTTTCACTATTGTGTACAAGTACCTGAATTCACATATAGTATCTCAAATCCCAAATGCTTTTAGTTTAATGAAAAATATATTTTCTTGGACATACTTATGAACAGATTAATAATGGTTCCAAGTAAAAATCAAGTAAATCGTCAATTACATTCTCGAATACAGCAATAGAAAATCTACGGATACAAAAAATTTGCTTTGCTAAAAAATTATTATCATACTTGATCTTATTAGTCTAGAATTAGAAAACTTTTAAAATGATGTTTAATGATTTTGTCCAAGATTAAATGTCTTTTTCAGAAATTCAAGTCTTAAGAACAAAAAAGTAGAATATAATTAATTGTTATTGGTTCAGTACTTAAAAACTACAAACTTAATTGGACGAAAGTTATTGTTTCAGATTTTACTAAAATTTAGCGACTATTATTGGTCAAACTTAGTTGATTTGGTTACTTAAGTAAATAAATTTTTCAATGCTCAGGATACTCTGTGTGATAAATATTTTGCGTCAAGCTTTTAAATTTTTAAGTTGGAATTAGTTATTGAACTTTCAGTTATAGTACCTTTCTAAACTGAAATTTCCACTTCCAATTTCAGCCGTGTTTTCAAGTTATATTTTTATAACACTTGTTTTCTTTCAACACTCAATGATGTTTTTATTATACATAAGCAAAAAATTACCTTCGTTAAGTTGAATGTTTTCTCACATATGTATAACTTAGTTTAATATATTACGAATATCAAAAGGATATTTTGTCCGTAATTACTAAGTTTATGTAAAAGCAACTTTAAAAAATTTTGAATTATTTAGAAATACTTAATGGTAAAGCGATTTTGAAAATTATTATATAACTTTTATTTAAAACTGGCTACACGAACTTATATTGTTGATACAAAATTCTATTTAAGAGAATTTTACGTACATGAGAATAAAATTTATATTTTTTGACATTAATTAAACATTTTCTATGCTATTCTATCGATAGATCAGGTAAAATAACTTAATATTTGATTATTAAATTTAATTGTAACGAAGTCTTAGGTTACATTTATTGGGTTTCAAATAATTTTAGATTGAATATTAAAAATTCCGTTCCTCTTTTAGGTATATTTAGAATAATGCATAAAAACTACTTTTATGTATAAACCTTGTTAGTGAATAGTTTTAATTACATACACAGAATTATCGAAAATACAAAGAGTATGACATTTAAGAAATATAAAACAAAAAAACTACTTGATCTTAATCTGGATTCTTCAGATTCTTTTAGTATGTAACATTTTTATTTCTAAATATCCTATTTTAACAATTTTATAAAAATATTATAATGTTATCAGTAGAATCCTCGTAAAATACTTTCTCATTTTTATTCAGTCAGTAAGATGAAAAAAGTTAAGGTTGGAGTTATGTTTTGAATACTATGCGTTAAGATCAAACCTTTCGTGAAATATAAGTAACACAAAACTTGATCAATTGAGAACCAATTTACAAATATTACCGCAACATATGATATTGTGTACAAGGAAATATCTACGAGTGTATATAATGAGCTGATATGAAAAGTATTTTGCACCGTTTTTGTATCCAATCGATTTCATTTGTACCGCTAATCAAGTTTTATTTTTATAATCTTTTTACACCATCTAATCGAGAAAAAAAGTAGTGCACTAATTGACACATAAATCACAGTCAATCAAGTTTCATATTCTGTACGTACGTAGTGTTTGAGACTGATCATCCCATTTTTGAAATTATTGTTTCCTATCACGATAGAAATCGATTTAGCTCGCATTGCTGCTAAAAAATATCCGCAGCGTACTGTTTGTATAGCTTATTAGATTATCGTAGACTGATCGAGGAGAATGCTGAAAGCGATTTCATATCCCAATGGATTTGTCAGGCTGTGCAAGATTGAATACCAGTTTCATCGGTTTTCGTAAAGTATTTCGCAATGAAAACAAAAGTTCAATACATATTTTATAAATATTTAGTATTCAACCTCTTTCTAGTCTACGATTTCTACGAGGAAAATTTTAATGTAAATAGACAAGGTCATAAAGTAAGTAGTCTTGCAAGATATTGTTAATTCGAAATGAGAAATTCGAGGTGCAAGTCGCCCGATCAATTTTTATTATTGAAACTGGAGAAAATCGGAGTGAAAGAAAATATCTGTCTACTCGATATAATGCTTATTTTATAAAGCGGCGTTTTGGTAGGGTCGAGCATGTTTAAGTTATAAATGTTGATATAAATTATCCAACTTTTTTTTTTCTTTTTCTTTTCCAAAAAAAAAAAATGTTTACTTCAATTATACTTGTTAAATAATGTGTGAATATCCTGTTTCTTTGTAAATAGTAATAAGTTTATCGTGTATAAATACAAATTTTAGTAATAATGGATAAATCCCGTTAAAATTTTGAATTCATAGGAATTCCTGAATTACGTTATGTTTCTAGAAATTTAGTATTTAATTCTTTTAAATGAAAAATTATGTATTTATCGTGTACATAATTTGACGTTTGATTATTGATTGATTAATGTTCTTGTTAACTTTTCATACAGGTACCTTTTTATGACTGAGAAAAATTTGTATTTAGAAATACGACGGCGGATAGTTAGTGTCCGAGCTGAGTCTCGCTACGATTGTAATCTATTCTACCCATTTCACATTGCTTTTCACATTACATACAAATATTATAATACCACACTACTTCAATCTTGTGTACCAGAAACTGTGCTGTCTAATAAATAATCAAGTGAAATAATAATCAGTTGTTATTTGCATTTATGTTTTTCATATAGTAAGAGTATTAGTTTAACCATTATGAAATAAATAAAAAGTTTTTTGGGATAAGCAAATTTATGATTATACAATATTTATTTCATACAATTGCTAAATATATACATACCTTTTACATAATTAATATGTATAAAAAATATTGTATAATAAGAACATTATGTATGTACATAGAGCTAGCTATACAAAATGTGGTTCTGTAACAATTTTTAATCCATTGTCACATTTGCTAATGCGGTTCGAAACATTCTCCGCATCCTAATATCGTTAGAAAGACATGAATAAGTATTTATAGCCAGTTTTGCAATTTGGCGCAATATACAGTATATTTCGAAATTTTTTTTCTATTTTTCTTTTTATAATAATTTAAAAAGCACTTTAATCTCTTACATACATTTATATTGTATATATACTTATACCAAACATCTTTAAACGAATGTTTTACGATTGACGACTTGAAAAGAAAAATTTTTCATTCCAGTGCACAATTCAGTTTTTCACGGCGAATCGACTGTATTTCCACTGTAATACTTATAAGCTCGCACGCTAGGGATGTGACGAGGTGAAATAAAGGCGCGCAATGCGATTATGAAACGGCACAAATTGACAAGCCCGCTAGAAAAGTTTAGTGCAAATCTCATCAGACGCGACTTGCCAAGAGACTTTATAAAGCTTCGCGCGTGTCGACAATCAATATACGTGGAACGAGTATAACCTCGCATCTCGGCGCGCTCCTTTTTATTTCAACGTGGATGGGTTCGCGCGCTCGCGGGAGCGGCGACGGCGGTGACGAGACGACGCGCGCGGGCACAAAGTCATTAGCTTTATACATAGATTTTTATCCGACCTCGTAAAAATAGTGTTATAATTTGCTAGCTTTATGGTCGCCCCGCGTGCTCTGTAATCACTGTGTTATTCTATAACTCCGTATTTTGCATTTTGATGGTTGCATTCGTTTGCTCTACTTGACCGGAGTGAATATTTTTTTGCGGGATTAATTTTTTTTCTTGATTCGTCGTGGTGTATTTATAAACTGAACGATAATAAATTTATAATCAGCCGATACGCCGCGGCGTAAATTATTGATGGAAATCGTTATATTGCTGCAGAAATTTTTTATAAGATGAATACATAAGTAGGACATGTGCAAAATTATAAATAAAAGAGAATTATCGAATACATTTTAAGTATCGCTTTCATCTGCATCCGCCAATTATTCAGTTTTACGTCTTCCCGCAAGCCGTAAAGATAATCTTAAAAATCGACCTTGCCGTGGAAAAAAGTACGCACTGTTACGTTTTTCCATGCAACAACAACCCACCACCGTCGTATACGAAATCGTCTGTTTTTGGCGACCCACCCCTTCAAAATTTTCGAGAACCGCCCGCGTTAATAGTTTTATTACGATCCGCCAAATTTGGCACTGTTTCCAACTTCTCGAAAGGGAAAATCAATACAAACACCGACTGCCAGCTCTGTACACCCATACATACTCCACTTGTTTTCCGAACTCGGCGCCACAGTATCGCGATCAAGATTGTTTCCCCGGCCACTCGACATGCCTCCGCCGCAGAAAGATTGAAGATCGCGATAGAGTGCCAGCACGCGCATAAATACAGAGCCCTTCTCATCCTCTCCCACCCCGTTAGCCCGAATTGCGTCACACACACGCGGCGGCTCCTTAAGATTCTCGAAAACGCAAGAACCCGCTCACGTATGTAATTGAACAGCGCTACCAACCAGCCAGAGCCCCTACTTCGCGCGTTTAACAGGACCAAGGACGCGGCAAGGACGTTCAACCGCGTGCTCGCGCGCGCGAATGCGCTTTTGCCGACGTCGATGTCTCTCTCCCACCCTCATCGTTGCATTACGAGATTTGCGCGAGCGTGATACACCCCCTCTGGCCGCTTATATGTACCCTACTGACATAACGAGGCTGAACCGCTCCCGTGTATAATACGCTGCCGAAGGTCAGGATCAGGGAGGTCTTAAGTCGCCCCTCTTGTACGCGGTAGTAGCAGCGGCAGCGGCAGCAGCAGCTCTCATACTCTCCGCTGCTACCACACACACACTCCGAGTGCACATGCGGCGGCTGCAGTTTAGTTGCGTGAGCGAGCGAGGCTTCGGCTCGCGTGTGCTCTGCACTGCACGGTGCTTGCTTCGTAATCGCGCGCGCGGCTAGCGCGCAGTCGCTCGACGGCAGCCAGCGGCGACGGTAGAGAAAGAGAGCGGCGTAGTACGGAAGAGAAGCCGCGCGCCACCGCGCGTGTCTGCCGAGGAGAAGGCATGGGGATAACCCAGGAGGACAGCTCCACCTCGGGGTTCTCGTTCCCGAAGAACCTGTCGGTATGGTGGACCGAGGAGACGGAATACGTGCTGCAGCGCATCGAGCGCTGGGCGGCGTGCGCGCGCGGCTACAACCGATTGCGCTCGGTCAGACTCTCGCCCGGCAGGATGACCATGCAGGAAGAGCCGGAGAACCGATGGAGCATCAGCCGGGCGACCAACAGGCTGGTCGTGGAGAACAGCTGGTCGCCGAGTTTCAGAGGCAGGAGGAAGAGTGGCCAGCCCCAACAACAACCGCAGGAGCAGCAGCCGAGCGAACAGGCGAGACTGAGCTGCTGCGCACTCGGTAACCTGGACTACAAGAGCAACGGGAACCTTGGGAGCAACGTGCTCGAGGAGTACAGTCTGGATCACAGCATCTACTTCAAGACGATTGGCGAGATCAGGAACGAGCTCCGGCCGGCGACCAAGAACAACGACGAAACCAGTACCAGTGACAACAGCAATAACAACGGGCCGGTGAAACAGCCGCCACTGGACTGCGGCGACTTCCTCTCCTCGGACTTCGACGAGCTGGACGACGACGAAGACGTGGACCTTGAGATCGCGGCGGCGAACTACGAGCTCCGCGAGCAGCTCGCCGCCAACTGCAACTGCGACGACGACACGGACTCGGACTCGGACTCCGAGCACAATTCCCACGGTAGCGGCATCATCCAGGTCTGCCGTAGCGTGATGGACGAGGACGAGATCAACAACAACTTCGCGATGCTCGGCTACTCCCGCAAGTTCGCCGCCTCCACGCCGCCGCGGCAACTCGTCGCCACAGCTACAGTGGCGCAGTAAACACACCGCGCTCTTATATACGACACTTATATATCTATGCATGCATACAGCGGCTGCCTGCGTATATATTAATACTACATCTATACAGCTCCGACGTTGACTCTCTTTCCGATTTCGTCGCCACCTACACTACCTACCCACCTACCTACCACCTACCACCATTCAACTCTCACTGCGCACACGCTACAGACTGGGGCGAGCCAAAAGTGTCTGTGTGTGATGTGCGTGTATCCGTGCGATGATTATACGATATGTATATGTACAGAGTGGCGGGCGGCGCGGCGCGAAACGTGCGCGAATACCTTGCGCGTGCGCCGCTCCGCGAGGCCAGCCACGGGGAATAAACGCGGGCCGCCCCACGCGGCGGAGGAGCACATCGATCGCCAGCTCCCTCACACTCTTCCGTTATATGCACCGAGAGCGCGCGCGCGCCCGTTCCAAGTCCTCCGCGAGCTTTCACGCGCGAGGTCGAGCTTTTCACGAGCTCTCGCCCGGGAGCAGCAGGAACACACACGTTCGTGTACATACATCTTACTGACTGACTGACTGAGGAGGAGAGGATAATTCGGTATGGCGAAGCAGCTGGAAAGCGTCGCGGCCATGGCCTGCATGACCGTGCTCCTCATGCTCTTCAATTTCGCCTTTTGCGTGAGTATATCATATACGTGCATCTCTCGCGGTAGCTGCGTGTGATGATGCGCGACGCATGCACGCACACACAAAGTAGAACGCAGTAGGCGATACCAAAGCATTCGCGCGCAGGTGTGTGTAAGCTTATATGTACGATTATGTAAAACGAAATGGTGTTTTTTGTTTGTTTGGGGTAGTGCTCGGGATTGGCGATGCTGTTCGTGGGCATCCTGATGCGCATGCAGCTGCAGAACTACGCGGACGTCGGGCTCGAGAACAGCGGGGCGGCGCTGCTCGCCCTCTCCTTCCTAGGCGCCCTCGTCGCCCTCGTCGGCATCCTCGCCTGCTGCTGCACCACGCGACAGCATCCAGCTCTCCTCTATCTCGTAAGTATGCATAGACATATATATACATACATTTAGACCTTCCTCCGTATATACACGTATCTGTCTCTACCTTGGTAGCTACATATAGATATATATATATATATATATATATGCGTAGCCTGTATCCACGTATATGTAAATAAACGTACATGCAGTAGGTAGCAGCAGCAGCACTTGTTGAAACGCGCGAGCGCGGGAACTCGTTAGATCCGCAGAGCGCTTGACCCCGTTTGTACGCGCGCGATGCGTGATACGTGCGCGCGCGGTAGCGAAGAAGACGTTTTTATTGCTGTCCGTGTATGTGTATAATGAGAAAGAGCTGCGGGCTGTAGATTCGTAATGAGCAGAGGGAGATAATTGTCGCGTCGGCGAACAAATGTAGGCTGTTCTGATCGCACCTGACTCGTTCTACTTGCTCGCCAATTAGGCTTGTAAATAAGGATATATTAGAATTAGAATTAACGTAGTTGACGGTTTTTTATTTTTACCAATATCGCGTAGTATATTTCGTATCATAAAAATAAGCAGCAATAGCAGCAGCGGAACGCAGGCAATTCGATAACAAGGTCTTTAATTACACGCTATGAAAGACCAACGATAACCGGGCAGGACATCCTGTTCCTATATCCGGGACACACAGCTACATAATCACTGCGGAGAAAGAAAGGGGAAAAAAACCCATCCAAACCCAACAATCTACAAAGCTCTTTGCCACCATTGTCCTCGACGACGCATCACCTCGACGTTTCCCCGCGCTAACCCAGACACAGACGTACGAAAGCGCGCGCCGCGCGTCATTTTTCTTTCCTCCCCATCTGCCACTCTTTCTCGAGTATGCACACAAAAGACAGCTGGCGGTCTTTTTTTCCCGCGGCTAAGTCGCTAATGCCTCGCACCAGACCCTTTCAAATTTCGCGGATAATGGCAAACCGCGCGCGCGCGGCGCAAAAGCTGCATCAGCACATCACTCCGCTCCGAATCCGGGATGTGGGTCACGAGGGTGACTGCAGTTTCGCGGCCGCCGACCTCTTCTCTTCTCTCCCTCTTTCCTCCCTTCCACGCCTGCTTGCGCTTTGTTTACGAAACTGGCTGACGTTGCAGTACGGGGCGTTTCTGGCGGTGATCGCGCTGCTGGAGCTCGGCGCCGGGGCCTCGGTCTACACGTATCGCAACTCCCTGGTCGAGGGCTTCGATCGAGGCCTCAACGAGAGCCTCAACACTTACGGTACCGACAAGACTAAGAGCTTTCACGTCGACCTCATGCAGAATCAGGTAAGCAGTTGTGGCGAGGCGGCGATCCTGCGGCCCTTTGTCGCGCTAGCTCGTAGCGTGCTAGATTATATTGTAGCGTAGTTTTCTTATATCTGTTCTTTATTGGATTATTGCCATTGACAGTCATTGTGGATTTTCAAAGTTATATATGTGTGAGCTGTGATAAATTCAAATGGAGGAAAAAACTTTGACAGTTTGTATATGCTGGAATATAGAAATGTAAATGGTACTTTTTTATTAAAAATAAGAGAGCTAAAGGATAATTTAATATAGAAAAAGAAAACATTTCTAATATTGAAAATAATTTTACAATCTAAGAGAAGTTACTCTCGTTTTATGTTATTATAATTGCATTGAAACTTGAATAGTCATGAACCCTTTACTAATCCTCACCATGTGTACTTGACAGTTACACTGTTGCGGTAACAGAGCTTACACTGATTGGTTGAACATGTCACCACCTCGAATGGTGCCAAGCTCTTGCTGCAATGTCCCAGAAGGCGAATGCGACACGACTAATGTAGAGGACCTCTACACTGAGGTACGTTACCAATTGAGGCTTTACTCGATTTAAATATATTTCACCATTTGTACGATATACAGAGGCATAAATTTAAGCACACTTCGAATTGAAACCCATGAAATAGTACACTATGTAACAAGGGAAAAAGTCGTTCTTGATTCCCGCGGACGAGTTCAGATCCAGATGAGAGCAGTGATCTCCCGGGGGAATCATCGACTTTTTTCCCGAGTTACGTATAACACTTTATTCCCATTTCAACTGTGGCCATTTTTTTACTTGGAAAGTGGGACCAACGGACAGATGTGGAGTGTTTGTAAATACGGGCGGTGGAAGATTTGGTCTACTTCATAATATTGAATTCAGACTTTTCCCCGTAAATTTCCTTTTTCCCCGCATTTTGAAGAAGGAAACAAGTATAACTTTGGTCCCGCTTTTCAGGGGAAAAAATGGCCATTTTAGTTGAGATGGGAATAAAGTATGTTATGAAAGATAAATTTTACCTAAGGTAAAACAACCATACATTCTTATACACATGATATAAGAATAGTGAATTGTTGTTTTTCTGTGAAATAAAAATTGCAACAGATAGTTTATACTTAACTTACGTTTAATTGATTTCATGAATAAAATAATGTTGTTCAAATGTTATAAAAGTTAAAAAAAATACATTTAATAGGTAGTCGATTCACCCTTTTTTGAGATAAATCATAAAGTGGGGCAAATAAAGCCAATACTGAGCAATATTAACCTTATGGATAATCGAACTTCATCCTAAAGCGGGACAAACTGCCGATATAATAGTGAGAATATTTAAGGTTGTATTAGTGAATATGTAACACTCGATTATAGAAAGTTTTCAACGTTCTACCAATACTTGGCAGCATACATTAAGTAAAAAATAAGGTTTTTCATATCGCTCTACAAATATTTATGGAAAAATTAAGGCAAAAGATACTATGGAAATACAGTTCCAGAATAGGCAATTTTTATAACATAAAAAACTTGTCTTAAAGCGGGATCGCTAATTTTGAAATAAATAATTATTAAACTCGTTATATTGAATGTTTATTTCATTTATAAACGTACTGAAAGTATATATAAATGTTATTTTGTTCATTATTCAGCGAAAATTCATAAATTAAGAGACCACAAAAGTTATACTAACGCTTGTGAAAAGCAAGCAAACTGGCGAGTTCATGCATGATTAATACACTGTTTCCAAAGAGCACTGTTTATTATTTTTTATTTTAAATTCATAACTTGTTAGAATCAAAATAAATCATGTAATATATTGAATAAATTAGAACTTAAAAATGATTAAAGAATTTTAACTTTTATGATTTAAGTTCATATGTATATTAGATTATTAATAGTACTTATTACTGTCCCGATATTGGGTGCACTTTTCACGTTGTCTCAGTAATGGCTACTTTACCTTAATGGGTAGATGGAAAAATCATGAAAGAATCACTTAAATATAAACGTTATTTGACTAAATCGACGCTCCCAATGAAAAGTAGCACGATTCAGGTACTGACGAACACTAGTCCGTTTCAGCGTTTGTAGCGAAGATTAATCCATATTATTGGTTTGCGTCAAAGACTATAGCATGGTTCGATAGATTGTAGCGAATATACTAACACATTTCAGTGTTTACAGCAGCAAAAACTAGTACGTTACTTTTAGTATTAGTTTTCGTCACAAGCTTGCGAATCGTACTAGTACTTGACGTAAAATCGTGAATAATGCTAGTTTTTGATACATGTTCGCGAGGAAGCAACGAAACGTGGTTTTTTTATATATAAATTATAAATATATATTATAAATTTTTAAGTAAAGTTTTTGAAAATAATCCCATTCAAAAACAAAAATGGAGCTAACATACCACAATTGAAAAAATACATAAGCTATTAGGATTCACATATATCTTAGCCAATGAATAAAAAAATGTCCGCAGGGCTGCTACAACCGCGTGATCGACTTCATAAAGAGCAACGTGGGCCTGGTTGCGGGCGCGGCCCTCGGCGTGACCGTGTTCCCGATGATCGGCGTCTTCCTAGCTTGCTGCCTGGCCAGCTACATAAACAAGGTCAACTACGAGCAGATAGCTTAGACGCAGCGCTTGCGCGACTGCGAGAGAAGATTGCGTGCACAAGCGGCGGCGGCGCGAAAGCTCGGCCATCCGTACACCGGCGTCGGGGCTAATCTCCGAGGCGTGCATATCGATCGCTGCCGGTTGCCGTATTACCGGCCGCCATCGTCCACAGGTAGCCACGTGCTCGACGCGCAGAGGCCAAGGGTCAACCTGGCCAAGCAGTATCCGCGGTCAGCGCCGACGACTCCTGCCGCCACCACCACCACGGCGAGCAGTTATCGGTCCACGGACTCGTCCACCGCTGACTCCAGGCGCATTGAGCTCGTGCTCGACCTCAGGCGGCTGCAGCTCAGAGCTGCCCAGAACGCGCCTCAGAAGCAGCAACAACGGCAGATGCAGCAGCAGCAGCATCATCATCAGCATCGGTATCGCGCGCTGCCGAGGCCGCCCGAGTACGGCGGTATGGTCGGTGACCAACACTGGTCGTAGGCTCTCTTACATTGTGATCGTATCGTCTCATCTCACTTTCATCGTCATCATCGATCATCATCGTCATCGTCTTCTCGTCACGGTTCATTTCCGTTTAACTTTTGCTTTTGTTGGTTTTTCAAGTCTAGTGCGTAGAGAGTCATGTATAATATGGTTTCGTATAAATATATATTATATATAGCGGGACACGGTTGTCAGTCGTATCACTCGTTGCATCCAACGTTGGCGAAGAGTATATTAGGAAAGATTAGTGTGTGCGTCTTAAGGGTATGATGCACAGTCTAATTTTTCGGGATTATATTGTGTATTATAGAACGATGTAAGTATATATGAGTTGACAGCGCGATCGATAGAAGTATAATATGTATAGATTTAATCGAAAGCCGAATATAAGTTTACTTTGACAACGGAATAGAAGCCTACATGTTAAATATTATGAAAATTTTTATCGACTGTTTTTTCCTTGCGTATAATATTTACACAATGCAACGTTGGATGTTACATGTGTTATATCCCAGATAACTGAATCTCGATAATTAACTCATCCAAGCATCAACGTATAATTATAACGACAATGCGAACCTCATGAAACTCATAATCGCGCTAAGGAGACCGAGCGACCGGCGCAGCGTCGAAGAAGAAGATAAAGAAGAGGGAACGCGTTCGATTATCTGGGCTATAGGCGCGCTCGTGCACCGCATATTTTCTGTCGTGTGAGCTCTCGGATGAAGAAATCGCCAAGAAAAGTCTGATAAATATATATTATACCTAAGTATTTAAAAAAGGAAAAACAAGTCAAAAGAATGTACAACAAGAATGTCCCTGTACTATCCCTCCCCGACTCTTTAAATTTACTCCAGTATATAGCGAAGCGTAAAAAAAGAGAGATGGAGAGATATAAATGTCCTCCCCTTATGTAATACTCCACGTACGTAAATGTTAAGAGAGTCAATGTCGATGTCGATATTACTGATCTAATTAATACAAAGAGTCACATTCGTGCACTTTCATTCGCCATTCTACTCCGATTTATTATTGGGAAGAAAGTTCTCATACATTCATCAGCTTTTCTTAGCGAACTTGCAAAATTATCAGGATTTGATCCTTGATTTGAAAATTTAGTTTTTAGAAAAAAATACGTGGCCCTGGTGAAAATATAACTATTGAAATCATTTTATCAAATGGAATGAATACTTTTGTTTACAAGAGTAGGTAATTTTAGTTGTATTTGTTTAAACATTAGACATTAATTTTGAAAACATTTTATTTTATTATTAACAAAGTTAATTTTAATAATTATTAAGTGAATTACTGTCACTGTAGTTTTTAGTTGTAGCTTTGTTTGAAATATTTTTGCGGGGGCCACTTTCCAAAAATATATATTTCTAGTTATCAACTTTTTATAAAAAAAAGAGAAAGATAAAAGGGATGAGAGATATTTACCGGTCATATTTTTGATGAGCATGGTTCCAGGATCTTCCGAAAACCAATGTAAGGTGCTGCATGCTTGAATGCATACCGACGCGAAAAAAAGTAGAGAAGCATACTATGAAATAGATATTTTCAATCATTACTCATGTCACAATTAACTTATTGTTACATTACAAAAATAATATAATGTTGATATTATAATTTATACTTTTCTTCTTACAAATAATATTTAAAAGTTGTTAAAAACTTACTCAATGTATTTTCAAAGTCAATGAGTCCACGTTGTTAGCTTACTATTTTGAAGTAAAGAGTATTTCGGAAATATTTATTGTCAGAACTCGATGTAATTCTTCGAAGTATGTTATTAAATAATTCTAAAATAAAAACTAAATATCTCCTCTTATATTGAACCTTTAATTTCCTATGGATGGGGTGAAAGGGATTCATAAATGTACAGAAAGCGGATAATTGTATTGCATAATTGATTATATTTGGTAAAACATTTACAAGGTAATAAGATTTTTGTTTTCGTTCAACGTATTTGTATGGTACTACATTTACAGGCAAGGCATTGTCAAAGACCGTACCAACTTCATAATAATTATCTAGTTATCATATATAATATTGTTACTTATAAGAAAAGTATGTACCGTCAAATTATTTTTATCGTTATCTTTTTAATATTAAGGTTTATTATAGCTA
This sequence comes from Torymus aiolomorphi, assembly GCA_036365515.1. Classification (NCBI taxonomy): domain Eukaryota; kingdom Metazoa; phylum Arthropoda; class Insecta; order Hymenoptera; family Torymidae; genus Torymus; species Torymus aiolomorphi. Next base: position 260,926,137 of record CM070873.1, read on the forward strand.
CTGTTAATTATTTTTAATATTTTTCTCAGGAACAAATACATATTCTTTTATTTTAATATACATCAATTCGCGATTACAACACTTGCTGACGTGTTCTTTTTTCACCCCTCACATTTTCGCATATGTGCATATCATAATAATTTAAAGAGTAATTCCGCGTCCAACGGAAACTTTCGATTTTTTTTCTTGGCGCTGCAGTATATGCAAGAATTAAAAAAATGCTCTTTCTACCCTTGTCTGCATATATTAATCCTCATTTTAATCTAGTCAATTCTCTGTACACGTAAAATCTTTTGTGAAATTATCACTTTTTTCCTTCGGCTTTGCGATGGCGCTTATATTTAATCGATTTATTATTTATATGCACTTTTTATTCGCAATTTCGTAAATGTCATTAAAAATTCATAACATATATTTCTTTTTTTTTTTTTTTTTCATTATTTTCACTTTTGTTTTTCCTTTACGAAGCGCCACCTTAAGAACATTGCGACTTGTTTTATCTTGAATGTTTTTTTTTTATCACAGAGGTACAGCTTTCCTTTCTTTCATTTTTTACCTTCGCTATTATAATAACTATAGACGTTCGTGATAATAAATCTTTTGCTCGTCACTAATGGCACTCACATTACGAGAAGTACGAGAAAAAGTACGGCGGTGATAATATGCTGAGAGAAACGGTTCTGCGAGTGTGACTGAAAAGTTTGAGAACAACGCTTGCACTTTCAATTAAAAATATAATCGACAAGTACACGTCTACTGCAGTAAATTCGTATAAGCCTATATGATAATGAATTAAGTTAATATACGCTCGAAAATTAGGCTGAATCGACTTTCTTCTTCTTCTTCTTCTCTTTCTCTTTTTTCTTTAGTAAAAGTATAAAAAAGTGAAAAATGCATGTCTGCATTGCGATGTTAGAAAAAACATAGTCCCGTATGCTTAAGCACTATAGAACGAAGTGAATATCGTTTGTTTATTGGGTAGATTTCGGAACGCAAAAATCCACGTGACTTATGTGAGGCGCGCAAAACCCGTTGCAAAGTCGTGTCGTTGCGCGTGTTTTAAGAGAACCCCTTAGACTCAAAGCGGTGATTACAGTACATGTTTGTAAGACTATTGTTAACGATAAGTATGCCTTCGGTTGCACAGTATATTATGTGTATTATTAGTTTCTGGTTAATATTTCGACTGCGGAAAATTCTGTTATTGAGGAAAAAAGATTTAAAAAAGCAGTTGTATTTTAAGGAAATCAAATAGTTGACAATATTATTATTATGTTTTTTTTTTTTCAAAATAAGTTTAAAAAATCAACTTGTGTTGTTACAGTACTTAATTTACTTATTGAATAGGTTTCAATAGCTCAGAAATTTTGTTCGCTTATCCCACAACGCTTTCTTAATCATTACCGTTCTTGACCCTTTTTAGAAGGACCCTGGTTTAATCGACCAAATTTTTCTTTTACTTCTTTGTTGACGATGGAATGTGTCTCATAACTACTTTTGTTTCTCTTTCATAATAAATCGAGCATCACAATCGTATCGGTTTCATAGAGCTATTTTACATTTATATATACATTTATCGCCAAGCATACATACGCACATACATACTTTATATATTTTTTTCCCTCATTCGCTTTCGTGCATTTGTAAATAATTATCTTTCAATGCAATTATAGCAATATACACGACATTTAAACTATGTACAAAAACGGTATTAGAAATAAAAAATAACTCATTCGAGGCTGCCTTCTGTTATCCTTTACGAATTTTCCACTGAAGGCAAATAAGGAAGTACTAATATTTTACAGTAAACAGGAACGAGCATAAATGCACATATCATTTGTTTCCTCCTCTTTTAATTGGTTCTACAATCCATTCATTTTATCAATTCAGAATAAGTTGCATTTTTATAAAACGATTTAGAAGAAATTGTGGCAATTTTGAAAATTTCGAATTGACAAAAACAAGCATTTAATATTAAAAAAAAAAAAAGAAGAGGAATTAACTCGAACGACTTATCTCTATTTGATATAGATTATTTATTTACTCGCAAGTTTCTTTGGTAGAATTGTGATGTCTGTGGAGACCAAGAAAGCACACGTACGCTTTTTCTATCGATCGTGACAAGATGGTCCCAGCGGTATACCGAAATGCCGAATGAATCCCAAAAATAGTTACCAAACGTTTATTAAAAACATCTAAAAGTTTTTTTTTTTATTAAGAATGACACACTATCGCAAGCAATACAATTTTTTTCTCAATTTTTTTGCCTCTAGTAGGTATTAAAATTTTCTCAGAATAATTTCTCCTTAAATTTAGTAGTTTTTGTGTCATTCTTTCCCTGCACTCGAAATGGTCAAGCCGAGCCACATCCGTCACACTCAATTCATAATTTGTGTATGTAGTTTCACCTCGTGTGTGAGTAGAGCAAATTCAGTCGCGTATTAGTCGCCGTTACAGAGAGAGAGTTGCAAAAACTCCCGCGCGATCCATTGAAAATCGACGAGAATCTGGAGCACGTTAGCCTCACGCCGTAATTTCTTTTACAATTACTCGTTATGTACAACAGTATTTCATTATTTCAAGCTCGTCAACGCGTAAATAATATCTCTTAGGCTCGAGCCTCAATAATTTTAAAAATAAATCTTTAAATTCTATTCTGCGAATTGATTAAGGCGTTTATAAGCAAAACTTTACACCTATTTAAAATATAGTACGTAAGATATAATAGAAAAAACTAATAGAAAAAAAAACAAAAAAAATAATGGCAATAATGATAATGAAATTTGAATTATCGCATTTAAATAATAATTTTCGTAACTCAACAACGATTCAAACTTCAAAATCTAAAATATTTGTAACATACAATATAAATCAATAAAAAAAGAAAACGAACTCGATAAAAATAACAAAGATATCGTATCGATAAACTTAATTTAAAAAAGCGCGTGTGTCGAACGACACGAGAGAAGAATATAATCGTCGTCGGAGGTATATTATAATTACTTCGCATAAAAAATCTCATTTCTTTAAGCATCATCGTGCGATCGCAGTGACCCAAAGTATAATCAAGTAATCGATACGCATTCGTCCACTCATCACAATCGCTCGCTTTCGCGCGTGATCGAGCCCTCACTTTGTATATATATATTTATTTATATTATATATATATATTCTCGTAAATTAAGTAAATATCCTCGGAATTCTTTTCTCTATTTATGTATATGTACACCCTGTTTTGAATGGTATTCTTTATATATAATAAATGGCGCCGTCAGCGTTTATATATATATTTGTTGTATATATAATGCAATAGGAGAGCTTTTTTTTCTTCATGTATCCCTTCGTCAATTTTTTTTTCTCCTTCCCTTCTTTGCATGGAACGAGATAGTGCGTGAAATAATAAGATCGAACGGCTGCGCCAGTCGTCGTCGCCGTCCTCGTCGTTGTCGACACTTCTTAGGGCTGCTGGTGCAGCAGCTGTTCGAGCTCGTCGGCGGACCTGAGGAGGAAGGCCGCGGACTCCCGGTATCCCGTTATCAGCTGCCGCACCGCCGTCATTTCCGTCGCGTTCAGCTTGTGGCTCAGCAGCGGTTTCGTGTTCTTCATGCTCAGATCCGTTGGCCCTGCGGAAAAAAATAAAAGGTTTTTCTTCGTTAGTGTGGATTTTAGGGTTTCAGCTGCTCGTTGTATCGATGTCGAATTATATGAAAACCCGTAGTAAAAGTATTATATAACTGATGATCCGATGTTTAACTTTCAAATAATAGTTTAAAAAAAATAAAATTATTTCAATACACGACAATTCTATAATTTATTTACATTTTGGAAAAGTTTAAATTAATTGTTCCTGTTCCTGGTCATGAACCCGAAAAACATACGTGCGCAAAAGTTCGAAGAAATGATTAATTTAACCGTATCAGCTGCAAATTCTGAAATACAAAAAAACTCTCAAAACCCTTCGGTGCAAATCCAGCAGCAAACTTTACGCTAAACCCAACGGCCATCAGCAGCAGCAAAAAAGGGAGAGAACGACGGGGTCGGAATCAGCGTTCCAATATATTACTTTGTGTACCGTTGCTGAGGAGTCCGGAGGTGAAGCTCTGCGTGGGATAGAGGCCGGCCGATAGCGTCGGCGGCACCGTCGTCGGCCCGGCGCGCTGAAAGGCCTGGCTGAAATTCGGCCTGTACATGGCCGTGGGAGCGCCGCCGCTGCCCGCGCTATTGCCGCCGGCGCCGCTTCCTATTCCGTTCGCCGTCGATGAGCTCACTATCGTCGCTTGACTGCAATATACACACACACGCGGACGTTGAATGATATGCTTAAAACGTCGAGGTGATTATGGTGGTGGGGTAGCAGATTTTTTATCGATTTTGGTATAATGAGGAATGGGAATTCGAGAGTAGGAAAGGAGCTTGCATATCGAACATTGAGTGAATTGTAATTATTAAAGATCTTTAATAAAAAAAAATAAAGGCTTTGGCAAATCGTTATTTATTAAATTAATTATAGGTGAATTGTTTGATTCCAATTAAAAAATTTAGTAATTATTATTAATAGTTCATTAAATATTGAAAGATCTTATTTGGATTGTTAACCCTTTGAAACCTGAATTTTTTCTGACGGAGATAAATAGTACATTACTAACGCGGGCGGAAGAGGATTATTTACCTCATGCGACGTTTCAGTAACGTATTTTTCCGTCCGAGGCCGCAAAATGACATTTAAGATGGCATTTTGAGGTTAAAGGGCGGAAAAATTCTTTTCCGGTCGTTTTTGATTCTGTATATTACCAATATGAATTCTGATTTTTTTCAAATTTTTTGATAGCGTATATAAAAAGATACAGGTTTGTCCACTGTAATAAATAGTAATAAATTCTTTTAATATTTCAATTCCTTCTGAATCTTAACATATTTTTTTTGAATACCCAAACTAAATGTCTCACAGCATAGAAAAATCCTTAAAAGTACAAAATTCAAATCTTGAAATTTTTAAAATTTGCAAAATTTAATCCTTAAAAAAATATAAAAATTTAAAAATGACTCAAAATAATTTTTTTCTATTAGTTTTAACGTCTACAATGACGATAGTATAGGGTTGGAGCTGATCTAGTACATGGATTCGTTTCCATGAATTTTTAAATTATATGTCCATTGAAATGGACATTGGGTACAAAGGATTAATTAATATATTTTAATTAATCCAGACAATTCAATTGACTGAAAAAAGAGGTAAATATCACAACCCAGACTAAAACGTCGCGTTCAACGTCCCAAATGTCATCAGTTCAAAATTCCGACATCACAGACACACAGCCACACATACATAGCCGCAGACATACGCGCTCACCTCATGAGAGTCTTGCCGCTGTCGCTGTTGCCGAGCAGCTTGGACGCGGGCGCGAGCGAGAGGGGCGTCGAGGCCATGCTCGCCGCGCTGTTGGGCAGATTGGCCAGACTGGTCAGCGGCGCCAGCGATGTCAAGGCTGTCGGCGGCGTGTCCTCCCGCTTTATCGGCAGCGACTTCACCGGGGTGCCAGCGCCCCCGCCTCCGCCGCTACCGAAGTGCTCCTGTAGACTCGCTCGCACGTCCGTCTGCTGAAAGATATCGTAATGCCTTTTTGTTATTATATTATTATAGTATATAGTGTTGTCCGATGCACAGATTCGATCGGGGCTTTTTTCTCTCGGGTTTGTAAATATACTGCACGCGAGCGAGCGTGTGCTCTAATTACGAGCACACTATCGATAGAGAAGTTCGATGTTTCCTCCCAGATACCGCGGGATTGTATTTTTCCCGGATAAGGTCAGTCGAATTCGTGGCTGTGATAACTAGAGACGATTATCTATCGAAAGCTCTAAAGTTTCGAGCTCGCGCTAGGAATAGAAAAAAATTATCGCAGCGCTATAGTTTCTTGGGGTCGTCCCCACCATTACTTCGGGACGCCGAACGATGACACCTATATTTATGACATCGATACCAGCGTGACCGCGCATCATCTTTTCTTCGTCTTCGATTGCCCTCGGCTTGGCTTCGCGTCTCGTGCGTAAGAGAGGTGATAAATGTCAGTCATTATTGAAGTCATGAAGTGCAGCGTGACCGTGAGTTATTTGCGGATAGAATGAGAGTTTATTATTAATTAGGTAATAACATGTTTTTACGAAGTACGAAGTTGTTGTTTACACTGTATTGATGTTTTCAAACGGTCATTGGGTTTTCCTTATTGAGCAATCATCCTCAGTAACGCTATTTACAACACCTAAAAGTACGCATTAACTTTTCCTATAAAAATAAAAAATAGTCGATTTTTCGAAAAAAAAAAAAAAAAAAAATCACAGTAATCTCTTTTAGTAATACTCCGAACGGCGCCACACTTGTACCATAGCCGATCGAGGGTAATGAATAAACCGTCTCTAACCACGCGCGCGCAACGGCGGTGAATTCAAACGCGCGCACGTCTCATGCGCAACCGCTCTTAGCACACACCACTGCGTCTTCTCTCTCACCTCACCCAGCTGCCGCTGCTGATACAGCTCCGCCTGATCGGCTCTCTGATACAGCTGCTTGTGCACGACTCGCAGATTCTTCTTCCTCATTTCTCTCACTCTTTCTTTCTCAACAGAACCACGAAGCAACTCACGAAAATAAGCGCAAGTATATATACACACAGACACGCGGCGGTCGCGATCACTTATCGATCATGTTGCGTCGTGGAAGCAACGCGCGCGCGGCGCGAAACAATTACTGCGCTAGAGAGCAGCTCGTTCGCTCGCTCGAAGGAATTCCCAATTGTCTTTTTTCCTCTCTTCTCCCCCACCCACCGCTCCGCGATGAAACTCGGCTTCTTTAACGACGACAATGAGAAAGAGAGAGAGAGAGAGAGAGAGAGCGTGCGCTACTGCCGGCGAGTAGTACGCGTGTAATACAGCCCGAATCGCGCGCCGAGTCGTATAGAGTGTGTAGCACGCGCGCAGCCGCGCGACGCTGGTGGAGGAGGGATGGATAGATGGGATATACGCCGCGGAGAGCGAAGGAGAAGCAGAAGAAGAACAGAGAAACTCCTTCTTTTTCATTTGACGTCAATTGTGTAGGTATTACTCCCGCGAGCGAGAAACGCGACAGATAGGCCGGCCGGTCTAGCTAGGAGTTTAATGGGTTAGACTTAACGCGAGTATGTGTGGTGTGTATATATAGGGTCAGAGCGTCGGGGTTATCGCGCGACTAGCAGGAATTTTCAAGCAGCCGAGATAAGACGCGAGTCGTGGTGGACCGCGCTTTAGTATGTGCATATGATATGTGTATGTACGTGTGTGATGCGAGGCGGAATGATTGAGTGAGAATGAGAGAAGGAGAGCGCGCGCAAGTAAGTAGCGGAGTGTGAAGAAAGAGCGCTCTCAATAAGCCTAGCACGCACGTTAATTAGGCGCGCGAGCGCGAGCTATATGCTGTGGTCCGCTATATATGTGTATATATTGCTCGAGAGACGCGTTGTGGTTGTTATTGTTGGTATATATTGGCGTGGGGAATGGCCCCGGCGATCGGGAAAACGTCGTAGATACGTACGTGGCCTAATTGAGGTTTAGGACCCTGTAACGGTTACTATGGGATTTGGAAATATAATACGTTACAAGGAAACTTATTGTAATTCTTATTACTTTTTTTAGACATTTTTATTTTCTTTAAACATAAAACATCACAACAGAAATGGATATACTTAAGAACCGCCAGAATTACACCTTGCTCCGAAATATATCCTGCGTGAATCGTGTCACATCACACTTGCTCCGACTTACACACATCTCCGCAGTACTCACCGAGAGAGAAAGAGGTGAGTACGCACTCGCGTTCGCGCGTGACCCCGAGGTTATCACTGACCTCCCAGTCTCTCCAGTCGCGCACACTTATTATACTCAGGCGCGCGGAAGTTTTTCACGCGTTTTCCTTAATTGCGCTCGCGCGTGCGTATGTATACCCACACACAACGAGAACGAGGAATATAAAGCTCGCCGAGGAGAATAGAGAGCTATATATGTACGTGTAGTGACTTACCGTGGCGGCTGGCAGGGTCGGCATGGGCTGCGAGACCGGCTCGAGGCCGACTCTCATGCGCTTCGCGTTCTCGCTCTCGTTCTCGCAGGCCGTCGCCAAAATCTGCTCGGCCTGCACCGAGGTCAAGTGGGCCGGCGTCGGCCTCGCCTGTGAACAATCCGTGGGTAAGGAGTTAGTATACATGTGGATGTGGCTTGTTGTACATAGAGTAGAGGTTTTGTTTAAGGGGGAGAGTGTGTGTAAATTTTCCAGGGTTGGAGAAAGTTTTAAATTGGTGCGCGGTTTGAAAATTAAATTTTTTTTGCTGCTATTTGGGTCAGATTTAAGGGAATGTAACAGGCTGTGGGTTACGACGAGAAAAATAGTGTGGGTGGGGTGGACAGTAAATTTAGTATTGTATTATGGTACAACTAGGTTTTATAGAATTGCTTACGTTAGTGTGATTGCATTGTGGTTTTTGCTTTATTAAAATACGTAAAAGTCGTAGCTATGTATTTTCGGTATGAAACCCGCATATAGTGACTGTTCTTATTACACTCATAGTTTTAATACTTAAGTGGACATGATTCTTATTACAGTCAGAAATTTTGAATATTTTTACAAATGTCAAGTCTAATAAAACCCACGACGCAAATTTCGACTCTAACCTTGACAATTATTTTTTTTTTTCAGCTAAACCCACCAAAAAATCGATATTTACGACACTTCGTCACCATATATATAGACCACACACCCGCGCGACCGCGTAAAATAGGTTTGGCGGTCGAAAGAAAAGCACAATAGACGCTCGTTCGTGTATAAGAAAAAAGCGTTCCTTTTTTCTTCTTCTTAAAGAGCACGAAGAAAGAAGGAAAGAAAGGAATAAGAAAAAAAGGAGAGGGGTTGTGACTCACAGCGTCCCAGGGCGCGCCCTCCCGGCCGCGCTTGTTCCTCCGGCAGCTCTTCAGATACGTCCTGATTCGCTTGCGCGCGCGCTCCGCGAATTCCGGGAACTGCCTCGTGCAGCTGTCGATTATGGCCTGGATCTTCTCCTTGGGCTGCTTCGAGATCGGCACGATGCGGTCGAGGTTCTCGTCGACGAACAGCCGCACGAACATCTGCAACAGGGATATATCAACATTGTTAAATTTTTAAATTGTGTTTTTTTTTCTGTAAAAGTTGTATACGTTAGGAGTATAGAAGAGATCAGGTAAGACTATATGAGAGAAAAGTATCTTTGAGGGAAAATCTATTTTTGAGCTTTCGCAACGTTAAATAAATAACGCTATCAAAGTGACTTTAATATGCCATTTCTAGCTCCCTTGAAAGCCGATAGAGCGTATATACCCGATAGCGTATATACACGATATACCGCCGTATATCTATCTCGCGAACGTACGCCATTAAGCAGTAACAATCACACATCGCTACACCCATATGTATACAACAATAACCGCACAGCGTTCCCTCCCACCGGTCTCCCGATCCCTTACGCAACCATCCTCCATTCATTCATTCATTCTCTTATCGACTCTGCACTCACGTTGAAGGCCTTGAGGCGCTCAGGATCGTGATGCCGGGGATCGAGCCTCTCGTCCACGTCCTCGTCATCGTCGTCCTCGTCCTCCTTGTTGCCGCTGCTACTTGTCTCGTCGTGAGCGCTGCCGGCTTCGCCGCCTCCAGGGCTGCCCTCGCGCTCGCGGTCTCGTGATGGCGTGCTCGAGCCTGGCGGCGGCGTCTTCTTCAGGCCCATTGTGTAGGTGGCCCAGAGTGAGGCCATGTCCTCGCCAGTGCCGGCGGTCGGCTGGCCGCTCGAGGGTGTTGTGCTCAGGTCGCTGATATCCGCGCTGCCGTTGCGCGAGTCTGAAAGGTGGGTAAAAAGAGAGTTAGGGATTTGGTATTATGTGTGAGTATAAGTTGTGGTCAGAATGAAGTTTCACGTGAAAGATTCTTAACGGGGTTCCATAGTCCTACCATTATCGACCGAGCAATTCACACAGTTTCAAGCTGATTAAAAATAAAATACATCGAATCACAAAAAATCAAGAGAACACTTCGCTGCGGTTTTGAACGTTCTATCATCCAGTAAAAGTTTGGAGTCGAAATATCAAGTTGTTTTTGCAAAAACTTTGAACGAAACCGAATTTTGTTTAGTTCAAAGTTTTTGCAAAAACCACTTAATATTTCGACTTCAAACTTTTACTAGGTGATAGAACGTTCAAAACCGCAGCGAAGTGTTCTCTTGTTTCTTTGTGATTTTACGTATTTTATTTTTAATCAGCTTGAAACTGTGTGAATTTCTCGGTCGATAACGGTACGACTATGGCACCCCCTTAATGAATAATGTCGTTTTTCGAGTCGAATTACTTTAAATTAAGCAAGATAGTAGCTAGTTTACAGACAAAGATCTTTCTTTGCGTTTCAATTGAAAACCCTTTTGCATGTTCATTCGTGAAAAATTAAGCGCGCGAGTAAAGATGACATTTCACCGAGCACAGAGTGTCTAATCAGGAGGCATTTTCGTGTATTCTCGCTGCTAAACGGTTCCCGGTGTATAGCCCGTTAATAAGGGAGTAATCAAGATATCTAACAGCCATTATTTGGTATCAAATTATCGCGGCAATTTATTCTAATGGACCCGACTCGCGCGCTGAGATAAGAGCTACTTGAGCAATCGATTTGCAGCATTGAATAAATATTTACAGTCTCGCGTGTGTGTGTGCTATGTGTACAGAGACCATGGAATTCCAATTAAGTAAGTCCCTTATAAAACGCGCAAAAAAGACACGCACACTCAATGGCCCCGTTACCTTTAATTACCTCTCCTTATCAAACAATTAAGCAACGCACACTTATCTCTAAAAACCGCTCTCCATCAGAACAAAAAACAAAGACAGAAGAAAAAAACACGTCACCTCCCGTGTAAAAAAAAGTCTGGGCGAAGACTTGCAGAAGGCTGGCTTCAAAAGTCTCGCTTGTCGGACGATCGCAGACTTTTTGCCAGACTTTTTACCAGACTTTTAATAGAAAAAAATAAAAAGTCTGGGATCGTCCGACAAGCGAGACTTTTGAAGCCAGACTTCTGCAATACTTCGCCCAGACTTTTTTTTCACACGGGCTCCCAATATTACACACAAACACAATAAACAGCACGACCGGGCCCGTCTCTAAATATCCAAAACCGCACATTACACATACACACACAGACAACTCACCTGTGAGCGTGGAATTACCGATGGTGCTGGCCGCGGTGCACATGGCCGTAGCCTGACTGGTCGCCGTGTTCCCGCTCGTGCTGCTCGGCGAGGTGCCGTTGCCCGTGGCACCACCAACCGCGCCGCCACCGCTTTGCGCGTTGGACTGTTGGGACTGCGACTGAGACTGGTTGCCGCCGGACTGGCTGACGGGCACGGGGGCCCCGGGACCGGGTACCGCGCCTGGCCCCGAACCCGCCTGCGCCTGCTGCTGCAGGTTGTAGTTCCAGGCGAGAAGCATCAGCTTCAGCTTCTCCGCGTCTTTCATCAGAGCGCCTGCGAGTGGGTAAAAGATGTTGGTTCACACTCGTGCTCGTGTAGCTGATTCTTTTTGGGGGTGTAGGGGGTGGGGGGCTAGGGTTTGAATTTAGTTTTTCGCGTAGTTTAGGGGGGGAATAGAATGCCAATGATCGCGTTTAAGTAGTTCTAAGTTTGAAGAAAGTATAATTCAGAAGTATTGCGAAAATAAAAAGATTGAAAAAATACGATGTCGGTAAGATTTTTGACTGAGACTTTTGTCAGACATATTATCAAAGATCTTTATAGTGTAAACGGATAATCATTAATTTCTGCTTATTAGGGAATAATAATTAAACAAATTCTCAATTCTCAAGTAATTCTTATAAAAATATATACACTGAGAGAAGTTTTTTCGTAAAATGTTTATATTTAACATGGCATTGTAACTATTAAAAAATATATGTATGTTAATAGTTACAATGCCATGTTAATAATTAAAATACCATGTTAAATATAAACATATTCTTCTCTCAGTGTAGTGTTACAAATTATAACCATTCTACACGCATAAACATATACTGTTACACGGAGAGAAAAATTTCAGTAAAAATTACAAAAAGTTCCGCAATTTTTACTGAACTTTTCGGTACTGTGGTAACAGACTGCCAAAATGAGCGGATTTACTTGACTTTCTATACTTTTTATAGAATTTTCAGTAAAAATTACCGAACTGTTCAGTAACTTTTAAATGAATTCTCTTAAAAGTTACTGAACAGTTCGGTAATTTTTACTTGACTTTCTATAAAAAGTATAGAAAGTCAAGTAAATCCGCTCATTTTAGCAGTCTGTTACCACAGTACCGAAAAGTTCAGTAAAAATTGCGGAACTTTTTGTAATTTTTACTGAAATTTTTCTCTCCGTGTAGAAACCTAAAATCGGCTTCATCGCCCGACCGCATTCAACTTCCCTATACAAAACAATCTATTCGCGCGAAACACCTCGAAAACCCGACGAATCGATTTTCCGCCCGCGTTCTCCTTCTCTTCCACGTCCACCGCTATATTATAAACTCGCTCACCGTCCGTTCTCACGGACCTCGCTCTCCTCTCCCATCCCACGAAAAAAAAGACCAACAACGCTAAAGCGCGCGCATAAATTGTTCACGGTATAAATCTCCGAACACTATCGGCCGTTAAATGAGATGCGCGAGATTCAATAATGTAACGAGGCTACGCTCGCGCGAGCGCCGCGCGGTGTGCGTCGGAATCCAGGTCAGTTTCCCTAATCGGCTATTACCTGACCTACCTCGCCACTCGCATCGTATCAGCGTGCGCGCGCGCGAAAAAAAAGCAATCCGCTGCTCGAAGAGTAGGTACAGTGAAAGCGCGGAGGGGGGGAGAGAGAGAGAAGCGCCCGAGCGGTGACAAAGTGACCGCGGACGATAAAGAGTCGCGGGAAGGAGAGAACGGACTGGGGTTGGCGATTCGTCGCGGTTGTGCGTTTTTATATAGATAACGATAATGGTTGTTTGTAGATTGCAGGGCGTGATTGATTGAAATAAATTTTTCATGTCTATTTGTAAAATGAAGAGTTTCTTAGTATGTGGAATTGAAATTGAAAATAAAAATGCACGCGTGTATGTATGCATTTTCTTTCGGTGTAATATCAATTATTGAGACGGGCCTTGAGTGTGACGAAGAGAAAAGGTGGAAGAGAAAGAGAGGTATGCCTTAATTATAGATCGCTAGGTGAATAATAATGAAAGGTATGCTCACTCGAATAGTGATCGTCCTCCGATATGTCAGCCGGCTCCGGCGTCGAGATGTTCTCCTGTAACAGAGCGAATAGATATTACATTAATATTCTGCGCTTTGTAATGTTCTCAAAGACGTTTATGACAAGAATATTGATTATATTCCATACTTCGCAAATTTTAATTAATCAATATCGTTTATATATTTGTTTTCATGTACCTCATTTATATACTTGCTCTTCTATTCTCAGAAGGAAAATTTATTACCATTCGTTTTTAATAATGACCTGCTCATTATCAAAATATCCTTGTTTACCTCTTAACTCGATAAAAATATTGTGCCAAAAGCTTTAAAAACCCAACATCCAATCACGCCGCAACATGACTCACATATACTCAATTCCAAGTATGCACATTCACAATATGAATATACCCAACAACGCACGGAAACAAAAAAGAAACAGAACAAATTACATGAATTCGCAACCCCATCCCACCCACGACCTTAAATAGTTCTCAACTTTTCCCCCCGCACACACGCTATATACCTTTGTCGGGCGCTGCAGCAGCCGCTCGCGCAAAAGGATTCCAAGCCCTATATCCATCGCCGCCTCTTTCTCCCCGCGCCGTTCGTTAATGAACGCTTAAACGGCTTTTCATCGTTAAAACGAAAGGAAACGAGAGAGCCGGCCCTACACACAGGCAGAGACCTCGCTCACTCGTATACCCGAGAGATTTTGCAAGGTGTGTGTAGCGCGCATATAGGTCTTATGGGCGCAGCAGCGGCGGCGGCGGCACATATATCTCTCCTCGCGTCGTGTGCTTACAGGCTGTTTCGCAACGTCGGAAGGTCGACTGGTATATATCGGAGCGCGAGCGAGCGCGCGAAGCCCCGCCGGACGACGGCGCAGTGCAAAACACTTGAGGGGATAGGTTAGTTGGATGTGCAAGAGACAAAAGGAGAGAGAGGGAGGGAGAGAGAGAGAGAGCATCGGTAAAAAGGCGCGCGCGCACAGTGCGTTGCACAAGCGCACACAACCTCTTTTGCGGATTACCAACGACGACGACGACGACGACGATTGTACGCTCTTTTTTCCCCCGCTATATAGAATTTTTCCTCTGTGAAATATAGCGGAACGAGCGCACGATAACGCTGTTTATCAACAACATAGCGGACGAGAGAGGGAGTTCGTTTGAACGAAATGCTGCTGTTACTGCTGCTGCTGATGCCTCGCATGCGACGTACATACGAAGAATTAAAGTTTTCCTCTCCCTCTCGCAGCGAGAGCTTTATACACGCGGCGCATTTTTCAGTGCAGCTGCGTACAGCGCGAGCGAGCGAGAGAGAGTGTTTTAATTACTGTTTGCCTTGCGTATATTAGTCAAGAATGTAATACGACGTTGCTGCTGTAGTATACACGCGCTATACGCTGTATAGAGGCCGCCGCCACCGCTACGGAGAGTAAAACTTTTCACTGCCCGCGCGCGGAGTATGAAGAAAAAAAAGAACAAAAGCTATATCGCGCGTGCGAGAGAGAGAGAGAGAGAGAGAGAGAGAGAGCGGGGAGAACGAACGAACATTCCTCCCGCGATGTTTTATCCTGGCGAACATCGCACGCGCGCGCGAGCGCCGCATAAATCCATACGCGCATGTGCGTGTGTGTGTTATGTGTGTGTGTGTACGGGCGACGGTGGTCGGGTGAGTATATAGCGTATATATATAAGTACGCGGAGTGGACATTCACCGCGCGTACGCGCAAGAGAGGTAAGTAGGTAGGCGCAGCGCCGGCACGGTCTATCGCCCGCGCGAGTGTGTGTGTGTGTGTGTGTGTGTGCGAGGAGGGACAAGCTTGGATTTTTTTTCTTCCACGCCGGGATTCTGCTATAGAGCTATATAGCTGTTGGGTGGATGTAACGGTACACGGCATGAATGAATCTCGATGCGTTGCAAGTACGCGGAGGAGGGGAGGGAGAGGTCTTTTTAGCGGTAGAGTGCGGGTTACGGTTGGCTTGTTTCGAGGATGTATGGATTTCGCGGAGAGTAAGGAAAAGACATACGCGAAATGGCTATGTTATTATTCGCAAACCGCTGCAAGTTGTATTTTACTTATATACCTACTTAACGATCTATCACTATTATTTAGATGCAAAACAAGCATACCGCACCCCGCATTGAAAAAAGAAACCAGAAATTTTCAATCAAGTAGCACTATAAACCATTACCCACCATTTAACACACGCCGCGCTCCACCTCCTAACCGCAAACCCTTTATAATCATCCATCTCCTCCCGGCCAAAAAAGCTCCGGCATTTTCTTCGTATCGGCATCCTCTCTCTCTCTCTCTCTCTCTCTCTCTCTCTCTCTCTCTCTCTCTCTCTCTCTCTCTCTCTCTCTCTCTCTCTCTCTCTCTCTCTCTCTCTCTCTCTCTCTCTCTCTCTCTCTCTCTCCCCCTCTCTCTCTCCCTCTCGTCCCCCGCTATCTCCATCTCTCCCTCCTCCCGACTACTACTCCTTTCCTCTCCTTCTCTCTCTCTCTCAACTTGCTCGTCGACTACTCCTCTTTTCTCTCTCTCTTGCTCGCGAACACACAGCACTATATACTCGGCTCGTCGTCTCACCTACGCCTGCACGCGCGCTCCTCGCCAGAGTCGCTTCCGGCGGATGTACCCTGATAAATGGGAATCTCGACTCTCCGTCGGGCGGCGGTGGCGGCGGCAGCGGCACCTACGCGCTTTTTCGCCTCGTTTTCGTTTTTCAGCGCGCGTGCATGTGAGTGAGAGAGATACATACGACAAAGGAAATTCCAGCCGGGTGGAGAAGTAGAAAGAGGAGGAGGAGGGACGTTGTGGTGAGATCGCGCGCGATTGACCTGCGAGAAGTAGTAGAGAAGTCTAGAGAGAGGAGATGAGAGGAGAAGAGAGAACCGTGAGCGGTAGATTTGTTTAGTTGGCTGCAATTAAGCCACTTGGCGGCAATTGTTTGTCGCTCAGCAGAGAATTCCACCGCGGCCGGTATTGTATATAGACACACACACGTGTGCGTGTGCGTCTCGAGGATCGAGGCTGGCTGTATAACCACGGAGGGATCGAGCGCGGGGGTCAAGATGTTACGCGCGGGGGCCTTTTTTCTCTCTCTCTTACTTGCCTGTGAGCGCGAGGTCTTTTATTGCCTTTTGTTTCTTCGCGCTCGCGCACGGCAGAGACCCATTATTCGCGTCCCGAGACCCCCAAGGCCGAGCTCCAGTTCGCGCCGCGCCGGGGGAAAGTCTTTGGATGGCAGCGGCGCGCGATCAAGCGACGGCGATCGCGCTGTAAGTACACCGCTTATATTCATTCTCACTCCCTTTATTAAGTAATCGCCGTCGTGTAACACGGAGTGATACGAGTCAACGATACGGCCAACACACCTATATACATATATACAATGAGAAAGAGGGAGAGGATAAAAAAAAAGGAATAATCGCCTCTGGCGAGAGTTTTCGTGCCGGCCGCGCCGCGCAGAAAAGAGGGACGACGACGACTGTGCACAGGACTTGCATAATGCGCGCGTGTCGCTTAATAACTCGCTGCCTGTGCAGCGCGAGTGTCGGAGTCTTGCGCGCGGTCGCGCATGATTGAGAGCGAGCGAAGGAAGGAGAGAGAGAGGGAGAGAGTCGGGCTCTACCTTACTTGACCCCGGCACAACGAGGGACAATTGGGTGTAACAGTCGTCCCATTCGTCTGTCTCTCTACTCTCTCTCTCTCTTTCTTCGGCGAGAGAGGCAGGCAGGCAGGCAGGCAGACAGGCTCCTCCCGCAGATGCGCGAGCGAGCGAGCAGAACCGTGAGGCGCGCGCAAGCGCTTGCCGGCTTCTCCGAATTCACGAGCGTGTAACGCATTCATTATCCTATACGCGAGCGGAGGCTATGTGCGAGTGAGAGAGGGAGAGAGCTTCTGCGAGAGAAGACGAAGCCACGTTAGTGCGAGATCTTGAGATTCGAGTTGTATATATCAGGGGAAGAAGCAGATCTTTCTTGGGTTTGGTTTGATTATTTATTACAAGTGTTATATTAGGGTTGAGATCTGTGTTCTGAGGTGGGGTATTTAAAACACTGGGAAGGAGGAGGTATATGATAGATCGATCGGTAATAAATTCTTATAGGAATAGGTGTGTACAATAATCTGATTTGATCGGCTTAGGAAAACAATCCTCGTGCTTACATAAACATATACATTATGCGACTCGAGGCGTGTTTAATTGACAGGCATTTCATGCGCGGCAATTGCGAAATGAGCGAAATATATGATCATGGGTGTATGTGCGAGCCGTCCGACTACACGTGCAACGATGATAATGACGACACGAAAGATGGTAAGTAAGGCCGCGACGAGAATGGAGCACGAGGTCTCGATTTTTTTCGTCAGAGGGCGCTTATCGAAATATGTCCACTGTGTTAACTCGCCGCGCGGGCTTGTAAGCAATAGACTCGTTTTAATTGGCACTAACTATGTGTAACGGCAACGCCAGATATAAAGTTTTATAAACTTATTTCAGAAATGAGTGATTACTCGAACAAGATGAAATATCTTTGTGGTCATACATTTTTTTTTCGAGTATTCGACTCTAAACTCCAAAATTTGTGGAGAAGCACATTTTAATATGAATTTGTAATTATCTTTTACGTTAAAAGGGGATGCAATGTGACTTAAGAGCAACTCAATTATCACTAAGAAAAAAGTTTTAGAAAAGTTACTATATTGTCTGATAACGCCACCACAGAGTGTAAAAATCCAAAAAATTACCATACTTTACATACAGTAAATTTTACAATACTTATAGTAGGAGAGACTGGGGTAAAACCGGATACTGGGACAAAACCGGAATTCTCAATTTCTTGGTTGCTACTAGTGCGATCTATATAATAGCTATGGTATCTCTTTGAGAATGTTCCTATTATCATTTTGTATATGATCGGCATGTCAAAAATAGCCTCATTTTGGAATGAATAATGAAAGTATCCGGTTTTATTCCGACAATTTTTTTACGAGGTAAAATCGGATACTTTCGTAAATTTCGAATAACATTTTACAAATATTTTTTGGTTAGCCAAGTCGATTTTCAGTTATTTGAATGTAAGCTAAAAACAATACTAGTGTTAAATATTGTTATTATTTTGTTATCTATTTTTAATAAACAATTTCCAAAAAGTATTCGGTTTTACCCTGTTATTTATCCAGTCTCCCTAAATTTTCCTATATTTCTAGCAAAATTTCTTATAAAGTATGGTAATCTTTTGGATTTTTACATACTGAGAAAAATTTTTTCTCAAAATGTTTATATTTAACATGGCATTGTAACTATTAAAAAATATATGTTAATAGTTACAATGCCATGTTAATAGTTAAAATACCATGTTAAATATAAACATATTCTTCTCTCAGTGCAGTCTATGCTTTACCAGAAACTATAGTAATTTTTACAAAATTAATAATAATTTTTACTAAATTTTTTTTCTCAGTGTACAAACTAGCAAAATTTTTTGCAACAGCAGGTGTAAACATATTTAAAAAAGACTCCGATAATCTCTCTGCATCGTTAATCCACTGATTACCATTACTTCTACACAAAGATAACTAACTCCGCTCCAAGAACCATATAAGATGTATATAGAACCCCAAGACCCTCCAGCGCAGCGAGCCCGCATGACAGGCGCGCGGCGGCCAGTGTAGTCACCGTCGCCGCTGCCGCCGCCGCAGTGCGCATTACATTCAGCGATGACGTACCCCCGCCTCGACCGAGACACTCGCTCGGCACCTAAGATGCACATTCGCACGCATCACGCAGACGCAGACGCGCAGCAGCGTTAGAAACTTTTCGCGAAAAACTCTTTGAGCGATTAGTCACAGAGGCCTACTAACCATCATTACGTGCGCGTCGCTCTACTATACAGAGAGGGTAACCCGATAATTCGGTATACTACGGCACGTCGTCGTCGACGTTAGCCACTTGGCGAAAGAACGTGGGAAACCGGGAGGGAGAAGAGGGGGGGGGGGATTCCATCTCGAGCAGCTCTCTGGCTCTGCGGGATAACCGCGCTAAAATGTCTCTTTCTCTCACTCGTGCGAGCGAGAGGGAGAGAGAGAGAGAGATGACGACGCTTTCGAACGGTTTAAAAAGAGGCGCGCGACGAAGACGCGCAGTAAAGTAGCCTCGCGCGCGCTATATACCGTCGCCGTGCGACTTTCGCAATTCTCCCTCCCTTCCTCTTTCTCTCCACTGCTTCTCGGCTTTCTTTTTTGCAGTCGTTCGCGCAGCAGCGGCGATCGTCGCGGTCTTATCAAGCCTCATTTTTTCGCTTCCTGTCGGCTGGCTCGCCTCTCTCCAAGGTTGCGAGCGCTTTTATCGCTCTTGAGAAATTTTCTCTCCACTGGAGTAGAAGTGTAGTAGTCGACGATTCGAAAATTAAAATTGCACCTTTCGCGCGTGCACGCGTGTGCTTTTGGACTCGTTCGTGCGCCCCTCCTCTCTCTTTCTCTTTTTACGAGGTGGTGTTGCGGTAATAAGAGTGAATGAAGGTATAGGGTATAGAGGCGGTTGTGTTTTTTTTTTTTTGCTGTCGTTTCTTCGAGGCGGCGTTTTTGCGCGCAGGGTAAATAGATATTAGGGGAAATTGGGATCGTTTAACATTCCGAGGAGCTTTTTTGTTTGTTTTCATTACGTCGGATAGTCGAAGTGGGAGTGAGTATAGGTAGGGGACAGGTATGAGGAGAAAAAGGTGGGACGGTTGCGAAAAAAGCTGCTCTAGAAGGTCAATGCGAGTTTGTATATAGCGCTTACGCGCGGAACTTTATCGTGAAATTTTCGCGTTAAATAAATACCACAGATTATAGTAAGTGTAGTAGCTTGTGTCGAATATAGACATATACATCTTTTTACTTGATAAAGCTGTAACAGCAGAGTAGAGATACGAAATCGGAATAATTATACTCCTATACGAGTTTATTAATAAACGCATGATAAAATTAAAATACAACTGCCAACATAAATAACTCCAACCCACGCAATATGAAATAAACTACACCAGCCTCTTTGCGCTTATACATACGATTAATCAGCGAGCGATCAAAACACCCGAGCTCGACAGCCGTCAAAACCGAAACAGCGAGGAGGCCTATTCTGCACCGAATAAAGACAACTAATAAAAAAGGCCACGCAGACGCGATGCGCGAGATAGATATCTATATATACGGGAAAAGACGCACGAAACGACGCACAAAAGTTAAAGCGCTCCGATTCGGTGGCCTCATATTATACATGCGCGCGCGAGCGCAGGAAGATATTCGAGCAAAAAAAGGGGAATGCGAGAGAGCGAAGATGAGAGGCGGACTGCTGTAGCGAAGGAGAAGGACGCAGACTCAGTTCCGTCTTTTTGTCCCGTGTAGTTTTGCATTTGAGAGAGCTCGCGTGCGACGTTGTCTATTTTGCTGGATTTTTCGTGCTCGACGGATGTGCGCGAGCATTTGTAGCACGATATATATATATATATATATATATATATATATATATATATATATATATATATATATATATATATATATATATATATATATATATATATATATATATATATATATATATATATATATATATATATATATATATATATATATATATATATATATATATATATATATATATATATATATATATATATATATATATATATATATATATATATATATATATATATATATATATATATATATATATATATATATATATATATATATATATATATTATGCGATGAGTAACTGTTTTGCCTTCGAGAGGAAGATTACGTGTAATTTGGGAGACTGGCTGGTATCAATGTATGAAGTAGATACTACAGCTTATATTTATTTCTGTGTATTTATTTTGGTTGTATTGTATTCACAGTGCGCATTGATACCTTTTCTATAAGCTTTTAAAATTTTATATAATAAGTTTAATTTATACGCATTTCCATATACATTTATTTTTCTTTTCTTGCTGTTGAATATTTAAAGAAAAAACTACCCAAGTTAAAAATACCAATACCCACGTTGCATTATCAACTCGCCGCAACAAAATGCCTTGAAAATATTCTCCAACCTTATCTGCGCCTCTTTCCCGTCGCACAAACTCGCTGTACACCGATTTCTTCGAGTTTAAAGGTGACAGCGCTCACTCATCCTCTCTCTCTCTCTCGCAGTCCATGTGCGCAGCATCGTCGTCTTTGCCGATAACCCCCACGTGACCCGCCGGCGCCGCAGCTCACGCGGCCAATCGAATCTCCTCTCAATAGCCCCGCACGTCATCGACCTCGCTCGCACGCGGATTTAAGTCTCTCAAAGGAACACTTTTCACGTACCTGCACGTACGGGTGAAGGAGGAGAAGAAGAAGAGAACTGGGCGCGAAAAAAGGCGCTTGCCAATTACACGCGGGCGCTCGGCCCATTAATCTTCGGCGGCGGGACGAATGACCGCTATAGTCGCGCACGTGTAGCACGCGCCGCCGCTGAGGCGACGACGACGACCCGCTTTCACGTCGGCATTATACGCGTGTGCGCGCGTCTTCCTCGCGCTTTTCAAAAATCAACTCTGACCCACTACCCCCGTGACTCGCTTCGATCTTCCCGTGGAGAGCACGCGTGCGTGTGTCGGTGGATTTTCGCGGTGAGGTGTGTGCAGAGGAGGGAGTAAGTGGACAAGTGTTGGAAAGCGCGCGGCTGATTTAAGGGAATTGATTCGCGGGTCACGGCTGGCAGTGCTATTGTGGGTGAGTAGGTTATATTAGGGAGTGGGGATATTAGGACGAGATAAGTGAGAAGACGGGTTGAGGAATCGATTTGCTTGAGGAAATTGGATGGATGGACGTGTGACACTGTCGATCGGCGTTGACGTTGAAACAATTACAAGCGATAGAAAAATATTATATAATTATGTGTTTGCGTGGAATTCGAGTTGGGTAATTTAAACAAATTATAGAAAGTCGTCGAAGTATAGGAATGGTGTTTTTGAAAAGTTCTTATTTTGAGTGGTGAATCATCTCGAGTTTTACCCAAAAAAGTTTGCATAAATTATCTGTGGAAGCATCAAAAACTGTAACCTTGATGAGAATATCAGAGGGTAAAAAAAATTTCACAAGTTCGAAGCTCGCGACGCGAACTATTCGCCGAGTCATTTTTTAAAAACTTTTTAAGCCACTACGAGTTATGTAAATTCCTCTCAAAAGAGGAAACTCTTAATCGATAAAAAATTGATTGTTTTTGACGCGCACGCTCCATGCGTCCGTGTCCGTCTGCATAAGCGCATATACATGCATACATATACATACATCCCCGTATAATACTTGCTAAAACTAGAAATAAATTTTTTTTTTTATCGCCGAACGATTAAAAGACGGTAGACGTGACGCATGTACAACAACCGGAATACAAATTTTACAAATTAACAAACGCGCTTGCCGCAACTAACGCGCGAACCGATTAAACTTCGCGTCCAGCTATACTTTTTCTACTTCTGGCAAACTTCCTCTATACCTCCGCAGCGTATGCAATGTCAAATTTTAGCATGTATCCCCTGGTGGACATCCAAAACATTTTATAACTAATAACTGATCATTTATATTGGAAACTTGCTATAAAATGGGAATTTCTCTTGTCCAGTTTCTAGCTCCCAATGAAACGCTTTTTCTCCCATTATTTGGCCATTTAATAGATTGAAAAATAGAATTAGTTTTTCGAAGACAAGCACAAGTTTGTTCTTGAGTATTTTAAAGGTATTAAAACTAATCAGTTTCTTTAGTCTGGAAATGGCCAGTAGAAAGCTTGCTGTTATGACAAGGAGTGAGACAGAATCAGATGGAGAAATAAAAGTTTTACTGAATTACTCATAGAATGAGTATAACAAATGATTTTTTAGTTAATGTTATTTATTTATATTTTGGTAAGCCATCCAATGCACTTTAATGCTCTTTCATATACGATAGAATTAGTAAGAAAATCAAATAGAAATATTTTGTTGTGACGTTAATCTAAAAAATAGGCAAATAATGGTCGAAAAATCGTTTCATCATAGCCATTAATTAGCCAGTTTTACTAGCTATTTTCTAACTTCTTGGCCATTTCATACAGATAAATTTCTACCAGGGTCACCTCTACCTTTTACATAACACAAAACCCCGAGTACAAATAAAGTTTTCCGACAGCGACGCACTCGCCACGCAGTTACGCAAGATCAACTTTTCTGTAAGTGTAGAATCAGACAGGTATATGTGCGATTCTCCTGAAAATTTCCCTTAATTCGGTCATAAAAAGGACGAAAAAAAATGAGGCACATTTCTACATTAAGTTTTTTCTTGTCCTATATAGACCACACAATACACGAAAAAACTTTGGAACACAGGAAAACGATCCTGTGACACAGTTTTAACCATCAATCAATTTTAATTATGGAAAATTATCATGGGAAAATGAACGAAAAGTATTCACTGATGATTAACCAATACCAAGCTCTTAAAGGTGCCAACAAATATTCCACAAAAAGGTGAAAAAAATAAAAGAAACGAGCTTTATAATTTAAGATAGAGATCGTTAAAATCGGTCGGTTCTGTGCAAAGTTACGTACATTTAAAAATCGTCAAAAATGACAAAAATATGCGATTTTTGGCAAATTTACATAATTCTTAAGATTTTTATCATTTTTTGGAATTTTTTCGCGATTTTCAAATACACGTAACTTTAAACAGAAGCGACCGAGTTTAACAATCTTTAGCATGTAAATTAAAGCTCTTTCTTGTACTTTATTCGCTTTTTTTGTGGAATATTCGTTGACACCTTTAAGAGCTTGTTATTGGTTAATCATCGATGACTACTTTTCGTCCATTTTTCTCATGTTAAATTTCCATAACAAAAATTGATGTGCGGTTAAAACTGTGTCACAAGACTGTTTTCCTATGTTCCTAAGTTTATTTGTGAATTGTGTGGTCTACAGAACAAGAAAAAACTTAACGCAGAGGTGTGCCTCAAATTTTTTTTTTCGTCGTTTTGATGACCGAATTAAGGTAAATTTTCATGAGAATTGGACATATATGACAACGCGTAGTGGCATATAAAAAAAGTTCGCACTCTTCTCATCCATTTTTATTAATCTCTGAAGACAAGTCATTTCTCTCCCGTCTACCAACCTCCCTCACCACCTACATATACTACAAAAACCATAACATATAGCTACCGCCCCGGGGGCCGGACTACTCTACCATCGGGGGGTCCCCCGCCGCCCGCACCGTGTGTGCACATGCGTGCGTGTATATCGATCTCTTTGCGCGCGCGCACGCTCGGGCAATTCCAGAGAGCCGCAAGAGTCGCTTATACTCGCGCGCTCGCTCGACCTCGACACACAATTCGCGAGGCGACGTGAGTCTTTCGGGAAATAATTGCGCGCTCACGCGCCGCCGCCGCCGGCCACTGACGTCTCCTCGTCTCCTCGTCTCTTTCTCTCTCTCTCTCTGCACACGCGGCAGCGGCGGTCGTGTCTACGTACGCGCTCGCGACCTCCTTTTCTCTCAGAGGTGCCGCACTTTCAGGCACCGTATGTATGTGCGCGTGTAAGCGAGCGGTCGAAAAGAAAAAAAAAACGATCTCCTTGTGCAGCGAGGAAAGACGCGTATTTTTAGAGCTGTTGCCGCTGCGTGTGGAACGCCGCGGGCGATGCGAGGGAAATTTTCGCGTGCAGAGATATACATGCGCGCGTTGAGCGATGTTCAGGGAAGGAATTAAGATCGGCAAGATTTTCACGTTTGACGAAACATGTACAGCTCTACGCACCTCGGGAAAATTTTCCGCTTATAACGCGCTGACGAGCAGCCGCCTCGAACAGACAAGCCCGTGTGTGTGTGTGCAGCGCAATGAAAGAACGAGGAGGAGAAGAGAGAGACAGAGAAAAAAAACGTTAATTCGATCGCTCGTCGAAGGTGATGCAGGAAAGACGTAGGAAATTGCGCGAGAGCGAGTGCGGCGGGAGAGAGAGGAGAGGAGAGGAAAGCGTGCGCGCCTGCCTGCCGCTGCAATCTCTGCGAGCGATAACCTTCGAGCGAGTCACCGCGCCACGCCAGTGCCCCGCGCGCGCGCGAGCCTTATATACCGCAGATTAAAGAGAATTCATATATAGATACATATATGTGTGTGCGTGTGCGAAGTGCACGAGTGAATGCGCTTTTCATTGTGTGCCGATCGCCGCGGGACTTTTTTGCGAGGACATATCTCTAGCGGGGAATCGAAACATACGCGTAGGAGCGGTTCGTGGTATACAGAGTGTTTTTGGATGCTTGAGATATAGGGTTTTTTGAGTGGTTGGGTATTCGATGTATGATAGCTATCAGGATTTATAAGATAGATAATAAGATGTAATAGTAAATGGTATATGTAATTGTGATTGGCCTATCAATGAAGGTTAAAGCGTTGTTTAATGTTTTTTTTTGTTGATTGCGCATTCGGCACGGTATTGGTGGATTAGCAGTAAAGGCTTAATTTTATACAATTGCGATTTTCTATGTAAAAAGTTGGACATGTAGGTGAAGTTTAGCATATAAATCATTCCAAACTCATTTCACACCTCATTTAAGATATTAAAACAGATTTTTCCATTTTACTTTGTCACCTAATTTAACGACAAAATATTCTACTTTTAGAAAAACAACTAATATGGCTCCTATGTACATTATCCTTATAGCTGATGGAATGAGTCAAAAAAAGCTGTTCTCCCTCTCTCAGAAATAAAATTCACTATTGTATAAAAACCATTTTTTTTACAAACACTCCGAAGCAACTCCAACCACCCGAAGAATCTCCACTCTCTCTCCTCTCTGGCAACATCGGGGCAGTCAATCTGATTTGCGCGCTCGCCAAGATCTCTCCGCTGTGCGAGTTTGTAGTACCCACCGCACCGACTGCCCACACGTGCACACACATATAGGCGCGCGTGCAAGAAAACGGGCGAGAGAGCAGCGTTCGCGCGCAAGAAATGATTGAGGGCACGCAGGCGCGCGCGCACGACTATCTCGCCGTTTCGTCTGCGCGCCGTCTTTTAGAAACGCGTCTAATGGCCGCGAGAGAAGAACGTGTGGCTCGTTTGCTATATGCCTGATCGTTTTTTGCGAAGTGCTAGTGCTTTGATGGAAATATCACATATTTTGGCTTTTTGCGATATAGGCTCGACGTTTTATTGAAGTAAAAACTGTGAGTTATAAAGTGAGAACGTTTGTTTTTTTATATTCGTCCGTATAACGAAGCAACTCGAATAAATTTCGAAACCCGCGAAGTATAATTACCGCAGCGATTGGAAAATATCAGTTCGATTCACGGTACTTACACCACACGCGCGAGCGAGTCAATATTTTCCTCTCCCGGAAGCGCGCTGACTCGTCCCCGCGACCAACTATATATACGTACACACGTACACGTACAGCTCGCGCGAAAAAAAAGCTCGCCAGAGCCGAGGCGAATCGGAGCCGCTGTAAACGCTGAATCGGCGCGCGCACACCACCGTGTACGGCCACCCACGAGCCGTAATCGGCGATTAATCGAACGATCAGCCGACGCCGACGCCGGGACTTCTCTCTTTCTTCCTCTGCACCTACGAGTTTTATGCAACTCTCTCTGCCCCCGGTACGCTCGTTAATAACGTCCGCGTGTGAGAAAGAGAGAAGAAGGAAAACGTTTCGGCCGTCTCTCGCCCGAAGTTCAAAGTCGTAGATTTCAATTAGCCGCTGGGTGCGAAAGAGCACGAGAATTTGTATCCCGCCGGTATACCTATACGCAGGCTGAGATATACGAAAATGACGCGGAGAGAGAGAGAGAGAGGCAGGACGTGTTTGTTTCTTTTTTTCTCCTTTCTCGGATCGCGCGACAAAGTGCGTTCGGTTAATTAGTTGGCGATCAATATTGCCGCCGCAGTGCGCGCGTGCGATCGTATAACAGCTCGCTGGTAATGTAATTTCGATATATATATTTTAGCTGGGACGTGAATTCGCTACGGACGCGCGCGCTCAACAGATGATACTACTACACTGACAGAAAAACCCGGGGAAAAATTCCTATGTTGCTCTTGGAAGTTGCCCACAACTGCTTAAAATCGAAAAATTTACTATCTTTTATATGAAAAAGTCCAATGTCACAAGTAAAACTTCCTATGCCAGCATAGTAAAAATTAACACGTGGCTAATGGAACTTTATCTTTTGTACATTTTCCCAGGCTAGCATGGTAAAAATTGAGAGAGTTTTAGAATAAGAATTCACACGTTCAATCGTAAACAGCCCGCGAGTGCACGAAAAGTTGACCTCTTCAATGTCAAAATAGGAAAGATTCAGACAGATACATGTCAACAAACTCAATCCACCTTGGCAACATCGAGACAAAACACAAACGCTAAACGCAACAACTGAATGTGCCGTTCTAATCCAATATACTTGTTTTTATTTATTTTTTTTTATTTTTTATGATGAGACAATTTTTAAAATAATTGTTTATTTGTAATATTTTTAAGGAAGGTTGTGAAAAACTATTATATCGAAAATACAAATTCATTAATAAATAAATGAGCTTGTTTAATTTAAGGTATTGGTAATATTTATAAAATGTTAAACAATATTCTTAATATATAACATTTGTAATAAATTACGCTAAAATAGAGAATAGTATTATTCGAGTTAAAGCATAATTTGTTATAAAATTAGCGCGCATATCTTACGTTTGTGGATATACAAGTTCCCAAATTTTTTAGGACATATGTCTTTATAGGTAAGTGGTTAGCGTTCCCGACTACCGTGCCAAGGGTTCCAGGTTCGAGTCTCGATGTCGTCAAAAATTTTTAATTTATTTAATAAATTTTCTTTAATCATGTTTAATTCAAAAATAACTTCTGTATTGTCTAAATATAATAATTATGTGTCTGATACTCGCTCCTCCCCCACTCCTAAAAAAAAAGATGAAATAATTTTTTTCGCTCTTTAAAATCAGTTATAAAAAAATTCCCATGTTAGACTTGGAATTTTTCCTACGTGTATTGCAAATTCTGCTAAAAATCCGACATATGGTCGAGTTACGATTCCAACATGGTAATTTTTACACGACAATATAAGAATTTTTACCAGATTTTTTCTGTCAGTGTATATATTAGATACTACACTGCTTTTATTTAATTTTTTAAGTGATTTTAATAACTTGGTAATTAAGTCGTTTGTGATGGCAATTAATTTAAAAGAGTGATCCCTGCGTGGGTATTTACTGAACGCGTTATATTAATTAAATATAATAATAATAATAGTAAGTGTTCCTCGCGTGTATGAATTCTTTTATTGTTTTAAATTGTTTAATTATGGTTTTACCTTACGGCGAAGCTTTCGAACAAAGTCGATATACCAATCAAACCAAACGCAGTCATTGTCATCGCTTTACCTGGAACAAAAAGAAAACAAACATTATTAGCTTTGTCGGATAACTCGCATTCTCAATATTTCAACTCTCACGTCCCACTCAAAACCACCGAGCCGCTCTAAAATCCGAAAAAGGCATAACGCTCTTCGGCAAGCCTTCTCTCTCACTCCCGTAATGCGCAGTTTCTCTCTTTCTCTTTTGCTCAACCAGCTACTCTCAACTCCCGGATCCACGGCTATGCAAAAACATCCTAGACGGCGATTACGCGTTCAAAAAGGAAATAGCGTTCCCGCCGCCGTTCTCTCTCTACTCCTTCGTCGTCGTTTTGCCAGAAACTTTGCCCAAAGTCCCATTTGGAAGCAGCGGCTGGCGCTTCTCTCTCGCTCTTTTGAAACGGCAGGACCGCGAGGATAAAAGGGACTCGCCGAGTGGAATGGTTACGTCTAATGTCTGGCGGAAGGTCCTTAAGAATTGGCGCAGCGGCGCAGTGTTGCGGAGCGCGCGAGAAGTTCTCTCTCCGCTGCCAAGGAGCGTGTTTGTTGAAGTACAACGTCGAAGTGAAACGGTATCTCTCGCTCTCGCGGTAAGAGAGAGAGAGAGAGAGAGAGAGAGAGAGAGAGAGAGAGAGAGAGAGAGAGAGAGAGAGAGAGAGAGAGAGAGGGAGAGAGAGGGAGGGTAAGGGACTACTGAATAAAGGAGGAAGTTGGACGTGCCGGCGCTGCTGACCGGATTCAACTTCGTAAGGGAATTAACTATAGGAGGATCGCGCTGCCTAGATAAGGGACACCGAGTCTTCGACTCCCGCGGCGAGTATCTCCGCTCTCTGACTCGCCCTCTCTCGCTCTCTCGGACGCTCGATTGTGGAGTTTCGCGAGATTTTTCGTGCAGGAGAAGTAAAGTTTGAAAGTATGGTGGGATCGCGAGTGCGCCGGTAGTGTAATAAACCTAGAAACATGGTATTGTTCATTAAATGTTACAATACGACCGTAGTTTAATGGGCAATGCTATTTTACGCCAGGTACGTGCTGGAAATGATGGTGTAATTAGAGTGTAATCATTTCCGCAAATAACATTGAAAAAGATGCAGTGCTAATACGCAACGCAAATCCTAATATTTCAAAAAGAAAATATTAGTAATCATGATTCGTACCAAACCTATGCCCTTTTCCATTCCCCTATAGAAATAAAAAAAAATCCTCACGTTCGTTTCCATCTGTATGCACACACAGACACACACACACACACTCGCGCTCACGCGCTACCATTCGATGATTTCTAAATATTCCGCTTACTCTTCCAATTACATTTTCCAATTTCCCGCTCTCGCTCTCGTGCGCGCCCGTTCGTTCGCTACTTCGCTCGCTTCGAAATTCAGCAAAATAATTCCCGTAAAATTTTTACCGATTTAAAATTCATCAAAGCCCCTCCGGCGGCTCTCCCGTCCGATGGCAGCGCCCCAATATCATCCGCTCGCGCCCGCTACATATACACGCGCGAAAGGCCAAAGCGTCATTTTTGGAGCACACACAAAGTAATGAAAGGGCGAATGAAAAAAAAAATCCATGGCGAATGAATCCGCTCTCTCACTCCCGCGCGCGCGTCGGGAAGTGCACGCGGCAGGAAATAACGATTTTTGCCTCGCTTGCGCGCCCGGAAACTCGCATCGGACGCTCGCGCGACTTGTTTCACTCACCCGCACGTATACATATCATACACACACACACACACGTATACACGTATACATGTATATACACACATTTTTTTTTCGTTTCCCCCGTCATCGACGTCATCATCGAGGTGAAATATTGAACAAGCCGCAGCGCGCTCGCAGAACGCACGCACGAGCCCGGCGGCGAGCGAGCGGCAGGGGAAAAAGGGGGTGACGTGCGGGGGCGCTGGCTCGCTCGCTGTGTAGCTCTCTCGGGCATGCAGATATTCGAGCTTTTATGCTCGGCGCGTGTAACGACCAGCGGGCAGCGGGCAGTGAGAGCGAGTTTACGATAAGCCCGAGCGCCAGCGAGCGAGCGCACAATCTGCATTTAGCGCGAGAGAGGCCCGCGAGAATAATGAATGGAGAGGGAGGAGTTGGCCGGGCAGCAGCAGCAGCGGTAGCGGATATGTACAAAAATTCATCCCGATCGCGCGAATGGAGCGGAAAGAGAGGAGTTGCGTGTCTGTGTGTATGTGTGGGCGGTTGGGTGCGAGAGTTCTATTTTCCGTGGGAGGTGTGTGTGTGTGTGTAATGAAGTGGAGGAAGGAAGGGTTTTAGCTTTTATTTATCTGGGGTCCTGGAATGAGTAAGGAAGGGGTGATGTAGGGGATAAGGGTCAGAGAGTCCATTTTTGGAATGGAAAGATGCGCGGTTGTCGATAAAAGAACGGTTTGATATTGTTTTATTAATGAAATTGATTTTTCAATGACATTCATGCGTAATAGTCAAAGCGTTGAGTAATCAGGCCGTGTGTTTATTGGATGCACATAACGGGCGCAGGATGTAACATCTATAAAAAGCGGACGAAGTTTCCTATAGATTTTTTAGTTTTTTTTTTTTAAATCACACTCGAAGCAAAGCGATCGCTACGTGACACGGATATATTTTATCATGGCGAATATTTTATAGGGCTGAAACGAAGACATCCACGTTACAAAAGTAATTGGCGGAAATAAAGATATTCAATTGCATTAAGAAGTCCATCAACACTATATATGTATACTCGCACGTCAACTGCATCTCGCGGCGATAAATCATCCATGACGCTCGCTCGATCCCGCGTCATTTAAGCTCCCTGAAATTCATTAATATATAAACGCGGGCGCTCGCGCAGCATGTCATTATGAGAGCCATTTGCGGAATATCAAACGAGAATCGAGAGCGGCGCGAAAGAAGGAATGTCAAAAATCAATTCATAATTAACTCGACGCGAAGACAGGCGGAGCGGGGAGTATAGGGGGGCAAGAAGCTGCACCGGAAACTCCACTAAAGCTGTTGCTGCTGTCGCTGCAGATCGCGCAAAGGCATTGTGGCAAGAAGTCTGATGAGAAATTAAAGAGTCGGGGAGCCGAGTGGAGCGAAAGATCGATAAAGACGAGCGTTCGCGGAAGGGAGTGTGAGAGAGAGAGAGAGAGAGAGGGACGATGGAGAGATAGAGAGCGAATGAAAGGGACGGAAGCGGACGGGAGTGCGAGAGGAGGGTAGAAGAGCGATTCGTATCGGATAGGTGATACTGTCGCGCTCGCGCGTACAGTGAGTCAGTGTATGCGTGTGTGCATGTTGCTAAAGCCTCGACGCTAACATACCGAGAGCGCGCCAGGATAAGTATTAGGTATCAACTTGTTGCATTAATTACAGCGGCCCGGCTATAAGCTATCGATTCGCGCGAAATCTCGGCTCGCTCTGCATGTCTGTGTGTGTATATGTTTGTATTCATGCGCCCACGACGACGACGACGAGTTCCCGATGTGTTTCCTCGTTTCCTGCGCGTGTATATACATACGTGTGGGCGGGCGTATAAGTCTGCGAGGCTCGCGCATGCACGTGCCCCCGGACGCTTTCAATGAGCCGCGGCGCATGTCTGTCGCCGTTCGTGATGTCTGTAAGGGTCTATTTTTTTTTTTTTTTTTTTTTTTCATCGGTATTCGATGATGGAGAATCGCTCGCGCTTTTTGTTTTTCAAAGAGGAGGGAAAGAGACGGGGGAGAAGGTGAGAAGTTGATTTTCACGAGGAGAGCGTGTATATAGCTAATATTTTGTAATCGAGTAAAAAGGTAAATTGGTTTTTTGCTTTAGGGAATTTCCGTTTTGCACGCGCGGCGCGAGTGACGCGGCACTTTTGAGTTCTCATGCGCCCGCGCTCGCGATGAAGTAGCGAAAGATATGGGCTACTACTGGCCTCGGTCAGTAACAAAACCCGATACCATCACGCTCGCACCGCCGACGTCGCGAGACAACGATTATTACGCGCTCGCACATGCAGTAAAAACTGGTTTTTTCACGAATTCGGTGGGAGTCGCTATACGGTCGTTCGCAAATCTTTGTGGCGTATAGCTGTAGAGGTAAAGGAAAAGCCAGTTGACGTTCCACGAATGCGTATATTGAGATCGTTTGACTGCTGACAATTACAGAGATCCATAAGCGATTTATTTCTGTACGATGCCATGTCGATATGTTCGCGCTGTTACACACAGACGGCGTGTGTAGACTATTTAGTCAAGATTTCCGCGCGTGTAAACATGTTATTTCGCCGCGTGAGTTATGGCTTATGGAATCATAGAGATCGGGACTTATATGCTCTATTAGAATTAATTTCCGGCCTACTCGCGCGGCGCGGCCGTCGAAATGGCAGACGCGGAAGAGTTATGGGCTCTCGCGCGCGCCCATGAGGGAGGGAGATGGAGAGAAATTGGTTGACTAATTGAGCGTGGAATTTTGATTCCACAACCAGGATAAACGTCTGGCATTATTTCTAAGTATGTGAACACGCGAAAAAAAACATTCTATGGGAGAAAATGACAACTCTATTAATTTCCAGTGTCCTGCCTCGTACGGTATAATAACAATAATTTTCAAATTTATTACTAAACGTAATGCTAGTACACACTTTTTGCGTCGTTTAAAAATACCAGCCACTCTCCCTCTCTATGTAATTATTTTTAAACTATTCCACATCGTGCATAGTTAACCGAACTTTAACGTCCACCTGAAAACTCGTTAAAAAATTCAACCGCACCTGAAAACCTCCCGCTTGCTCACCGCGCCTCATCCAAAAATCACGACCATCGAGTTCGTCCCGGCCATTTTGGCAAAAAAGTCAGCGGGAAAACTCATAATGCCTCGAAAAAGGCACGAACTCTCCCTCTATATATCGCCCGGTGGTGGCGGGGGTCCAATGACGGTCCACCTACACCCAACCTATACGGCATACACACACATACACACATACGTGAGAGAGGTGTACGGCTTTTCGACAGAGAGAGGCAGCCGCGTGCGTTCGCGCGCGACCTCGCTCCCGCTGACTGTTTTGCGAGTAAATTCGAAATGGTCGCGCGCGACAGAGCTTCCGAGAGAGCGAGAGCGAGAGATATAGCGAACGGGCCTTCGCCGGGGGCTATTTTTAGCCCCGGCCTGTGCATGTATATATGCACGTGTGCGAGAGAGTGACAGCGAACGCCCCGCGCTAGCCCCCCCCCGAGCTGCACACACACACACACCGGTACGCTGCCGCTGCTGCTGCTGCTGCATACACCAGCCGTCAATAATCCGCTGAATAAACTATCGTCCAGCCGGCCATGCTCGCATGTACGTGTGTGTGTGGGAGTGTGGGCACACCTAGTCAGCTAGCTCTCTTTACTTATGCTCCGATAATATACCAAAGTTGACAAAAACGGGTCTGCCTATAGTGCAGCGAGCTGCGCGAGCGCTCGCTAATGATTTTCGCTTTGTTTGTTCCATCTATAGAGTAGGCGGTGTCTCGTCTCGTGGTGTGCTCCGTTTAAAAAAAAAAAGGGAGAGAGGGAGAGCATCGGATAAGCTGATTTTAGTTCGATGCGCTGCGCGCGATAATGCCGCTCTCTCGCGCGCACGGAGGTAAAGTGTGTCAGCGGCTTATTTTTGGACTGGGGATAGAAAAATTCAGCGCGTTAAATACATCACCGATCGCGCTACACACTATGCACGTCGTCGCGTTAATTCCATGATATACACGCCCCGTTATGTGTAGTATATACGCATACACGTACACACGCACGCACACAAAAGCGGCGCGTTTCATTAAAAATAAGTTTATCGAACGTACGCGCGCGCGCCGGCCAGCGGCGTTATTTCTCTCTTCGATCCAATCCATACTCGAAACAACGAGCGGGGGCGACCAAGGATTCGAAATGATTATAATGAAAGCGCGGCTCTGAAATGTCAAATACACATATATGTATCTATATATACGAGAAGGGGAATGAAATATTTCGCGTATAGCGGCGACGTGTCCCAATTACACGTTGAAAGTGATAAGTGCAGGGGTCAACATTGACGTTTTTTTTCTTCGCGACGAGGCGACCGCAGCCGCTTGCCGTGTATGACCACGACGAGCGTATAGTAGTAGTAGTGAGGGAGATAAAGAGATAGGAAGCGTGGGGGGGAGAGAGAGAGAGAGAGAGAGAGAGAGAGAGAGAGAGAGAGAGAGAGAGAGAGAGAGAGAGAGAGAGAGAGAGAGAGAGGAGCCGAGCGCGCTATCTGCGGGTCGATCTTAATCGCGAGCGGGGTTTTCTATGTACAAAGGGGCACACAGATGCACACGAATGCCAAGTGTGTGTGTGTGTCTGTATGTGTGGACGCTCGTTTGGCAACCCGAATGAGATGTAGTTCCGAGAACGGAGAGAGGATTTTTGGAGGATAGTGGAGGACAGTGTCGAAGGGGAATGAGGAGAAATGAAAAAGGTGAGGGATGACCGTGCGGTCAATTAGGCGATAATTTGTTAGGTGGCTGACGATAAGCGTATATCTGATGGAGAATCAGTTGTGTAGCGCGTGTCGGGATGTGGTAATCGATGTGAAGACTTTGGGAATTGTAAATTAACTTACAACCGATTCTATATATACACTTAAATTATACATTTTGGCACGATATTTTTTTAACCCTACAAGAGTTGAAAAAAACTTTTTGGATACACATACGTAAATAAATTCACCGCACAAAAACCTTTCTTTTCTAATACATCTACATTTTTTTAGTTAATAAAAAATTGTCGAAATCTTTTATAGCTCAATCGCCAGTGCAAATTCGAGGTCGCTCGCGCATCGCCATCCGCACACACATAGAAATACACACACAGAGACCCAACTTATTATCAACAAGCAATACCAAGCAGCCAAAGAAATTCGTCACGCCAGTCGCGCCGGCAGCATGTCGCTCGCGCGCGCGTGTGCCTCTATTCGGCTCCGCTCACGTTTTCGTCCATGAACGCTCTCTCTCACGCACAGACGTATACACACACGCAGTTCTCCTCTTCTGCAAAAAGAATACAGGACGTTGCGCGCGGCCATGCATCAGAGAGGCAGCAGGTTCGCTCGCTGGTTCGCATGCGGTGCGCCTTGACATGGATGGCTCCCTGAATCAGCCGGCACACGCGCGCGCACACAAACATCATCTCTCTCTCTCCCTCGCTCTCGCACGCCAGCGCTATCGACACACGCCTACTCCGCCAGCAGCGGCGCTCAAAGAGGACATCGGACGAAAGAGAGAGAGAGGTAGGTGGGTATATAGTTGGCTGGAACAGAGGGAAAGCATTCACGCATTCCGCGACGAGGCTCTAGGTAGCGAGTGCTCTGTGTGTGTGATGTGTGAATACGTGAGAGTGCCGGCGAGTGGCAGCGGACCGCGCGTCCGCATCGATAAGCCCCTCTTTCTCGCTCTCTCGTGTAGGCTCATGTGTATGTGTGCGTGTCTGTCGTTTCGCTCTCTGTCCACCCCCGCCACCTCCCGTCTCGGACTCGCTCTCTCGTGTTCTTTCTGACTTTTGCTATTGTCGTCGAGAGCGAGACCGCGGCGGTAGTGGCTTGCTGCAGCGTTATAGGGCGAGGGGAAATTTCCGTGGTCACTCTTTAGCTCCAGTTCTTTCGACGATTGTTAATTATCGAAAACCTTTATCCCCTTCCGCGTGTGATTTTCGAGAGGAATTCCGACGTTAAATAATTGAAAATTACTATGATATTGCAATACGCGAAAGTATAGTACATTCTTGGAATTGAAGAAATTTCCAGATTTTCAAACTTTTACAGCGACCCGTTATATCAACGTAGCTTCATA
The DNA here is from genome assembly GCA_036365515.1 of Torymus aiolomorphi. Taxonomy (NCBI): domain Eukaryota; kingdom Metazoa; phylum Arthropoda; class Insecta; order Hymenoptera; family Torymidae; genus Torymus; species Torymus aiolomorphi. The sequence continues at coordinate 260,962,645 of CM070873.1, forward strand.
TTTATCCGTGTTGTTTGTTAATTGCATATATCTGTACGCTGGGTATATAGTTATGCAGACCTCAATAATGCGATTCCTCCGATAAAACTTTTTCGCTATCACGCGGCCGGCACATCCTGCGCCCGACTCCGCTGACTCAGCCGAATTCCTCGCTATATTTATACACACATTTTTGCATCTCCGCATCGTATACACAAATCCAATTCTTCGGAAACCTCGCCACATCCATCCCCGCATCCTGCAAAACTCTGCAAACAAAAGATCTAATTACGAAATAAGGCAGTGGGACAGCAGTAGAAGCGCATAGTACGCAGCACACACATCCCCTCGGGCTCATCACTATGCATCCTCACACCGCCCATTCCAGTCCATCCATCCATCCACACGCGTATATATATACATATATATATAGCAGAGAACCAACGGTGTGCTCGCGCTCACGGTCGATCACCCTCGTTCCCGTTTTCGGCCGCGCGCGCGCTCGCGGGAACGGACGCGTACCTCTGGTGTGTCTAGTGTATCTTAGATCCCGCACGGGTGCTTATATGCTATTATACTATACCCCTAGCTCTCTTTCTCTATCTCGCCTAAAACAGGCTATATAGTGGTTCGATTTTTCACGGGCAGTTCAGCTCGCCGTCGTCCCCTAGCTGTATGTATGTATACTTACACATATAGCGGGGCGGCCCATCTGGAAGCGGGCGACGACGGACGGACGGACCCCCATTTGTCCAACCGTGCGCCGCGCGCGACCAAATCGTCACGCGCGCCGCGCTGACTCATGCCTTTATCGCACGGGAGAGTGAGAGAGAGAGAATGGAACGGAGCGAAAGAGCACATGCATAAATACACGTATGGGCCGGTGAGCCTGAAAGCGCCGAGTCGAAAATTTCAGTGAGAGGCGAGGCGACGGTTGGGTGTATGGATATATAGATGGAGGGTGGGTGAAATTATGTGGGCTCGATGCGGGGTTTATTGATCGGATGATGATTGTATATGGTTGATTTTTTTGTGAGGTGTTTTTTGGAAAAGTTGGGAGTAGAATGGATTTTCAATGCCGCGAGAAGTGGATATTTCGTGTGATAGTTGTTGCAAATATATGACCTAGAGTTGAGCTACCTCGTAAGGCTTTACTTCGATGTATTTCGATCGATTTACATCATTCATTAAATTTGTATCGTAACTTATTGCTTTGGCCGGAGGTATTATTGCAATTTATTATCAATTATATCACGGCTATAAGTGATACAAAAGAAACACGTACAGGTTCGCTATTCTGCATATCAATTGATTTACCGCCACTACTTTTACTACAAAATTTCTCCAAAGTGTATACCTAGCGCTATACAATTTATTATCATCGATACCGCTCCGCCATTAACCGCGATAACGTGTTAAAACAAGTGTAGATACAAAGCCCTTATCAGTCTTGTACCATAAACGTATAACATACACCGCTTAAGATTTTAAGCTGCGACGAGATCGCCCTATCGCCACGAGGAAAACAAATACAACTTCCTGTCTTATCTATATACCATTTCTTCAGATCTCTATCGCCCCGTCACAAATATACCCTTTCATTCTCTTTTACACCTCCGCTCGTGCACGCACCTATATACACGTTCAAAGTCATTAATAAGGCGAACCACAGTTCACATTCATAATGATCCCATTAGTGGCACATTCTCTCTGTCTCTCTCCCTCTGCGGAGGCATAAAAGTAAACCGGCCTTGGGCTATTAACTTTTTCTCTCTTTTCCTCCCGCACACGCACAGGCACATACACCGTATTTCATGCTTCGCAAATATTTACGTTTGCTAATTTTTCAATGTGTACACATACATATCGCACGTGCGACACATCGGTCTAACCAAATTCCGCTACACGTACACGCTCACGTGCAGTATATAGTTTAGCTAAACCGCGAATTAAAATCGCGGGCATTTTTACTGTCAGCCGGCCTATTTTTTCTCTTTTTCGAGAAATTGCAAGCAACAATCCCGCGTGTGCGAGGCGGCAGCGGCGACGGCGGAACGGAGCAGCGAGCGCAGAACTGCGCCTCGAGCGGCCGACCCTGAATAGAAACGAGTACAGTCCGGCGCAGAAATTTCGAAAATCCAACGGTATTCACGCGCACGCGTGTCCTATGTATGTGTATGTGGATATAGGAGAGTGAGAGAAGACGGGAATTATACCGCGCAAATGGTCGCTGGCACATTGTTGAGAGAGAGGGTGAGAGAGAGAGAGAGCGGCTTTCACAACGGCGTTATCGCCCGGTTTTGTAAGATGCGTGGTTTTTCGTTTACAGGTTTTTTTTTTACGAATGCTAAAATTTGTGAGGAAAAAGGTAAAGTATTTGGACTGTGGTTGATTTCTGTGATAATAATAATAAATTGAATTATTAGTTATTATAGAAATTAGATCAAGAAAGTCAATTATCATAAATTTATAAAGCCAAAAATGATTATCGTTCTACATTTTATCTTGGTATTTCAAGAACAATGAATCTTTATAAAAGTTAGGGTATAGCAAAACGCATAGTAATTATCATAATTGGAATAGGATAGAAACATGATTATCTTTGTTCGCGTGTGAACTTCCAATAATGGAGATTTATTCCCATTTGCCAGGTGCAATCTTCGATATCCAACCTGCATGGTTCGCACGTGCGCCGAATCAAAGAATCTATAAATACCAATCTGAAAAATCACCCAATTCGTATCCAAATTCATATTTATATCCTTTCCATTACCATATAATTCCTGCAATAAAATTACAATACAATTACAAACTACAGAATCGCATGAATTCCCGAATCACAACTTATTCCCATAACAAAACAAAGCCTCAAGCACGTATATAAACGCTGCACGCTGCAGCCAAACACACGGACCCCGGCAAAAAAAAATGCACGCCCTGCGCTAAAGACTGCACGCACCGAGTCTCTGCTGCACGCACATATAGCCATGCGCGTAACAAGAGAAAAAAGAAAAAAGAGGAGAGAGAGAGAGAAAAAAGGCGCGCCCCTCTCCGAGCGTGAATTGCGCGAGGACGACGCGCCGCTCTCGCAGAAGGATACACACACCTATATGCCTCTCCTCTCTCCCTCCCTCTCTCCTTCTCCCTATATAGCGCGCGCCACCGCTGTGCGGCGCGGCGAGAAAGAGAGGAGGGTAATGGAATAATGGAAACGCCAGGCGTGCTGCCCCGGACCTACCTCAATTCTCGCGCGATTTGATCGGTTTAGTGGTCGCTCGCTCTCTCGCATCAGTCAAATTAAGAGGTATATAAAGGTGCATTTATTATACACATATATATATACGGCGGGAGTAGCGACGAATTAGCCGAGTAACACGCGCGCGCGCGGCGGTCTTAATTTTAGTCGCGCGCGCCCGGCGAGAGAGGGTGAAAAGTCGCGGGTATTGATTCGGGGATAAATATAAGTGCGCGCAGCCAGTGAGAGAGAGAGAGAGAGAGGTGTGAATGAACCTGCTGGCGACGTGCAGGTCGGGTGACGTGAGATTTAGCGATTAAAATTTTATTCTCCCGCGGGCGAGGGAATTTTTATTTTCGGGGATGAGCGGCTGAGAGGCGCCGCTGATCGATTAGCGCAGGGGAGGTGTATAATGCTTTTATTATATTTGGTTTGACAAATTGCCGCTGCGTTAAGTGATTAAATTGAGCAGTAATTTAGGGGAACTTTTGCACGGCTAAATCTATACGCGCCGCAATAATTGGAGCGTTAATCGTGAAAACCTACATTTTAGTGGCTTAATTTATGCATTAAACTATATATCTATTTGGATAAGTTATCAAAAGTCGCTTTATAATTGCGGTGAGAGGTAGCCAGCGCGGTGTGCGGCTAATTATAACAAATTTAAAGGGACAGCTCGCGCGCGTGAGAGAGAGAGAGAGAGCGTGATTACATATTATGCTAATCATAAATTGCCCCTTCGAATTCGTTATAATTAACCTATTATCCGCGATTAAAGTAATTAATGCAGCGGGCGTACGTAGACAAAGAGCATACGAAAATGATCATGCTAAAACTACTCCAAAAAGGAGCTATATAATTCGGATGCTCTCATCAGGATGTATTTTAATTTACCATGTTATTTTTGCGAAACGTTTTATTATTATTGCATCGATTTGCATTATCTAAAATCATTGATCGGCATTTCACAGTTATCACACTATTTATCGCATCAAGCTAGTTTATTACGGTTTTAAATATTCCTCTAATCAAATTACAAGCAACGCCGATTACATATCCGCGGTGATAACGATCACTCAAGCTCGCTTCTGATTCATTGCAGCTCTTCGCTCTCCTTCTCGGGGGAAACACTCGACCTCGCACTTCGTCACCTATATTTTCCGTTTCATCAATCACTCCTCGAAAAAAAAAGAAAGGAGAAAAAACCACCTCTCCTTCGCCCTCTTCCTAAAAAAACAAAATTCCCAATCTCTCCCACATAACACACGCAGCCTGCGCGTACTCACGTACGCACGATCGAGTGGGAATTTTCGAAAGTGCAAAAACAACAAGGCGTTCGTGCCCCGCACACACACACACACTGTCCGAGAGAGCTGTGTGATGGCATTGTACAAAGAAGCGAGAAGGGGGGACCCACATCCACTGTGCTCACACATATATACACACAGAGAGATGACGAAGACGAAGGAGAAGCAGGGAGAGAGAATCGACGAGGGGGATGACGTAAGAGAGTTCGGCGCGACGAGAGAGTGCACGTGGCGCGCCGATAACGGGCCGTGCAGCAGGAGCAGCACGCGGCAGCCTCGCGCGTCTAATGCTTTTCGATCAAATCGACAAACTCTGCGCCATGCGGGAGAGACGGAGAGGGAATAGCCGCCGGCGACGCGCGCGCGCGCGCTCGGCTGCAGCAACTGTTGCATCGATAATTTATCAGAGCGCCGCGCTCGCGCGAATCGACGTCGCGGCGCGCGGACGCCTATTGTGCGGGGAAAAATCAATGCCAGGCGAGCGAGCGAACGAGCCTCGTTCTGTTTTAACGATGTTTTGTTTTTCGCGCGCGAATGGCCGCGGGTGACGTCTATGTGTGTGTGTGTGTGTGAGTGTGTGTATGTGTAGGGTACTTTGGAGCGAGGTGGGAAAAGGTGCATTTGGAGAGTCAGACTGTTTTAGCGAGTGCGAGCGAGGGGAGAAGGGTGGGTTCATTGAGAGAAGGCCGAGGCGAGGAAGAGAGAGGGAGGAGTGCAGTCGGTTTTGGGTTTCTTGCTGATTATCTCGGGCTGATAGTTATAAGTGGTGTGGATGATTGATTTCATGGATTTATGAATTATTTATTAGCTGTATATTAAGTAGTTTTTTTAGGGTATATAGTTAATATTGAATCTATTTTTTGTAATAATTAAAACAATCGATATGGTAGAATAGAAAACAATAGTAATTAAACAATTAACATTCATTAAAACACTAAAATTAATCATACAATGAAACCTAAATAATACATTTTTTATAAGCCGCATGGCCCATCAAATCTCGCCAAAGCTGTCACCATTCTATAAAAGCAAAAAAGAAAAAAACAACCTCTCTGCTCCAAAATTTTTTGCCGCCGTGCTCCGATTCATTTTTCAGGCCGAAAATCACGACACCCGCATACATATACGCACTCCAGCCCAATATATCACTTCGAAAACTCATCCATTCAAGCTCTTTCTTTCTCTCTCTCCTGCTCCCATCAACGGTCTCTAAACAAGACCATAATTCTCATCCGATAACGCCGGCGAGATCCCCACGGATAATCCACGACTCCCGTTCTCCCCCTTCCTCGCTCTCACAGACACGCACGCATGCTCTCAGTCGTAAAAACTTCCTCCTCCCCCTCCTCTCGCAGCATATTCTCGCTCTCCTCACAAAAAATCCCCCTCGTCGGTCCAAGGCTCCTCTCCTTCTCTCTCTCTCAAGCGTGTGGGAGTCCCGCCGCTCGTGAGTTGTGTGAATGAGTCGTCGTCGGCTCGTCGGCTTGGCGGGGCGATAAAGAGCGGACTGTACTGCAGCCGCGCGGCGCAAAGGAACGGCTGAGAAGCAGATAGCCGCTGCGCGATAACACATGCAGCGAGGGGGGAGGGGAGGCGGCGGCGGCGTGTGTGCACGCTGCAGCAGAGAGGAGCGGAGTAAAAGTTGAAACGAGCGCGCGCGGTGCTGCGGCACCGTACAAGGGAAGGCGCGCACACGGCTAAAAAGAACAGCGGCAGCGGAGTCGAGAGAGGTGCAGTGTATATAGGTATATGGTAGTAGGGGAGCAGAGCGGACGACGACGAAAAAAAGGATCGTTACTCACCTTGTGGTGCTGCATGATGGCAGTGGCCTTTCGCTTCGCGGACATATTCAGGCCTGTCCTCTCCTCCTCCTACTTGTCGAGTGGAAAATCCTCGCCGGCTGCTGTGGCCTCTCTCTTGCTCTCCCGCTCTATCTGTCTCCGTCTAGGTGGCGCGCGGCCGGCCAATAGCGCCGCTGCCGGTTGACTGTATATGCGCGTATGGGTCTGTGTGTGTGCGAGCGAGCGCGAGAGAAGCAAAACAAAACCGCGTTGCCGCGCGCACTAGCTCGCGCGCTGCACAGCCGCAGTGGCCGAGAGATATATACAAATAATGTGTGCGTGTATGTAAGTACGTGTGGATGTATACGTCGAGACGACGGCGACAGCAAGTAGTGAATGCAACGCGCGCGCTAGAGTTGACTACTCACTGACGTTGACGGGGCTTTTAACACATGGCGCGCGTGGTGTTCGTCCAACCCCGCGCACACTGTTCCTTGTTTTTTTTTTTTAATAATCCGTTCCCTTTTTTTCTCTTCCTTCAATAGCCAACGAGCGTTGATGATTACACTTCTGTTCTTATATTATTCTACAATACACATGGCATTGCGCGCGAGTTCACACAGAGTTCATATCATATCACTTATAATCGCACAAGATTCCTCGATGACAGTTTCAGGACTAGCTCCGTTATCACCTCAGTTCTCATGCACTATTTATTCTTCACAAATAGCGAGAACAGTACTTAGTCCCCTGACAGCTACTACTCAAAACTACCACTCGCTATGTGTGTAATCAGCTCTTCAGCAGCATCAGCAGCCGCGCGTGAGAGCAGAGTAGATCGATGACCTCGCGTGACGAGCGCTCGCGGCGGACTGAGTGTGTCGTATACGGATACGCTCGCCTCAACCGTGCGATGCGAGACTGGCGGCGGTGCGACCGCGACTGTGCTCTTTCTCTCTCTCGCTTGCTCGTTCGTTCGCTCCGACTCCCCCACCATAGTCGCGTGTATATACGTGCCCTCTAGCCTTCTCCTCCAGCGCCGGCGCTCCCCTCTACTCTCTCGCGCGCGCACGTATATATAAGTGTGTACACACGCATACACAGACACACGTAGATACGAGGCGAGTAGGGCCTGTCAGCGTCACACACTGTATACGCGCGGGGGTGGCCAACACGACGACGGTATAGTGCAGCAGCAGCCCCACATACACACGTATACGCATGCACCCACTCTCCCCCGCTCCCGTGCAAGAGCGCACGTGTTCTAGGAGAGAGGGGGGGGGGATTAGGGAGATACTGCTGCGGAGAGAGTGGGTTTTAAGGTTTAATCATTTTTAAGGTGTATAGAGAGAGCGAGAGGGGGCAGGGGGTTTGAATCGGATGCGCGCGAAACTTGCGGATGGGGTGCCGCCGCCACTGTTGCAGGATGACGACGAGGGTGGCGAAAGGGTGTTGCAGAAGGGGCGGGGAGGCGCAGTGGTGCTGATTCTTTTTGACGTCTGGGTTTTGGGATTGGGGAGAGAGATAGAAACGAAAGAGAGAGTCGGCGCTGGTGAATGGTTATTAATGGGATCTGTCTGGGAGTTTGTAAAATGCTGCGATACCCTGTGCGTGAGACTGTATATATAGTGTGGATGTTTAAAAGGCACTTGTTTAGATTTATTGAGGGGTTTATGGACTAATCGGTGACGATTTAGTTCTCCGATGCACATTATAGGCGCTCTCTTTGAGTTTTATTTACTCGCAGTGGCTTTCAAATTGGCATTGTACATTATTAGGTTTTATATACGTGACGTATTGAATACATCCTTAAAATTTCAATGCTTAAAAAGCATATTATACAAATGCAAAACCCTATTTCAGTCAACAACAAGTGCTTTCGGAATCTTCCGTGAATTACTCCATACTCATCCACCACTATTCGAACTAAATCGGAGTCAATCAACCATCAACTCCCGATTACACGCAAACCCCGGTGAAATCCACGTTAAACCCCAATTCCTCCCCGCACCTCTCAGCGGGTCATCCGCCAAAATAACGGAATATTTCGAACCTGATCACGAACCAGCTTACTCTTAATTCAAACAGCTGCGCACCTCCCACGCGCGAATCAAAGCCGCCGCCGCCGCCGTCAATAAGCAACAGTTTGCCCACGGCGTCGGTGGCGTCGTGCAAAGCACACCTTTGGAAGTAGTGGAAAAGTGCACGCGATGAAAAGGGGTAGCTAGGTAGGTATATAAGACACACGTCGTCTTATACGTATAGTTACTTCTACTACTACTACCTGAGCGCTTGTACGGGCGAACTTGGCGGGAGAGTTTGAAATTTGGAATCCACATGCGCCTGCCGACTTTTATCTCCCTTTCTCCCTTTTGACACTCGATTTCCTACGTATCCCATATCCGCAGTCACACGTACACGCGCACGCGTATATATACGTACGTACGTCTCCGTCGTATTACAAAAGGGCCGGGGGTATAGATAAGGGCTCGCTCGCTCGCTCGACGTGGGAGAAAGAGAGCATGTCATCGGCCGATTGAACGACAGTAGAGGGAAAGGGAGAGAGAGAGAGAGAGAGCGGGTTCGTTCGTGGAAGCCTTGGGCGATACGGCGGTGGTGGTGCTCGCTGGCGTTCTCTCTCTGTCTCTCCCCTACCCTTTACTCTATACCAAGCCGGGCAGGCAGGCACCCCTATATGGATTTACGCTCTCACCTCCGGAGCTCCCTCTCTCTCTCTCTCGCCTTCTTTTTTCTGTCTCGTCGAGCGAGCGCCGGCAGCAGCAGCCCCCTTGCTTGTTTTTCTCTCTTTTCCCCGGCCCCGCGGTACTATACTAGAGCGTAGCGCTCCCTTTGCAGCAGCAGCGCGCAAAAAAAATGAGAAAAAGGAAACGACGACGACGACGACGACGACGACGGCGAGGAGGAGGAACGGCCAAGTCCAGTATGGGCGCAACGGGAGGGGGCTTCGTACTCTCTCTCGCTCTTTCCCGCTCGCTCCCTTCGCCTCCTTTCACCCTCTTGCCATTACTCGTCCTCCACCTTCCTAGCGCGCGCCCGTCCCTTTTCCCGGTAGATGCCCGTGCTTCGCTTCGTCTCTTTCTCTGTCTCGCTCGCTCCTGCGTCTCTCGCTCTCTCTAGTGACTCTCAACTTACCACTACTACTTTCGCACCGAGCGAGAGAGCGGCCTCGTCCCCATCCCCCTTCTCGCTCTTTTTCTCTCTCGCTCTCGCTCCTCCGCCTCCTCCTCCCACCGGCGCTCCGCGCGCTACCATCCGTACGTATACCCCCTTCCTCCTCTCGCTCGCTCACTCTCCTCGCCCGTCGTCCGCCCCCTCGCCGCCCGCGGTCCCCCTTATCGTCCTCGTCATCGTGGACTCGTGATGCTGCAAAAAGTCTTTCGCTCTCGCTCTTTGGCTCTCTTCCTCCGCCTTCGTTTTTTTTTTATATCCCGCTCCTCTTGCCGCTCGCTCGCTTTTCGTCCGCTCGCTCGCGCGCTCCGCTCTTTCTCTCTCTCGACCTTTCGAGGGGGCTTTCTGATGATCGCAGACTCCGAGACGCGCTCCGCAGTAAGACGTTCATGTTCTTTTCTCCTCGTTTTTCTCCTTTTTCGCGCTCCTTCTTCTCCTTCTCCTCCTTCCTCCTCTTTTTCTCGCTCGCCCGCTCGCTCTCGCCGCTCCGCGTGCTCCTTTTTGCGCTCGCTCGCTCCACTCTCCTTTTTTCAGCGCAAAGGTAGACAAATTCGTATTTCATGCGAACGCTACCGCTGCCACCGCCGCCGCTGCGTCCGACAGAAACGAGCACGCTCGCTCACCCGCGCTCTAATGGATTCTAAAGATATCCTCCGCGCCGGCAAGGCAACAGCGGCGACGGTCGCTCAGCCGACGTTGCGCATTTTTTACGCGCGATAAAAGTGTATATAATACGCGCACGCTCGCGAAATTAGCCATTATTAGCCTGTCAGAGGCCAAGTAATACCCCCTCCATCGATCCCTTTGGCTCTTGAGAAACAAGCTCTCGTGCGGATAGGTATAGGCCACCGTTGCTGCTGTGGCTGCTACTGCAGCCGAGCGCGCAATCAAGAATCTCTCTCTCTCTCTCTCTCTCTCTCTCTCTCTCTCTCTCTCTCTCTCTCTCTCTCTCTCGAGCGAATCAATCGTCCCGCCGATATTTCGATACGTGAAAAAACCGGCGGCCGCTGTGCTGCAGCGGCAGCGGCCACTGCTCTATCCAATTTCCAGGAGTAGCGCAGAGGCAGCAGCATGCGGCGACCGCGAGCGAGAGCCACGCTCGTAAACGGGTTATTTTCCCGGAGCCTCTCCGGTCCGCTCTCTCTCTCTCTCTCTCTCTCTCTCTCTCTCTCTCTCTCTCTCTCTCTCGCAGCGGAGAGCATTACACACGCAGTGCAGAAAGAGCGAATGTATGTACGTGTGCGCATGTGTGTATGTCGTCGTCGCCGCCGCCGCGGTGCAACGTACGAGGCGAGGCCGCAGATATGCGGCGCAGAGAGTGAGAGAGAGAGAGAGAGAGAGAGAGAGAGAGAGAGAGAGAGAGAGAGAGAGAGAGAGAGAGAGAGAGAGAGAGATAGCGAGTATAAGCGGGGAACCCAGGAAAAGAAGCTCCTCTCTCTTGCGCGCGAGCGGCGTATGTATACGCACATAAACGCGCTCTCGGTGCACACACGTGCGCGCCGGCCACGTTGCCACCTCCTCCTCCTCCTCCGTCCGGACGTTCCTCCTGCGCTGCGCTGAGCGCGGCCTCTAATGCATTCCCTTCGTCTCGCGCGTGTGAGTGTGTGTGTGTGTACGTGTGTGCGTTGATAGTCTGCGAGAGTGAGGGGGGAAAGAGAGTCGAAAGAGTTCATGTGCGTGTGTGCTTGATACGCGCGCGCTCACGGCCTGATGAAATGAATGAGATAGCGCAGGAGGGAGAGAGAGACGAGAGAGGCTACTGCCGAGGCCGAAGGCACGTGCGAGCGATTACGCGGTCATGGATTTCGGGAGAAGAAGGAATCTTTGCAAAAATATTTGTAAAGCGCGTATACACGCGAGAGATAAGGTGGAGAGATATGATATGCCGAGAAGAGAGAGGAGGGAGGATTAGTCATGAGATCGTTTGTCTTTTCGGTTAAAGAAGGCGGTGTGCTGAGGGGAAGACTTGAGAGAGACAAGGAAACGACTGTATATGTGTGTATAGAGAGAGAGAGAGAGAGAGAGAGAGAGAGAGAGAGAGAAGAGATAGGCGGTATAGGAGGAAGAGAGAAGTAAAAGGGAGGCCGGGTTATCTTGGGTACACATCAATTACAACCACCAATTTTTCAATTTGAATTCTTAATTGCTGGCGCGGTTTCGGCGAAATGGAGTGTGCGCGTAATTGATGGAACGGGTTTTTTTAACGTGATTGGTTAATGTAAAATATTAAGTTTATATTTTTTTTAATGGATAACATGTTCTTTTTTCTTTAATTACGATATACTTATTTACTCGTTAATAAAGAGTAGAGAGTTCTTGAGGAATATTTTCTATGAGTGCTTGATGTGTCAATTTATTTTGAAATTGATGGAGTTTAATAATTTTAATATAATAACTTTATGATGCTCCCAGAAGTTCTATAAATTACCTTAAATTGCAAAAATCAGCATGTACATTTTTACCGATAAAGCTATATGGGTAATTAAATTTACAATTGTGTGTGTGTGTGTGTGTGTGTGTGTGTGTGTGTGTGTGTAAAATAGATAATAATAATAATAATATTAGCAAATCTCATCGAATTGCCTTTGATATAATATATTGGTAATTAATGATTAATGATCATTTTAATGAAACTTGAATAAGGTACAATCATTTTACAGGCAATCTCGAAACAACTACTTTCATATAACGAACCCAGTCGAAACATTCGCAAAACTATTTTTCCATCCGCTAATTAGCAAAACGATGCAGACGAGAAAGAGAGTCGAAAAAGCGAGACCCGCCGAATCGAGAGGCGAAAAAGCAACGGAGGCAACGTACACGTGTCTACACACACACACACACACACACACACACACACACACACACACACACACACACACACACACACACACACACACACACACACACACACACACACACACACACACACACACACACACACACACACACACACACACACACACACACACACACACACATATATATATATATATATATATATATATATATATATGCATGAAGGATCGAAAGCGGCGAGAAAGAGCGAGCGAAAGGCGAAGAAGCGTGAAAAAAGGTGACACGAATTATTTCGACGGACTCGTTTCTTTTTTTTTCTCTCTCTCGTTCCCCCCGTACACGCACACGCGCATATATATATATATATATATACGCGCGAGGGGAGCGGCGTAGCGTCGATGCAGGTTGGGGAGCGAGAGAGATGGGCGCTCGCAGCTGGGGGTGGAGGAGAAGGGGGGTGGTGTGCGCGCGGGCGAAAACTGATGGAAACGAGGGAAAAAGGAGGAAAGAGAGGCAGCGGGAGGGGAAATGAGGCTCGCAGTAGGTATATACGTGTTCAATGTGTGTTTGTGTGTGTGGGAGCGAGAGCGAGAGAGGTCACACACTGTTGCCAACGCGATAAAAGCAATCACCGAAATAACCGCAGACCACCTCTCTCTCTCTCTCTCTCTCGGCACAGCTTCCCGTCACGGACACGTGGCATCCGCCTACATAGCCCCTCTCTGGCTCTCTCTCAATATACACGCGGGCGCAAGCGAGCAAAGCGCACACACATGCGACGCCCGTGTTTTCTCTCCCGTTCGCTTCCCCCCCGTTCCACCCTCCAGTATATATCCAGGCTATACCTGGCGCCCGCTAGCTCGCGCGCGCACTGGAATTCGACTAGCTCAAATTTCCGGAGGGAATCCTCGCTGCCCGGCCAAAACCTATATGGCTATATGTATGTGTACGTATATATATATATATATACCTATAACGCGGGCGCGCGCTCGTGTCATCCTTTCGTGTCATTGATTGTTACGCGCGGGGGGGACTCGTCGGTGTATTGCCTTTTTTCGGGTGCCGAGCAGAGCCGCCGGCAGTAACAGCGGCAGCGGCACATAGACGATCGATCGGCCGTGTGTGGTTTGGTGCTCCGCGCCCGGTTAATTTTTAGAATTAACGTGTGTGTGTGTGTGTGTGTGTGTGTGTGTATGGTAGGGAAGGGAGGGTAGGGTATATAGGAAAGGGTGTGGATATGTAGGTTTACGACGACGAGCGAGCGAGCGAGTGAGAGAGAGAGAGAGAGAGAGTTTAGAGGACCTTTGAGGTGTATGTATGTATGTACGTATACCTTTCCCCCCTTTACTCGCGCGGAACCGGATGTATAAATTGTTCCGACTATTTTAAGACTTTACGTGCAGGGCAGGTTTGGAGAGATGTACTCGCGAGAGCAGGGCCGAGAGAGCGAGAGAGCGAGAGAGAGAGAGAGAGAGAGAGAGAGGGCACTTTGACGAGTTCGTTTTCGTTCCGCATTAGGAGTGCCGCCAGCGTCAGCGATCTGGAATCGGTCTGTGTGTGTGTGTGTGTGTATGTCGGGGTATGTATGTGTTAAATCAGTAGCTCTATTTGTAGATTTCGCGCTCAAAATTTAAATGCCATGGCGAAGTTTGGAGAGGGCGAGAGGGGGGATGGTTTTGAAAATCGATTTTTCGATATATTTCCTAGTGGTTATTGAATTAAGCCTTTTTGCGCGCCGCTTCCTTTATCAAAATTGAATTTGCATGTATTCGTTATGATATTGTTGCAAAAATAACTTTTGTATATGTTGGCTCTGAGGGAAACTAATAAAACCTTTTATCACTTACCGAGACAAAAATACTGAAAATCACAATGATAAAAAAAAAATAAACTACCCATAAATATGATTTCAATAGCCACAGCGCACGCTTACAGCCGACTGACAATTCAATCGACTTATATACGCACGCTCACAGTCCACTGGAAAACACACACACATCATCGAATAATCAAGCCCCGACACCTACACATTTCCCAATACCCACCACCTTTATACCGACGCGAACCCACTACTACACTATCCCTAATCCGTCGTCTTTATCCTTGATATTACAAAGCAGATTTGCAAAAAGCGGACCTTCGCCGAACCGTACGGCTATAGTTGCTCTGAGACGTAAGACTGCAGAGCATATATATAAGGGGAAAGGCAGAAAGGAGCGCCGGCTGAAAATCTATTGTCGGTTGCGGTGGCTAAGCTCATCGGCCGCGGCGAATGATATACATGGAATAAGCGCGGAGGTGGAGAACACGAGAAACTCGTGGGCGGACGCGGCGGCGGCGATAAAGAAGGACGATAAGCGAGGGAAGAAACAATGAGGCAACGCGTGTCGGTTGCAAGCCAACGATATTCGTATCGACGCCGAAAGATAAGAAGGGAGTGTGCGTGCATGTCTGTGCAGTGTGTATAGAGTAGCGAGAGCGGCGCAGAGTGTACACGTATCTATAGACACACACATGAACAATGACAATGAAGAGCCAATAAATCGCGCGGCTTGTGCATTTATCTGCGTTTTAGAGCGGGGGCGCTTCGATTAGGGCGTGCGGGGCCGGATCGCTATAGCGTGATTTTCCAGGAAAGCGTTATATTGTGACTAATCGGCGAGGTGTGAGTGTGTTTTTTTTCTCGTCGATGGAGTGGACGGTATTTGGTTTGCTGATTAGTTGTATATTTGATTGGGTAGTATTTCGGATGAATAATTGCTGCTAATTTGGGTAATGATTTCATGGTTAATTTAAAGGTGTAAACCAATTGCCCTTTGTGGTTTCGGCTTTAAATCAAAGTGTTCGAATAATGATAATATACTGATAACACCGACAAAAACTTTCATCCTACATCATTTCAAAACTCATCTGAACTCTATACGATACAAAATTACGGTGCTCCGTTAGTAGGCGGAAAATATCTGTTTGGTCGCTTCCGCGAAAGAAATAGCTGTACCTTTTGCAAAAAATCTTTCCCTCTCACCCGCATGCACCGGCTTCAAAGCCCTACATACATACATGTAACACACATACGGAACCGCAAAAAAATTAGCGCTTGCACTCGCGTCCGGTATATATAGGTGTGCAAAAAATCCGGAGCTCCTAAGTGCGAGCTAATCGAAATCAGCCCAATAAATCGAGATTATAAAATCCCGCCCTCCTACTTTTCTCTTTTCCTTTCCCTATTTCCGTGTACCAACGTAGCACATATAATTACGGCGGGTGGGCTAGCGAGCTGGTTCCGCGCATACGAGAGAGATGATAAAGGGTACAAAAAGGGCCGCTACCGCTGCACATGTGGACGCGCGGGCTTGCGGAAAAAGTAGACTTTCTGAAACAGAAAGAGAGAGAGAGTGAGTGAGAGAGAAAGAGAGAGGGCAAAGCGTACATGTCCATGTATATACATATACATACACACCTGCTCGGATAGTCATACCTATATATCGGGCGTACATGCTCTTGGGTTTCCGCGCTGTGGGGGAGCGAGTGAGACAGAGGCAGGCAGCAGCAGCCGAGAGAGTTCGTTCGGGAGAGTTTCAGTACAGGCCATCCGGTCTCTCTCTCTCTCTCTCTCTCTCTCTCTCTCTCTCTCTCTCCGGCCATCCTCCTCCTACGTAGGAATGAGAGTAGACGGAGCGAGAGGCGCAGAAGGGAACGCGAGAGCGACAGAGAAAGAGAGACACAGAGCGAGTATAGCGCTGAGCTCGTTTCGACTCGCTCCACTTGCCTCTTGGTTGAAAGCTTCCCTTTCAGGCCGACCTGAGCCCTCGAGATGAAACCAACTTGTGCTCTCCCCGCGTCGCCCCCCCCCCTCCCCCGTTCCCACCTCCAGCACAGTCACACTCCGAGAGAGAGAGAAGAGCGGTGGCGGCGGCAGCGGCGCCGGGTATATATACCCTCCCCGGACTCTGCCGCGCGCTACCTCTGCAGAGGCCGAGAGACGGAGAGCGAAAGAGAGAGAGATAGAGAGAGTAGTCCTTTGGGCTAGCTGCCTCTGCTGCCGCCACGGAAGGACGTGGGAAAGAGGAACGTGTCCGAGGAGTAGAGAGGGAGGGAGACGCAGACAGACAGAAGAGCCCTCTCTCTATCTATCTTCTATATATATACAAGTATACACTCTCTCTCTCTTTCGTCCGCGTGTATATACATGTATGTATGTGTGCCAGCGCCAGCCAGTCGCCACGCACACACACTGACCTATTAGTTTTTGCGAGTGGTCGAGGGAGCGAGAGAGAGAGAGAGAGAGTAGCACGTGGCCCGAGGATGTGAGAGAGTGCGGCTCCCGCAGCAGCAGTAGCAGCTAGCAGCACAGCTCGATATTAATTTCTGCGCGAGGCTCCGCCGTGCCCCAACCTCCTCCTCCTCCTCCTCCTCATCCTCCTCCTCCCGCACACTTTCAACCTTTCCCTATACTCTCCGGGCGACCGACCCTTCTCTCTCTCCCCCTCCGTCTATGTGCCCGTGTGTGTCCGTGTCCGTGTGTGTGTGTGTGTGTGTGTGTGTGTGTGTGTGTGTGTCCGTGTGTGTGTGTGTGTGTGTGTGTGTGTGTGTGTGTGTGTGTGTGTGTGTGTGTGTGTGTGTGTGTGTGTATATGAGAAGCACACGTGTAGCTATAAGAGAGAAAGAGAGAGAGAGAGAGAGATGCGCCAGAGGTTTCAGCGCTGCGGTGGTACGTACGTACGTATACGCAGGGGAACGCGTGCAAAAGCGTATAGAGGAGAGGGAGAGAAGGCTTTTCTGCTTTTCTTGTAGAGAGAAAGGGGAGTGAGAGAAAGAGAGAGAGAACTGTGCGCTGCTGCTGCAGGCCTTTGCGCGCAGAACAGCGTAGGATATTTTACCCGCTTCTTTCGCGAAATTAAGGGTCGAAATGGGTGTGTGCGCGCGCGTGCTCTGCGGCGGTGGTGGAGTCGCGCTAATTGCTCGTATACGCGAGGTGTGCGCAGAGTGGGTTAGGAATTAGAGGTGTGAGACGCGTGCACAGGATGGGAGCGAGCGCGTATGTTTACACTGTCAATGATGTCTTCTTTTTTGCGGAGCGGAGGTTGTGTAAATGTATGTAAAAATGTCTGTGGATGATCAAAGCGAAGGCTGCGGTATAAATAAAAGCGTAATTGCTCGGTGTGTATCGTATATGTTTTTATATATTTTTAGAAAATTTTATGTTTTTATTTATTTTATATACTTTGATATAAAAATATATAATTAGTATAATAATTATACACCGATAATGTATGCTATAAATTATTGTAATAAATATAATAGTTATCGCGTATTTCTCGAAAACGTCTCCGCTGAATGCAACAAGGCTTTTCTCAATAACCGCAGAATCCATGTATACCCATCCGAACGAAGGAAATTACAAAAATATTTGCCGCCACTTTGAACCTCCCCGTCCTCCCACATACACGTACGCACGTGTGGGTCTGAAAAACTAGGCTAGCAAAACTGGGTCTCTCCCCCTTCCCGCCCCATTGCCGGCACGCATCGTCGAACGCGGAGGAAAAAAAGCATCAACTCTCTTTCCCCGGCGTCGTCGCTTGAAAAGTGCGTGCGCTCGCTCGCGCGCGCGTGTAACACCTCGTTTAGCATAAGTAAGTGAGTTACGCTCATTACGCGCGAATTCGCCCGGCGAAAGTACAAATACGTATACTCGTGTATACGCCTGTGCATCCCCCTTTCGAGCCAGCGGAAAGTTCACGTAACGGAGAGAGAGAGAGAGAGAGAGAGAGAGAGTGAGAGAGACGATTGTTATGTATATGTATACCCAGCCGAACACGAATAGCTTGATTACGTAAATTCCGAAGGAGCAGAGCCGGCGTTATGTATACACTACGGTGCCGAAAGCGAGAGGGTAGTCGAAATATACACTGTGCGTATATATACATATATATAGCTACGTATCTACGTTGTATATAGAGAGGGCCAGCGTCAAACGTCGCGGGAGCAGCGAGCGAGTCGGTAATTCAATGCCCCGCCGATAGCTCGGATTCTCTGACCCTAATCTGACTCTCTCTCTGCCAGCCCTTCCTTCTCTCTCTTGCTGCTCGTGCGACAAACTTCGTGACGACTTTTCATTTCGAATTTCACTGCGGCTGCTACCGCTGCTGCTGCCGCAGCGCGAGTTTTAAACGAGTGATCCCTATCCCTGGCGAGAGTCGCTCTCCTTTTAGTTCCCCATTGTTTTCATATTCGCCGGGGAGACCGCCTTTATATTCGCTCCTCTCGTTTCTTCGATAAAGATCGCCCACGGAGAGAGAAAGGGAGAGGAAGGACTTTCCGAGTATTAACTCCTTGCGGGGAGAGAAAGAGAGAGAGAGAGAGAGAGAGAGCGAAGGGTTAAAAGGCTTTGGCGTGCGAAGAAGGGTTCGTCGCCGCGGCCGGGTATGGCGCGGAACCGCCGCGGTTTTGTCTGTCTGCGCGCATAAAATGATTTGCAAATTGCGCGGGTGGAGTCAATAGGCGACTAATGCTTAGAAGATGGATATACGGCTTATGAAAGGTATACATAAAAGAGGATGGAACTAGTTGGCCGCGGTGGTTATTAATATTTATGATTTCTTTTAATTTACTTTCAATGGGGGGGGGGGGGCGCTTAATTCCTTTTATCATCGGGAGCACGAAAAGCTCAGCTCATCAGTTTAAATAAATCCAATTAAAACAATTATATTCTTTATCTTTTAACTAAACAAAAAATTAACAAAAATTATCTTACTACACTCGTCCTTCTACTACTTCGTCACTTTCAAAATCCTACTATCTATACTTTCTCACTTACTTATTTTACAAAAAACGCTAAAACGCCCATTACAATAACCCCGCCCCCTCGCATTCTAAATTTTGCTCACCCGCTTTAAAGCTCTCGCGCACCCTTCTTATACACCCACCCTACCCCGGGTCAATTTTAAAGCGATACTCTCGCCTCAGCCCTAACTCGCGGAAAGGCTCAATTAAGCTATCACCCCCAAACATCTCTTCAGGCGCGAAGACAGCGCGCGCTCTCGGGGGGTAATACATTACGTGCAAAAGACCGTCGACTCTTTTTCAGCGCACAAACCTTGAATGTCGTCCCCTCCATCGATCCTCACGTTCACTTTTTCAGCGTTCTGGCAGAAAAGAGCGCTTCCTCTTTGGCCCCGAGGATAGATATATAGATATATATATATACATGCAATCCGCTCTGGCTGCAACACCGTCGCGGCAATTTTTTTGTCGAGAGAAGAGCTTTTAGATCCTTCTTTCGCCGCCGCTGCTGCTGCTGCTGTCCGAGCCGCTGCTGCTGCTGACTTGTACTCTTTTTCATCGCTGGCGTCAGTTTCGATTTTTGTTTTCGAGGGTAGGTGGGGTAGGTGATGTTGGCTGGGATGTGTTTTCGGATGTCTGTGTTTTGTTTGTAACACATAGGTCTGTACCGAAAGAATGAATTTTGTTGATTGCACTGATATATATTTCGTGGTTAGTTTTATGATAGTTTTTTTTTTTCAATTAATTAATTAGGTTTATTAAATATGCAATAATACGCAGAAAGATTGATACAACCGATGAATAAAAAATAATATTGTTGTTTGGACAATCGCAATAAGTGAGAAATAAAGAACAAGTCCCTTATCTTTTTCACTGATCAAGATTATACCACCTCACAGGTGTGATCGTAACGAATTCTTTTGACCTACACAAAAATCGTCCAATAAATCATCCTGTTCGCGCAAAGACCGGATAATTAGTTGCAGGCAGGAAGACAACGCTATAAACAGTTTTGACTTTATCTTTCCGGCGCGCGGAAAGCGAATGTCCCGATGGCAATCAATTAGGTCACGCAACACGACGCCCCGGATAAATCTATCGCCGCGTTGAGCACAGCCGCACTTACATTCAATTTCGGCATTACGCAACAGGTAAAAGAGTATATACCTCAGGCAGTCCCCCACGCTTCTAATTCACAAACACGCAATCAAAAAATCCTTATTTATACAAATACATTTTCGAAACCCTCTCTATACCGTTAAAACAAAAATATCTGAGTTTCCACCCAGCAGCGTTCTTTGTCCACGCTATTCCTAAATCACAAAGCTACAACGACGCCGATGGAAAAGCCTGCTCTCGCTCTGTCCGCGCATGTATAAGAAACGGCCCGGAATCGAAATCGATCGGCCGCCGCTGGACGCAAAAGGGGGCAAAGAAGAACCCAGGAACGAGCTCGCCCTCGCACCCACCCACCCACTCGCGTTGGTATACACACCCCCACCTGCGCGCGTGTATTCGGCAGGTCGTCCGATAGGTTTATACATATACACACACGCGCAGTCACTGTCGATGCACGAAAACGAGGAGGGATGCGTATATAAGCTCGCGCGCTCGATACAGAAAGATACGTTCCGATGTTTCTTTCATGGCTGGGTGTGTGTGTGGGAGCTTTTCCCCGCGCTGAGGGGGTGGCTCGGGAGAAAAAGGTACGGAGGTGGAGGCGACCCTCGTCATACTTCTCTCGGGCTTATTGAGGTAGAATATTTCCAACGACGCGGACGTAGCGGGCGCCGGGTTGAGGAAAAAACCGGCGAGATATCGATCAATTTCGAGGCGAAGGTGAGGGGGTGCTGGTGCTGGTGTGGCGGCGCTCACGGTGGGCGTCGGGTCTGGGAATTTGATGCCTGTTAATCGAATGAAGCGAAAGGTCGAGGTAGGGGGAGTTGGGTTGGGTATTCGAGGATGATTGCGAGGTTTGGAATATGATGGGATGGATTTTTTGTGGGAATTTG
Source organism: Torymus aiolomorphi (assembly GCA_036365515.1). NCBI lineage: Eukaryota > Metazoa > Arthropoda > Insecta > Hymenoptera > Torymidae > Torymus > Torymus aiolomorphi. The sequence continues at coordinate 260,983,730 of CM070873.1, forward strand.
GATGAAGGATGAGGGTTGCTAGAGAGATTCGTAGTCGAAATATATTATTTTCCAAAATAATTCGCCCATCGTTTATCAGGCAAATTATTATAACCAAAACTGAAAGCATTAAAAGTATAAAGATCGACCACCGCGATCCTCTCGATTCGTCTCAAACCCCGACATATCAGATTTTCCCAATTTTCCCCAGTTAAAATCCATTACTTCGTTCCCGGATAAATATACTTTATTCAGCAGCCGGCGCATCCTGCATAATTTCGAACGCCGCGCGGCAAATCTGCGCCGTTCCCGAAATACTATCCGAAAACTCACCTGCACTACGTTCGTCTCTCTGCCATCATCTGCAAAGAATTATAATCCCTGACCCGCACCACATTTTCACGCGTTCGCTCTCAGGATTTTTCTTCACCGCCGCGGTGTCGACGTCGGGGGCACTTTTCGCCGGTATTACATCGTTAGATAAGCGCCAGTCCATCGCCGCATCTCTCTCTCTCTCTCTTCTTGGACTTGGCGTCGTCACCGCGTCCGTCCCTCTCCCCTCTCTCTCTCCGCCCCGTAATTCCGTTTCGAGCTAAGTTCCGCAGAGAGAGAGAGGCTCGTCCCTCCCTCTCGGGTTCTTTCCAGCCGCGCGCGTCGGCTCCGAGACTCACCCCATTTCCAGCGCTCGCTATATACGAGATAGGGGAGAGAGAGGCGAGTGGCGAGAGCGAGAGACGGGGAAAGATAACGTTAAGGATGGCGGCGGCGAGGAAGGAAGGAACGTAATGTTGCGAGAGAGCGAGCGAGGCCCAGAGGGGTTGTGCGCTCGCCTCTACTCGGCACGAAAAGGGAGGGTTAGTTTCTTGTTAGGGTCCAGACGCACTGGCGACTCGCCGCCGCCGCCACCGCCTCTCTTCTTTCTTGCCTCGCTCTCGGTGTTTCTCTCCCGGCTTCGTATGTATATATATATATATATATATATATATACGTGTACGAGAGAGCATCGCCGCGGTTGCCAAGTGCCGCTCGTATAGGCGAGAGAAAGATGCGCGCGCGTTCGCCAGAGAGACAGATACGAGCCGGGGGAGAGAGAAAATTTTCCTCCACAGGACGAAGCTCGCTCGGCCGCGCTTCTTATTCTTGGCTCGCCTCGCTCCATCCCGCACAAATTGCATTTTATGCTACATGACGAGAAGAGAAGGGAGAGGAGGAGGAGGAGCGGGCGCGAAAGTAGCTTTTGAATATTTATGCGAGCCGCGGCCGATATAATCCGATCTCTCTCGCGCGCGCGCGTTGAATCGCTATATATATATATATATATATATATATATATATATATATATGTATATAGGAGGAGCAGCGGAAAAAGCGAGCGATCGCGGACGAATTAGAGTTATAAGGGAGAGGGGGTAGTGAGTGACTAGTCGGGCGTCGTTTGATAATGCACCTCTGCCCGCTGCTCTGTGCATTAGCCTCGCCACCGCGCTTGTGTGTCTGTATATATTCATGTATATATATAGATATGTATACGCGGGCGGTGCGAGGTCTGTGTACCGATAGGCAAATCCAAAGCTCGCGCGTACATTACTCCGCTCGCCAGCAGCAACAGCAGCCTCATGCTGCTGCTACCGCCGCTCTCGACGAATTGTTAGAGGGTGAGGTATGAGGCTGCAGGAATACGCGGGGATAGGCGCGCGCTCGCGCACAGAGATTGCTGCAAAAGGGAGGGAGGGAGAGAGAGAGCAAAAGCTCGACGTCACCCGCGTCTGTCACATCTCCCTCTCTGCATATTTCAGCTCGTCGGCGCGCACTCGCGCTCGACTACCACCGCTCTCTCTCTCTCTCTCTCTCTCTCACTCTGTATATACGTGTGTATGTATATATATGTACGCGCCCCCGCGCGTGCATTTGCGGTGCGCGAAGCGCAATATGTGCTGCTGCACACCGTGTGTGTCGGCGGCGGGGGCCGCGCGGATTTCGAACGGCTTGAGGGAGAGAGAGAGATGGGAGTGCACGCTAGTGGACAGCAGCAGCAGTGGCGGCTGGCTGGCTCCTGTTACATGTAGGAAAGAGGAGTGGATATGTGCGCGCGACGGCGGTAGCAGCGGCGCAACTTTAATATATGTGTGTCTGCGTGTGGAGCGAGGAAAGTCAAAAGGACAATGCGCGCGAGATTCACAGACGCGAGGGGCAAAGTGGGGAGGGAAATGGGGAGGTGGAGGCAAGGAGGATATGTGAGAGTCGAAATATTAATTATTTAACTGATGCGGAGAGACGACGTCGCGGAGGAGATGGAGAAGGAGGAATTAGGAGGGTATAGAGCAAGGGGAGGAAAAGGTAGAGGTACCTGCGTGGGTGTGTGTACGCCGAACAATTATCGCGATGACGGTTCGGGCTAACGAGTTTTGTTTCCCGATCCTGTGATTAAAATTTCACGCGGTGCTTCGGTATGATTAGATGGGGCTTTTAAAAGGGCTGAATATTCGGTTTAACGTAATGGATTACACGATTATACGATGAAAAGGGTATAAGAATGTAAGGCTAAAAGTTTTGTTATTCCGCGGGAAAATTGAGGAGACGTTGAACGGGGAACTTTATTTCTCTCGATTTGCATTTTTCCAGCGTCCTCCTCCTAGAAATTAGTGCAACCAACGGAATTCAGCAAACTTAGCAACCTGCATCACGTCCACCCTAAATCGTGCACCAACAATTCCCGAATATTTCCTCCTCCTCTTCTCCACTGCCCTCGCTTCCGCCCACAACCGCGCGTTCGCGTGTCTTTTTGCCGCGACTTTGTTTACCTAGTCACAAAAACAAAGGAGCCCGGCGAGTAATAAATCCAACTTTTACTCCCACGTATCTGTCCCCCCTTATCACCGCGCGCTCCTCCGACCCTCTACTTCTTCTTCTTCTTCTTCTTCTTCTTCTACTGTGTCTTCGGTTCGCAACTCCCCTCCCCTCATTTCGTTTGCGCTGACAAGAGTCGCGCGCAGTTTTGTCGTCGTCGTTGACCCTTCGGGCAAAGATGGACTGTTTGTGGGGGAGAAGAACCGGCGTAGAATTAGCGCGCGCGCGGGAACGTGATTTTATCGGGGTGGAATGGTATACATCTATAAGGTTTGAGCGCTGTAGTCTATCGAGCGATGAAGCTTTTATACAAACGGAATGATACTCTCGCGTGATTTTAATTTTCTCGTTCGTTGGTATATTTTTCTGTTTCCTGCATAAAATATAAGTGCTTCCTTTATGCTACCCCTCTGTCGTAATATTTTGCGTTTCAATGTTTTCTACGATGTAAGTTTTTTCTTTATGGATCGATTGATTGATACTAAAGTCTTGCATGTGGTTGTAATATTGATATGTCAATTCAACAAAAATAAGAGTTCATGGTTTTCTGATTTTAACGGCCATGATATCCATATTGTTTTCTAAAAATGATTAGCACCCCCCACTCTATAAAGTCACGGTATCGTTAAATTCATATATTTAACTTTTAACGTTTCGTTGATTCTTAGAGAATCTCATTTCAGAGCATTAAATTTTAGAATACATGAATGCAGATAATTAAAGGAAAAAAGGATTTAACGTTGAAAGATTAATAATACTCCATTTATATAGAGTAAAAATGGTATTTAGCCCTCGATAGAGTACACATGAAGGTATAATTTGCCATAAACGATAATTTCTGGTAGAGATTAGAAGGAATTCACCTACTGATATAAATAGACAAATTAATAATCAAATTTTCTTATTTTTTTTATCATACTGATTTTCCCGTTCGAGTTGCGAGTTTGTGGTACGATATTCAAGTCTAAAATTTATTATGGTGTGTCGGCGAAAGATTTGTGTGCGCCGTACTGACGAGTCTACCAGACAGTACCAAGTGTGAAATACAATTTTTCTTCTATAACTTCAGTATTTTACATTTTTCAAAATCTCAAAATCTAATCCTTTTCTCCATAAATTTTTCGCATTCATGTTTTTTAAAAATGATGTCCTAAATTCCCGAGGTTGATGAAACATTATAAGTCAAATATGAGAAGTTAATAATTCCGGAACAGAGAATCAGGATCTTGGATATTTTTGGAAAACAATATGCATAGCAGGTCCATTAGAATCAGAAATACATTGCTGATGATGTATCTGCTAGTAGTACTGTTACATATGTATTTATAAAAGTAAGACTTTTGAAGTAGATGAAACTATTCATTAAATTTGATTAAATATAGGTAGGAATAATGGATCCTTTGAGGGCCAATGTCCAAGGTGAAAATGAATTTCAGTCCATTTTTTATTTTACGACGTTTCGCCAGACGATTTTCTGGCCTCTTCAGGCTTTATTAAGAAAACATAAATAACAAATAACACAACGTTAAAAAACAGTTCAAAAAATATAATGACTTATTCAGAGAATACAACAGAAAACAATTACCAAAGTTTTTTACAGTATCAGCTGATGGAGCAAACATAGCTTCGACCAACTTTGTCAACAGATTATCGCACGTGAACGCATACACTGCACATTTATACGGGAGCAGTTTTGTTTACATTTACACGCAGGTTTCGTAAGAGGCCTTTATATGAGGCGTTTCACCTCAACTGTCCCAGCGCGCGGCGCGCGAGCCCCAAAACCTGCTATTTCTAACTCATGTTTATGATACTAAAAAGTACTTAAAAAAATTGTTTGATAGGCGTTTTCGACGTATTTTTTCCTCAGCTTTCCAATGATGTTGGTAGTTTTTTCAAAATTTTCAATTTTCATCTTCAAAAACTCTTTTGCATTCTATTTCTCGCAAAAAACATCTCGGGCACTCTTTGGAAAATATCCTTTCCTACGTAAAAAATGCTCAGCTTTCGATTTAGAGGGTCAAAAAAAATATTAAAAATACACTTTTTGAGATAAAACATGTTTTGTACTTTTTGAAGGTGAAAATTGAAAATTTCGGAAAAACTGCTTACGCCATTGGAAAGCTGAGGAAAAAATATGTCGAAAACGCTTATCAAACAATTTTTTTAAGTATATTTTAGTATCATAAACGTGAGTTAGAAATAGCACGATGTGGGGCTCCAGCGGCGCGCGCTGGGACAGTTGACGTGAAACGCCTTATATACGGAATTCAAATTTTGTGTATCTTCTATTTTATTGATCGTATTGTTATATCTATTAATGTGTAGCATTTCGGAAATTATCCGTTTATTGTAATTACTTTCTTTATCTAAAATTTTAATGTTATTCCAGTCTATTGTGTGTGACGTGTTTTTTGCGTGTATTGCTACCATTGACTTATTGTTTTTATCATTCTGATGTTCTTTTATCCTAGTTTTTAATGCTCTTTTTGTTTCGCCTATGTAGGCAGCTGGACAGGACGTACAATTAATTTTGTAGACTACTTCACAATTGTCCATTTTTTCTAATTTATCTTTTCCTAGTTTAATAAATTTGCTCGAAAAATCTGTTTTAGCAAGCAATCTTGACAACGACGATGATAACAGCAGTGACCATGGGATTGCAGCAAAAGACTATGAGCATCGGTTTCATGCGGGAGGTGCCGGGCGTGTATAACCTCCATACGCAGACCATAAAGTCTGGCGAAAAGTACAAAAAATATTTATTTTATTTTTTTTATTTTTTTTTTATTTATTTATTTACCAGAGTAAGTACAAAAGGTAAGTACATGTTTACATTATACAGGATGTATAATCCAGCAGAGGAATTGTTTTCCTGTTCGCTGGTCCGGTATTCTTAAATCTAACTTAACCTAAGATTCTAGATAGAAATATAAGTTTTGTAACAAAATATAATATAATATAACAAATTCAATATAAAAATGTCTAGGTTGCTTTTTTTCTAAATGTTTCTAAATGTTTTCTTTTACCCATTTCTCTAGCTTCCCTTTTTTACTATGTATGCTGCTAATGGTCTTTAAATCGTTGGGTAAGAGATTGAATATCATTATTGCTCTAATAAATAGTATATTACTAACGCGGGCGGAAGAGGATTATTTACCTCATGCGACGTTTTTCGGCCGAGCGAAGCGAGGTCGAAAAGTCGCATGAGGTAAAAATTCTCTTACGTCCACGTTTCAGTAACGTATTTTTCCGTCCGAGGCCGCAAAATGACATTTAAGATGGCATTTTGAGGTTAAAGGGCGGAAAACTGTTTTTAATGCTAATGGTTTTGAGCTTTTTAGGAATCTGAATACTTTTATTTCTTGTAGTTTTATTGGAGCTAAGGTATATTAACTTTAATTCATTGCAATGATAATCTAGTGATTCATACTCGAAAATTTGATCTAAGTACATAGGATTTTTATTAGTGATAAATTTATTTTTATTAACTATTTTTAGTAATCTGATTTGTAGTCTTTTGAGCAAATTGATACTGTCTGAGATAAAGTCTGGGCACTTTTCCAAGACTTTTTGCACTGTATGCTAAGCCTGGTAAAAAGTCTTGGATGAAGTCTGGGTATTTTTTCCCAGACTTTTTACGCAGTATGCTAAGTCTGGTGAAAAGTCGCGGATAAAGTCTGGGGATTTTTTCCAAGACTTTTAATAGAAAATATAAAAAGTCTGGCAAAAAGTCTGGAATCGTCCGACCTGCGAGACTTTGGCCAGACTTTTCAATCCAGACTTCTACAAGACTTCGCCCAGACTTTTTTTTTACACGGGTGAGCTAGCACGAGCCGAAGGCGAGTGCGTTTGCGAACCGAAGACGAGTACTGCAACCACACGAGGTCAAAAAATCCACTTAGCCCTTGGTACACACCATATTTTTTGTACCGCAAGTATAGATTTTTGCGTTTTTTTCAATTTACTAAAGTGTGGCTAACGTGAATTGCTTTTAACTCAAGAACGAAGATTGTATTAAATATTTTTAGCTTTAATATTTTTTCAAAATATCGATGATTTTCTTAAACAATCTTGAACTCCATTCAAAAACGATAGCGGGCGTTTTTCGATTTTTACTGCCCGCTACGGCGAGCAGCGGGCGTTTTTCAGTTTTTACCGCCCGCTATGGCGAGCAGCTGGCACTTTTCGATTTTTACCGTCCGCTACGGCGAGCAGTGGGCGGGAAATAGTATATTACGATACGTGGGCCGGAAATTGGATTTCCGGGCCGTGCGTGGTATGACGCCCGAGGCGAAGCCGAGGGCGTCATAACGCACGGCCAGGGCATCCAATTTCCGGTCCAAGTATTGTATACTATTTTTCTTACTCCCCGGCCGAAAGTACGTTCTGTAATTGTTAAATAATTGATAAAATTGCGTTGTCGTCTGCTAGTGTGTTTCAGTGTTAGTTTTTCTTTCGGCCCGCTCGATAGTAGTGCCTCTGTCGGCCGCTTTGGGTAGCTCGGTCGATATTACCGACTGTTTTTTCTTTCGGCCCGGCGTAGAGAGCTGGTTTTTTGGGCGTCTGCTACTTTCGCTATTGTACAGATGGTCTGATGCCCGCCCGACATTTGCAAGACCGAGGCGAAGCCGAGGTTTTGCTGGTCGGGGCGGGCATCAGAAACACATTCATTAAAAAAAGACCACACCAGTTTTTATTTCAATTAACTCTTTTTTCTCGTCACACGTGCACTTTCCTCTGTCTATTTCGTACGTGTCTAACCTTCACACCGCACAAACATATTTTTCTCGGACGCTCCCGTCCATACGTTTAAAAAACAATAATCCCTCTTGTTTTCTACACGTACTTTCGAATCGTGTAGAAACAATTAAGTAAACGTATGGACGGGAGCGTCCGAGGAAAATATGTTTGTGGGGTGTGAAGGTTAGACACGTACGAAATAGACAGAGGAAAGTGCACGTGTGACGAGAAAAAAGAGTTAGTTGAAATAAAAAGTGGTGTTGTCTTTTTTTAATGAATGTGTTTCTGATGCCCGCCCCGACCAGCAAAACCTCGGCTTCGCCTCGGTCTTGCAAATGTCGGGCGGGCATCAGACCATCTGTACAATAGTGAAAGTAGCCCAAAAAATCAGCTCTCTACGCCGGGCCGAAAGAAAAAACAGTCGGTAATATCGACCGAGCTACCCAAAGCGGCCGACAGAGGCACTGCTATCGAGCGGGCCGAAAGAAAAACTAACACTCAAACGCAGCTAGCAGACGACAACGCAATTTTATCAATTATTTAACAATTACAGAACGTACTTTCGGCCGGGGAGTAAGAAAAATAGTATACAATACTTGGACCGGAAATTGGATACCCTGGCCGTGCGTTATGACGCCCTCGGCTTCGCCTCGGGCGTCATACCACGCACGGCCCGGAAATCCAATTATCGGCCCACGTATCGTAATATACTATTTCCCGCCCGCAGGTCGGCAAGCGATCGCTTTCGACTCTATTAATACTCTCTAAAGTTGAATTAGTGAAAATTGCTCCACCATTTCAATTAGTAGAAAAAACTTCTAATTTATTAGTGAATATTCACTATTTCATTTAGTAGTTTATTAAAACTACTATTTTGATTAGTAGTTTTTACTAATTTAATTAGTAGTTTTTAAAAAATCACTAATGAAATAGTGAATATTCACTAATAATTTAGTAGTTTTTTCTACTAATTGAAATGATGGAGCAATTTTCACTAATTCAATTTTAGAGAGTAGGTTCAAAAAACGCGAAAATCGTGCTTGCGGTACAAAAACTACTTTACGCACTAGTCAAAAAAGGGGGTAACTTTACGCACGCTAAACAGGCATCTAAAGTCGAGTTTTAAGCACTCAGTTATAAAAAATAGTAAACGTAACACGTGCCCAAAGTAGGCGTGTTGTGCACGGGTAGTTTGTCACCCTCGCTTCGCTCCGGCGACAAACTATGCCCATGCGAAAAGTGCCTACTTTCCTCACTAGTTGCGTAATGTACTATTTTGTCACAAGGCCGTAAAATGCGATTTCACGGACCGAGCTGCGCCGGTCCTTGTGAACTGTGATCACACAAGGCGTGAAATCTTATACGGACGGATGACGAACAATATGTTTTTCTGCGCGAAACGAAGTTGCCGCTTTCCGGCGCCGTCGAGCAGAAAAATAGTATACACACCTTGGCCAATAAAAAAGAAAGCCTCAGATCACATGTTTGTCAATCTCGGCTTCGCCTCGGCCGACAATTACATGTGATCTGAGACATTTCTTATTTTACCGGCCTAGGTATGTAATATACCATTGATATAGTAGGCCGTAAAATTCGATTTTACGAATTGTTTTTATTGGTTGTCAAATTCGACTTCACGGATTCGCGTTCGTAAAATAAACATAGTTCGTAAAATCGAGTTTTACGGACTGTCCGAGAAATCGAATTTTACTGCCTAAAAACAGTCCGTAAAATCGAATTTTACGGCTATGATATAAAAAAATAATGTTCGATATAGGTAATAAAAATGGTTCTCATACGAGTATAATTTTCATCCCCACTTCGCTCGGGCGGCAGACTCACCCTCGTGGAAGAATCATTTTTATCGCACTAATAGTATTGATAAGTATTATTTTATCATTGAATACACCTTACACAAACCTATCCAAAATATCTCAGTTCTAATCACTATATCGGGACGTAACAAAACCTACACTAAAATTGCATCCTGCAGCTAAAATCCTTCCTACTGTGAACGAATTTCAGATTTTTCACTCGCTCACAAAACTCGAGATAACTTCATTAAAACTACACCCGACCTCTCTCCCTCTCTTCTCCTGCGAAGTGTTTAGACCTCGTAGAACGCGTCTCTCTCTCTCTCTCTCTTTTGCAGCGCGAAAGATATAGATACTTACCGCCTCCGGTGCGCTCGCAGCAGCCCGGTTTGCTCGAGTAAAGGAGCGACGAAGAGGGGGAGAAAGGGAGTTAGCGCTGCGCGCGCGCGGCAAAGGCAAAGGCAAAGGCGCAAAGGAGGGCTTTGCGGAGTGTGTGTAAGCGTGGGAGGCCGATGCGCTGGGAGAGAGAGAAAGAGTAAGAGCGTAGGTATGTACGTATAGACAGGCGCTGCGAGGAGCCGACGCTGCTGCCGTCGACGTGAATTTCAGCGCGCGAAGGATAGTCTTTCCTCTTCTTATACTTCTTCTTCTTTTTTGGAATTCCGCGAGTTCGCCGAGAGGAGTCATTTTAGAGTTGAAGGAAGGACAGAGGTAGAGCTTGGTTTTTGTCGACAGGGATTAAGCAGAGGCGGGTTGATGTTATATTTTTTATTAAGTTGAGAAGAAATTTGAGGATATAATGTTATTCATTGTAGGAGGAATTTGTGTGTGTGTGTGTGTGTGTATGTGTGTATGACATATGGCTTAAGGTTAAAAATATTAAATATTAAATATCTTTCCTCGCTAAGTCAATTCAAGACAGCAATCAGAAAACACCTGCTGCATAGATCAGGAGATGTAGATTTTATTTATATACTAAATAAGGTACTGACGATAGTCTAAAGCTAAAATAATAAGACTGATGACCATTTCTGTGATACTTATTAGAGCTACATTAAATGTAATAGCATGGCGAAACAATGGCGTGATATCTTACTAGTCTAACATTGAGTGCAATTGTGCGATGAATAAAGAAATAATATTATGGCGTGGCAATTGTCTATAACTATGTAAATCGTGTGAATATTGTATGTACAAAAAAAAGTCTATGTATCTATTGTATTATATTGTGTATATATTATTATTTTGTATTACACAAATAAAAGATACTCAATACTCAATATTCAATACTCACTAAGTTTATAAATCTGAGTACCAGTATCGTTTTCGTGTAGTTATTCATAATAGACCATTAAATTTAACATTAGAACATATTATGCGCATCGGTACAAGTTCGACTATTATCTGTATTACTTTTCCAAGATATCAAGAGTTAGAAAAAATAAGGGGTAACTACCCTGGTAGAAATATTAACCATAAGTTAGCTATTTTTCAATTAACTTTATGGCTAAAAAATGCACATTGCTTGTATTTCATAATTATGTACCAATCAGAAATAAATTTTAGTTTTTTTATACTTCATGAAATGGGTATTTTAAGTAACAGTAAAACATTTGGATGGATTATATTATTTTTATATAATTGCTTTTGTTAGAAATACTTCCATTTGATTAACAGGTTAGCTATAAGATCGTTAATTTTCAATACCAGGGTACGTACATCGTTTATGCTACTACAAGCATAGCAAACAAATTTTTATTTCTTTTTAATATCGAAAACACACACACACACATACACACATACAAACATTTCCCTTTTAAAATTGAAACCTTGAACCCTTCTAACTCACCACCCATCTCTTCATCTAACGCTTCATCTAAACCTTATCAAGCCCGCAACATTTCGCGTTTTCCCAAAACCTCATTCAATCACAATTTCATCACAACGATAATAATTTCAAATATCCCCCACCCTCCCCACCCCCCTCTAACCCTCTTCAACATCCATCAGCAGATCCGGACTAAAAATATCCAGGAACCTCACTCCGGTGCGCTTCGCTTCGCTCCGCTCCGTTCCTCCCCGCTGATCAGATTCGCCGGGACGCTCGCTCGCGTACATACTTCGTTTCCTCTTTCTCTCTCTCTCTCTCTCTCTCTCTCTCCCTGATATCTGGGCGTGGGGAGGAAAACGAGAAAAGCAGAAATCGTCCTCTCTCGCGCGCCGGGTCGTCGTCAGCTTGTTCTGCCCGAGGTACATCTCTCACTCTCTCCCTTTACGTCCTCTATACGCGTATATAACGTCGGGAGAGAGGGAGTCGGAAAAGGAGGCGAAGGAGGCTTTTGTCGTCTGCGACCCTCGCAGTCGCGTCGAAAGGATCTTATGTATATATAGAGAGGGTCGTCGTCGTAGAGCAGAGCAGAGTAGAGAGAGAGAGAGGGAGAGAGAGAGACACATCGAAGCGGCAGCAGCAACCCACCACCGCAGGATCCGACCTGCAAAGCCCTTCCACCCCCGCGCGTACATGCGCGCATTCTCTCTCTCTCTCTCTCTCTCTCTCTCCAATATGCGCACTAGGGTCGGATAGGTACGTACGTACGTAACCGGGGGTTGTGGATGGGACTGACTGACTAGCTAGCGGTCGCGTGTTCGTGTCTGTGTTAGGGGGGTTTCAGTCCCTTTCGCCTCGTGCCGTTACGTTACATCGACGCTCAGTAGGAATACAGTATCAGTACTACTGTAGTAACGCACTACGTACCACCTTGATTAGGTACACATGCCAAATCCACAGCAGCAAATAAGAACGTCCAAAAGAGTGGAGTTCCAAGCCGCGCGCCTGTAACTGGGCCACCGTCACCCATACTCACGCACTTACTACTGCCGTCCATCACCACTGCACTCGTCATATCGCCGTCTATATATCCACACATCCGTCCATACATGCATGCACGCGCGTCCGTCCGACCCTCTGTGTGTACTATACGTACTCTCGCGTGTGCATATATATCGGGGGGCGAGAGAGGGTGAGAGAGTGAGAGAGAGGCCAGCAGCTAGCGCGGGCCGAGCGGCCGGCCGCGCAAAGGGGTGCGGATATAGGGTGCGGAGAGGTGTGGTTGCTTTAACGGTGCGTTGAACCCCTGGCTCGCGCACAGGTAGGTAGGTAGGTAGATGCAGCACTAGGTTGTGCTTGACATATCCAACGCTCCCCTCTCTCGCTGTGTGCGTTGCCCTCTGTGTATACGAGAGAGAGAGGGAGAGAGAGAGGGAGCGAGATGTATGCGAAATCCGCATGTGCCGGGAGGGCGGGGGTGGCTGGCTTATACGCGGTATCGAGTGAGCTTTGCAGCGCGCTATTTTTTTTTTGCTGAACGCGCGGTTGTGGTGTGTGTACGTGTGTGTGGATAGTGATGGGCGATGGCTTTTAGAGAGGCTGGGGCTGGATTGTGTGGCTTTGATTTAATTAAGGGTCGGCGGTGGGGGGGGGGGGGCGGTAGTGGTGGTCGGTGTAAGGGACATATATACACAGATACGATGGGCTAGGATTTATTTATTGCACGAGAGTTGTGTTGTATGCGAGATCTAATCGAGTATTGAAAATCTGATGGGCGGTGTGGGGATGGGCTTTTTTTTTGTTCAGCTTTAATAGGGCGTTAATTCGATCGGTGGCGCGGGTTATTGCTCAGTGCTTGTGAGATGAGATTTATTTCATTACGTGATTTTAGAACCCCTGTATGGTTCCTGTAAATCTAGTCTCAATGGCGACATTACACTCCTATTCGTATTTACAATGCGACAGTTAAACTACACGTAATTGTCTGAACGGGGATGATCTTTGAGTTGGTAAAACACTTCGTCTATTGAATAAAAATCCGTTCAACGGAAGGTAAGCACTCACTCGCTATATATATAGAAGAGAGCTCGCGACTCGAAACTACTGCTCATTGCATCAAATTCTTTAGCATACTAGCTCCCCTCCCCTCTCTCTTCAGTATGCAAAGTGAGAAGAGAGATTTATTTATCGTACTCTTTGCAGAGTAAATACTTACCCACGGCAGAACCAAGCTCTCTGTACATGCAGATGTAAACTGTGAGCGCACCTTTTATATATATATATATATATATATATATATATATATATATATATATATATATATATATATATATATATATATATATATATATATATATATATATATATATATATATATATATATATATATATATATATATATATATATATATATATATATATATATATATATATATATATATATATATATATATATATATATATATATATATATATATATATATATATATATATATATATATATATATATATATATATATATATATATATATATATATATATATATATATATATATATATATATATATATATATATATATATATATATATATATATATATATATATATATATATATCGAAATACAAACATTTTAACGGCGCTTAGATTTATATTATATACACATTTAATTCGAGTGAAATTAAGAGCTTAAACGATTCGCTCCCACTCTCATCCCCGCAATGAAGTCTAAATCGAATCGACCACTACTACCCACCCTCTCATATCAAATCCTTGAAATTTTCTAATTAACATCGCTCCCAACACGGCCGCTAAGCTCGGCCGCTTGCGCGCCAATAATAATTATCTCATTTTTATCCTTCCTCTTGCTTTCTCTCATTCCCCCATTCTCGATTCCCTTCCGAATCTCACTCTTCCTCTCTTTCGTTCTCTCCCGCCATCCTCCACCCCCAAATACCCCATCCTTTTCCGCCGGCGCTCGCTCAGCCGGAGTTCGCCTTTCTCTTCCAACCCCCTATATACAGGTATACACATCCACGGGGAGAGAGAGAGAGAGAGAAAGAGCTACACCATCTCTCTCCACCTGCACCCACCCTACGTAATTCAGCGACGGTACGTAATGCCGGGGGGAGGCAACGGCGGCGGCGGGAGCTTAGAGAGTGGCAGAAGGCGCATGCGGAGGAAAGGTGCCTGCCTGCCTGCCTCTCTAGGTTTGTTTGTGTGTCAGCCGCGCTGGGAGCCTCTCTCTCTCTCCCTTCTGCAGCGCGCGCGAGGTGGAACGACGACGGAGACGACGGCGGCAGAGAGAGCCGGCATCGACCCTTTCTCTGCCGCCGTTATGTATTATACGCGAGGCGAGGAGAGTCGGTATATACACACATAGACGTAGGTACGCGTCAGTGTGTGTGTATGTATAGAGAGTTGCAGCGGCAAACGGGGTATAGTGGATGCGCGTCTCCAGCCGGCCGTGTGAAAGGGTTACAAAGCGCGGGCTAGAGAAAGAGAGAGAGAGAGAGAGAGAGAGAGAGAGAGAGAGAGAGAGAGAGAGAGAGAGAGAGAGAGAGAGTAGGGTGTCGTGTGTGCGATTGAATTATTGGCGTGTAAGCCCGCGTGACCAATTGGGAGAGGAGTAGGAGTTGGAGTCCGCGCGCGCGCGCACGGATGCTAATGATAACGTGTGCGCTAAATGCTCCTGCTTTGCTTGCTTGCTTGCTTGCTGGTTGGTTTGCTGGCCGATGCGTAATGATGAGTCTATATAGACGGGGTTACGGTTTCGTGTTTTGGGGGGATGGGGAGATAAATAAGCGCGCGGATTTTAAAATCTGTTGTTCGGGGGTGTATTGCCAGCTTTGTTTTAAAGCTTGTGGGGTGCAGGGCGATTGATTTGATGAATGATATATCGTTGTGGGCATATAATTGGCTGTGCTAGCCTCTAAATTCAAATAAGTGAATATTCACTTTTTGTAAGATATACATATTAGTGGTGGATTCATTTGGAAAAGTGCAGGACGATCTACTTATACTTACTATGTACATATGACTAATTTTCACTTATTTGAATTTACATGTAGTAGGTATAATGTAGATAATAATCACTAATGAATTTTAGCATGCGATAAAAGGTTATGATTAAAGGAAATGTATTTATAGCTGATATACTACTTCAAATATAAAAATAAGTTTTCTCAGTGTATTGGTATTGCGGTATACATATCAAATTTTTTCAAGAGAGTCTTTAGAGTCGCTGCAATGTATCATGACTGTAAAGTAAACGCGATTGAATTAGGAATGATAATGCGTGATCTTGTATATTTCATTAGTAGTTGAAGTTTCTTTTTCACTTTTATGAATTTTTCAATAATTGTTAACGACTTTATGATTTTATTAATGACTTCTTCATCGTTTATGTTGCATAAATGATTGAATATTTAATTTTGAAGACAAATTTTTCGAAAGTTTTGTTCAACATCTCACACTAATAATAAATATAAACCTCAGAATATTAAATAATAAATCTCTCCTCGAAATAACGAATTCGTATAAAAACTATCACCATAAGAAACTATACAATCAAAAAATCATCCTCGATCCTAAAAAAATCCTCCATTATTCCTACCCGTCGGCAATCTCGCATCTCGCACGTCTTCTCTTAGGCCGTAAAAATTCGCTTTCCTCCCCCCATCTCTCTCCCGCCGTAATAGAAAAATGTTCGTCAGGCGGCGTCGGCCCTGTCATTTTTATCGCGAACAATCGGACTTTCGGATTGAAAACTCCTGGCGCCAGGTGTTTTTAAGGCCGCTGCCGCTGGTGCGCTGTAACTCCGTCCTCCCTTCCTCCCACCCACCCACCCACCGGGCGGCACTCAAGGAGTTTCTCGCTCGCTCTGCCGGAAAAAAGAGGAGCGGGATGATAAAAAGCGGCGAGAAAGCGAAAGAGAGAAAACCGAGAGAGAGGAGGTACAGTTCGCGTTGGCTCAGCTGTGTTTTCCGGCGGCGGCGGCCGAGGAGATGTAGGGGTTTGCGGCGCGCTCGCTCGCGACGGGTGGGCGGCAGTGTGGGTGGGTGGCCGAGTCGCTCGTAGATTGTGGCGCGCACGGGTGTCGAGGGGGCGGAGGAGGAGGAGGAGGAGGGCGGCAGCAGCAGCAGCGCGGCGGTGTCGGGAGGGTTGCGTTCTCTCTCGCTCTGGAAGTTGCTGCGCGGAGGCTCACGAGGGGGGTGAGGCTTGGGTCGGGAGTCGAGGGGCGTTGGGTTAGTTGGATGGCTGGCAGCCGAGCACGCGAGGGGCTGCTTTGAGCTAAGCCAGAGAGTAAGGGTAGGTAGGTAGGTAGGTACATATATATGTATGTATATGTATATATATATATGTGTACGTATACACGCTAGCGCTCGGCGAAGGGCAAAGCGAAACTAGGAGAGACGGACTGAGACGGACTGGGGGTAATTCCGTCGAGGCGCGCACTGCTAGTAGCGAAGCGAGAGAGAGAGAGAGAGAGAGAGAGAGAGAGAGAGAGAGAGAGAGAGAGAGAGAGAGAGAGAGAGAGAGAGAGAGAGAGCTGGACACCGCAGTTCACCTAACTACACCGTCGACTACCATCCACTGTTCTAAATAATTCCGTGATACGATTGCTGCGGCTTTCTCGGCTTCGCGCGCGCATACTCGACGCCGCCGGAGCCACTGCCCGCCTGCCTGCCTTTACCCTTCGCCAGTCATTTTCTAGGTATATGCAGCTTGGCTGGCTCGCTGCCTTGCTGAGGGGCGGTAGAAAGTATTGCGGCTTTTTGCGTCCGCGGCGCGGATGAAGGAGAATTTATTGTTTTAAATGCGTTAAGGGCTTTGGTCATTTCGGTTTGTCGCTTTAATTGCCGTAAAACTTTAAAGCAGAATTGTTGCAACTTTTATGCGTTGTAGGTAACAATATTTTTGAATGTGAATTTTTTCGAATCTACTTAATTTACTCAAAACAGTGAAGATTTTTCTTATAGACAATATATATACCGCAAACTTTATCAGACCTACTTACAACACCTCGTCGAGAAACCCTTCATTCGCATAATATAGTAACGAATTGGGACACCCATCGACCCTCCCAGTAAAAAAAAGACAACAACCACGCAACATTATATGCATTGTAATACAAAGAGCCTTGTGCTGCTTATATTTAACGGAAAATTAGATGAGATCACGTAACTTATTGGCAAATCCGCGGAGGATTGCCGCCGGAGTTTGCAAGATCGATGAATGCCTCGCGTGTAACGTGTCAATGTTATCGGAGTGAGGGAGAGGGCAAGAGAGAGAGAGAGAGAGAGAGAGAGAGAGAGAGAGAGAGAGAGAGAGAGAGAGAGAGAGAGAGAAAGGGACGAGGGATCGCAAATCACATCAGCGCACGCAGCGCTGCCAGCGCAGCGACTCAAGAAGGCGAGCGACTGACGCCGGGCGGAATAATCAGAAATTGATATTACGTGTAGATGCGGCGAGCGACGTGCGAATTTATAGATTCTCGTTTTTAATCCGGTGGAGCGGTGTTGGGGAGTGGGGAGAATGGATGGGGTGACCTTGTTTATGAATGGGGATTTTGGAAAAGTTGATCATACTTGGCGATGCGTATTTGCGATTGGTGTTGTTGACTACGGATATATTATGTAATGTAATGTGATCCGTTTTTACATTTTATTATGAGTAACCTAAAAGGTTATATATTCTTACGTGATTGTAAACTTCTATTGTAACAGTGAGAAAATAATTTATTACACTATTACCTTTACGTTTAAGATCGCCAGGAACTGTGAATATTGTGCTCTCCTTTAGTCAATTACACATGTGTACCGGGGGCAAACACTAGAGGCCACAGAGAGCTGTCACTACCCTAAGCGGTTAAGCATAGGTGGCCATATTCACGTCTAATTGTAACGCGCGCGGATTCTCTCTAAGTTAATTCAGACGTATCAACTATACGATTATTAGAGATATTGTACGCGATCGTTCACACGTTAGACTAAAAAAACTTCTTCGAAAAAAGCTGTTTAGGTAAAATCACGGTAAGATTCGGTTCGCGAAAATTTACGTGCTAAAGCGCAAAGATTGATAAGTACGTCAAGAAGACGCTATAGAGAGATGCTCCCACCCGAGTGAGTAATTCACCGAAGACCGTCGGAGAGTTTCTCTCGTAAACCGAGATCTATTTTCATCACACCGATGAAACATTGAATAACTATCGACTTTACTTTCAATTCAGTATATTATATTCAATTCTCCGTTATCAGTTGTTTTTCGTCCATTATTCCCACGTAGCCTCCTCCTTCCTTTTATACACCGCACAAAAGAAAATCGCCCCAAGACGACGGGTCAGTCCGGCGAGAGATTAAAAATAGACGCTGCCTGGCTGTGCGCGCTCCTTCGTTCCTTCCCTCATGCCTCTCTCGGCGAGAAAACGCGCGGCAAGTCATCCAAGTTAGATAAAACGGATCGTGCCTGCGCGTACCCTCCTCTCTCTACATACATATACACACTCACCCTATATGCTCTACCCTTGGGGGGAGGTGGGTGGGCTTGCGCAAAAGGCAGAATGCAGACTACTCCCTTTTCCTGCGTCGGGAAGGATCTGTTAATCTAGGGTCCGAGGGTCTCGAAACAAGAGAAACAAGAATAAAGCAGCGCGCGTGTTCTCTCGAGCGAAGGCGCCGTGGCAAGAGAGGGAGGAAGGGAGAGGGAGAACACGCCGGAGGGTGAGATGCAGGTGAACCGTCGAGGGAAAGAGAAAGAGGGAGAGAGAGAGACTGGGCGCTCTTGATAAAGGTGGGTTCGTTCTCGCTTGCTAGCGAGCTAGCTCTGGGGTCGGACCGCTTGATGAAGGTTCGAGCCAGAGGGTTGCTCCCGAGCTCTGTCTTGTGCGCCTTCTGCCGAGGAGGCCCGACAGGGAGCGAGAGAGACAGAGCGTGGGTTTCAGGGGGAAGGACAGGAAGGGGGAGAGAAGAGGGCGCGGCTCCGCGGCGCTATTTCTCGGAGGATATGGCACTGATTCATCCGGAGAATCGAACGAAGGGAGTCTACTGCTCCTGCTACTGCCGCCGCTGCTGTATAATGCGAGAGGAGCTTGCGAAGCATAACTGCGAGCCGGCTCCCTTAAGGTCGTCGTCGTCGTGAAGGAAGCAGCGGTGCTGGCGGGCGAGATTTACGGGGGTGTATAGTATAAGGGAGGAGGTTCGGGGGTTCCGGGGAAAAGTGAAAATGCTGTATTGTGGTTGCTGCTGGTGGGTGGATGGATGGTGAGGATTTTCTCGAGTTTTTGTGAAAAACTAGGTGTACTTTATCGTATTGATGTTTTTCTGTGTTTTTTTAGGAAATAAACTGTAACAATAATAAAGAAATACGAAGAAATCGAGTGTGTTACTTCAATATTATGGAATATAGAAGGTTTGTGGAGGAATTAGCAGTAAAAATTTGCCAAGCTTAAATACATCACCTGTATAATGCTACATCTAGGTATTGTTATACAAACAGAAGTACGTACAACGAAAGAAAGAAAAACCGGATAAAGAAGAAGTACCGCGCGCGTCTCGACTTCCAGCTCGCGAACCGCTAATCTCAACTCGCTCGCTCGCTCGCGCAAGTTCAAGAGCACGACAAAACGCTCTCGACTCAATGACGTATACATGCACTTCCTCTCTCGCGCTCACTCAGCGTGCAGATCTCTCTCCCTCCCTGTCTCTCTCTACCGGCATGTCTCCAGGTCTCTCCTATCCAATCATTCGATTCGCTCGCGACAACACCTCCACCCGTGTATACACATAGGTACACAGCCGAGATCAGCCCCACTTAACACAGTTCTAAATTCTCCCGCGTCTGAGTACACGCTGAGTGAGTATCGAAAACTTCTCTCGTTGATATATATATATAGACAAAAAAGTCCATCTCGTCCTCTCTTCTTCCACGCGTATATATTTCCAGCGTTCCTTTGATCGAGGAAAGAGAAAAGGCGAGGAAAGAGAGAGTACAACTCCACCTCTTCTGGCTTCCCTCTCGCTCTCTCTCTCTCCTTGGGCAAAGGGAAATCTATTTTCGTTGGCATTCCCTGATGAACGACGGGTTGAAAAGCTCCCCCTGTTCCCCCCTCTGGGTGTTGCTTGCGCGCGCTCTATATATCCGTGAGCAGCGCCGCCGCCGCGCCTCTCTCTCTCTCTCTCTCGGGAGAGAGAAAGGGCACACGTGTGCGGCGCGGAGGCATCGACGTGGGCGGCTGCTCGCTACTCGGCAAGCCTCCAAGGTGAGCACACGGCGGCGTGCGTGTGGGTGGGTAGGGTCGAAAGAGAAGAGAGAGTATAGCACACGCTAAGTGCGTGTGAGCGGAGCGCGAGAAAGCGCGGGTAGAAGAGGAGGGGGGAGGAAAGAGAGGTTCGCGGACTTTCGAAATATCAGCGGCGAGTGCGGCCGTAGCTTGGCGCGTGCAAGGAGAGTGTGTTAGTTTTACGCGGGTGGGTCTTTTGGGTAGAGTTTGGTAGTATATTTTTAGGTGAGGTATATGGTAATGTTGGTATGGTGTCTTTCATTTCATTGGATGTTAATTACTATTTGTTTTGCAGATGTATAGTTATGATACAGTTAATTAATGTCGCTAAATATCTTTCAGTTCAATATGATAGGAATTGAATAATAATGATTCAGGGGTTTGAATTTAATTGTTATGATGTAAACGGAATTATGGAAAGAGGAAACGATACAAAAAATAAAAAAATAACCAGTGTCAAATTTATCTTTATATTTCAATCATAAAATTTTCCAGTTTGTCGTGATGTGTTAGATGTGTGCAAATAATGACGACTCATTACAAATTTAATCATTTAATCTTGAAATGAAAAAATAAGTATTATAGTCGACGTAATCAGTGATTCGTTTGAATAAGATATTAAATTTACTTCTAATTAATTCGTAAATCACATATTATAAGTCAAAATTCATTTTGGTATTTACACTTATACTTAAATATAATATTATTTCCTTAACTGTATGAAAAACGTTCCTAGAATTTTTGTTTATAGCCACTGAATTGAGGAAGGAACATTGAGCAGTTAACTGAAATTCTTTTATTATAAAAAACCATAATTGAAAAATGTCTATAACTTCGTCGAAGCACTTATAGCTCTCTTCTTCTCAAAAAAGCAAAACTTTAGAACTAAATCAATATTAAATAATAATACATACCAATAAAGGAATCACACTTCACAGCCATCAGTCTTAGAAAAATAGAAAATAAAATAACAGTCATTACAAAACCAATATTCAAACCCACAATCAAATATTAATGGAAAAAATTGCAGGATCGATTCCCCGTCTCAACCGCGAACGCAAACAGGGTCAAATTAGACACACGAATGAAAAAAAAATTGAAAATCAATCACGTCGCACTCTTCGCCTAAGTAGTAACCCCCGGCACTAGTCAGACGCGTGCAGTCGCGCCCTTCCTCCCCAAACCTCAATTTTCCAAATGCACACCGCTAATTGAACCCATTGCCGCTACCCATCCTTCCATCTCCACTATACCACCCTCTCATAAAAAGACCAAAACAATCGGTAATCGTAATACCACCGCCAAAGCCGTCCGCCGTTTCCACATCTCTCTCTCTCTTTCCCCCTTCTCGACTCCAATTTTCCACTCTCCAGAGGCGCGCGCGCGGCGCTCATCGATCCCTTTGGGTCCATTATTAAAAAGCAAATCACATCTCGTAAAAACCAATAATACTTTTCTGGATATAATTCAAGGGTTCGCCTCTTTCTCTCTCTACTCTCTCTCTCGCCCACCTTCCCCCGAAGCGTCCGTCGCGGCTCTCCCCCGGCGCGGGCTCGGGTATCTCGGCGTCGTCGTCCTTCCTTTCGCCCGCAATATCCCCGGCCTCTCTCCACCCCCTGCGACCCAGGCTTCCCCCCTGGGCCACCCGTGTCAGCTATATCTGTAAGTATAGGAGAAAGAGCGAGTGAGCGAGGGCCAGCGCCGCGACTACTACTTCCTTGCTTTGTGTTGCCTCTCTCTTTCTCTCTTTTCCTATAATCGTGCGCCCCGCGTCGCCCCACCTTACCCTCGCCCTTTGTGCGCTGCCTTATAACACACATACATACTGTACCCCCCGGAAGAAGAGGGAGAGAGCATCCGAAAAGGCTTCTTCCTTATACGTAAGAGCATCGTGGATGTATATAGCACATAGTGGACTTCCTCACGGTATATCCTCTGTGCTTCCATTATGGATTCAAATGCACTGTGTGTGTATACGCAAGACTCATGTACTCGCTAGCTCGAGCTCGCTGATGTATTTATCGTCGGTCAACAGATTTTGTCCATCGATCGCGCGTATGGTGGTGTAACGCAGCCATCTACCTCTCTCTCCCTCTCTCTCTCTCTCTTTCACTCTCTCTCTCTCGCCATCCCTTTAGCAAAGTTAACACGGTGACGGTGGCGGCCTCCATCGTTGTTGTAAATTTTAACTCTTTTTTGCTTTCAGCGGAAAAACGCATTGTGCGAGCGCGGGTGTTTGGGTGTGTGCGTGTTAGCGTGCGGCCCGGGAAAAAGAGAGGAGTTTTATTGCGGTGAAATGATTTTTATGGCCCCTCTCGTGGAAGCGCGTTCGATGACTCCGCGCGTTCGCCTGGGCGCGCGACAAAATTTTTAAAAAATAAAGCGTGTTCCCGGGCAGAGAGAGAGCTTTATGCATACAGACGCGCGCGTGGCGCGGCTCGCAGTCATCGCGCGCGCCCGCGTGCCCGTAAATCATTTGAGCTCGCGCCGGGGCACGTTTGTAGGAAAATTTTCGTTTTCGAATATAACACGGCTGCGGTATCCTATATGTATACACGCGATGTTTTCGAATATTTTTTCTTTCTTTTTTTTTTTTTTTTACTAAAAAAACATAAAATGAGTCATCATCGAGCGAGGCTTTTCATCATGCTCGCACGGCAATATACAAGTATTAAAATTACAAAGTTTTTCTTTGTTTTCATTGTGCGCGTGTATTCAGCCGCGCGCTTGCGCATATATGTATTTATACTTCAACAAAAGATCATCGGCAAAACAAACGAAAAAGCCATCATCGTCAGCGAACGCGCGAGCGCGATAATAAAACACGCAAACATGAAAATAAAAATAAAAAAAGCACCGGAGCCCTTTTCAATCATCATTAATCCCTTTACGACGACAGAATACGAAAAATTGCCTCTCGTTCCTATCTATATACATTATATATACGCACGCATGTGCGCGCGAGCTTTGCAGGCCGCAATCATCGAATCAACGATGTATCCGTCACCAAATCACTTTGCCGATTGATAATTATATTCGCGAATATTGCAATCAAAGAGCAAAAGCGAACACTCACGAGCGCACGTATAACGTACACATACACACACGCTCGCTCGCGCAAAGAGGGACGACGACGAAAAAAAAAATGACGCATCCGGGACTGGCAGCCTCTGCTATACCTCCATCTCTCTTCCTCCCCGATAAAATCGTCATTAACTAAATAGCGTGTACCATCGCGCTTGCGCTCGCAGAGAGGAAAAGCGCCCTAGGAGCGAAATGAAGCTCTCGCGCGACCGACCGGCTCGGCGTGTGTGACATTAATTTCCATGGTACCCTCTCTCTCTCTCTCGCTCGCGAGGTCATTCGCCCGCCTATACCCCCAGCGTATGTGCAATTGGCAAAATGCATGATCACGCCGCGACGCCGCCGCCTCGCGGCTCGACATACACGCACACATACGCGTATACACTCATCGTTTCCAATATCAGCGCGCGGCGCTCTAGTGTCCAATATCAGTAATTTGTGCGCTCGCTCTGGCTCGCTAGCTCGCGCTTTGGTCGGGATTGTCAGGACGGCTGCTGCTGTTGCTGCTGTTGCTAACTCTCCACAGTTCGATGATGATTCGGTTGTACGTGCGACGCTGCTGCGTTACCAGAGCGAGCGCTTTCTCGTCCCTCATCTTTTAGCCGGGGCTTTAACTATGAGAGAGAGGGGGGTCGACCTCTCACCCCTGCTGATTCTCTTTCTCCCCCCCTGTGTGAGCATCATCCCAATATCGCTCGGGGGCCGTGTGCAATCATGACGGCCGCGCGTACGCGTGGGGAATCAGCCACGAGGCCTAGCTCGCCCGCTCTTTTCTGTGATAAAAGTGTGTGCGCGTATGGGGGGGGGGGGGGAAGATGAGGAGACAGGGGTGCTGATGTGAAGATGGGCATAACAACCTATGGGGGGGGGGGAGAAAAAGTTTCGCCGAGGAAATTAGTCAACCGGAGTGAACTATGAGTCAGGGGGTGGCGAGGAAAAAAGAGAGAGCAGGAGAGTAGCGTGTGTGGGTGTTTGGGAAACATTTACTGTTATTGTTAGTGGGGTATTATGGAAAGTTGTGTGTACGCGTGTGAGAAAGAGCGAGCGCACGGGGACAATTTTCCTGATGAAAATTGTATAGAAATTCGCCCTGGAAATTACGCTGAGCCCGTGTGGTAAAAGTGAGACATTATATAATATTATGACCACGCACTTATCGTTCCTGAAAGTACTTTTTATCAATTTTAATTGAAATTTTCCATTTACAGCTGTATACCCTCATTTTCGAAAACCATTATTACTTTGATTAATAAATCCACAATATTTCTCGTGCTCAGCGATTCACTGCGATGATACGTTAATTTTCCCACATCGAAAATTAATAACAAAATAGCCTTATCTTATCAACGCTTATGCTTTTCCGCACCTGCGTCTATAGAGCACGCCTATAAATACGCTGATTATAGATAAAGAAGAACTAGCGTAACCGCTACATCGATATAGCTTTATTCCAACAATGACCATTCCAGTGCCAGACAATTACGCGAACCACTATAATCATCATCCTCTCCTCTATATTCCACCTCGCACAGCAACGAAAATAAAAAGGAAAAAAAGAGACAAGACCGTCATCATATCTTCCCACCTATAAATACTTCCAGCGCGAAAAATCCCTCAGCCACCTCCGGCGCGAATTTTTCACGAAGAATAATAGACTTGAAAAGCGCACTATATCCGAGTGTTGATCCGTGCTTCCACCGCACTGCCGTCGTCGCCGCGTTAGTGCCCATCTAACTTTCTCTCGCGCTCGCAGCCGTCATCGCGCGGACAGGCTTAACGAGTTGACTTCCCTCCTCCTCCACCTCTCTTTCTTTCTTCCAGCTGCCCTTTCCGAAAGCTCCGCAGGGCTATAACCTTGCTTTAATTAAAATTAAAAGACGGAACGCGCGCGCGCCTCCTCAGTCTCTCGCCTTTTCTTTCGCCTTCTGTCCTTCCATTTCTCTCTTTCTTCCCCCCTGCGCGGAGGGCTTCTGACTCCTCGCCACAACTCGCCCTTCCATCGATTTATATTCATAATTACAGTCGGCCCCGTCGTCGACGTCGTCGTCAGCGTCTCATCCCCCTGTCGCCTGCTTGCCTGCCAGCCAACTGCAGCCTCCCGCGGAGCTGCTGCCTTCTTGCTTCTCTCTCGCTCGGTCTTTCGTACTTCATCTCTCGATTCGGTAGCTGTGCGCGAGCGAGCGGACTGTACACCATTAGTCGCGAGTGCGGGGGAGCTTACCTGTTTAGCTCTCGACGTCATTTTTTTCCCTTTTTTCGCGAGGGGAGAGGAAAAAGCCGAGGCCTCGGGTTTTCCGGTGCGCGCGCGCATTCTGGGGGTGTTGTGCAGGCTTTCTTTCGTGGGAAACTGAAATTATTGAAGCAAAAGTGCAGCGGTGCCTTATTCTCGTTATATTCGTGTTTTTATTGTTGTACTTTTTCGTTTAGATTCTTTTTCGCTTTTATTTTCAACAAATTTCAGCTCAACTCACCTCTTTGCTCAAAATAAAATAACCATCCAAAATTATTATAGACTTAACCTAACTTACCTTACGCCCCTTCTTATCAAAATCCACTCCTAAACTCTACTCGCGATGACACTCTTTCGTTATTTCGGGGATTTCGCAGCGTTTATGGCTGCGGCCTCTCTCAGCCCGTCGCACACGTGTGTCCCCGGAAAAAATACAGGCTTAAATCTGGTTTTTATATGGGTCACCCCAATTATCTCCCGAACGAAGTTAGGGTGTCGCCCGAGCGAGAGCTGATGGCACACTATATTCGCGCTCGGCGCGCACACGTAGCGCGTATAAATGGCGCTTTTTGTGACCGACGTATAGCACTGCTTTGTTCTCGTGGAAAAAAGGTGAGTACATACATTTTTTGCTTTGTCCGCAAAGTCTCGGTTGCACGGGGCGTTAAATAGGTTGATTGTCACGGTTCGATAAGTGAGGATGCATAGCTTTATGTTTGTATATTCGAATGAAAATAACCCGAAACGAATCATACGGTTTTGTAAAATCGATATTTTATGATGTATATGGGTGATTCTCAGTAAAAGTGCGCAGATTCTGTTCTGTAGCCTCCGTGAATATTTTATTACATTTTATAATCTAAAATCTTCAATTTTTTCAAAAGATTCATTTTTATACAATAATGAAACGTAAACTATACTAGAATATCATAGTGAAATGAAAAATTTAAATAGATGTCCATTATTATTCAATGAAAGAGGGTTCTTTACTACCACGGAGATTACATCTAAAAATGTGCCCTTTTCCTGAGAATCACCCATATACTAGCAACTCTTTGTATCAACTTCAAACCGCCGCGTTTAAGTGATTTTCCGGGAAAAAATTCCGAGTAAAAATTCGACTAATTAATTTTTACGGTATTTTCATACCTGCCCGTTGAGAATTCGCGCGCCAGCAGCACAATGCGTTGTTTTTGTAATTACACAAAAATATTTAGTCATAGAGCTCGGGCACACGATCTGTCAGCACTTCAGGCACGCACACGCTCTTTATACACACGTTAGATTATACGTATAGTAGAGGGTACATCTCTGTGTGTGTATACATATATAGCCATAAACCACACCCCCGAAAGCCCCGCATGCCTCGGGCACGCATACGCACGTGCGCGTGTGTGCAGCACGCATCGCAGTCGTTATTCTCGTTAACCATAATAAACAGCATTGATGATTACTTAATGACGGAAGAATCATTAACCGGCTCGTTAAGAGCGTAAGAATCAGTCCTACGCATTATAATTCCAAAAATGCGTGTATTGTATATCGAAGAATACGCGGGGTATATATGTATATGTGTGTGTATATGGAACGCGCAAGGATATCAATTGAGTTGCAAATAAACTACTGTTACGTATATAGACCGCACTTCGGACGCGACGGATTCTAAACGCGATCATAGAGCCCGTAGCAAGTGCCGCTTCAGTTAATGCCGTGCTATTCGCTGCCGCGCGAGACTCGCTTCCGCGCGCGCGTGCGACTCTTGATTACACCTTGTTACATTGCACCGATTCCGTTTGTTCTCTTGGCACGCACGGCAATTATACGATCGATGATATTTGTTTGTCTTTTTGCGCTCTTCATTATGGGAGGGATGATGAACCGCGTGTTTTCAGCGAACGAGCGAAGGATATTTTTCATAAAATTTTCGAGAAAATCACATGCAGGACTAGCGTATTTGATCGAGAATCTTGTACGCGCGTTGAGGCGCTGAAGTACTTCTTTGTATTCGCCATAACGAACGCATATCCTTCGTCCATTCCCGCGCCACGCCGCGTCCTTTTATTCTCTTCATTCTCATCCCACCCGCGCGTTCTTCTCCCGTCATCCGCTTTCCATTACCCCTATTACAGATGCGCCCCATTATGCTTCCTTTTTTTTTTTATGATTTTATAGAAAACATCGGTCTTCCTTTTTTTGCGCCGACTTCGTCGACGGCAACGCCGCCGTTCTTCATTATTATTATTACGAAGCCGGTTTTTCTTTTTTACGAAATTGTAGCTCCAACTTCCATTTCTGTCCTTTATTGAAGTTAGAAAATACGAAATTGACTTATATTCAAAAATAAGCAGTGACTCATAATTGCCCTCATGGTTTTTTGAAATTTCTTATAAAAATGCATTTCCCTGTTCTTCGAACTTTTGCTAATACCCTTTGAGCGCTTATTCAGTTAAATTATACTCGAGCTAAGCAGACTTTTTTTGTAGTTTTCGTACTCTCGTATAGTCTGGCGTGAGCTATATACTTTTATTATACGGAGTATACTTACGCTACAAAGGGCCGCGCTTTTTGCAAAAAAGTATCTATAATTTTACACCAACCATCACTCACGTACGCTATACCCAGTACGTCTCATATAACTAAAAATCCCCCCCCCCTCCCCAAACCTCTAACCACCCCAAATCCGACTACTTTCGTTTCGACACCCGAAAATCAAAACACTCCGCACTCCCATTACCCTGCGAAAATACGAATCTAAACCCGCTCGCTCGTTCGCTCGCTGCTCCATCTCATCCTCGGCGCGGCAATAAACCGGATTGCTTACAAAGCTGACGCATCGTCGCTCCGTATAGCGAGGCGCACACTCGCGATGTGCCAGGGCGAAAGGAGAAGAAGAAGCAGCAGCTTCGAGAAGGGGAGAGAGCAGCAGTACGGCTGAGAGAGCGAGCACGGCAGTGACAGGCGAGGACGCAAAGGCCGTAATCGCGCGGAAAAGGAATTGGCGCGCAGGCATACATAAAGGGGGTGGGTGGATGAAAGAGGAGCGGGAGAGAGAGAGTAGAGGGGAGAGGGATAATGCAGCGGAGTGTACATTTATTATGATACACGCACGCCACATACAGTCGGCGGGCAGCTCTTTATCCGCAGGCCTCTACTACTACTGCTGCACACAACACAGCACAGCACAGAGCGAGAGTGGGCGAGGACGTAAAAGCATCCCGGTGCGCGCGTGCGATATACCTCCGCCGCCCAGCCACCCCCGCGTCGCTGGCCATGTGGCCCTCCTCCCCCTCCTCTCACTCTCTCTCACCTATGTGCCGCGCGCGCGGCTCGGCTCCGAGTGCGCCAGGCCATTATCCACTCGGCCACACGATGCCGGCGACAGGGCGACACGCGAGAGAGAGAGAGGGAGAGAGAGTGGACGCGGGGGTGGAGGAGAGAGAGAGAGAGAGGAGAGAGGAGGGGAATCGATGCGCGACACAAGTCGGCAATGACTATTTGGGGCGGTGGCCGCCCGGCGCCGCCGCTGCCGCGTGTATGTGCGGCGGCAGCGGCCCCGCTGCGTATAGATATAGCGCATACAGAGGGCGAGAGCGAGAGAGAGAAATCGAGAAGGGACAGGAGGTGTCTAGTGTGTGGAACGCGAGCGAGCGAGCTCGAAGAGAGTCGAGGTGGCACAGGGGGTGGTATAAATTATACCGTTCGATCGATTTACTGTCAGAAGAGAGCAAGAGAGAGAGAGAGAGAGACCCTCCATTGCCGCCGCTTGCGCTCTCTCTCTTTCTCTGTCTGTCGTCCGTCCGAGAGAGAGGGAGAGCTGCCGGCTAGAGCGACAGAAAGCGCGGCTCTGAAAGTACAGTGCTCCGCCGCCGCTGCGGCAGCCGCGTTTACATTGACTTTTCTAGGGGAAATGAAGCGCGGCCCGCTTTGGATTAGCGAGGCCGCAGCCGAGAGACAGACAGCCAGACCTGCGCGTCGTGTCACGCGCGCGACTCTTTGTCCTTGCCCGCGGCGCGCTGGTTGCGCAGCGAATGTTTGACGACGACGAGCGACCGACGCTTTTCCGCTGTTTTCTTTTGTAAAGAGAGAGCGAGAGGGAGCGAGATAGAGAGGAAATCGGTGCAGCCCACGTGCACGCGCGCGAATCTTGGTCCGGATTGATCCGATCGCCCCGATAATGCTAATTTTAGAGCTACCGGCGGTAGAGGGTGGAGAGAGATGTGGGATTCGGCACGCGCTAAAGCGAACGCGTAAACATGAGCATTGGGTGGGTTGATGGAGTTGTGTGCGCGTGTGCGATCGCGGTTGTCCGACCGATAATTATGAAATTAATTTCGGAGTGCGGTTGCGGAAGGGTTGGACGGGTACGGATTTGATTTGCAGGGAAAAATGTGAATTGTGATGTATGCAGCGTGTAGCGAGGCGTGTATGTATTGGATGGGCTTGAAAAATACAAGCCGAAAGAGCGACGTACGCGAGGAGATCTTGATAAGGGCCCTAAAATGTTTCAAAGATATTATCGCGCGGATGTGTATCGTAAAACGAGGGTAAACGCGGGCTATTCCGACATGGCAAATGGATATTTATTGAAACTTATCTGAATTTAATGAAAAAAGGAATTCAGCTTTTTCTTGGGTTAGGGGCAAAGATGATGAGTTTTGTTTAATAAAGTGTATTTAACATGACTTATATTATTTTTTTCACAAAATGTCGATATTCTAGAAACTAGATATTGTCACTATAAACAATTATTGATAAATCGCCGGAATCTTTTTTGTTTCTCAACCGATTTTAGTTTTAAAGATCTCATTTTGTTCCTTAAATAATTTCATGGGGACTTGCCAAAGGAAAAATTCAATATTATTCAAAACCCAGAAAGTTACAGCCAATTAAAAAAAACATTTTTATAACCTCGTTCACGAATTTATGAACAACTATAGCTATAATTTTATGAGTTTTAAATAATTTTGAATTTTTCCTTTGGGAAGTCCTTATGAATTTATTTAAGGATCAAAATGAGACCTTGAGAACTAAAATCGATTGAGAAACAAAAAAGATTCCAGTGATTTATCAGTAATGGTTTGTAGTGAGAATATCTAGTTTCTAGAATATCGACATTTTCTGAAAAAAGTTATCTTAGGCGTGTTGAATACACTTTATTTATAATACATTGACTATCTCTATCATTTTAAATAAATAAATCACATTACAACTATGGTTTTTTTAAATCTTGGGTAACCTTTTCATTTATCACTGCTTTGACTAGGGAGTCGCGGAAGGGCCACCTTAAAATAATTTACCATGCCATTGTTCATGAATATCCTAATCTTTTTTACAAATCACGCACATCGCCAACTTCACTTACACTCAAATAAAAGCAAAGAACCCATGCGTAAAACGACAGCGATAATTACGCATCGTGCATTTATCCGCTGGCTTTCTGACCCCCTTAAGGCTGGAAATCGAATTAATACTCGAGGGCTCTAAACAGTATATCTACGCGGGAGCGCGCGCGCCGGGGATGTCATCGATCAGCGCCAAATTAAGCATGGTACATTTAAATCCACCCAGCCGTGTGACTCGGGTGACTTGAGCTCTACTATTGCTGCCGCTGCGCTGTGCACGCGCTGAGGGCACATTATGTTCTCGGTAATGCTTTCACTTCGGACGTTCGCGCGCGTCACGAGGATTATCGGGATTTGGACTTCGGGGACGGGGGGCAAAACATTTTTATTGGTACTTGTGCTCGCGTTATTATCAATTCGATCGTTTTAATATACGTTCATTATCAACTCTGTGTATAGATGTATGCATGTGAAAGCGAGGAGGACGGTTGTGATCGAAAGGCGGGAAATACAGAGTTGCAAAGCTCGACAACGCACGCTACTCTGCGATAATTAATGCAGAGCCGTAGTTTTCTGTACTATAGGGCGGATGGGGGTGGGAGCTCGGAAGCTAGCAAAAACGAGAGAAAGGTACCTGCAGAGAGAAAGGGAGAGTCCGTACAAAACAGAGCACGAGCGCGCTCGGAGGAAAAGTTTCGGCAATAATAACATGGTTTATAGAAAATTGAAGAGCGCTTCCCTCTCTCTCTCTCTCCATCCTCCCTTGCATACATACATCCACACCCACATATATATAAAAACCTCTCCCTGTCGACCTCTCTGGCTCTCGCTCTGGGGGGGGGGGGGGGGGTAAAGAGACGTTAGGAAGGCTGAGCGCGCGCGCGAGCGCATAGTAGAATATGCCTCGGTATATAGAAGGCTGGAACGTTCGCTCTCTCTCTGCGGGGGTGGGTAGGCGAGCGAGGTGGCGGCGGTGGGTGGGTGGGTGGAACGGGAAAACGGGGGTGCAGTGGGATGGGGTGAGTGGCGCGCGCGCGCGGACGTGGGACGAGGGTCTCGCGCTCAGAGTCGTCGGCGGCGCGGGGTAGGGGCGGGGTGTACGGCGGCGATGGCAGAGGGAGGACGGGGTGGGTGGTTAGAAAGCCGAGCGAGTGCAGAGCCGGCAAAGCGCGCGCGCGCTCGGATAACGGAACTGGAAAGGATGGGGTCGAGAAACAGGGGTGTGAGTCCAGAAAAGGGGACTGTATCCCGAGTCCTCGGTAACTCAGCCCCGCGCGCTCGCTTCACTTCTCTCTCTCTCTCTCTCACTCCAGGCCGCCTGCCACCCCCTTTCACCCTCGTCTCTCCAGCGAACTCGCTATCTCTCTCTCCTCGCTCGTTCTCCTTCCGACGGCAGCGTCGCCGCCGCCGCCGACGTCGTCGTCTCTCTAGCCCATAGTGCCGTTTCCACCCACCCACCCACTCACCCCCGCACACCCCTCACGTGTCTCCTACTACACCCGCATCTGACATCGTACCTTCCTGCACCGCCTTTACTTCGCTTCGCTCGCCCGCTTTCTCTCTCTCGTTCTCTCTCGCTCTCTCTCCCTGCAGGCTCGGAACTCGTCAGCGAGAAATTCAGAAATTCGCTCGAGACTGCCTCGCACGAAAATGAACGTGCGCTCGCTCCCAAGCTATACACAGCGAGCGAGCGAACGAACGATGGCTTTATCTTCTCCAGCTGCCTTCCTCTCACTCTCGCTCCTCTCTCTCTCTCTCTCTCTCTCTCGCTTTTTCTCCACCCCCTGCACCCACCTCCCTCTTTTGCCCACGCGCGCGTTTTCCGTTTTTTCTCTTTCCTTTCATTTCATTTCTCGACGCTCTCCCGCTCGCGCGCTCCGCACTATATGCACGTAATAACGTTACACTTTTCAAACTTTCGCGCACGCACGTATATATAGATATAGCGGAAAGGGCGGCCCTCTAATATCAATATCGTACGTTTCGCTATAAGTGCGTAAGGAATCCCGCTCCTACTTTCTCACACACACGTACACGCACGGACACCTATACATGTGTGGGAGAGACACCTACCTACCTACGCGACTCTGCTTATATACCTATATATAATCATAAAGAGAAAGGTCGGTCGCGCAAAAGGATGATAATCGGGTCCGTTGGGGCGGAAACAGAGACAGAGAGAGAGAGAGGCGGCCGCGTGTCCGAGCGGCTCCCTCTTTCTTCTCGTTCGGTTTCGTTACAGCCATTCTCTCTCACTCTTTCTCTCTCCCTTATATAGCGTGCGCCACCCCGACTTCCAGGCTTTTCCTCTGCGCCCCAGCGGCGCCCAGGCAGCCTCGAGCCTCCTGCATCCTCACTCGCTCTCTCACCCCCTCTCACCCTCCCATCTTCTCTTCCACTCTTCCGCACTTTCCTCTCTCTCTCTCTCTCTCTCTCGCTCTTTCCATCCCCCATAGTTCCAATAGCGGCAGAGGCAGTAGTCGAGCTGGCAGGCGGCGGCGGCGGGAGTTCACGTCAACGTCTTACACTATCCTCCCGAACAAACAGCCTTCGCCCATCCACCCACCCATCCGGCCCCCCAACCCTTCTCAGCTGCTCATCCTCATCCTCTCGCTCGCTTCCAACCCTCTACTACTCTTCGCTCTAGCGAAGCCACCCCAACCCCCTCCGCCTCCTTTAACCCTCAAGCGTCCTACCTTCGTTCGGCTTCTACCCTTACTCCCTCTCTCTCTCTCTCTCTCGTTCGCTGCTGCCGCCGCGCTTATATATAAATTTCTGCGAGAGCGAGAGCGAAAAAGAGAGAGGGAAAGAGGGTGAGAGAAGCGCTCACTCGCTCTCGGCTTCATAGTTATATGTCCCTTTATATATAGATATATACGCATGCGAGGAGCGAAAGAGAGAGAGAGAGAGAGAGAGAGAGAGAGAGGGTGCGATGGGGCTTAACGCGCAACCAAGTTCCATTTGCCATGAGGTATAAAAACTTCTTTTTTATAATCCAAGTGCGCGAGCGAGCAAGCAAGCAAGCTAGTGAGAGGAGGAGGAGGAGGATTATATCGCGAACAAAACGACTTAAACGAACGTATTGAGCTTTATAGGCAGAAAGTATGTGAGTCTGTGTGTGTGGATGTATTATGTGACGAAAAATGAGATGTGCTCGCTTTGATTTACTCGGATGGGATTGGAGGGGGGCAAGGTTGGGGGTTGTTTCGCCTATGAAAGGTTTTTGAAGTAACTTTTTTTGTCTCTGCGGCGTAACACGGTCGTTTTTTGTGTTAGATATTAATAGCAGGCCTCCCCTAACCGATAAGGTATTCCATTAAACAAAGAAAATGGTATTGTCGTGTTATTACCGGTGCCATAGATCCAGAGATTTTTGGTAGTCGGGTGACGAATGGTGAGTGGTTAGTGATATCGAGGTGTGTTGTACATATGGTGTACTGTGTATACTTTGATTGTTTAGATGGCGGTAAAATTTATTTCAATTGCAAACTCATTCGAGTTGTAATTGCTATTCGGTGATAAAATTTATAATTACCAGTGTTTCAACTAAAGTTACACCCGTGCCGAGCTGAAAGTTGATATTTTGCTGGTTGCGTCAAATGATGTAATGCAATTGAAATTGAAAACGTTTTGTTCCTTTACCATAATTCTATTACATAAAAATCGTATAGAGAACTTTTTTACCTCAATGATTTGAATCGTAATAAAGGCAATAATTGAATCGCATTTCGATAGATTTACAAGCTACAAATAAAATAAAGTGTATTTGATAAATTAAGGAAGTTTTTTGCTCGAATCTCGATAAATTATATAATGATTCGGAAATGTATGAGAAAAAGTACATAAAAACTATTTCTAGTTATAAGTTTGTTTTTGTAGAATTGATTTGACTCCGTTCCTTTACCTTTCTCTAATAGTAGTCCACTTGAAATTTTCAAATTTAGCTAACAAAATTATTCATATGTATGTTGAACAATCATACTTATTGCATATACCCTTAGACCTTTTAATAAAAATAAAAATGAAACGGCAAAATTTAATTTCATTAAAATTCTACTCTAAAAAGTTACCTCATCACGCGATACTTTACATGCGCACGTTCACCTGCACACTCAACCTCAAAAACTCTATTCATTTAACATTTCATCGAGCAAAAATCATTGTACAACTAAAACTCTTTTACATCCTCAATTCCAACCATTCGCAAATCATTTCCAACTCTTCACACAAAAAACCCAACAATATCGCAACATTTGTTAAAACATTGCAACACACTCATACCCCATACCTTTATCTTCCCTCATGCCACCCCCTCGACTCCTCCTCTCGCAAACCCCACAGCAACAGCGGCGGCAGTAGCGCCGGCAAAAAAAAAGCGAAAGTGTTCGAGAAAGAGAGGAAAAAAGGGGGCCGCGCGAGAAAATGAAAATGAAACTGGGCGTGCACACGCGGCGAAGTCGCGCGCGAGTTTTACTCCACTTTCGAACCAGCCTACGACTATACGTTACCCACGTATACATATATATATATATATATATATATATACACACAAGTGCACGCGTTGTACACACATTCACGTATGTGTGCCACGAGCGGCTAGGCTCGCCGTCGACACTAGCCTCGCTCGTCGGACGCTTATTCATTTAATTTGAGTCGCTGCTGCTGCTGCTGCTGCCTCAGTGTCGGCGCACCCCTGTCGTGCAGCAGCGCCAGCGGACAAAAAATAATTAGAGAAGCCTCACACACGCAGTCTCGACCCGCAACCCCCCGAGCGCCTCTTCTTTTCTCTCTCTCTCTCTCTCTCTCTCTCTCTCTCTCTCTCTCTCTCTCTCTCTCATCGTTGACGCAGTCGTCGTCGTCGTCGTAGTTTCAAGGCAGGCGCGAGCGCGCTACGCGCATTTCCACTCTCACCCTCTCGGGGGGGTTCGCGCACCCCGTGCTTTCAAGCTCACGTGTACGCGCGAGAGGTAGGTAGGTAGGTAGGTAGAGCTATACCTTGAGCTCTGAATTCCCTCTCGCCGTTCTCTCTCTCGCTCGCACATATAGTTCGCCACGTTTCCCGGCCAACCACCGTCGACCTTCCGTCGGGCGCCGCAGAGCGAGAGAGAGAGAGAGAGGGAGAATATGCCAAAGCCGAAACCCTGTCCGCCTCTCTCTCGCTCGCTCTCTCTCTTTCTCTCTCTCTCGACACCCCCTCGGCCTCGGGCGCCGGGATGATTCAGGCGCCAGTAGGGCGCGCGCAGCCAGCAGTGCGCGGCACCTTCGAGCGAGAGAGAGAGAGGGACGATGACGACGACGACTACTACGACGGCGGCGGCAGCGCTGGGTGGGTGAGTGGGTGGACGGGCGGAATTGGGGGAAACAGAGTGAGAGAGAGCGGGGGCGGAACGGGAAGAGAGGGCTGCCGCTGCCGCCGCCGACTCGCACACAGCCCTGTGAACGTACGTATATAGAGTGAGTGAGGGAGAGAGAGACAGTGGAGAGGGAGAGAGAGAGCGAACGGAGCTAGAGCAAACGGGAGAGCGGAAAGGGGGATAATACGCTCTCGCACCGAGGGTGCTTTCTACCCTGAGATATAGCCACCCCCTCCTGCCCCCCTCCCCCCGCGTTCGCCCTCGTGTGCAAGCTATATCCTCTCTCTCTCTCTCTCTCTCTCCTCTAAGTAATACGAGGAAAAGTGTTGGCCGCACGCTGGCAGAGTCGAGCTTCGAGCGTATAGCGCCAGCGCACGCTGCACCTTCGTTCGCTAGCTCGCCCTCGCCTATATATGTCCTTTCCCTTTTCTCTCTCTCTCTCTCTCTCTCTCGCTCCATCCTCGTTCGTACGCTACGCTCCGCTCCGCGCTCTCCCCCGAGCGCGCGCGTCTTCTCTTTTTCCAACTTCAAAGAACGAGCGAGGGAGAGATAGTACACAGCGGCAACTGCACTTTGTACAGGTGATGTTCGCCAAGTGAGTTTCAGCCTCCATCTCTCTCCCCCTCTCTCTTTCTCTCGCTAGCTTGCGCTGTGCAGTGAGTTTGTCGGTGTGTGTAGATGTGTATGCGTGTGCATAGGTATAGGGAATTCGGTTTCTTTCCTTTTCGCTTCTCGCTGGGATGTTTCATTTTTTTCTGTTTGCTCTCGCTGCTTTCTGTGTGTCCGATCGTTATATCGACAGCCGGGCAATCTTTCCGAAAATTATGACTAGTTTTTGGGGAAAGCATCGCAAGAGCGTGCGAGCTCTCGAACGCGATGCTTCTGCGAAAAACTTTTCGATCACAGAAAATGTATAAGGGTTGTTTGCCTCGTATGTGAATGTTCGAAAATCTGAAATTTCGGTAAAATGGACTTATAAGAATTTCCAAAAGCATGTCTTTGATTAAATTTTGAAGGATAGAGTTTGGGTGGAAGCATTGTTACAGTTTGCATTAACCAACAGCACTTAAAAATAATAATACGCGTGTATATGTAGCACCCACAATAGACATACAGTGCGAATGTTATGATGTTGCAGCATACTATAGCAATACTATAATAGTATATAATTGCATGGTACATTGTACTAATAAGTGTAATGCTATATC
The DNA here is from genome assembly GCA_036365515.1 of Torymus aiolomorphi. Lineage (NCBI taxonomy): Eukaryota > Metazoa > Arthropoda > Insecta > Hymenoptera > Torymidae > Torymus > Torymus aiolomorphi. Next base: position 261,021,437 of record CM070873.1, read on the forward strand.
AAAGAGATAATTTTCAGTTGATGAGCATTTGCTGTATAAACAAACCGCATACCGCGCTTATAATTAATTAATTATATCCACCGGTATACCTATATTCACTCTCAACGACAATAAAAACCAATCTATTTTCGTCCGCACATAAGCACATAATTCACTCGCCCATCGCTGAAAGGAAAAACCAATCACCCACATAAAAAAAAGAAACACAATAAAACAAATCCATCCCATGCGACTATCCTCCGACTAAATTATCGAAAGCCTTTTTCGAGTCTCTGTCTCTCCCTCGCCCAGCAAATTGGTTGATGTGTCAATAACGGAATTATCAAGCGAAGTGTTTCCGTCTCAAGATTGATTTCGAGAACGAAGTTAAGCCGTACACGTACGTACTGCGCGCGCAGTAGTAGTAGCAGCAGCGGGAGCGGTAGCGTCGGGGGGTGGCAATGGCGGTGGGGCTTCAGTTCTTAATAAATATGGTTTCCTTCCGGAGAGCAGTGACACATTGGTGAGCGCGACGGCGACGGCAGCGGCAGGCTAGAAGCGAGAGCAGCCAAACCAGTCTCCCAAGCCAGTTTAGCAAAATAAATGCCGTTGAATTTCGAAAGAGGGACAGAGAGAGAGAGAGAGACAGAGAGAGAGAGAGAGAGAGAGAGAGAGAGAGAGAGAGAGAGAGGAAGAGAGTTTACGCCAACGCGCGCGAGAGAGCTTCTTTTATTGCGCGCGACGCGGCAATGCCTTTTGAGAGGGCACGAGGATGGAGAGGCGGAGGTGTGTTTGGGTGGTGGATGGGGTTGGATGGAGTGTCGGTTTAAGTGGATGCCGGAGTTTATTATCTGGTCGTTGATTTTTTTTTTAGGTAGATTTATTTGCTGTTTGATGAAGTATAAACGGTATATAGCGTAAATAAGGCTTTCGAAAATCGATTGAATTTTTAGGATGTACAATTTTAACAAAATATAAATGTGGAGATATGCTTTTTCGGAATTGCGTGTTTCAATAACAAATATTTTCAAAAACGTTTTTTTCAAAAATATTATTTACGTTGTTAGCAAGATTTATAAACAGACAAACAATAAGAAAGCATAAAAAAGTATGAAAATAATTGTAGTAGTAAAGCAGAGTATCTCAAATAAATACAAATACTCAAAATCTATAATTTATCCATCCAAATACTTACACCTACCCTTGTGCAACCAATAATTCTCACCTTATCGACTATCAGCGGCAACACAAACACCAACTCACCAACTAAAGATCGCTCGAGCAAACGTGACGCTTTCCGAAAATTACCCGCTACTTTTATTGCATACAAATGAGCTTTTTCCTGTTCTCTGTCCCCCTCTCTCTCTCTCTCTCTCTCTCTCTCTCTCTCTCTCCCACGTGTAAAATAAGAGGAATCTCACGCAGCGCGTTCATTTAAACGCGCGCTGGCACTTCTCTCTCTCTCTCTCTCTCTCTTTCGCGACGGAAACTTTTTCACCAGCGACGACTATACGCGGGGAGAGGGTAAGGCACCAGAGCCATTTATCAAAGAAGCAGTGCGCGTGCAGCGGTGGCGAAGGAGGAGGCGACCCTCGCGAAATTAGTAAAAGTGAAAAGTACAAAGACGCGCGGCAGGCCGGGTGACAATGAGGGACGCTCCAGATAAAATGCATAACGGGAAGGCTGGTGGGAGAGTAGGTGTCGGAGTGAGAAAAGAAGGCAGTTTGGTGGGGGGTTAAGGGGGGAAAAAGGGTCTAATTCGGGTTGGGATAATTTGAGGGATTATAAAGGGTATCGGAAGAAAGGCGCTTGTCTTTTGGGCAGGAGTGGAAGGAAGTGTTTCTGTTTTGGTGTTTGTGTATGATTAATTTTTAAATTTGATGATTTTTGTAAATTATAACATAAATATATCATATAATATAGTAGTATTATATATAATTAGTAGATTATGCACCTAGGGAGTAAAGTAGGCTATGCACGCCAGTGACGGACTCGCTTCGCTCGGGCAGCAACTCGCGGACATTCATAGTCCTCATTGCTCCCGAGGGCAATATACAATTTTTTCGCATGCCCGAGGGAAAGTTGATTTCAGGTTCAAAAACGTTACATGACCTTACTGCTAGAAACTGCGACGATTATGCTCGTATCTACTTTTTTTCCGATTAGTGCCGCCCGCAGTGACTTGCGGCCCGAGCAAAGCGAGGGCAGCAACACGCAGGCGGCGCTAGCCGGGAACAAAGTAGGGAAACGTGCATGCGCGTCGCAGTTTCTAGGAGGGAGTACATGTGGCGTTTTACTCCCTGATGTCAGGGAGTAAACACAGTACTTTACGTGTGGTATGCGAAAAAAGCAATAAATTTATAGATTTGCATATACGAAAACAATATAACAGGTATAAAGTCGTTTTAAATTTTTTGTTAATTTATATTTTCATTTCGTTTAAACTAATTAGTTTCGAAGACAACCATCAAATGAATTGAAAGAAAAATATCATTCCAAATAAACGTAAGGTTAAAGTGAAAAGATTGTTAAATATCGACAAATAAATTAAACAACTAAATACAAAATCGATTATTAAAAGTTGTTGCGTGAAACCTTGGATTGGTAATTATCATGTCATTAATATACTATAGTTGTTTAAACGTTGTTTAAATGTTATTATGTCATAGTTTTATGACTACATCGGATATTTCTAGAACATCACAAAATAGACTATTTAAATCGTTTCCCAAAACCTCGCATCGTTTTAAAAATCCATTGATTTTCAAGTACCGTATTTTAATTTGAAATACACGCCGCAGAGCATGAATTATTGAGTCGCCCCTCCGTCCCACCCTTAACAGACATAACACGCCGGAATATACACTTTCAAAAATCGTATACGGCAGTAACTTTTTATCGAGCGCCATTAAATAAAGCATTCGATCTCCCTTTTGGGCCATCCGAGGGTTAAGTGCGCTACGCGCGCACCCGCTCGTGAGGGGCGGAAAGAGAACAAGTGTAAAAATGCCGAGCGATAATGCGGATGACCTTTTTTTTCACGCTGCGGTTACTCGCACATTCGCCAAAGGGCGGGAGATGCGCGATCGTGAAAATGTGTGTATATGTGTGGGTGTGTATAGGTGCACAGACGCAGCAACGTGCGGACGTGCACGAAATAAAGGGCAAACAAAGCGTCGGCGTCGATAGTATAGTGGAAGGTGGGAGAGAGAGAGCGATGAGCAAACTCTTTGACGGGGATTCGGCCCTTTATCGCGGCCCCCGGAATTAGTAACCCCGTTCTGTCCTTTGCTCTCCTTTCGTGTGTATATACACACATATATATATACGGGCTGGATTTAGAGCCCTCGATCTCTGCCGCTCCCGAGTGCTCTCCTTACTTACCGCTGCATTATTTCTTTTCTAATTACGCTTGGCCTGGGGTGGATCGCCGGGTGGCGATGCGAAATATAGCGGTGAAACGAAATCCCTCTCGGTAGCGTGATTGATACATTTTTTATCCCGGTGAGTCGCTTAATGGATTTTGTTGTGTGGACTGAGCAGCGTTGTGTCTCATATATGGGTGTGTGTGTTGCCTTGGGCGTGGGAGGGAAAAAAATTGATTGCGTTTTGAATAAGTCAGTGTAGGGTTAGGGATTGGAATGCAAAGTAAATGGAAATTATTGGCCGTTCAATAGGGTTGAAAGAACTCTCAAAGAATTTTCCTGGTATCGTATTAGGTGACAATTCATTATCTTGTGTAGATTTTTTATATCATTTTACAGTAATATCCTTATGACTAAATTTCAATTCTGTTCTTATGATGGACGCAAAAAGTGAATTTTATTCAATAGATCACTTTTATAGTTTGGATTCAAAGAAGCAGATTATAGTTTTTATGTTATTTTAAAGAGTTAAAAAATATATTGATTATTTTGCAAGAAAATCAAATGAAGCGCGTCGCCTAGAGAATAGGTTAATTATTGATTATGCAAGTTAATTTTTGTGTAGATTGTATATATGCGTAATAGATTAATATATTTCTAAAATATAAGTATATATAATATATAAATCTAAAACAAATTCGAAACAAGAATTGGACTGTTATGAATTGTGTGATTTAGTTATTTCTCTCTTACCGTATTTTCGCTATGTGTGAAACTATAATACAAATTTTCGAAACTTAAATATTTATGTTTTGGAGATTTTTGAATCAAAAAATAAAATTTTAAGATCCGTGAGGATATAATATACGTGGCAAAATCTTGTATGCTATAACTCAATGAGAAAACGAAGTTATTGGACTAAAATCCCTGGTAGAAATTGTAACCAACCGTACGCCATCCGTTCGCCAAATCGCAAGGATTTGGCCAACCGTTTAACCAACAGTTAGCGATAAATACCGCTTATTTCGTCATGGAATCACCCTTGCGCTTGGTCAATGAATGCTTAATATTAAAAATCTTAAATAAAAATCATTTACACAACTTATTATTTAAATAAAACTCTCAAAATTTGTATTATTCATAGAATAATCAAAACCCACATATTAATAGTATTTTTCTTCAGATAAATATGGTTAAATCGGTAACGGGTATAGTTTTGTTTGTTCAAATTGAGGTTAGGGCGTGTTAATGTGTTGTGTGTGTGACTTTTTGACGTAAGTCAGTACATGTACAGGTGGATACTTACATTTTTTTTAATTTAAAAGTATCCTATATTTAAAATTTGAAAGAATCCTACATAAAAGGTATTCTACATTTAAAATTTGAAAGTATCCTACATAAATTCTTCGTACTCGTATTGCTCCGTTTTCTACACGGTGCTCCGTTACCATCTGACCTTTACAGTGAAGCAAAACCACGCGATCCCGGCAATCCCGTCACGTGACTCGTATGAGTCTGCGCAGTTAAATACGTTTACTTATACGTAACACATGAACCTGCGATCGCACTCGTGTGTATGTAATATGTGTGTATTTATGTGCATGTGTTCTTGTCTTGCGGAAAGCGGGATGCGGAGAGTAATTTCGGAGCATAGCCCACGTGCTATGCTGTCTACTTAACCTTCAAATAAATTTACTCCCAACTTCATTCAAATATTTTTTTAATGCATTACAATAATTTTTATTATTGTTTATGTGTCAAAATCTTTTTACATATCTATATTTCTTATTAATTTCTATTATTGTTTTATCAGTTACTCAATGTTTTATTATTGATTGATAGTCCACCAACCGTTGGTTAACCGTTGGTCAATATTTTTCTTATTCGTTGGCCTAAATTATTGGCCAACAGTTAGTAGATAAGATAGATAGATAAAAAAAAAACTGAGATTTTAGGTAATCAGCTAATGTCTATTAGTTTTAAAATTTGAATTATTTCTTATTCCATCTGTATTACGAAAATATGAAAATCCGATTACATTTTTTAACGTCTCATATTGAAGTGTATCTTGAGGCTAAAGGAAATGTCGAGAAAAAGATTTGACTGATGCTATTTGTAAGATAGATGTAAGGTAAATTGATCCAGAATATAAGTTTCAAAACACCTCGCTCTTATGTTCGCTTGGTTTTAATATCTGACTAGAGAAATTATATTCTGTTATACCTATATGTATATACTTTGTATACATATATAAATCTGTCGTACGAATAGGAGAGGCAAACCAAATCATGTCAATTTGTAGAAATCGAATTCGTTGTCCTTTTAAGAATCCAGTCTCTCCAATGCAGTTAGCAGTAGTTTTGGAAACTGTTGCTCTTTCTAGCTTTGCTATCTTTCTTTCATCAGAACAATTTAATAATAATTTTTATAAAAAGTTATATATGATACAAGTAATTTAGAAACAAAAAATGTGTGGTAATAGTAGCTTTTTTAAAATAAAAGAATTGTTTTTTGATGACAAATTCTATTTGTACAAAAACATGAAGTAATTACCGAAAATAAATGAATACGTCAAAATATTATAAAATTTATCAAACACATGAAAATTGAATACACTTTATAAATAATAACAATAATATATATATTCTTTATTTCAATGGCATTGTAAAGAACGTTAACAATCCTAAATTATTGTAATATGACTTGTTCATTCATTACCTTCATCCAGCGCCATATCCCATTCAATAAACAAACTTAATTAAAATAAAAATTTTTCCTTCCACACGCATCGGGACGGCACGAATTCGAAATTCCACGACACGAGAGTGAGAGAGAGCACCTTTTAATTACTCCCCCTTTTTAACCAGCGCGGCAATCCCCGCCGTTACCGTGATAATGGATATTAGCTCGTCGCCGCATAACCGGAACTAATTTACAGCAGGTATTCCGAAACGGCGCCACTTAGTCGGCCGCCACCAGCCGCACGTTCGGGCGTATACATTCGCACACAGGCAGGCCGTCGGGTTATACGACGACGCGGCCGCTAGTCCGCCGTCATCAAACCGTCATTCCGCGCGACGTTTCTCGAATCGTCCCCGATAAAACCAGAGATATATAGAGAACAAACGACGCGCCATCGTATAGATATACATATATACAGTTTACACCGTCGCCGACGCCACGATCATCGGTCCGGCGCTTGAAAAATGCTCTGTGCTCTTTCATCTCTCGGGATTATTTATTTAGATCCAAGCGGCAGCGACGGCGGCGGCGAAGAAGAAGAAGCATCGAGCGTATCCTCGAGCGCTATATATAGCTGTATACGTATATACGAGAGAGCGGGAGAAACGAAGAAGGGCGAAAGGGATAAAACAGATGAGGATCCGAAACGGGGGTGGCAGTGTTGGCGAGGGGGCGAACGACGGCGGCAGCGGCGGCGGTAGTGGTAGTCGTAGTCGAGAGAGAGAGAGAGAGAGAGAGAGAGAGAGGAAGGAAGGAAGACCGAGGGCTGCAAGAGGGTTGTTCTGCGTGCCGAGGGGGGTGGGATGGGGTGGTGGAGGAGGAGGAGGAGGAGGGCGGCCTGGCGGGAGCGCGACACCTCGGCGCCAAACTCACCCTCTCCCGAGACTCTGCAGACTCACCTCCCGCTCGGCTCTTCTCTCTTTCCCTCTGCTCTGTGCCAGAACCCGTTTCGCAGCAGCAGCAGCCATCCACCCACCCGCCCCCCATTCCATCTCTCGCCCCCTCGACTATCTGCGCGCTGCTGCCGCTGTACCTCCGCCTTTACCTAAAACCTCTCCCTCTCTCTCCCTTCATCCAGCATCCGACAACTTCTACGTAGTGGAAGAGCTCGGAGGGTATGAGAGGCCGGCGCGGCGTAGAGAGAGCGAGAGAAGAAGCCAGAGCGAGAGAGAGAGAGAGAGACAAGCTCGAGCTATCTCCGAAATGATCCCCTACATTCTAGTGGCGCGGCTGCTATATCCTTGGGGGTCGAGCAGTAGCCCGCTGGAACGGGGGTGAGAGAGGGAGAGAGAGAAAGCCGGTACAACGAGAAAATAAGAGATTCCCAGGCGCGCGCTTCTCTCTCTCTCTCTCTCTCTCTCTCTCTCTCTCTCTCTCTCTCTGCCCTCGCCTTCCTACCACCAACCCAGCTATACCCACCCACCTTCCAGATACTACTACTATGCTACTACTACTGCTACGGGTTGCGTATTACGAATTGCGAATCGCCCGGGCGATGGCCGTTATAGCGGCGCGTGGCCGTAGCCGCGATTCCTCCGGGGATCGTTTTGGTTTTTCTCTTACTACCGCACACTCTCCGCGCTCTCCGTTATACCATACTAATGGCACTGCTATATACGTACTACGCAGTACTACTACTACTGCAACGCGCACGTTTGCGAGGAGAAAATTTCCCTCGACGGGGGGCCGGCCGGTTCGACGGCCGCGTAAAACGAAACCACTGGGCTAAATGCTAAATCGACGCTTGCTCTCGCGCCGGAGCTCTCAATGGAGTCACGCCAGTTTAGCGCCGATAATATGGTCATTGTGTACAAGCCGACGCCACCGCGGCGACGACGGAGGGTCGCTGCCTCGTGCGAGGGTGGGCTTTAATCGATTCACTACGCGGCCAGATGTCTTCATTACCGCTCGCTCGTGTGCGCGCGCCTCGTCGCTTTAAAAGCCCGAGGGATGAGAGAAGAGGAGGTGGCCAACGACGACGACGACTGGGAGTATGGTGAGGATCGGTTGATATGAGAGGGACAAATGAAGCGTGTGCACAAGACACAGGCAGAATGAGTGAGCCGATAGCAGTTTACGTATTCGTTATACTTTCATATATTTTCATCTTGAGGTCCATCGTCTCATGCGCGCAACGTCTCTTTAAATATATATATTTATATTCTTAGCGTCGTTTATATTATATATAATCATATAATCAATGGTACATCACTTGTTGCGTTTGTGTATCTGTATCTGTGTATCAAGTGTGTTTATGTGTGTGTGCGATCGATATTACATATACATTATTACATTATACATTGTACGACATAATTTCCTCTACGTCAGGCTAGAAATTACAATCAAATCACTTCTCTTCCCGCTTCTTCGTCTCCTCTTCTATACATCATGTGTAAGACTGACCGATGATCAATCGCTCGCCGCTCAGTAGCTCGGCCTCTCCTCGCTCCGTATATTACAGTGGCTATTATTTACAAGTGCATCTATGCTGAAGCTGCATCGTGGCGGCGGTGCTGGCTGCTGCTGCAGCTGCTGCTGGGGCGGCGGCGGAGGTGACCCTCAGGAATCGTGACTGACCGCCGTCTGAGCGGCTGTCGGCGCTGGACTGCTGGAACCGTTGCCGGGTATGGGGGAGGCTCGAAGCCTCTCGGTCAGCGCGAGCATGACCTGGCAGTGGAGCTGCTGGATCGTCGCCAGCAGATTGAGGTTCGTGTCGATGAGGCCGGCAGCCGGCGAGAAGCTGCGCTCCGTCGTCGGTGCAGCCATACCGGCGTCGGTTAGTAACGCCACGTCATTGTCGCTCTCGCTGTTGCTCTCGGTTAGGTCGATGTGGCCGTTAGTGCTGCCCGTCGTCGTCGTTGTGACGGTTGTGAGGAGAGGCGCGTGTGCAGCCGTCATTGTGGCAGCGACGCAGGCCGCTGCGGACTTCTCGGTTTCTTTACGCGCGGCGTCCGCAGCTGCGTGTTCGGCGACGCGCTGGTGATGCTTCAGGTAGGAGGTGGTGATGGGCAGGCTGTAGTCGATCGGCGTGTACTTGGGGTCGACGCTGGGGCTCCAGGATCGGGGTAAGCTGGCTACGGCTAGGGGAGAGGGTGTCGAGCCGTGAACGTGGTCGTCGGGGAGTATTCGGAGTTTTCGTGGTATGGCCACACTGGTGCTCGTCGATGGACTGGTGCTTCGGATACTCGTTGTCTCGGCCGTCGTTGCAATCGTAGCTGGACATGTCGTCATAGGTGATTCTGTAGATAGACACGTGGTGACAGGTCCTACCGCCATTGTCATAGGGGTCACCATAGGTGCAATCATCGATATCGTTGTTAGAGTCTCCGGCTGCGGATAGTACGGTATCGCGCTGGTGATGATGGGTATAGGCCTTCTGATCACCGGTGGGTCCTTTCTCAGCAGATTCGTTATGCTGAGCGGATTGTACTTCTCGTCCCTTAGCTTACTCTTGTTAACAACGCTAATGCAGTTACTCGTATCGTTCCAGTTTTTGCTATCTTGACTCGTACTCGCAGTCGTTGTCGTCGCAACCGTCGTAACCACTGCCGCTGCCGTCGATTCTGTCGTCGTCGCCACTACGACATCCGACTCCTCCTTAATACTCTGCACCGGTTCCTCTTTGATTTTCAGACTATCATCGACAATAATTTTGTTGTCGGGCGCATAACTGGCCTCTATCGGCTTCTCATCACTATCATTAACCTTCTGCTCTACCGTATTAGCTGCTGCCAGAGCCGTGGCCGGTTTCGGGCTCGACGGAGTCGTCGTCGTCGTCGTTGTCGGTCCACTGCTGCTCGCAACTGTTATCGCTGGCGGTGGTGTCGGTGAAGCTGCTGGCACAGGGGTAGGCGTGCTGGGTTTGCTTGACGGTGCCGTTGTCGTCGAGGTAGTAAGACTTGTTGGACTGGGCGTTCTCGGACGACGCTGGCACTCCGTGCATCCCAGCAGGAAGCGCGTGACCGCCTCGCGCGGCAGGAACGCGTACGTCTCCGTAATCTGAAATCAATCGCAGAACGCATCCTTTAAGCAAAGTTTCACTCCTCTACATACATATATATATAGATCGTGATCGCAGCGGGGGGGAGTCTGTTAAACGGAAGCTAATGCCTACGCTCGCTTGCTTGCTCGCTCACTCGCTCGTCCGCCCGCCCGCGACTTAATTAAGATTCCGGGCGCGCGCGCGCTCGAGCTGTAATTGCTAGAGAGGGAGCAGAGCGAAGCGAAAGAGAGAAAGTGTGATGGTAGCGGCGCAGGTAATTCGATAAGATTTACTCGGAGGCTTCTTCGTTGCTCTCTCTCTCTCTCTCTCTCTCGCTCGCTAGCTACCCTATAGGCGGGAGAGACTACTGAAACAAGGACGAAGGAATATGAGACTCGAGGGGGAAGGAGGGGGCGGCAGCGGTGGTGGTGATGGTAGTGCGCCAACGCTGCCGTTACGGCCCGCGCTTCCTTGCCCCGAACTTCCGACGTGACTAGTTGGCAAAGTTTCTGCACCGAGAGCGAGCGAGCGAGGAGCCTAAAATCGTTAATGCGGGAGCCGAGAGAGAGAAGAGCCTTTCCGAGCAAACAAGGATCGGTCTGATGGGTCTGATGTCAGAAAGAAGTTGCGAGGGCTGGAATGCGTCTTTTGTAGACGTCTTTTTGTTGTTATTCAAAAGTTAAGTTCGTCGGAATGGCGTTACTTTGTCATTAAGATAATTATAGTAATGTTGTATATGTAGGGAATAGAAAGTACTAATAAAATGTGTTATTGTTATATTCCAGTTCTTTGATTATGTATGCACTGAGAGAACAATATGTTTATATTTAACATGGTATTTTAACTATTAACATGGCATTGTAATTATTAACATATATATTTTAATAGCTGCAATGCAAACGTTTTGAGAAAACATTTCTTTCAGTGTGGAAATGAAAATAGATTTAAAAAATGTCATAATTTAAAGGGTATATATATTATCGAAATAACTAATAATGGAAGACAATAAGAGATATTATTGCATTAAGTGGAAAAAGTCCGCAGTAATCAGACGTCTTGATAAATGAATCATTTGAAGGAATTCAGATATTATCATATAATTAAATTGAATATTTAACAAACCGTACCGATCTGCCGTAGTAAATTTACAACTCTCAAATATAACAATAATCACAGCAGCACCGATACAACCCATCGTTACGCGGCAATTTCAACTCATTCCCCACGACTCCACGACACCCAAGCGCCCAGAGTTTACAAAGCCATAGTTTCTGATTTTCGACAAATCAACGACGGCGACGACACCGATTGGCATGCCGTAAACGTCACACGCACACACGCGCACACACGTGTGCACAACGAGAGGGGGAAGGGCTGGATTCCCAAGAGATCTCTCTCTCTCTCTCTCTCTCTCTCTCTCTCTCTCTCTCTCTCTCTCTCCACCCCATCCCACTGGAACTCGTACTCGATGAATTGCGCGCGCCAGTGTAACGTCGACTTAACGTAAAACAGTTTCAGCGGCGTGGTGCGCGCGTTCGAGTGTGCGAGTAAGCAGGCAACGGTGGCGGTGTGCAACAAGTGTCCTGAGGTTTTGAATCACAAGCAGATCGCGCGTCGAGTCAGCGGGAAAGAGGGAGGGAGAGGGAGAGAAGAACGGGAGAAAGCGAGAGAGGAAGAGAGAGAGAGGGAGAGAAAGCGCGCGAGATTGAGATACAGCGAAAGTGCGGTAGCGAGAGCGCAAGCGTGGGATAAACGGATAATCGGGGAAAATGAAAACAGGCGAAATAGAGATTCGAGGAAGCGGTGGTGGCGGGCTAAAGTAATTTCGTTTGCCGAGTGTTGACTTTTTTTTGTCGCGGTTTGGGATTTGATCGCGGTGGTAACTGCGGGAGATGAAAATTATAGGCGATTGTTTATTGACGTGGAATCGGATGATGAAGTAAGATAAACTTACAGTTCTGTATGTGCGCTTTTGACCGGCATGCTTTCCAGGACGACCCTCGAGGTCGACGTGCACGGCGTGGATGATGTCGAAAAAGTTCTCGACGATGGCCACCTTCTTGTACACTCGGCCTGGCGGCACGGTTCCCTCTGCTCCATTTAGCGCCTGAAACACAAAAACAACATAAACTTCATTAATTAATTGATCAAATGCAAAACAAATAGTCTACTTTCTATTTTAAAAACTAATATTCCAAAGTGATGAAGTTTTAATTCAGGCTAAGTGGATAACACGCGTATATGACATACGACGACAGTGGGTCGAGAGGGTGGCTCTCGACCCGACTGCCATCTGTGCAGGGGTGGTTCAGTCGGGAAATGGCACGGACGGTAGCGCGGGGTAACTCGCAGAAAGTGTTACCGGTACTGGGCGCAACGCGCGCCGTTTCTACATTATCGACCATGGAAAGTGCTATCCCGACAGGAGTTTGCGAGCGGCGCGTGATAAGAGTGTACCGTCGATAACGTAGTCTTTCTCTGCAGTGTCCTTTCTACCTTAGCAGTAGGATGGACGTGGATGTACGTGCGGTGTAGGCCTGTAGGGGAGCTATTGTCTGGACGACTTGATTGTTGGCAAGGAGTATTTTACGGAGCAATACTTTTTGTGTGGTCATTTTAGTTAGTTAGTTAGTTTAGAGTTAAGTCAAGGATTTTAACGATGCTTTTAACTGATATTATAACTACTGGTTGAATTTCAAAGTAAGTTGTACAAATTGTAAAACAATAAGTAGAAGCGTTAAAATTTTATAAAAGACAAAAAATAAAATTTTTTCCTTGTCAATTTTATCCTAACAGAGACACCATACTTTCTCCTATAAAAACTCAGCTCTTTTACAGTTCCTAGCATTATCTTGACCTTTTTGCAAAATTAATAAGACGATGTCCAAAAATTCACAAAAAGCTCATTTCCCAAAAACACCAGAAAAAAACGCATAATTTCCATCCGAGCGAATCCTCACATGTCCCTCGCCAGCCCTTCTAATTGAGAAATAGAGAAGAAAAATTTTCACGTACGGCGAACTCTCTACCCTCTCCCTATCTCCTTCTCGCGCTACTACCCTCTTACATACCGCGCGCTTTCACGCTCGAAAGCTCGCTGTTACCGCCTCTGGCGGTCGGCCCGTCAGCTCTGACGCTTTCGCTCCTTCTCTCTCTCTCCCTCTCTCGCTCTGGCACTCGCTGGCGGGCGCGCGCGCGCGAACTTTACGGCTTCAAGAAATCCGTGCACGCAGAGGGTGGGCGGGGGTGGGTGGGGGGTGAACGCGACGCTCTGTCCGCTTGCGCGCGCGCGAGAGTGCGAGCAGCTGCGCCGGCGCATGCGCGACATTATTGTATTTCCCTATAAACACCTGTTGAAGGGCGAAGTTAAACTCGTGCGGAGAGCGAGCGAGCAAGAGCGAAGGGGAGGTAGAGGTAGAGAGCGAGGGGGCTATATATACGAGCGAGCCGGTGCTTGCTCTTTGATTAGGGGATTGTGGTCAGGCGGGACAACGACGCCGATCCTCTATACGAGGAGCATTGTTTCCATTAGCAGCCCGCCAGCACGAAAGCTCTCTCTCTCTCTCTCTCTCTCTCGCGTCCCGAGCGCGCTAAATCCTTCCACGCGGCTATATATACGCGCTCTCTGCACGGCAACGATGTGTCGCACGCGCAGTGGCTATAGGTAGTTGCGAGTGCGCATCGATTTTTATTTCGCTCGAGCGGTTCTTCCTTTTTTTTTTTAGTGGCGGGTTGAGAGGGCGATTCATTTTTTTTTATTTTAGGGGATGCGTTTTTCGGTAAACGGTAATTAAAGGGGTTGGAGGGGACGAACAAATTGATAAATGAGGTTCATATGGATGGGCAAGGGTGGGGTTGACCTTTTTTTTTGTATTTGAAGTGTGCATATGTCATAGGAGTCGAATTACACGGTTGGAATGGTTTTCTTTATTAGGGTTAACAATAACGAATAATGACGGTTTTACGCAAATGCCGTTGAAATAAGCAATTTTATTCAAAACCACAAAATATCAATGACCTTCCTTTACAAAAATTCAATTATCGTAAAAATGATATCCAAAAGTCGCTAGCCTTTTGTTCTCTATCCCCGACCAAACCCAATAAAATAATACTCTTAAACTCGTCGTCGGCTGTCCCCGCTGTACACACATATACGCGCGACGCGGCGGCACTTTTATCTTAATGGACGGCGATTACTCGCGATGTTTGCCATATTTTATCTCCCTCCAGAATTAATATTGATTTGCCGTCGTCGCGTGCCCGCTCAACGCTTTCTCTCTCTCCCTCTCACCGCACACGAATCTCATGCACCTCATATAGCGTAGCGAGAGCGCGCGCGCGCGAACTATCATGATTTATCGGACAGCTGGTGCTGGCGCCGTAGATTGTACTTTTAATGGAACACTCACTCGTCGCTCTTTTTTTTAACTTTACGAAGGTGACGCGATCGCCCAGCATGATTGCTTCTAACGGTGTAGTAGCGATAGCACGCGGTGGGTACACGGCGTATAGCATAAAAGCGCGCACTTTCAGTCCCCTAACCGCGTTACCGATCGCCCCGACGAATTTTCCGGGGATATCCCGTGAAAAATGAAAAATCGATACTTATGTGTGCACGGAATTATCTAGGGTGCGTGGACGGGGAAGAAGGGAAGCGGGCTACGCGTGCCTATTTACGGTGCACACGGGGGCTTTGACACTGACGAATCCGTGCTTATAAGCGACGGTGTCGATCAGAGGCACCATAGTGTCTGCGATGCCGCCACTGCCGCCGCCCCGGGCGACGAGCGCGACACGCGCGCGTATATATACGCGTACACGTACGCCTGTAATTCAAATGGCACGACTAACGAGCGCGTCGTCCTGTAAGCGCCAAATTGATATATGTGCGTGATGCGCGAAGGAGAGAGGGAGAGGGAGAGTCAGAGCGGCGCGCGT
Source organism: Torymus aiolomorphi (assembly GCA_036365515.1). Classification (NCBI taxonomy): domain Eukaryota; kingdom Metazoa; phylum Arthropoda; class Insecta; order Hymenoptera; family Torymidae; genus Torymus; species Torymus aiolomorphi. The sequence goes on from CM070873.1 coordinate 261,036,443, forward strand.
CTTCTTTCATCTCTCGTCGCGCGAGTGCGCGTGTAAGTGTATCAAAGGGCATCGACCGTGGGAAGTGGGAGAAGGAGAGAGAGAGAGAGAGAGAGAGAGAGAGAGAGAGAGAGAGAGAGAGAGAGAGAGAGAGAGAGAGAGACCGATGGGTGTAGAGTAGTGGACAACGAACCCTTTATTCGGCAATCGTGTTTACGATAGCTTATCCAAGTGTGAGAGCGCTGGGGTGGGTATATTCGGGATATTGATTTGATGATAAGGAGCGGTGATAGGAAGGCTGTGGTTGGGGAAAGGCTTTGTGTGGTGCTTTGTGAAAGGTTTTTAACGGAAACACGGGTAACGATTTTCTGCTAAAAATTATCGTTATATCCGTGGTACGTACTCAAAATTTTAGAAAAATGACTGTTTCGCAGTAAAATATATATAATTGTAAAAATTGCTAACAAAATAGCAATTTTTACTACAAAAACTTGTAATTTTTTTCTATTGCGATTTTAATCTATAAAGGAACTAGTTTAATTAAAATCGCGTGTAAAAAGTTACGATTTTCCCCAAATATGAAATACAATTATGAATTAATCGAATATTCAATCCACAAAATAACCGCTTGACACCCACATGTCACCTATTCCCCACGTCCACTAACTCCACCATAGATCACGATCTACTTTTACTCAATCGCCTCACCATCCGCGACAAACACAGACCTTTCGAAACCCCACACTCAAAAAATCCTCAAAACCCAGTCCTCTCCAATCCCTCTCTTCTCTCAATCGATCAAGGAAACCTCTCTCTCCCTTTCCGTCTCTCTCTCCCTCGCATCGCTGCCGCACACGCACGCACGCGCGCTCGCAGCCGCATTAGCGAGATTTACGAGGCATCGTTAAGAGATTATGGAGATTCCTCTTCCGCGGCGTGACGAGCGGCGGCACCGGCAGTATAGTAGTATAGCAGCCGGCACACCGCCGTCGGCTACGCGTACACAGATATACCTACACATATATAGCTACATACATACGCGAGGAATCGGGCCGACACGAGCTACTCGCCGCGAGCGCGCGCGGGGCGCGTCGATAAGATCTCTACCCTTCTCCTCCTCGTCCTCCTCCTCCCCCGCTCTTTGTGTCCATCTGCTTTCCTCGCGGCGGCGGCGGCCGACACGCATGTATTATCGGGGATAATACGCGACCGAGTGATTGGACGACTGTTAGCGAGCGAGCGAGCGAGTGAGTGAGAGATCCTTGGGCGAGATAAAATCGTAGCGAGCGGCGAGCGATCGATCGATCGCCTTTTACACGAGCGGGATTTAATCGATGATCGCCGAGTTGGGAGGACGACGCCTGCGTGTATGCGTGAGCCGCGTATAAGTGTGCGGTTTTGCGAATATAAAAGCGAGCGAGCGCGGTTCTTTAAATCGCGAGAGTCGTTAAGTCGCTCGCTCGAGGTCGAGCGCTGGCTGACCCATTTTTATCGAGTAGCGCGCGTACTTCGCGCGCTACTCTTCAGTCTTCACAGTCGACTTCACAGTCGACTTCTTCTTTTGCGACTTGGAGTCGCACTTTTTTCCTTTCCTCTACTCGCTGTTACGCACGAGCACAGTAGGTGTCTTTGGTTGGGTTTTGTTTTTGTCATACAATGAGACCTTTTTATCTTGAAATGGTGTATAAATAAAAAAAGCTGTAAAACAGCAGTTGATCGACGGTGAATTCTGGAGCTCTATTTACATTAGATAAATCCGATCCACGCCCTTGGGCCGCGCGCGTACCACGTCACTGCAGTCATCCGTAACAAAAGTTCTCTCTCGCTTCGCAAAAATATCCGAATATATCTCAAGGCTCACTCTCTCTCTCTCTCTCCTTTCGCGCTAATAATAAGCCACTGAGCGCGCAGACTCGCACTCACTCACTTACGCTCACTCTCTCACTCTCATATACTTCAAAAAGAGACTGTAGATCTTGCGAAAACGAAATCCCGACGAATAAGCGTTGCTCAACAGTCGTCCGCGACTGTTTTATCAAGCACTAGCCGACTCTTCTTTCATTCTCTCCTTTTTCTGCGTCCCGCGCTCACGCCTCGTCGGCACAAAGAGGAAGAAAACGATATAGCTTAATCCTCTCGCAGAGTCTCTCGTTCTCTCACAGACAGCTATCAGCTTCGTTTGTTTCTCCTTCTCTCTCCGGGTGCAAGAGCCGCACCGATTGGGTTATACACCTCTCCTCTACTACAGTAAGAGCAGCAGCAGCAGTAGCTCGTCAAACAAAAGACACGAGAGCGTACCGAGAACCGTGTAAGCGAGGAAGGAAGGAAGGAAGGAAGGCGCGAGGAAAACGAGAGAGAACGAGAGAGAGAGAGAGAGAGAGAGACCACCCAGTAGCCATTTAGATAAACGACCAGTCCCCGTTGAGTGCTGCGGGATGTTGTCAGCCGGTCGGACCACTGCTGCCTTAATACCCATATAGCTCCCTATATACGCTCTCGGTGTCTGTCGCGCCCGAGCGAGCAAGCGCGCTGTCTCGCCTTCCTAAGTATGCGTGTGAGGATGTACGTGTGCGAGAGAGCTGGAAGCGCGGGCGAGAGGAGGCGAGAGAAGAAGAAGAAGAAGAAGGGAGCCGAACGGGACATTCCTCGCGAGGAGTGCGGTTAGCGATTGCCTCTTAGAAATTGAAAGTAGATGCGTGATGGCGATTCGAGACCGAATGGCGCTCAATGTGCGTATTACTATATACATTTATTGTCTTTGGATGGAGATTCTCGTACATATGCTAACCACTCAATCGTATATAGCTTCATTCGAGTGGCATTTTTTGGGACATTTATTAGTAGACGGCAGAGGAATTCAAGCAATGCACGACACTTGATCTCGTGCTGAATAATATCATAGACCATAAATCTTGCATACACATCTCAGCGATGATTAATTAACCAAACAGAGCCGTCAATCCAGCTACAGCGTGAAACGACAAAACGTCCTACTCCAAAAATCACCGCTCAATCCCCCCGTCGCAGCATTCACCTCGACCTCAGCTCCGACCACCCGGCGATCCGTCCGTCCGTCCGTCCCGCGGCACAATTAAGTCGCCGCGCCACACAGGTATATACATCTTTCTCTCTCTCTCTCCCCATAAATACGTGCCTCTCGGGGATCGTACGCAACCCTTTCAACGGCGATTCGGAAAGTGTGTGTATGTGTGTGTGTGTGTGTGTATGTGTGTGTGTGTGTGATTGTGTGTGTGTGTGTGTGTGTGCGCACAGTAGGGGAGCCCCGCGCCGATAGTCTATTATCGGCAACCGATAATGCGATGCCGCGGCGCTTATCGGGCGATGCGCATACGTGTGTGTGTGTGTGTGTGCGTGTCTGTTCGCAGTGTACACGCCCCCGCCCAAAGGATATGCGATGCACGTGCGCATGGTGACTTAGGATCTATCGCTATGAGAGGGAGGTAGCGGCGTCAATTTGGCGCGCGCGCGCCGCTGTGAAATTTCGACGCGGGCTTTTGATTCGAGAACGGGTTGCTGTGGTGAAATGTCGGGGATTATAAGCGACGAGTTATATCGATCGGCTGCAGGAATAGTTATACCTATAGGGATTCTAAAATTTCGCACGGATCGCGATGTAGTAGTAGACTCTTAACTTCAATAGCTCAAACTGGCCGATCGATTATATACTACGCGGGATACCGCGGCGGCAGATAGGCTCGCGAGAGAATCGATAGCCAAGCATGTCCGGCTCTCTCGCGGGAGGCGAGCTACTCCTCGGGTCCGACGACCCGCTCGGCGCGCTTCCGGCGAGCTCGAGCTTCCCTTCTCGGGACACAAAAAGAGGCAGCGCCGCAGCTCGGCCGGCTCGATTGTGTCGGCCGATCCAGCAAAAACTCCCCGGCCGAGAGCATCTCCGGTTTGTTAGATGCCTAGGCGGCGTCGGCGGCGTCAAAATAAGTAGACACGGAATTCCGGACGATTCGCGCCCGTCTGGCTGCCGACATAATGACATTGTTAAAGTCCCGGCGCGCGGATGGAGAGGAGGAAGGGAGAGCTAGCGTGCACCCTAAATTAGGCAGACTCTGCGTTCTCTCTCCCTCTCTCTCCACCCACTTCGCGCGGACGCGCGAGCTCCGGAGGGCCGTAATAATTCCGCGCAAGCGGGCTCTCGCACCTATAACGGCCCGGGGCTATGCGAGAGCGAAAGAGGTAAGGTAGAAGAGAAAGAGAGAGAGAGAGAGACTTCCACGTATACATTACCGTTGACGATCGAGCGAGCGAGTGCTCGCGAACGGGACTGCTGTAGGAGGGAGGGAAAGAGAGAGAGAGAGAGAGAGAGAGAGAGAAATTCGCCGCGCCGAGAGCGCACTGGCATTATATACACGGCGACGAGCACGAAGGTCTGACAGCAGGCCTAAACTGAATAAATTATTGCAGCCAGAGTCTCGGAGTCCTTCTCTCTTTCTCTCTTTCTCTCTTTCCACCTCCTTCGCAGACTCCGCCGCTCGCGTATCGGGAGAGGCAGAGAGCTTAGTGGGAATCGCTGCAGGCGACTCTGTTCCCTCTCTTGCGTATACCCCGTTCTTCGCTCTCCGCCGTCGCTCGTTTTATTGCAATTCTTTCGATACCTCCTCTCTCTCTCTCCCTCTCTCTCTCGTTCTCGGTTTGGCACTACAGCGAGCAGGAGTGCGAGAAAGCGAAATTTCAGATAGTCGGAAGTGTAGAGCGAGGTACGACGTATCGCGCTCTCCGCTTTTTACGATTTTCCTCGAGTGCAGGGGGCGAAAGAATATACGCTGTTTCCTCGCTATGACAGATTATATACACCCTTTGCGTTTCCTATTTCCCGGATTCTGCTCGCTTTAATCGCCCCCCTTCTGTTCCTCTTACAAGTATACTGTACACCACGCGCAAACGCTGAGAAAAAGAGTGAGAGAGAAAGATGTATATCTAGCCACAGCTACTACGACTTTTAAGTCGTTCGCTCGCGCGGGAACGACGGCCCGCTATAGCAAGTGGGACGAGAGATCGCCGTCGCCGCTGCTGCAGTTTGGCGCGGGACGGCTTGTGAACTTCGGCATCTCTCTCTCCGTGAAACTTTCTTCTCGGGCGGCGCGTGTGCGAGGAGAGAAGGAGAAGGAGAGAAGACGCTGGCCGTCGGAACTGAAATCTTTCCAGGAAGAAAGAAGTCCGGAGGGTGCGAGCGAGCGAGGAAGACGTACACGTTATACAGCGGCGGCGGCGTGCTTGTCGGCGGCAGCGACGGCGGCGGCGGCCGGGTAGACTTTAATTAATGCGTTACACGAAACGTTTTTGTCTTTCTCTTTCTTTCTTCTTTTCTCTCTGGCCGCTGCGTGCGGGTGTAGCGTGCGCCCCGCTCTTTTGTTTCTCTTCGGCGCCGTGGGCCTACCCTCGGCTGTAAATAACTTGTTGAGGTATATAGCGTTTGTCGGATGCTCATCGCATAGGTTCTCTCTATCTCTCTATATATATGTATATAGTTCCGAGCGGACTAGAGAGAGAGAGAGAGCTTTTATAAGGTGAAATTCCAGACGTGTTAATTGAATGTCGAACGTATTTATCAGGCCATGATTACACACCAAAAGCATTTATATATACTCTACTTCTCCTCCTTCTCCTCTAATTCTTTGTTCTTTCCCGCACACATATACCTGTATAACAAAAATTACCAATCGGCTAAGCTCGCCGTCCCATGACAATGCTCCATTACAGTATACACCCCACACCGCAGAGAGAAAACCAGCCCGGCGCGTCGTTACAATGCGCTTATACGGCGCAAGCACCGTGACGAAACGGGAGAATTCTCTCTCTCTCTCTCTCTCTCTCTCTCTCTCTCTCTCTCTCTCTCTCTCTCTCGTGTGACTCAAAGTGTGCAAACGGAGGGCGGGCGAGATTTTCTTCCGGGACGTACGCGGGGGCGGGTACGAAAAGGGCTTCCCCATTGTGAAAAGGGCTCGCGTTTCCTCGCTCGCTCCGCTCTCTCCCCCTCCTGACGCGAGGGCGCTGCAGTGTGCGAAGCCAAGAGGGTGGTGATCCGCAGTCAACAGCGCGCGAGTCTGCTATGCGCTCTCTCTCTCTCTCTCTCTCTCGCACGTCGTCTCGGATTTCTGTTTGCTTTAGAGGTACTCTACTCGTGCAGCAGCAGTAGTGGTAGTGAAGCTGTAAGAGGGCTATATGTATGTGTGAGAGCGCGATCTCGATGACGCGAGACGACGACGGTGGTAAAGGTGCAGGCTGAAAGGGGCCGAGGTAATTGTGGCCGGATGGTCTTTTAACGCCGAGCGCGGGCATCTGTGCGTCCGTGTAGTTAGTCGTGGTTTTGGTAAACAGGAAATCGATTGTTTATAAAAGTGAGGCGTATGATTAAAAAATGTGGGTTGAAACCGATAACCAACTTCCGGTTAACAGACGCGGCGCGCGTACAGCAGTAACCAAATTCTTTTTCTCATTATATACCCGTCGAAACTCGATACGAAGTCTCCCTCCTCTATACACCGCGTCACATACACACTTCGCGCGCACGATTTACATTCATTTAAGATAAGCCTGCAGCGCGAACGCCCGCTCTATACGCTCTTCCTCCCGCCCCACCCACAACTCGCAGGCTTGCTTCGGAATTGTATATCATTAGTAGATTAACGCCAACTTCCCAGACGTCGCGGCGTGGCAGGGCGCAACGCCGTTGGCCTCTCTCTCCCTATATTCTCCCGGTATCCGCTCTCCCGAACTCTCGTGTAGCGCTAAACTAAATACACACGTCATAGAACTCTCGCGAGTAGTCTGACTACTAACCCTCCCCGCGTGTATATGTGTCGCCGAAGCTTCATGCATATACGGCAGTCGATATATTGCGCGAATCCGACAGAGAGAGAGAAGGCGAGAGGCAGAGTGTCGTAGCGCGTGTCAAAGATGCACGCGAGCCGAGGATAATGATCTTAGTTGGGATGTTAAGCGTATGGGTGCAGGTGGAAGCGACGTGTGTGACTTGTTGTCAGATGAGATGTCAGGAAGTAATCGTATATAGACGCGTTTTAGAAAATTTAATACTGCGATACACGCGATCATTGAAAATATGTGTATAAAGTATGTACAACGCTTATATAATTTAATCGTATAAAGCCCGCGTACACGCCTCGCATTCTCTCTCGCATCATCATCTCCAATCGGCATTTTTGCACCTCCGGTGTTCTATACCCCGCCCACACAGCGCGCGTGGAACGTGTCAATAACTATATAGGCACAACGGCTCGATATATCGGCGCGCTACACGTTTGAGTGTGTCATTACCGTGACGCCTAGATAGAGCCTCCACTGCCGCCGCCGCCGCCGCGCATTCAGCGCGCGCAGACAGCGCGAACAGAGAGAATTGCCGTGCCATTGTATGCCGCGTTACGCGTATGAGCTGCTGCTACTGCTGCGCGTCGCGTCCTCCATCCGGCCTCCAGCCTATGTGCGATATGGAAATCCGATCGAGATTTTCAACGCGTGATCGTGCGTATAGCAGCGCCGGTTGCTTTTTATTGGGTATGGAGTTTAATTCGTGCCAGAGAGGAAGGTGCGATGTGATTGGGTTGATGATAGCTGTCGCGTGGTCGTTTTTTTCTTTATATGTTATGGATGGGTAGTAAAGAAGGATGCGTGTACAGGTACAGGTGTATGGTGCAAATAAAATGCAGTCAATTACGAGGCTGTGAAGGCACTAGTTCGTATACTATGCACGCGTGTTTCGGAGCAGCTCGCTGGCCTTTCGCAACGGATTATCCGTCACGGCGCATCTGCACGTGCTGCTCTCTTCTAGCTCTCAACTCTCGCGCTCTCGTTCGTATGCCTCCCTCATAAAACCCATACCCGCACCCTATACATATGCTCTCACCCCTTCAGAATCGAAAGGTTAATTAGGATGTTTATTCTCGACGGGCGAGAAAAAAGGAGACGAGCAGCATCGGCAGCAGCAGTGCCAGGGAAAAAACGAAACGAACGGAGCGTAAAGACATATATACATATACGCGCGCGTGCACGGGCCGAGAAAGGATTAGCATCCAGACACTCACATGGTATATATATCTATATAGACGCGTGTAAAAGAGGGGAGGAGAGAGCGCGTGGAGATCGCGAGCGCCGGGAGCCGCGAAGTGAGCGTCGCTTGGCTGGCTCATTGATCAGCGATGCTATTACGTCGCGGTAGTCAGGTTCGAAAGGCGATAATAATCTCGGCTGCTGCCGCCGCCACGGCTGCTGCTGCAGCGTCATGCGAGAGCTCGGCGGCGGCGGCTGATATAGACGCGAAAGAGCACGAACGGGAGGAGGAGGAGGAGAGAGAAGCACGAGTCTCGGCGTACGTGTGTGTGTGTGTGAGCGGGACGGGATCCGTATGCGACCGAGCGAGCAGCGAGCGATCCCCCGAACGCTTTATGGAGGACTGAGCGAGCGAGTGAGCAGCTCTTTTTCGCCGCTTTCTTCTTCTTTTTATCCGGCTGGAAATCAAGACGTGAGCTGCGGAGAGCCGAGTAGAGAGCAGAGAGCTGAGAAAAAGAAAGAGAAGGAGAGCGGAATAAAAAGATGGAGAGGAGAGAAGTGGAGTCGTGACGCCCGGCTGCGGGATATGGTACAATGACGGGCTTGTGCGCGAGCGGAGCGCTGATAGGGTGTAATTGTTGGATTATTAAAGGCTCTCGAGTATGTTAATTTGGATGGACTATATATTTTTATCGTTCGAAGGGTAACGTCGCATCTTTGCTTTCAAAACCGAGGGTATAGCGAGGTATCGGATTTTATCGCGAACCGTTTACAGCACAATCGGCCGCTCAGTGATTAACCACCGTTCCGCGAAAGACTTAGATATAGCGTACCTCGCAAGTGTATATACCCTCTTACCTTTCACTCGTTCGCTCTATACTCGTGTTCTGCAAAAAATTTATTTAGCAATATAACATTCTTCGGACCTTCTCCGCCGCGTGCGCGACTTTCTCTCGAAACTCGGCCAAACGCATCATATCCTATCTCCCAGAACTTCTCCTCGTGAGAAAACTATAACCGTCCCTCATACATACACACACACATCACAGGCGCGTGCCGTAAAGAATCGAAAAGAGCGCGACGAGCGCGCGCGGGAGGGAAAAGTTGCGCGTGGCTATGATACTCGGCGATGTAATTTCTGAGAGCGAGCGTACTTGTTCATTCTGCGCGTTTTTCTCGCGCGACTTGGCTATACTACGCCTCGACGCCTCGGCACCGGGAGAGTTTACGCCGCCGCTGAAGATAATAAGCTTTCCTCGAGGTAGCGCAGGAGTAGCAGTAGTAGTAGACGAATCCACGCCTTTTTGCTTTCTCGAGGAGCGAGGAGAAAGCTCTCGGCCGCTACTGTGTAGTATATAGTACTAGCTATATGTACCGCCGGTGAATGGAGTAGCTCCATTTTTTTTTCCAAAGCAAGGAGTGGTCCGCGGCGAGGCGAGTTTTTAAATTTTTGATCCGGACACGGTCGGACGGGACGGGATACCTCTTCGACGTCCCGCCAACGAGGTGACAACATTTTGGGAAAAAACGTGGCCGCATATAGATACGCAGAAGCGCAAAAAGCAGGCGGCGTGTCCACGAGCCGCGCATGAATCTAATTTCGCGCACCCACGGCCCATTACACATCCTCTAGCTCGCTTCGCGCTGTGCAAATCTGCGAACCTGTTTCATTAGATCCTCTCTCTCTCTCATACTGTCGTCTTTTTGTCCCTCTACATATACCCTCCTCCTTCATCCTCCTCCTGCAGTTCTCCCTCCCATTGCCCTCACAAACACATCCGCGCTTGCGCGCCGGCAGGGAGCGACAGATCTATTCATCTCTCTCCATTATCTCTGCTGTCTCGCCGCGCGACCTCGCGCAGTCTTTTTAACCAGAGTACAACTGCGCTGCTCGTGCTTTAGCATCTTCCTCGCCCTATCGCGCTCGCGCCAACCGAGAGGGAAAGAGAGGAAGAAGAGGAAAAGAAAGAGAGGGAGAGCAGACTCTGTGCCGCGCGCGAGCGCTGCAACCCTCCAATTATCCACGGCCGACTCGGCAGCTCGTTTTTAATTTGAATATTACCTCTTTTTACCGCACCACCCTCTCTCTTTCTCTGCCAGTCCGCCCGCTCGTCCCGTCGTGTAACTCTCTCGCTCGCTCGTGTTTGCGTTACAAGGTCGAATGACGTTATTAACGCCGGAATTACCTTTGTCAATTAGGTAATTTGCGTGGATGTTGGAAGAGTATATCGCAAAAAAAGTGCCGCTCGAGCGTGTCGATAAGGGGGGATCTGCAAGAGCGAACTGTGAGAGTGAACTTGTTAGAGGAACAAGGGATAATGAATCATAATTTAAACCTTGAAAGAATTATATCCATCGTAATTAGTCAATACGGTTTATATATATACCCATAAATCAAATAGAAGCAATAATCCCAACAGAAATCTCTCCACTTCTTTTCCTAACCAGTCACGAATAACTTTCTGAAAATTAGCACATTTACCCATCCGTGCAATAATGCCGAGAGGATACCTATACATATACACCACGATTATGGCGACGAAAACTCCGCAGGTCTATACATATATATCTATATAACGTGAAAAAAGCGCCGCGAGCATTTCTAGTTGCCGGGCAAATTAACAGAAAAAACTCTCTGCCGTTCCCGCACTCGTTCGCTCGCGAACTTCGCGTCGAGTTTTAATCGGCGCGCTAGCCGCATCGTCCCGTCGTCGTCGTCGTCGGCGGTAGCGGCGACGGCGCAGTGCTTTACTGCCGCGGGAAAACGAGTTTTGAGGTCGGCCGACCGCCGAGCGTGCGAGAGAGAGAGAGAAAGAGAGAAAGAGAGAGAGATAGGTGCGGAATTGCATAATTTCGAACGAGCTGTGCACGCGACGCGAGAGCGGGGAGGAGGTAGAGAGAGAGAGAGAGAGAGAGAGAGAGAGAGAGAATTTCCATAACGGATCCCCGCACGATAATCGCGCGCGTGCGCGGCTGTAGCTAGCTTATGTACTTTTCCAAGAAACTGCGAGCTTCCTCCGTCTGTCTCTCCTACATATATACTCTCTGCAGGCACATGCACATCCTTTTCCGCGCGCGTCTGCGTCCATCCGTCCGTCCGTCCGTCCATCCGTTCGTTCGTGAGTATCTCGACCTCGCGTGCGAGGCAGCTGTCTCTCTCTCTCGCTCTTGCTCCACTCGTCAATTGCACATCGCGTCCGAGCGCGCGAACACATGTGCCGCCGCTACTGCCGACGTGCTCGTGCTGCATGAATAAAGATGAAATTGTCGTATCGGGCAAAAAGAGAGCGGCGGCGGCGACGGCGGCAAAGAAAGAGGAGAGCGGAAGCTGCTGCTGTCGCCGCTGCTGCTGTATGCAGCTCTATACCTATATCTGTGCTGGTTGCGCGAGGGCAAATCGAGTTATCGGATCTGGGACGGTTCGCGGAGTCCTTCGGGAAAAACGCACGCGGGCGACGAAAAGGGTAGGTAGTGGTAGTGTGCAGCAGCAGAGTAGGACTTGACGACTCTCGATATATCCGTACACGTATACACGCGATTTCCCGGCGAGCGCGTAGTCTCCGCGCCCGTACCTGCCCCGCCTGCATCTACTTCCGCCGTTCTCGCGTATAGATGTCTCCATACCTATACATATCTGCGTATACGTGCACACATACATGCATGTCTGTGTATATGCATGCGCACCTATATACCGAGAGCAGGAGGTGGCAGCAGATAGGGATCGTCAGAAAGTGCGCACCGCGGCGTGCGCTATCGCGCTCATCTCTCTCTCTCTCTCTCTCTCTCCACCCTCGCCAAGAAGCTGCCGCCACCACCGCCTATCGTACACCAGCACATATATATATATACATACGTACGTACGTGTACGCGAAAGAGAAAGGGGAAGAGAGAGAGAGAGAGAGAGAGAGAGAGACGACGACTGCTGCTGCGGCTGCTGCTGCAGTAGCGCACACGTGCACATGCACACGTCGTCGCAGAGTACGCGGGCGCGTGTAGAGGATCTATTTTTGTGGGCGTGTATAGTGCAGAGAGAGAGAGAGAGAGAGAGAGAGAGAGAGAGAGAGAGAGAGAGAGAGAGCTCGGCGGGACAAAAAGCCCGCGGCTGCTGCTGCTGCTGCTGCTGCTCGGTCTTTCTCGCTTTTTTACTCGTTTTTCGCTCTCCGCGTGCTCGCGCGCGCCTCTTTTTATGCTGGCGCTCTCTTGCCTCGAGCTGCCGTCGCCGCCGCGGCTGTGCTGTGTGAGTTCTCTGCGGGCCCCTCGCACGCTCCCACTCGTTCCCGTTCAACTCCTCTCGCTCGCTCGCGCTTGCTCTTTCTCTCTCCAGAGAGGAGAGGAGCGAACGCGGACGTGGTCGGCGGCGGCGGCGTTCCCTTGGCGGCGCGGTGGCCCGCTACTAATTGCCGCCGGCCGCTTCTGGCTTCTCTCTCTCTCTCTCTCCGCGCGGCGGTCTGTTCTCTCTTCTCTCTTCCCTCTCTTAAGATCGGCCGGCGGCGGCTGAGGCTCTCTCGCTCACTCGCATTATGCCGCGCGCGAATTCACGCGCAGGAATGCAACGCGCTCTTCGACGTTAACGAACATCTCGCTACCGCCGCGCGCGAGTATTATATAGCGTTGTAAAGCGACGTGCATGCGCACGCGTATATATATATATATATAGTGGGATGTCCGGCCTTGGGATTGTTATGGGATATATATTTCTCGTTTCGGAGCGCCGGGAGATTTACTTGTTGCGCGCGAGGCTGCGCTCTATATATACTGCGTCTTTTTTTCGGCCTTGTTTTTCGCGGGAGCGTAAGTATATATATATATATATGTATAGAGGAGAGCGTCGGGACTCGTTAAGACGCCGCTACGGAGATAACGGGGACGTCGACGCGAAATTTCACGCGCCCAGGGTCTCGTTCTTGTTTTTTTTTTGCGAAAGAGTTAGTGAGGTGAAACGATGCTGTACGGGCCAGTGGTGCGCGGGCAGGGCGCGAGCTGTGTTTTGTGAGCGCCGAGCGATCGGACTGATTAAGCTGTGGGAACTTTGTTCTTTTTTTCGTCTTTGCCGTGCGGCTCTGGGAAGGTGCAAGCTGATAGAAATCGATGTTCTCTTTTTTTTGTGTTCCGGAGTCCGCCTGATGTCTGTATCGAGTCAAGGTTTTAGAAGAATGGGGGAAACAGCTGCGCTTAGCTTTGACCTAATCATCGTCGCTACATAGCCTGTCGAATCGAATGTACACGTATTCTGTTCAAACTTGCTTCCTGGCAGTCGTAAATCTATTTGCTCAAGCGAGAAAAACTAAACGACGAAGAAAAACATTTTAAAGATAATCATAGACAAACGCACGGGCGCGCGCGCATTCGCGATTTGCCTGCGCATTATTATAATCACCTCGCGGTCGCGCGTATAGTATTCGAAGGCCGCCTATGAATTATGTAAAACACACGGCGGCGGCGGCGGCGGCGGCAGAATGCCATTATACATCCCCGGCAGTAACGGTAACGCGACTATACGAAACGTCTCTAACGAGTACATCCGCGCAAACTCTGCGAGAGAGAGGGAGAAAACTCGACGATAAAAGCGAGCAAAAAGTCACGCCGTCTGTATTACCCATTTCCCCTCTGCGAACATGACTCTGCGTCCTTTGCTCGCGATCGGTCAATCAAAGGATTTCCCCTTTTCCCTCCCGCATATATACCTACATATAACACAGTAGCTATCGTCGACGTTACCGCGACCTTCGCGGGATTATTCCGAGGGCGGTAACGAGAGAGACGAGGCGACGACTCTCCGCGCGCGCGTCTTGATAAAGTACCTCCGCAGCGGCCCATTAGCTCTTTCGCTCTCTCGGCCTGTTTACCCGGGGATATCCTCCTTTTTTTCTTTCTCTCTCGACTCTCGTTGGTGGAAGGAGCCCCGGCGATTAGCGCCGCGGTGTGTGTATATATGTATATGTTTCGCCGGGCCGTTCTGTCGTCGTTATATACACGGTCACGGCGGCGTTTCTCTCGTCGTCGCGTGTGCGAGCGGCTACTAATTTCGCGCGAGATCCGTGGGTTTAATCAGCGGATACTGTACGGGGACCTTTTTGTTGGTCGGGTGATGCGACGGGGAAATAGGGTAAATCGGCTGAGGACGGTAATTTGGCTACTTTCGGGGCTGTCGCAGTGGGCTACTTGTTGTCATGTGAAAATGGTTCGTGCGATTTTGGAGTAAAAACGATATAAAAAGTAACTCTAAGGAATTTTTGAGAAATATAAATGTAAAATCGTTTTACACCTGGTAAATCAAATATATATATACGATTTTCGCTAAAATAGGCTACACTTGCTATACCTACACTGAGAAAACTGTCGTAGGAAAATTTACTGAAAAACTAACAAAAATTACTATATTTGATAGCAACGCGGGGATATAAGCAAATTATAAAAAATTTTGCTATAGTTCAGGAATATTTACAAGGTATCTTAATAATTTTTACTACTACACATAGCAAAAAGTGCCCTCTACATGTAGTACTTATTGCGTGCACGCCGGGAGCACGTGTCTGATTGAGGTTATGTTTCTCCCGCAATTTGAGATTATCTTCCTTTTAAGTTATTAAAAACATCGACAATATCGATTCAGTTGTTTTATTTTTACGTTGTGCAGGTGAGCTATGAGTTATTTCTTTATATTATCATAGTTATTTATTGCTATCAAATAATCATCAAAGTTCTCTCGTAAGCGAAGGTAGCCAATGTATCAGTTCCAAAATTTTGTACTCAAGAAGCTCACGTGGGTAAGAGGTTAGCGCGTCTGCCTAGCGTGCGGAGGGTCCAGGGTTCGAATACACAACCACCGTAAAAAAAAAATTTTTATTTCCTTATTTATTTCTTGTATAGCTAAATTTAATTAATAATATATTAAATATTGTATAAATATTAGGTATCCTATAGATATAAAATCATGAAAATCAATTTTTTTTAAGTTTAAGCTTGGCTACAAAAATTACTATATTAGTTAGCAAAAGTACCTAAATTTCCATGATATCCCATCGTTGCTATAAAAAATAGTAATTTTTATTAGCTTTTCAGTAAATTTTCCTACGACAGTTTTCTCAGTGTAATAATCACTCCCTGCAACAATTTGAATACTTATTGCTCCACTCCACCCCGTAGAGCCAACCACTTGCGAAATTATTCTCTCCTCTCTCTGTTCGAGTCCTCCAGGCGCTTGTGAATTCCAGTCGTCGTCGTCGTTGTCGTCGTCGTCGCGGGACACGCGAGTCTCGCCTCGCTACTGCGTAAATTCAGGCTGCTGCCTACGCTCGCCCGCGCGCGCACGAAGCTGCAGTACGGTAGAGTTAAGTAACTGGAGACAGAGACGAGAGAGAGAGAGAGAGAGCGAGAAAGATCGCGCACACTGCAGCAGCAGCAGCAGTATAGTCGAGCTGTGTGTATATATCGCCGTATCGTCGCCGTCGACGCCGTCGTCGCGCTGCTAAATGCGCGACGCTTGAAAGGAGTCTGCTCGAGGAGAGGGAATATTGTTCTCGGGTGTAGAGGGAATGGGTTAATAGCGATAGCTAGACTCTGTATATAGGCGTTGCCTTGAGTGGGTAATTTTTTGATAAGATTTCTCCTTTTCCTAGATAATGGTGGCAGAGTAGAGGAATGTCGATGTGTGAGTTGAGTTTTGCGTATCTGATGTTTGTTAATCAATCGTGAGAGATCGCTTAACAACCGAAAACTTTAGCTTCAACCGCGAAAATCATCAAAGCCGATTCTTATGCAAATGACAAATTAACGCTTGCCGTCTCTCCGCTTCTCTCTGTCTCTCGTCTTCCTCGAAAAGCCACCTTTGCTCGGTGACTTTAAATTTTTCAAGTCCCCTAAACCAGAAACGTCTCGACCGTCTCCTTCGCTTTTCTCTGCGGTGGTGGTCTGAAAAATTCTCGCGCTCATTAATTACAAAAAAGGCAACACGCACAGAGAGACAGAGAGCGACTGACTGTGCGAGCGCAAAGGAAGACCGGGGAAGGGAGAGCAAGAGAAAAAATCCTCTTTGAGAAGGAGCCTCCGCTCGCGCGCTCAAAAGCAATCGCCGCGCGCTTTATATATGGTCGCGCAAGCTGGCATCAGCACTGTGCGCGCGTTCCGTGGAAAAATGTCGAGCGGGCGTTTGAGAGAGGAGCGCGGACGCATGACAGAGCGAGAGCGGCGTAAAGGAGGGAGCGACTACTCGTACTTGTACGGGACCTTTAGCGGCTCTCTCTCTCGCTCTCCGCGCTTGCTGGGGCCGACGACGACGATCAATGACAAGTTCTCTCTCTCTCTCTCTCTCTCTCTTGCTCTCGGCGTCCTTCTCACTTCGCCCCGCTGCCGTCGCTTCCCTCTCTCAATCAAGATAGGCGCTCGCGCGCGAGTCAGAGAGTGAGAGAGAGGCTTAGCGCCGTGTCCGCCGTCTCTCGCTCTCTTCGTATAAAGAGACGAGCAACGGAGAGAGAGAGAGAGAGAGACGAGAGGGAATCCGAAAAAGTAGAAAAGACGTCAATGGTAAAACTCGGGGATCAAGTCGCTCACTTGCGCGCGAGAGAGCGGCAACGGCCCAGACGCGGGGAGAATCGGATAATAAAGAAAAAGGCTCGTCGAGTGGAAGCAGCAGCAGCAGCAGCGACGGCGGCGAGAAAAGGAAGGAGATAAACACGAGAGAGAGAGAGAGAGAGAGAGAGAGAGAGAGAGAGAGAGAGAGAGAGAGAGAGAGAGAGAGAGCGAGCGAGGCTGCTGCTGCTGCTGCTGCCGCCGCCACTCGGAATTTCTCTCTGGCTATGCCGAGGAGCGCGCGCAGGAAGAGGCGGAGGAGGTGGAGGGAAGAGCGAGTGAGAGAGAGAGAACGAGGCGAGGAGTTGGCTGACTTCATCTCGAGAATTGCGCGCGACGCGCGCGCAAAAGACGGGACGCCGTCGAGGCGCCGTACGCCAGAGCAAGAGAGGAGACGAGGAAAAAGGAGGAGAGAAAGAGAGGACGAGAGAGAGAGAGGAACGGAGAATAGCAGCAGCAGCTCCGGAGCGGAGGCCGTATAACGCGCGCATATATACCTATATAGCGGCATAAGCGCGCGCTCGTGTCTGTGCGAACGCGGGGCTCTGCTTCGGAAAGTGACTAATGACTGGCCGGGCCGCCGGCAGCGGCTGCCTGCCTGCCTGCCTGCCTGCCTGCCTTCCTCTCTCTCTTTCTCTCGCTCACTCTCGGCCCGTAGCTTGATAGCCGTGCGCGCCAGAGGGAGAGAGAGAGGGAGAGAGGGAGCAGCTCTCTGCGTGTTCCATTCTTATCTCGCGCGCATTGGCCCCGGCGTTCGCTCGCTCGCTCGCGTCGACGGTCAACCGTGAAAAATGACTGCGGGCCGCTCCCGAGCTCCGCACCTCTCTCCCTCTTTATCTCCTCTTCGCTTCGCGTGTACACGAGGGAGAGAGAGGTGGATACTTCTTCGCGACTGAGAGAGGCGCTTTACACTAATAAGGAGAGGCCGCCGCGCGAACGGGAATATAATCACTCGCAAAAGAGAGGAGAGGAAGGGAGGTCCCGGACCCTCCGCAGAACGCCAATTTTGCAGCGAGTGAGAGAGGGAGGAGAGGAGCTTTATTCTTGGAAATTATGCCGCCGATTACTATGATGAGAGCGAGAGAGAGAGAGAGTGTGCGTTCCTGTAATGAGGCAAGCGGCGGTGCTCCTTTACAGATCAATTACGGATTTCTTGCACTGTGTGTGTGATAGAGAGAGGAAAGGGAGTTTCGGGGCTTTTAATTAACGAAAGCGCGCTGCGTTAATTGCTACCATATCCGTTTATTCAATTGACGATACGGGGCCATTAAGATAATCGTTTTCGCATAAACAGCTCAAAATATGTATCCTATATACTCTTAGAAAATTCCTTTCGCGAAAAAACGGCGTCTTGCACATTCTACTTTCAACTCTCGCGAATGAATTCATCAGCTCACGCAGCTTTTTCTCTCGAACGGGCCCGACGATATAATTGCCCGTCTTTCGCCGCCGACTCTAACCGACCGCTTTGTTCAACCTTTCCCCTCTCCCCCTTCTCCACCGCTGCACCGATAACGATAATTTTCTCGAATTACGCTGGCACGCTCGCGTTTCAACGAGAGAGAGAGAGAGAGAGAGAGAGAGAGAGAGAGAGAGAGAGAGAGAGAGAGAGAGAGAGAGGAGCCCCGCTACTCGTAAATCGAGGCCCGCCAGCAAGGTGTACCCCTGCTTCTTTCCTTCTTTCTGCCACCAGTCACCCATCACCACATATATAATAAAGCTACACACATCCGCATATGTACATACGGCCGCGTATAATTAGGCGTAATGAAGCGGACACCTTATCTCTCCGCGGGCGGCAGTCGCCAAGTAGCAGCAGCAGCAGCAGCGAAAGAGCCGTAAGCGAGAAAGGCAGGCACCGTATATATATGTATACACCTATACACATATACACACGCGTCGGCTGCAGTCTGTGCAGCGAGCAAGCGAGCGAGCGCCGGCAGACCTGATTAATTCACCGCGCGGCGGCGGTGGCGGCGCCCGATCCTATGGCCCCTTTGAAGCGCGTTAACAGCGTCGGCGGCGGCGCATAATAAAATATGCGGAGCGAGCAGCGGCAGTAGTAGTAGCGACTGCGCGCCGCTCTTGGGGGCACAAAAGGGACCGCCAGCCAGCCAGCCAGCGCGCATCGATTTTTGCGAAAGAGCCGACGTCGACTTGAATTTCGTCACCGAGTGCGCTAAGAGAGAAAGAGAAACGAAGGAAAGAAAGAAAGAAAGAAAGGGAATGGGCGGAGTGAGAGGGGGACAGCGTGTGCATGTGCGTATTACGCGAGCGGCAGTTTTGGTATTCTTTTTGAGCATGGTGGGTATAATAAGGGTACGCAAATATAACGGGTGAAATGTCGTTTTACGGAGGTTTGAGTTTAGAGGCATTTGGGTTGTTCCGTTTAGAAATTTTTGGAGACTTCATTTGGGATGCGTACATCGAATATCATACGAATCAATTTTCCTTTAGAAGAATGAATAATTGTATAGCGTTAACGGGACTTTTGTATTTATAGGATCCATACAATTTATATTTCGCTATCGTATGCATCTTTACCAATCAGTAGACAATAAACAATAAACGCTTCCTTGTAATTAATTCAGTGCGCGATTGCTAGACGACGATAGCTAAATTCAATATGCTCGAATAATTGATAATCCTGGATCAAATCGTCAGCCATCGTCTAAAAAGCATCGCTTGACATCTCCCCCAACTACCAAGTCTTTCCACCCATGCACCCAGAAATGAGAGAAGGCACAACGAAGCGTGAAACGCGCTGATCACTCACCTTGTTATGGGGCGGCTGGGTGGGCACGTAGAGCGGCGGGTCGAGGCCGGGCTGGCTGACGGCGTGTCTGCCGACAATGCCGTCGGCGGGCTTGGCCTCGTATCCCTCCGGCTGCCCGATGTGGAAGCCCTTGCTCTTCACCCAGAAGCGGAACTTGCTGTTCTCCGCGCTGTTCACCTCCTCGCCCCTCAGCGTGCGCAGTATCCTCGCGTACTTCTTTATCGTGATGGTCTTCGTCTTGGCCAGATCCCCGTAGGTCTTGATCACCCAGGGCTGATAGGTGTTGAACATCGAGTCGTTCGGAAAGTTTTTGGGTACAGCGGCGGTAGCAGTACTCGAGGCGGCGGTGGCACTGCCAGCGGCATTGTTCGGCTCGCTTTGCGCTGGGGGCGTCGGCGTCGAGGGCGACGATTTGGAGGAGGTGGCGGTGAAGGGCGCGCTCGGGTTGGGGGCCGCCGGATAGGGCAGAGCCATCGGACCCTTCGCCTCGGAGTCGGGCCAGCCCGCGGCTGCGGCTGCTGCTGCCGCGGCGGCGACCGCGGCCGCGGCCGACGGCGGTGGCCTCGTGCCCGCTGTCATGTTCGAGATGTCGAGGTAGGACACCGGGGCACCGCCGCCCGCGCCGCCGACGCCAGCCGCTTTGCCGAGACTGGCCGCGGCCGTGCCGACGAAGGTGGCCATTGTTTGGGACATGTAGGGTATAGCCGCGGGCAGGGCGCCGACGGCGGCCTCCGCCGCGCAGAGGGCCGCCTGGGCGCCCAGCGACAGCCCGGCTATCGAGGCGTAGGGCCGCGGGTCCGACCAGTGCGGCGGTCCTGGCGTCACCTGTGCTTTCTTGTCCGCGTCCCTCGTCCTCGACTTGCTGGTGCGAGTCTTCTTTGGTGCTGGCTCGGAGGCGTTTAGGTTGCCCTGGGAAGGGCTGTTATTGTTCTCGGAGCGCGTGCGCTTGTTGCCAGTGCCTGTGCTCCCGCTGCTCGTGCTGGCGACGGAACTCGAGGAGACCTGGACGCGACGTCGTAGACCCATCGTCGCCGTCGCCATTGTCCGCTTACGCGGCTTTGGATGTGATCAAGTTTTTGGTTTTTGTTTTTTTTTTTGCACTGGGGTATTTTATTACACTGGCGCACTGTCTAACACACAGTTCATTTTCTTTTGTTTTGTAATTTACTTTCAAGAATGAGACACTGATATCGTCACTGGCGCTGTCGCTGCTGCGCTCCGGTTCTGCGAAGGTGACAGTCGGCTAGTGCGACGACGCATAATCGCTCTCCTGGCTGGATATCCTGTGGGCAAAAAAGAAGAAATATGCGTGCATTAGTCGATTGGCACAGGTGCTATGTAATGCCGAGAATGCGGCGTTTCACATAATATTTAAACACGTTACGTGATGAAACGAGCAGGTGATTTTTTTAATCGGGATCTGCGTGCTGATGCTTATAAAAAAGTGTTATTGACGATCGCTCTTATCCAATTACGCATATGGAATTGCAATTTTTCAAACGCCTGAAATTCCACGTTCAAACTTTATAGCGTAAATTTTCAAGACACTGCGACAACCCCTTTAACGAATAATAAAAAAAAAGTTTCACCCACCCCATTCCCCGCCCACACGCACACACATAGACGCCCAGCAGGAAGTCCTCCGATAATACACACTAATAGCGGCTGTGCACGCGGGCTCGAAGGATAGTTGCAGCTCGCAGTGGAAAATCTATAACGAGCGATCAGTCGAACCATCCGTACACGCGCGGGCGGGCTGCCGGGCGCAAGTTCCCGCATGCGGAATAATACGTCGACTATACACAGGGGTCGAGTGAGTGAGTAAGAGAGAGAGATAGAGCGAGAGAGCTAGAGAGAGAGAGAGCAGCGGCACAGAAAGAGAAAAAGTGTTCTCAGTGAGAGCGGGGAGAGCCATCGTTCTAACGACGTAGGTGTGCCCGCGCGCAGCCGGCGATTTCAAAGAGCGCGCGCGCTCTCGTGCACCCCTTCCTCGCGCATCGGGGGCTCGATTATTATGCCGCCCCTCTCCCTCTCTTATTCGTCGATCGCTCCTCGATATATGCCTGTGTACGTACACGTCCCCGCGCTACACAGTCGGTTACATATTTCGCGCTCCCGTGCGCCCGCGCCGTATGCGCCGTTAAATAAGCCCTCATTGTTCGGGAGCAATCTATCGTGCGCCGCGCCTCGCGCCCCTAATTCTCTCTCGCATATATATATAGCCCCCCCCCTTCCCCCGAAAAAGGTGGCGCGGCAGCACGGAGTCACGCATGCAGGCGGCGCGCACTAATTGAATGCCGAGATGCGACCGCACATGCGATGCTGCCGCCGCTGTATGTACAGCTGACGCGCTAGCTGACCGACAGTAACGCGGCCCCCCTGCGAACGCGGCTGGCTGGCTATGCCGTAATTCTTCCGTGTCGCGCGCGCTTATACGGGAGGCAAGCGCGTGTATAATGATGCCTTAATGCGCCTGCGTATGTCGCCCGTATGTACTGTGTAGTCTTTAGCGGGTGTCGCCCGCTGCGTCCTGCGTGATGGGCTTTCGGGACAGTGTGTGTGTGTGTGTGTCCGTGTGGAGAGAAGTGTGGGTTGGGGAGGAGGAGAGTTTGTAGTTTGGGAAAAGTAGGTTGGGGAATTGCGATGTCGAGTAGAGTTTTCGAGCTGCGTTGCTCCGTTTTGTGGGTTTCGGAAGTGGGTGTGGGGGAAATGATTTTAAGTTGGCGTTTAAGATATATTTCGTGGAATTAGAAGGTTTGGAGATGGTTGGCCAGTTTTGAAAATTTGGGAAATACTTGTGGAAAAAATGATTTATAGTTTCACTTCTATACGCAAGGCAAATATAATTTAATCTATTTTTCAGCATAATGTTTTGACTTTCAGCGAATATAAGACTAAAATTAATGGCGCATTGTTTTATAAGAAAAAAGGCTTATTTTTAAACTTTCCAACATTTATAGTTACAATAAAACGACTTCAATAAACAATATATCTATATTGTAGCAGAAAAAGTACTAAAACTGTTCCTTTTTCGAATTTTTATTCAAAAAAATGATTAAAACTCATTTTAATTTTTGAAAAATCGAAAAATCCACGACCATTCGTCATACCATATAGAAGCCCGAAAAATTGAAATATTTTCAAAATCATCAAAAGTTTTTCATCAAACAACACAAGAGACCACCGAAACCACCAAACTTCACCCACTCCACCTTTTTTTTTTAATTAAAAAAAAAATTTCATCCTCCGCCCCAATTAATCGTCCTAATCCATCAGCCATCCGCGATCCATCATCAGCCCCTCTCCCTTTTATTTACAATTTTCAATATCCAACACCGCGACGATACATACCGCCACACTGCAGTCGGCTCCTATATACCGCTCGGTCTCTCGCTGCTATGCTGCTCCACGCTCACGCGCTCCGTTAAACCTGCCAAAGCTGAATTCCCAAACGGGCGGGTGTGGCGGTGGCGGTGGCGGCGGCGAGAGCGGCGAGCGGCCCGTGGCGCGCGCGCCGGCCACCGGAACCGATGCCGCCTCCCCCGACGCGCGCCTGCCTGCCTGCCTGCTATCTCTCCCCGCCGCTCCGCTTCACTCACCCACCCCCACCCCCGGCGATTGTCGTTTTCGTTTTCCAGCGCGCGGCACGCGGCAGACGAGATTTTCGCGTCGGGGAAAATTCTTCCGCGTCTGCTGGCCCTTTTTTGCGAACGCTCGTCGTCTGCTTGAGTTATACGCTCTCGAGTTTGATGGTGGAAAGTGTAGCAGAAGTGGCGTAATATATATATGTATGTGTAGGGGAGGAAATTCGCTCTTTTTTCTTCTCCTTCTTTTGTAACTCGCTACTTCCTTCCGATGATTCTTTCGCTCTTCCGTTACGGAGAGTACAAGGGCGAGAGTTAGATAGAGAGGATGTATAGCGACAGGATGAAAGATTCACGGCGCGCAGGCGGGCGGTCGTGCCGTTTCAGCGCGGCGGAAAATCACTTTTCGCCTGCTTGCCCGCCCGCCAGCCCGCGTGTATACTTTGCGAAGTGAAAGAAAAACACGCGGTCGGCTGCGCCAACACCGCTGTGTATAAAGCCAAAGAGCAGCAGCAGTAACACGGGACCAAAGAGGAGAGCGAAAGAGAAGAAAGATATACCAGAGATCGATGAGTCGTGAAAGTATTTCCGTATTTCCGTCACGATGTTATATACGATAGATACAGACACGAGCGGAAAGCCGCAACGACATATCGCCCGCAGTAGGCAATGATCCAAGGCAACCGCGTGAAAAACTCGCGCGCGCGATATCTCCAGTGGGCCGCTGAAAAAGTCACTTTTGAATGTCGAGAGCATAAGATACAGAGAGCGAGTGAGAGGAAGAAGACGTCGACTACGCTACTGCGGGACCGCGCGGACAGGCGCCTCGCGCCGTAAAAATTTAACGAGTCGCAGTAAAGCGCGCAAGCCTCCAAGGAGATTCTTTCTTGAGATTCCAGTGGAAAAGGCCAGCGGCGGCGACGGCGACGCAGTGTGACGCGGCCGACCGAGAGGCGCAAAAAATGACAGTATATTGGCAGCGGATACGCTCCCTGACATTTCAGGGCTCCGAAATCAACATGCGGCACTTTCTTTCCAATTCAAACTTTCCTCGCAATCGAGCGAATAAAAAAATATTCATTCTTTCTCATTTTTTCCAACACCCGCTTAATTAATCAAATTAAGAAAATCGACTTACGTTCACATGGGTAGAGCCTACACCGGCAGCGAACTCACGCAACAACCCTCCTCGCCTTCCATGTACATACTCTCCGCACAATCTATCTACCTCTCTCTCACTCTCCTTCGCAGTCACGCGCGTGAGTCGAGATCGGAGCGGCGACTGTCTGCTCTCTCTCGGCTGCTCGACTCCTCGGCAGTGGCGGCAGGCAGGCAGCGACGGCGGCGGCGGCGGCGGCGCGCTAATCCCGCTCAATCAAGAGGTCCCGCAACTGGATGGGTGGGAGTAGGGATAGCTGCTCTGCTGCGCTCTCCCTCTACTCTACACGCTGGTGGCCGATCCGTGCGCGCGCGTGGATCGGAGCGTCTGGCGCGCGCACGCGAGCGGATCAGGTGCGACGGCCGCGCGCGCGGCTGCGTCAAGTGTCAAAGGGGAAAGTGCGCCCGCTCGCGCGCGAGAGAGAGAGAGAGAGGACTGCGAGCGGCCCGGCGTGCGACGGGACACTGTGCCGAGGCTGCTGCGCGCGGGTGGCTGCTGCCGCTGCCGCTCTCTCCCTCTACTACTCTCTGCCGCCTCTGCGTAGTAGTAGTGTGCTTGCTGCTCGTCGCGCGCGCCTTACCGTCCCGACACGGGACGGCGGCGGCCCGGGACCCCGCATGTGTATATCGCCGCCACTGCAGCGAGTAGTATGGTATAGGAGAGGAAACAAAGAAGAGAGCACAGTAGCGAGAGCGCGCACAGTGTGGAAACGGAACGGATATATAGAGGATAAGGCACGCGAAGAGTGCGAGAGCGAGAGAGAGAGGGGTGAGAGAGCGACGGCAGGGGGGAGAGTTGTGCACGACGCACACTTGGCCGGCGCGCACGTGTACCCCGTGTACGTTCAGCGGTGCGGCCACACACGCGCGCGCGAGGCTGGCAGCTGGTGGTGGTGGTGGTGGAAGGGAGGGAGGGAGAGACAGAGAGAAGCGACGAGTAGTGGGCGAGAGCGTGTGCAGCAGCAGCAGCGCGCCGCCGGTGGCAGCAGACAGGCCGCCTGCATCGGCGCAGCTCAACACACACGCACACACACACACATAGGCGTTACTACGCGGCTAACCCGCTGTTATACCGCTGTCTCCCTCGCGCACGAGCGAGCCAGCTCGACATCGCGATACGCCCGAGCGCTAGCGCTAATGAAATGACTCACGTATATGTATCCGAGAGCTGGCGGCGAGCCGCGGAGCGTCAATTAATGCCCATTCTTTGCTCCTCTCCTCTCTCGCTCTTCGCTGCTGCTGCTGCAGCAGCCAATAACTCGTCGGCTCTTTACCGAGCCTCTCTCTGTCTTTCGCTTGTGAGTCTGTATATCCTTATACGCACACTTGCCGCCGCTCGCGTTCAAAGCGAAAAGGGGGAGATTTCGACTCCGAATAACGCGAGACGCTCACTGTGCAGGAGCTGCGAGCGCACGTTTTAGTCGCCGACGACGACGTCGGTGCAGTATAGGTATATATATGCATGCACACGTCGGCGGTACAGAGAGGAGCGCGCGCGCACAAAGGAATTCCGAAACCTCGGAGCGTCTACGTAGCAATGCAAGGAATTGGGCTTTCAGCGCGCGCGCGTCGTGGCTCAAGTGTTCCGACGTCGTCGTCGTAGCCGCTGCTATGTGAGCGCCGCCGCCCCGGCTTGGCTCTCTCTCTCTCTCTGTCTCTCTGGGATTCGTGACTTTGCGCTTGCTGCCGTGCGATCCTTACTCGAGCGTCCATATACGTATACGTACGTAGGCGAATGTATGGGTGTATGTACGTGAGAGTGGAGTCGCCTTAATAAACTTCTCGCTCGTTCGTTCGGCCGTAGCGACAAAATTAACCTCGAAATGAATCGTTAGACGAAGCGAATGTAGTACGTACGTTCGTACGTGCGTTCTAATCGCACCGGATTGCCGACTCTGGAATTCGTCGTCGTAGTCGGTTGATCGTTGATGCTCGCTCTCGCGCTTTAATTCGTTTTATTATGAGGGAGTAGAAGGAGCTGCGGAGTCAAGTTAATAAGCCGTATAATAGGAGTATGTCTGTTATCTAATTGCTTGAAAATTTTATTTTTGGTAAGATAATGCGGAGTCGCGTAAACGGAGGAGTATGGAAAAAGCGAGCCGATTAATCGATAGCGTATTTAATGAGTATCAAATGGACGGGACTGCCTTGTAGAAAGTTTAGCCTTCTCGCGGCCCGCACCGCGTGTGGTGTGTGCGTATATGGATATAATTTAATATTCATTGCCATTTGTAACGTTGTGCTCGCGTCTAACATATAAGTTTACGATACTTTGTGCTTCAGTTGTACGGCAAACGCTATAATTTGTATGGCAAAAACTTGATAATGGTCGAGCTGGTCAATTCTGTTGTCTTTTTTCGCCCCTCAGTTAGCAAAATGGAGCTATGAAATATTAATGACACACAATCATTTTTCATTCAAACTGCAATCGAACACATCTATACGTATTGTGTATTAACTTGCAATCAATTGTCTTTTAACATTCGTGTTTATGCAACTTTGCCCATACCTTAAAAAATAATTACACATACTGCACTCCATAATAATTAACCAATACCATTACTTTACATATATTTCACACCATCTCTAAACCCAAACCCCGCGGCTAATCCAACCTCACACACGACTCCACCTTCTCCTCTCTTTCATCTTCACTGTCACCCTGCACACATGCACACGCACACACACACACACACACACACGTGCCTACATATATGTCCCCGCTTATACGGGTGGCCCGCGCGCCGCCGGGGCAAAAAGAAAGGCGCAACGCGTCGGCAGGCTGTATAGTCTCCCCACTCCATATATACCGGCGACGGCGACGACGACGACTCGAGGTGAGCAAGCAAGCGAGCGAGCGAGCAATCCGCAAAAGAAACACGTGCCCGACTACCTGAGGCTGCTTAAGGACCCCCCGAGAGAGAGAAAGAGAGAGGCGACACCGACACCCCACAGCAGCAGCAGCCGCCGCCGCCCTGCATTGTCGCTCGCTCGGTGTCTTTATTTTCTTTTTGCTCTCTTTCTCTGCGCATGCTTCTTCTTCTTTCGCGCTCGCGAGACCGCCTCGGCGCGCTCGCGCGAGCGCTAAGTGATCTCATTATGCGCGTGCGATAGCGGTTAGATAGGGGGTGCGGTGGGAGGTTTTGGGGCATAATGGAGTGAGGCGATGCGTGGCTATAGTAATTTTGGTGTTTTCATTTCGAGCTTTTGCGGATAATTAATCGGCTGATTTAATTGTATTGATATAGGGAGATGGCATGTGTATGGGAAACCTTGTATAGGTGAGTTTATGAGTATTTATCGTCAGTACAGAAGATCAATAGGTTGAAGAGGATAAACATTTGAAATATTCGGAACATGAACTTTTACATTTTAAT
Organism: Torymus aiolomorphi; assembly: GCA_036365515.1. Taxonomy (NCBI): domain Eukaryota; kingdom Metazoa; phylum Arthropoda; class Insecta; order Hymenoptera; family Torymidae; genus Torymus; species Torymus aiolomorphi. The sequence goes on from CM070873.1 coordinate 261,063,922, forward strand.
GGCGTCTGGGTTGCGTTAAATTAGTTCACGGTATAATAGTCCGGCATGTTTAGTATAATTTCACTAGACACAACCATTGTCCGCGCCACCCCTATATATTTCTATACAATTTTCAAACCGGTTAGGACTATTTAAACACGAAACTTGGATACGCCAGACTAGAACAATTTTTAAACTAGTTGTTTGCTTTTAACTTGGAATAAAATATAATTTTATACAATATAAAATTATGCCGTTTTTATTATTATTTATTTAATTGAATGGTTCTTAATGTTGTTATAAATCTAGTTTTTAACATGAAAATCTATAGTTTTCATGACATTGGTATTGGTATTTAATTTAAATACGACATCAAAAAATCTTTCACATAAATATATGTACCACTTACATAATTACTCCTAGCAATAATCTATCCATGACTCTAGTTTATCTCTATTTCCAGAACTCACCTTTTACGTAAATTCAAACTCTGACATTACGACTCTCACTTACCGAGAACCAAACATACACACACATACGTCATTGAAAATATTATCCACAATCATATAACTATTGACGCTCTGCGCCACTCGTCCCCTATCACAAGTAGCACCTCGCGCGATTACTATTTCACTCAAGACCCCGGTATATACGTACGAGCTGCTCGCAGATTCCCCAGTGCTACAGTAAGTACTGCTGCACGTGTGCTTGCTTGCACGCGTATGTACGTATCTGATAATCGAGCAGTATACATATACGCTAGTCAGCAGAAATTCATGTGCGCTTGCTCCAGCGTAGCGGCACATGCGAGCCACGGCTCGATACTCTCATCGACGCTACTTGGCGCGCGCGCGCATATAGAGAGAGGCGAGCTCTCGCAAGCGCCCGTAGGTACGTAGGAGAGCTAGAGCTTCTCCGCAAAGCTATTGTATAATAACATTAGAGATCACACGGAATACGCTATGACGGATTCCCATTCTACGCGCGCGGCAATTCGCAGTGATATATATATATATGTCTCGCATTTGAGGGATGTGATAGTACAGAGAGCGAGTAAGGAGGTAGAAGAACTTGTGAGAGTAAAGAAGGTGTATAAGAGTGGAAGAGAGTAAGAGTATAAGGGTACTTTGTCTTTTGAGCTACATTTTAAAACGGTTTCGTGCTTCGCCTTTTGGCTTGCTGCGCTTGATTTTGGAATTCAGGGTTGAGATATCGCAGAATTTCAGTTGCGCTAAGCTAATTTAAATTTTTTATTTGAACACACTCATTTTTCATCACGTATAACGTTCTTATTAGAATATCTTTTGAAAAATTGACTGGAAAGAATGATTTCTTTAAAAATTGAACATCTGAACGTCTACTATACCCCAAAAATATGACCCTATACTTTATAAGTTATACTTATATCTACATTTTACAAATGTAAAATATAGTTAACGTTCAAATTTCAATTTTACTATTTGATAATGACAATTTAATTTCTTCACTTCGAAAAGCGAATACCCACTGTTCCCGTAATCACCGACTCATCACTATTCTGAAGTAGCGAACGCCCACTATATTTCACATCCAGACAACATTCTTTACATCTACACCCCCAAAAATCGAATCCCATTCTCTCCCGTCACGTTCAAAACCGCTTACCCCCACCCCCTCCCATTCCTCTAAAAAAACCCTCCACTCTCGACCGTTTCATGCACCGAGGGCCGCGCGCCATCTGCGCACAAAACGTCGTTATAGATCAGGGAAAACTCTCTTACTGCTGCTCACCCTTTCAAGTCCTCGCGTCCATAAAAACCTCTCTTCCTCTCTCCTCCTCCTACTACTTCTTCTTCCCGTCGGTGGCAGGATCTCTCGAAGCCTTAGTCGTCGTCGTCGTCGTGTCCCGTATCGCGTATCCTCGTCCTATCCCATATCGGCCGTAGCTGCCGCAGCGCCGCTGGCACTGCTCCAACGCTCCAAAGGCAGATCAAAAACTCCCTCCATGCTACTGCTGCTGCTGCTGCCGCTGCTGCTTCGCTTCACGACTCCTTGGCGCTAAAGCCCTGAAACACTAAACGCCACGGCGCCCCCGCGCGCTCTCCCGCGCCAACCGGGGGGGAGGGGGAGAAGAGAGCTGTGCTCTTTCGCGCGCAGATGCGTCGTGGCGGCGTATAGCAAAAATCTCGGGGTATATGTACGCGCGTTTTTATTTCACGTGCGGAGGATGGGGGAATGGGGAGCTGGAATGTTCGAGGGTTTCACGGTGTTATGCGGCTTTTTGTAACGCGTCGAGAGCGGTCGATGTTTTTAATGAGGTGATGGAGGGAGTTTTGAGCGATTAATTTAATTATTGATTAGCGTTTCTTTCATGTCAGAGTTTAGAATTTTTTGCGATGTTCGTATTAAATGAAAAAGAAATGTTTTAAGGTTGAGTTTTAATTTTTAAATAAACTAAAATTTGTTTATCTTCTTTTTCTCTTCTTCTTGAAATTATAGCCTCGTATGAACACTGCTCTGCAGAGAAAATTTTTTTATCATTTGGTCATTTTATCACGGATAATAAGAGTAATTTACGAAAATTTGATTTACTTGCAAAAATTATTTTAAAACACAATCCAAACAAATTAATAATTAAATAAATCTGAAGGCTTAATATTAATTTAGCTAAATAATTTTAAATCTAGTTAAGTATAGATCAAATTAACCTTAATAATTTTTGAGAATTTTCACGTTAATTAATATTATCTTAAATTTATAGAAAATTATTGATATGTAATCAAAGAAATTAAACAAAATAGTTTATTTAAAAAATAAGTTTTAACTAAACGTAATAATTGAGTTCTAAACAAATTTTACACTATTATTATTAAATTAGAAAATAATTTTACATTTAATTAATCCAAATAATGATTTTTTTACGAATATTTAAAAAATTAATTTTAAATCAATCTAGAAAAGCCAGAAATAAATCTTTAAACCGATTTTTATTATAATTATTTTACTGCACAAGTAACATTCAACAACAACCACTCAAACTGAAATTTTCAACAACAAAAATTCACACAGCAACTGCTTCTCAACCATTTCTTCAACCAAGCAGTATACAATTCATGTAACCAATGCACTTTCTGTGCAAAACACTGCCCATTTTCACTTGTGCACTCGATCCACTGCCAGCAGGCAAGAAATAAAAAAAAATCCCGTTCTCCCTCTTTCTTTTCGACTTTGATAAAATCTCGCGAATCCGCAAAAGACAGCGTTCACGCTGCTGCCGCTCTCGCGCGTTTGAATTAACCCAAAGTCGGAACTAAAGTGCCGCGAGCAGTCGGAAGTGCGAGAAACTTGAGGCTCGAGAGTAACACCGAGCGATTCTCCCTCTCTCCCCCCATCTCTCCCTTCTTCGCCGTGATTCGCGGTCCACTCTCTCTCTCTCTGGACCAGTTCTTCTTTTTTCCACCTCGCGCGCTCTCACGGGGGATGCTGAGAACTGGACAACGGTCAAGCGTCAGCGAGATGCTCCCGAGATCGGGAAGGGGTTGCGCGCCAGCGAGCGAAAGAGAGATTCTGGTTTCACGCGCGGGGGGATGAGCGAACGCGTGAGAAAACGCCGCGCGACGGAAGCGAGATTCTGCGTATTGTTTCGCCCCTGGACCGGATAGTAGCGCGTATAGTGGAGAGAGAGAGAGAGTGGCTTGATAGGACACGGGAAAATCGAAATGGCACGAGGTGAGAGACAAGGGGAGAGTGGACAGTGTAGGATGGGTGCGAAATTTTCGGTCGACGAACGGGGTTAACGGAATCGGATCCTTTTCGATTGGCTCTTTGTCGATTCGGGCTGGCGATATAAGAATGAAAGGTTTGTCGGAACGGTTTTGATCTGGGAAGCGGATGGATTGCCTTGCGGTAGATTTTTATTGTACGTAGCTTGTATTGCACGTGTGAATTTGCAATTTGGAGATTTGATACACCGAGTACATAATATAGCGTTGTATTACAGCGGATGACTTGCGGTATTTTTAAATCTTTACAGGCTTCCTGTCGGTTGAAGATCAACGCGATTATTGAGATTAAATCTTTTGTAGCCGCATTCGCGGAGAGCACATCTCACTTTTATTCCGCTGACTTGAAACGCGCGCTAAAAACTGTGTCATTGTTTTACATTAGCTGCACCGAGCTTGTTTATACGGATACTTTTACATTTGGATCCTTTTTTTGGCCAGGACCTACAAAACATTTTTGCATCTGTTTGCACAGACTTTGGTAAAAACATCCACAGTTCGACATCTTATCGAATCTCGATCTCGACGATGATACCGTTTTACAAACATTGAAATGAACTCTCTGCGATGCAACCGGAAGTGAATTTGACCTAGTCCAGCGAAAAAAACCATCTCGACAAAGAGAGCGAGTTTCGGAAGCTGTTTCATTGTACACTATCTCCGCTGTACACACGCACCAGATTGCAGTGTATAGCCCTGGTCAGTCAACTTTCTTGCATAAAGCCGCAGCGTATCAAACCGGAATGAAGATAATACAAAAAAGCAACTTTTCTCCTCTCCTCGCCAATTTGGCCACTTCAAAAGCTGTCTAAAAAAGTCTATATAGAATAATCAGAAAAACTATATAAGATAATTCGTCAATCGTTATTGAAAACCGTTCGCAAACGCTTCTGCGCTCGGCAGAGGGAGGGCGAGATTCACGTCCGGGGCCAACTCGCTCGCGCGGACAGTCGGGCGGCTCCGCGCAGGTCGTGTGCGGCTCTTCTCTCTTTTTATCGGATTTGCACACGTATTCATCGAAAGCGGCGAGCGAGAGAAAGAGACAGAAAGAGCGAGAGAAAGAGATCCGTTGAATCCCAAGCGGTTCGGCGCGGAGGCCACTCTCGTTCCCTCCCTCCCTCTCTCTCTCTTTATCACCTTCACGCCGGTAAGCTCGCCGGGGCGCTTGCAAGTTGTTAGGGGGATAGCTCTCGCGCGTGGCCGTGCGCTTGTACGTAGTCTCTCTCTCCCTCTCCCTCCCTCCCTCCCTCCCTCCCTCCCTCCCTCGCTAGCTTTACGAGGCTTTGAGGGATGACGGAAAGCGATGGGAGCGAGCGAGAGGCAGAAGGGCGCCGCCGCCGGTAGGCGAATCGACGGCGAGCAGCGAGCGAGGGTGACTTGACAAAGGACCGACGGAGATAGAGAGTCGAGCAGCGGCAAGCGGAGTGGCTGCCGCTACCGTATACTCGCTCCTCTCTCTCTCTTTCACCCTATATATATAGTATACACACACACACACATACGCACACACCGAGGAGTCGGAATAGTAGAACGGACGAGTGCGAGAACGGACGGTCGGCGAAAAGTTCAATTGCGCGTATTTTCGCCCCCGCGCGTGTATAACCCGAGTGTTTTCCGCTCGGCTGGCCAGGCGCGCGCGAGCGCTCGCGCGATCTCCCGTCAAGCTGCAGCAGCGATGACGAGGCAGTATACGTACTACACGCGCGAGAACATGCATATTCAATTCGGCGGCGAGCAGCGACCCCCCGCCCACCAGTCGAATTTTCGAGGGGTTGCGTGGAGGAGGGTTATATAGGTATATATAATACGGAGAGAGAGAGAGAGAGAGAGCGCGTGTGCGGCGAAGGCGAACAATGCGAGTAAGAAACGCGCTCGCACTGTGTGTGGGTCTTCGGGTTATAGAGTCGACAAGGCGCCGATTATGCAGGACGAGAGAAGGGTGTATGTGTAGAGAGTGAGGTGGATAGAGAGAAAGGAAGGAAGGGAGAGAAGGACCCTGGTAAGGCGATTAAGATAAGGGATTTATCTCTGCCACGTAGGAGAGAGAAAGAGAGAGAGAGAGACGAACGATGTTCTCTTGTCGCCGAGCGTCGCGACTGTGCTTCTTTGTTTTCTCATTAGGTGAAGGGGCGGGCGGGTCTGATCGGGCGCGTATTGTTATTAGCGACGAGCGACTGCGCGACTGAGAGGGCGTGCCTGTTCAGAGGATTAGGCTTTTAATCTGTAAGTCAAAGATGGTGCGCAGAGAATTTCTGGAGGTTAACTATTCATATTTGAAATGTCGAAGGTTTTTGTTTATCGTGTGAGCGACGCAAGTGTGGAAAAAGTTACGTAGATTGCAACATTTTTTGTACACGATGTCGCTATGATGGAAAAAATGATTTTCTACGTTCACACACTCGCTTCGTATATAACAACTCCAATTCCATTCTCTCGCACAATAAAAAAGCAAATTCCAATAATCGACAACCGCACCATCCCCCCATTGTCACATCCTGCGCGCTGCTTCCGACTCCGTTTTCTCTCTGTCTCTCTCTCTGTCTCTACATCGGACTCTATGCACCACACAGACACACGCGGCGGCGATATTCCGACATGCGTATGCACGCGTGGCGCATACGGCGGACGCGGGCGTGCGCTCGTCAAGTGGGTGCGCGATTCGACTGTACGGTAGTGGTGTGCAGTTGCAGTCGCATAGATACATTGGCATATAGGGGCTCGCCTATATACGTACAACGCGAAGGACTACTACGGCCGCATCATCGGGGAACCGGCAATTTTAGCTCGTGGCGCACGCATACACCTGCGCAAACTGCGTATCCGCTTACGCAAATTGCGGAGCGCGGCGCGCGGATCTATTGTGCACGGGGCAAAAGGGGGAGCGAAGAGGGTGGAAGAGAAAGAGGGAGAGAGGAAGGGAGGGAGAGGGTGGTAGTAGAATGCTATTTTGCTAATGGACGAGAGCGCGTGCGTTTCCTCGCAGCTTAGCGACTATATACTGTTTGGCAGGTCCTGATTCGGTGATCTCGTTAGGGCTGCGGAAGGTGCTAATTTAGATACGCTTGGCCTTTGTTGAAGCGGTATATATGGAGTAGTTTTTCTAGTTTTTACTTGAGAAATTTTTTTGATAATGATATTTAGTACACTGGGAGAAGAAATTTGTTATTTTTAACATGGCATTGCACCTACTAATATAAGGGGAAAGTATCAAGCGTTAGCCAAGAGATTATAAGCTATTTAACTCTATAGAGTTAGATATTATAAGAATTAGTAAAAACACTATTAAATTTTAAATAACAACTAGGGTAAGTGTGCCAGTTACTGTGCCCCTTAAGGCGATGTCGGTAGTATTTAATCAATTACTATTATTTTTTTTTCAATTTTTAATCATCTTAAGACCTTTATATGATAATTATATATTCTGCGAGCAGAATAAGCACCTTTCTAATACAATATTATGTAAGGAATATTAAATAATTAATAAAATAACAGCATAAGCCTTTGCATCAGTTACTGTATCATTAATTTAGTTACTGTGTGTCAGTTAGTGTACATTGTTTTAATTACTGTGTGTCACTTAGTGTACATTGTTTTAATTACTATGTATCAGTTAGTGTACATTGTTTTAATTACTGTGTGTCACTTAGTGTACAGTGTTTTAATTACTGTGACACCACGCGAGCAAGATTTCTGCCCCGCCGCATGAGTCTTTCGGCAGATCGCGACCGCGATACACGGACCCGTCCACCTCGTGCAAAGTATAAGAAGTAACAGGAAATAAAGTACTTCCATTCCGTAAAATAATATTACTATACTTATTTCTTTCCCTCCATCCACCTACTTCATCAACACTATTAATTTTATTTCGAAAAAATACTATTTAGTGAATGCGGTCACTTATTGGTACACGATTTTTGACGGCCAAGCATTGGTACTTTTACCTTAATATTGTAACTATTAAAATACGTATATTACTATAGTTATAAGAATAAAGTGTAAGAGGCATGAAAAAGAGCCAGGGTTTACCACCAAGACTCATCAGTGGACCTGACGGTGGAGAACCCCTGCCCCAGATACCGTGAGTACACCCTCGATAACGTGTCCTTATACACGGAGAGAAATTTTGGCAAGCGGATCACTGAAATCGAAGCAGACGGATAGCTGGCGCTTTCGGTAATCCGTGTTCCAACTTTTGGTCATCGGATGACCAACTGAGAGATATCCGTTTACCTAACGGTCAGTAAATAGCGCGTTAGGTTAACGGATGTCTCTCAGTTGGTCATCCGATTACCAAAAGTTGGAACTCGGCTTACCTAAAGCGTGAGCTATCCGTCTGCTTCGATTTCGGCGATCCGTTTGCCAAAATTTCTCTCCGTGTATATTAACCGGAGCCTCGGCTGGCCGCTTGCGAGAATACCACACTCTCGCTGAGCGCTAGGCACTAACCACCTAGCAGTCAGCCGGGCAACTAACCTACGCACGCCCGAGACTTCCCCCCACCCAATGGCTCTTCCTCCGACCTCTCACAGACAGACATACACACAAATCATACATACTCTATAAAAGATTCCTTTATCTCACTTCATGTAAGGTAAATATACCAATCATTGGCCATCTTTAAGAGCTTAGAGTTAGATATTATAAGTGTTAGACGTATAAAATAGTACATTATGTAACAAGGGATTAAAGTCGTTGCTCTCTGTTACATACAGTACTTTATTCTCAGCTCCATATGGCAGCCACTTTATAGAGTTGAAAAGTTATTTTGTATTAATGTGTTATAATTTTGTTAGTTTTAACCAAATTCATCATAAACGGAAAAAATTAGACTATATTATTTTATTCCTGTTAATTTACTTAATTTCCGTACATACGGGAATAAAGTAAAAGAGGGAATCAGACGCCATCTTTTTCCCGCTTTGGAAGTTATGAAGTGGCCATAGTGGAGATGGAGAATAAACACTGTTAAATCTTAAATAATGACTATGCAATTGGAAAATGGTTTTCCAAATCATCAGGAAATATTAAAGAAGCATATTTGATCATAATGACTAAAAATTTCTGATTTTTTTGAAGCATTTTATGGACGGCATTTTAAGTTATCTTCTTACTCCATTTTTGATAGCCTACAACTTTTTGAGAAATCAACATTTTTTAACAAATCACAGCTTAAATTAAAGCTTTGTCTGCATTCTTTCATAAACTTTTTAGTCCATTTATATGACCGAAATATTCAAAAAGTTATAACTAAAGAAAGAAACCCCATTTTTATCAAAAATTGTTCATTTTAGACATAAAATAGCTCGGATCTCGGAACAAAAGGTCCATCCACAAAAATTCCGAGATACGTGTCTCATTATTTGTCATAAAGAAATACCTCTTACAGGTTTAGCAAAATCCAGGATCCGCATCCCTGATCATCTCCTTGTTAGTACCAGTAGGTGTCAACCTCAACACAGATGTCAACATAAATTTTCATTTATCTTCATGAAATGTAAATCAGACAACGCAATCAGTTGTTCGGTACTAGAATCTATATATCTAAATTAGATTTGAAAAAGAAAATAATGTATTTGTATTAACTAGCCATCTATAAGCGCCCTTCGCGCGCCACAATTTTAGCAAACCTTCGCGCTACTTTTGTTTTTGTAACCTAGCAACCCATTACTCCCACCAATCAAATCTCGATAAATCCATCATTTTTGAAAGATAGGATTATGTAACTTCAAAAATATACTATTAAGTGGAGGAGTCCATTTATTGGTACTCGATTTTTGACGGCCAAGTGTTGGTACTTTTACCTTGTTGCTTTAGTTCATTGTCTTGTGCATATTTGCAAAACTATTATTTCAATTGAACATAAAATCAGTGCTGTGTGTAACCATTCAACACAAACGAAATCCTTCCGTACATAACATTGCAAAAATAGCGAAGTTCATCTATAATACAGGCATCCAAATAAAAATTTCCGTACTAAATATTCCAGTCACACCAAACAACCTCCGCTCTATCTGCAAAATAATTCACAGCTCCGTCCAGTCCCGACCTCTCCCCTCCCATAAAAAATAGCCACGCTACATCTGCCTCATTCGCGTAACCTATACCATATACTATACGCCCAACTATTCTCCCAAAAAATATACGCGCCTACAAATATTTCAAACGCCGCGCACGGCCGGCACAACATTTACAGCCGTCCATTCGCATCAGTCCTATATTCCCGCGCGGCGTGCACACGCGCCGACACAGCGAACCGCCTCCCGAAATCTATTAAACTTTTATCCGCCGCCGTTGCTGAAAGCTCGCACCACCACCACCACCGCCGCTGCTGCAGTCCGGCGCCAAACGCTCGATATATCCGAGAATCGACTCCCGCACACTGCAGCAGCAGTATATGTCCCACACGCGGGCATACGCCGTGCGCATATATACACAATACATTGATATTTCGGTCTCGATTACCGCACCGTCCACTCCACGTCCGCGCGCAATAATCAAAGAGGCGAAAGTCACTCACTCTCTTTTCTCGCTGCTAATTCGCTCTAAACAGCCGACCTCCCCCTGTACGCTGCATATGTCGTCTCTCGACTCTCGCGCGCGCGGCGGCGTCGCGCTGCTTTTGAATTCGATCGCGCCTCCTCCTTTATATTCTCCCGCCCTCTATATACCTCTTCGTCGAGTGTCTCTCCACACGCGAGCGCGCGCTCGCGAAGCTCTCTCGCCGGGTCCCGGGACTTTTCACGAGCGACGGCAGTGGCGCATACACATACACGCCAGCTATATATACATGTGCAAGCGCCTCCATACCCGCGGCTGTACTCAATAATCCCATAGCCCGAGCCCTATTACAATCCCTCTAGCCGCCGGCAGCGGCGACGGTAGCGGCTTTTGGCACCCACACACGTTGTGTATGTGGTCGCGCAGCCTGGCGGGTATGTGGGGGTGAGAGAGAGAGTGAGCGAGGCTCGGCCAACCCGAGGGGATATGGCCGCCCCCTTCACAACTACTCCGGACGCTCACACACACACGTATATAGATACGACCCTCGCAAGTGGATTGATGGAGAGTCCTGTCCACGAGAGCGAGCGAGCGAGAGAGAGGCCGACCTGCTGTCTATATGTGTACGTGTGGGTATAAACGTACGTGTTCCATCGCTGGCGTCCGATGACGGATAGCTTTGGAATATCAATAAGCGAATAAGTGGACGAGTGAGAGAGCGAACGCGGTATAGTATAGAGCCCCTGCGGCCTTTTCATCGCGGCGTCAAATCCGGGCGCCGAGCGACGCGTTTCTTATTTCGTCGGCGCGTCTTCATCGATTAGAGTCTCGTTCGTCTCGCTCTGCACGAGAGACAGAGGGAAAGAGAGAGGGAGTCAATGTTAAGGGGGCAGATATATATATGTATATAGTCAGTCCGTCGGGGCGGAAATTCGAGCCGTGGTTCTTTAAACTTTTTAGCGCCCGCTCGGCCGCGCTCTACACCCCCGGAGAGGTTTTGTGCTTTGCATGTCATTTGAAAGTCAGAAGTACACAACGGAGCGAGAGCGCGCAGTAGGACGCGCGCAGAAGCAGCGCTGCTGCTACGGTACGCAGTGTGGAACAAAGTGAAATTCTAATTAGGCGTGCGCAAGCGTGCGCCTGCTGAAAGGGCGACGTCTCGGGCTCAGAAGTCGCCGCGTCGTAGTAGCACGCTGGCTATTTTATACGCCGTCGGGCGATAAATAACGCTCATAGCAGCGAGATAGAGCGGATTCTTCGTCGTTTTAGAATCGAATGGATGCTTTGTAATATTAGATATACGCGGAAGGGAGGAGAGGCACGAGTAAACAAGAGTCAGTGTTGTATACACATCATCGAGCGACGAATCGCAGCGTATATAATACTTTTCGAAAAACCAGGAGTGTGCCCGCTTATATATATAGGCGAAAATCTATTCCCGAATGTCAAAGCTATACATGCAGCCAGCGATTTATAAAGGCGTATAGCTCTATATGTAGAAGCGTCATACACAGATGTAAATACGTAAATACACATACGAGCGCGCGTGTCGCTTACATCTACATAAAGCTCACGAACTGCGGGGCAAAAAAGAGGCGCGCGCACACGTATACGCTCTTGCACATATCTGAGATTCGCCTCTCTCATTCTCCCTCTTCCAATCCCACCTGACGAATTCCCAATCTACGCGATATATGCGCCATCCTCCCCCTACTGGTACCCTCGCCGAGGACGACTGCCGTCGCGCGCATAAGCGGAAAATCCAACTTGCTCGCTCGCTCGCGTATAAGCCGTCATCCGTGAGCGGCCGCGCGCGGCGTATAACCATTTCTCGCTTTCTCGTACGAACGGCCTCCGACTCCCAGCCCCGCGTACAACATCAACCGTATACGTGTATCCATACGTACGTATATACACAGGTACACGATAGTGTGCACGTATACGTTGGGAATGCTACTGCCGCTGCTATACCGCCACGCCCCCCATAAATGCACATTTTTATCGGCGATGTATATTTAATTTACGCCCGTAGAGAGAGAGCGAGCGCAGAGAGCCATATACCCGTCGCTCGCGCTAAAGGTCGCGCGCTGCAGGGGTGGTTGGCTGACTGCAGCAGCGAAACCGCACACACACGCGCGTGTGCCTCCGGCCCGTGAAAAGGATCCTTCCCTCTCTCTCTCTCTCTCGGCATATTCTCGGTGACGTAGGCCTTTCTCTCTCACGCACAGTGTGGAGGGAGGTGTTGGGTATACGCGACAGCTGTAAAGCCCTGGGGATATATACGAATCCAGCAGCGGTAGCTGCTGCTGCTGCTGCCTCTACTGCGCTCAACCCCTCCCCGCCCCCCTACCGCGACTCATCCCTTATATCCCCCAGAGCCGGCGACGCGAGCGCGCGCACGCTCGCTCTCTCGATCCCCGCCGAATTCGGGGAGCTTTGAGCGCCGGTCTGTATAGGTATATGTATATACGTATATATGCGCACGTAGACATGCAAGCGAGCGTGCTGATATCCGCCGGCTGACTGCCCATTATATCACCGTGTCGCGCACGCCCGCGCTCGCTCACTCGAACGTATATACGCTCGGACTAATATGCTTTGTACCGCTAAAGCTGTAGCGGCAGTGCGCACGCGGATATCTCTCGAGCGTGCATGTGTGGGTGGAGCTTTATACGTGTGAGCGATGTAGAGACGTGGTGCCGTGTGTGTGTAATGGGGGAGGAATAGATAGCGCGCGGCCGCGGTGGGAGCCTAATATCGGACAAGGTCAGTTTTCAATGTTTAGGCTATTGGGGCTAATTGGAATGACGTCTTGTGCGCGTGTGTGTAGGTCCGGGAATGTGATAGAGATAGAGATAGGTATATGGAGCGGCGAGTTGGGAGTGTTAAAAAGTGGGTGATTGGCTTGCATGTATATAGATGTAGATTTAAGAGTGTTGTAAACGGGCTTGAAATTCTTTTAGAGTAATTAACTGAGCTCGCGCTTCAACACTATACTGTTTAGCAATCTCTGTAAAAAAAAAGTCTAGCACCAGTCTGGCGGAAGTCTGGCGAATGTCTGGTTACGACTACTTTTGTATCTTTTTGGTAATCTTCAGCTTAAAACCATTTTTTAAACTCTGTGCTGAGAGAAGAATATCCCGTGTAAAAAAAATTGGTCTGGCACTGGTCTGGGAGAAGTCTGGCTAAATTAGTCTGGCTGAAGTATGGCTTTAGTCTGGCTACGGCCACTATACCAGACTTATAATTTTTTTCACAAATAAGTCTGGCAAAAGTGCCAGACTTTTGCCAGACTAAGAATTACTTTCCCTAAAAAGTCTGGTAAAACGCCAGACTTTCGCCATACTTTTTCCCAGACTTTCAGCCAAATTTTTCACGAGATTTACGTTTTTCACAAACGTAAAATTGTGCAGTCTCGTTGCAGGGCAAGTTAGGAGGAGGACGGGCAAAACTTAACATTACCTATAAAGTTGTACCAAAGACTGGCAACGTCGAGTAATCAACGGCAATGAGCAGCGCAGGCGACGGCGTGTGGCTAACCTGCATGCGCAACGGACGACGAGAAAGTCCCGGAGGCTGTAAGACGGCGCAGTAACGTGACAGCGGCGTAGGGAAATATCGCTTTCGACCCTGGTTACACTTATGGTACACACATTTCCATCGTCTCCGTCATCACCGTCGGTGCTGCTCTCATAAATATGACGTATCACGTAGATCGCCATCTGAGACAAAAACATTTTCACAAAGCATATTGTTGCAAGATAAATTTAATAAATTTCGTAATCAAAATACTTATCTGATAAAATCGACTTCATTTCAGTTTCCCGTTTATACGCTTCTTTCATCAGTTGATAACCAATTCATAACCCCTTGCTGCTGTGAGTCCAAATAACATGAAACTAGCTAAACAAACTACATATGGGAGCTCCATATTCAGGTTATCGACAAAACACATTATATGACAGGTTCACGTTGTTTGGACTTCAGATGAAATATTTTCATCTCACAGCAGCAAGGGGTTAAGGAATTGATTATCAACTAATGAAAGAAGCATATAAACGGGAAACTGAAATGAAGCCGATTTTATCAGATAAGTATTTTTAATACGTAATTTATTAAATTTATGTTGCAACAATATGCTTTGTGAAAATGTTTTTGTCTCAGATGGCGATCTACGTGATACGTCATATTTATGAGAGCAGCAGCGACGGTGATGACGGAGACGATGGAAATGTGTGTACCATAAGTGTAACCAGGGTCGAAAGCGATATTTCCCTACGCCGTTGTCACGTTACTGCGCCGTCTTACAGCCTCCGGGACTTTCTCGTCGTCCGTTGCGCATGCAGGTTAGCCACACGCCGTCGCCTGCGCTGCTCAGGCCGCGGCTACATAAGGGACCTTCCACAACCTCCGCGCCGGCGCAACGGCGCGGAGGTTGTGGAAGGTCCCTAAGCGCGGACGGACGCGGACGCGCGCGCGCGTACGCGCTGACTTCTAATGATAAGGTTGGTATCTTTGGCTGTAGCCAACCTTGCAAATTTTAAAGGAAAAGAATGAACTGACCTGCTCCAAAATGTAAGAAAACTTAACCTATCAATTAGACCCGCATAGTATGTACTTGCTCCGGATAACAATTGTTCCTTTATACACTTGCCTTGCTTATCTTAAATAATTTATACACACAGTAACAACTTCAATAGTGAATCTATCCATAATTATTCGACGAAAAAAAGGTATAAAACTCATTTAATTTTATTAAATTTTATTTATTTTTTTTTATTTTCTCATTTTATTTTTTAACTCACTTCTTAACTCAACTGTTAACTCTTATAGATAATTTTTTCAGAGCAAGTAAGCAAGTTTACATGCTATGTGAGTCTAATTGATAGGTTGAGTTTTCTCACATTTTGGAGCAGGTTAGTTCATTCTTTTCCTTTAAAATTTGCAAGGTTGGCTACAGCCAAAGATACCAACCTTATCATTAAAAGTCAGCGCGTACGCGCGCGCGTGTCCGCGTCCGTCCGCGTCCGTCCGCGCTTATGTGGCCGTGGCCTCATTGCCGTTGGTTACTCGACGTTGCCAGTCTTTGGTACAACATTATAGGTAACGTTAAGTTTTGCCCGTCCTCCCTCTAACTTGCCCTACAACGAGACTGCACAATTTTACGTTTGTGAAAAACGTAAATCTCGTGAAAAATTTGGCTGAAAGTCTGGGAAAAAGTATGGCGAAAGTCTGGCGTTTTACCAGACTTTTTAGGGAAAGTAATTCTTAGTCTGGCAAAAATCTGATACTTTTGCCAGACTTATTTGTGAAAAAAATTATAAGTCTGGTATAGTGGCCGTAGCCAGACTAAAGCCATACTTCAGCCAGACTAATTTAGCCAGACTTCTCCCAGACCAGTGCCATACCAATTTTTTTTACACGGGATGTTTATATTTATCATGCTATTTTAACTATTAACATGGCAGTCTAACTATTAACATATATATTTTATAATAGTTACAATGCCATGTTAAATATAAACATTTTGAGAACAAATTTCTCTCATTGTGGTTTTAAGATGAACATTAACAAAAAGAGACAAAAGTGGTCGTAACCAGACTTTTACCAGACTTCCGCTAGACTTTAGCCAGCACGCTACCAGACTTTCGCCAGATTGTTGCCAGACTTATTATTTTTACACGGGAAGTATTCGTATACAATACCTCAAACTTATTACAAAGACCAGAAACTGCCATTGACAAAAAACATTATTAACTGTCATGGGTTCAGCTCGACCGTCATCCGAGCCCTGACGCATCCGTTTCATGATAAGAACTAGACGCTCGCGATGCTCTCGAGCAAGCATCGCGGCGTTAGCTCAGTGGTAAAGCGCGGGACTAGGAACTTCGCTCGTCGCACATTTTTTATGCAACTAATTCATTTTAATTAATTCTGCTTCTTTTCCTATGTAGCATAACAAACAATCTGCCGATAAATTATTTTCCAAAATCTTTGTCTTTCCCCTTTTCTTAACTCGCATTGACAATCAGCGCATCGTCAAGAACCCCTCTGTTCTTAAACCCACTCGACCATGTCCACGACTCATCCCAGCACACATCCTCCCCTAAGTACATTTTAAATCGCCTCGAAACCTGCCGCGCCCATCCCCATAAGAATAGTCGCACTTAAACAGCACAGCCCCTCCAGCGACTCACGCCTCATTGCGTTAAAAATATTTACGATTATCCTCGCGCCGGCGCCGGGGGCGCGAGCCGTTATATAATTATTGCTCTTGATTCGCAGAGAGTCCTCTTTCTCTCTCTCTCTCTCTCGCTCACGCGTTTTATGGCGCATGCCAAACACGCTTGTTTCCCATTTCCGCGCGCCCGTTCGCTCGCGCGCCACGCTATTCGCCTCGTTGCCCGCCACTAATTCACCCCATTAAATTTAATTTGTTCCTCTCTCGCTCATCGCTAGCTCGCTCGCCCCCGCCACTGCCGTACCTAGTAGTAGTACAGTATAGTGTAGCTGTCGTGTCTATATATATATCCCAGTCTCGGTTTCGGTTCGCATCCCGGACGGGATGATGCGCGCGTAGGCAGTTCTGTATACGGGAGATCAACAATTTTTAACCTTGTCCGACTCCCTCCTCTCACTCGCATTCGCGTGGATGAACGGCGGATAGATATAAATATATATTCACACGCACATACATATAGGAGAGTGGGGCCGGGAGATAGCTCTTTTGGAAATCTGTCCAGTGAGCAGAGCACACACACGCGGTATAAAGAGTGAATAATTAAACGCCACCGCTATGCGCCAGCTAGCGTTTTATACACACACGTACCTGTATATGGCTACGAATACACATGGGTGCACGTGGGGGCTTGATCCTGCTCTACATACAGACACGCGTATACGTAGCGCAGAGAGAAAGAGAGAGATAGAGAGAGAAAAAGCGAATAAAAGAGTGATAGGCGAAGCGTGGGCGGTCGCGTTGCGCTGCAGTGGTGTGCGAGGATGTGTCGCGGCGGTGGCGGGCGCGCTCGGAAGGATAAATTCGATCGATATGGCTCGTAAAGCCCGATAATGTGTCCCCCTTTGCGTCGCGAGGCCGCTGCCGCCACCGTGGCAGGATATCGGTATACACGCAGACATACACACAGCGGCTTCTCACTCTATGCACACGTACCTACCTACACCTTATACCTATACACTACCTCTGCGCGTCCGTGTTTGCGGTGATGGTGGAGGAGGAGGAGGAGGAGGAGGAGGAGGAGGAAGCGGGCGAGGGCTGCATATCCTTGAAGTGGGTATATACGCGGTCGCGCGCTGCTGCCGCCGCCGGCAGCGATCAATGCTCGCGCCAGCGCATAACGGCCTGCCACCCCCGAGAGCCTTCAACACGTGCGCGCAGGAGGGAAAGGAGGAGGGAGAAGGAGAGAGAAGTCCGCAAAGTGGTTTTCCTTGGAGGAGGAGGAGGAGGAGGTGGCGAGCTTGCGGGCTGCTTACGAGCTTGTAAAGAGACGATAACCATAACCTTCTGTCGCGCGCCGAGCGCAGGGCTCTCTCTTCGCTTCGCTTCTCTCTTTTCGCCCGCCCGCGTGTGTGTGTGTGGCTGTGTATGTATATAGACGGAGCTTCGCTGCTGCCGTGGCTGCTTCGGCCTCGGCGCGCACTTAATTTCGCTTCTCTCTTTCTCCCTGACGGCCGGGGAAAGGAGAGAAAGGAAAAGAGGCTTTCGCGTGATATTCCGTGTAACGATATGGCTGTGGCGCCCTGTGCGCGGCAGCTTTCTCGCCGGGTGTAAAGGGGGTAGAGCAGCGCTTTCTTTATTGCCAGAGTCAGTTTTGTGCATTTTAATTGCGGCGTTACGTTGCGCCGTTCGTTGCGCCCGCGGTGCTGGCTGTAATTGTGAGAATATGGAAGGGAAAAATTACTTTTGCGGATGGTTGTGGGTTAATGATTAGATGGGTAGGGGTAGTTAGGATCGAATAGGTGTGTACTAATTGTTTGGAAAGTTACTTAACGTTGTACGAGGTTGAATTATATATAATTACTGTAAAGGCTGATTTTAGTTACCGAAGCTAAAGCAGACTTATCCTATATACGTAATAACACCCAAATTATCCTCAAAATGATGGTATAATCCTCACTCCCACCACCGCTCACCACCTAGCAAACTTAAAAGACTCGAACTCCTAAGAACCGTGACGAAGGATGGATTATCGATTACAATGATCGCGTAGAAACGCTCGGGCGCGTGCATACACAAGCGCGGCTCATGCTCACAGGAGGGTGGGCGCGTCATTAGGAACGCCTAGTTCCAGTCTTCTCTTTCTCTCTTCCTCGTTTTTTCCTGTGTACGCTGTGTATACACCACCGACGCCGACGCCGCCGCTCCTTTGCACAAGCCAAGGCCTCGACCCTTGCTCGCTTGCCTTCTCTTTACACGGACGCAATGAACTGGTCGATTAGCGCGAGGGAGAGCTAGCGAGCGAGCGACACGGGGGACGATTAAAAACTCGAGTGACAGCTTTTCTCGGGGCCGCAGGCGTGACGGTCTGCGTGTGTGTCTGCGCAAGTGTTTTTTTGATTCGCAGTTGGAAGCGAAGCGCGTGTCCAATCGATCTTTCGTCGGGCGGCGAGGGTTTGCGAGAATAAATGATTTGCGAGAGAGAGAGAGAGCGTAGGGGGGATGGGGTGTGGATATATTATCTTGTGTATGCTGGCTTTTTTATTGAGGAATTTTTTTCCGTTTGAAATATTGCGTAGGCCAAAATGGCTAGGGGATAGTTAGGAGTGATGAAAAAAGTGGAGATGTTTCATCAATATAAGAAAAATGAGGGCGGGACAGTCGTTCGAACGTCCGCATTGTTTATTCATTACGAATTGCAATTCCTTCCTCGCCTCTATATAAGACAAATAAGTAAATTAAATTAAGAAACATAAGCTGGAGCAACTGACTTTATATACAAATTAAATAAACAAGATCAGCTTTTGACTATATTTTTAAAAAAATCCTAACGCAACCCCACCTGGCTCTGTAAGTTCAAGTAACGGGACCTGCCAACAATAAAATTCCACCCACAAATACCAGTCGCGTAAAATCCCAAAAATACCTCCGACCCGTACCAAACCTCTCTCCCTTTTTTTCTCTGCCCCCACACACACATACAAATACTATCCGCGCACACTCCCACTCAGGCTCGTGCTCACGCCAAGTAGTTAATTCGATCGACCGGACACGCGCGCGCAGGCCGGCGCGCAGCTATCATCCGGACAAAGAACTGGGAAAAGGGCAAATGGAGGCTTGCTCGCTCGGTCGGTCGCTCTTGCCCTGGGGCGGCGGCGGCAGCGGTGGCGCGTACATACTGTCGCGTTATCCGCGAATTAACGCGCCCTGCGGCTACGCACGCTCAGGTATGCGCGCCTGCGTGCACAGTGTGTGTATACGCTCTTTTCCATATTTCGACCGCTTATGTGCAATGCTCTCGGTTCTTTTTTAGCGTTTCGAGCCCGCGCTGTATAAATGTGTGTGTATATATAAGTACGTTTGCAGTGCAAAGGGTATGAAAGGCGCGCGCGGATATACGCAGCGGATTTTTTCATTAATCACTCGCTAATGAACTACCGGCGTCGTCGTCGGAAATTCGCGTTGCCGGATATACGCGAGGGGTATAAAGTGAGCGAGTGACTCTCGTATATGTGTGTGTGTGTATGTAGGAGGGGAAGCGCATCGTCGCGCGAGATTCTTTGACGCGAGTGTGCGATGTTATCGCGCGTACATGGTATATAGAGGGCGAGTATTTAAACGCGTGGAGAGCAGCGGCCCCGCGCGTAGCTTTGATCAGGCTAAAACGCTGCCGCTGCTGCCGCTCCCACTGCGCTTTTATTACTCTTTGTTATTAATAGCGTGAGTGCCGGGATTAACGTTATATTTCCGTGGCTGGCTACGAGGCAGTTATACGCACGGCTCGCGTTCCTTGTAATCGAATAATTATATTTGGCGCGCGAGCGAGCGGGCGTGCGAGCGATTTAAAAGGGGGTGAGAGCGAGTTGTACATTGTGAAGCGAGCTGATGGCGTTACACTTTGTTATTGCCGCGTCAAGTGTCGCCGCGCATATTAGATTGAGTCATTTATTAGTCCTCTGTGTGTCGCGCGCGCGTTTCATTGCGTTCCATTAAGGGGCTGCCGACGCGCGGTGTACATGGCTGCGGGTGATTATAATTTTCTCTACGTTTCGTTTTCGGAGCTTCGGGACGTGAATTCATATCGCGCGGCTCTCTGGAAATATTATGCGAGCAGGCATGAATATATATTCTTGATGAATTAAAATTGCGTTATACCGAAATTTTGAAAATATAGAACGGGAACTAACAGATATTATTACAAACGTATTATTTCTTTATCCTAGCCGTCAATAACCGAAATTATTCACACCGATCCCACACATAGAACAATAAAATTACCCTTCTGTAGCCGAAATTCCTCCATTTCGCGAAACATTCCTCAAAAATTCAACCGAGCCGTCACCATGCCCACGCCCACGCCCTGCGCTCTCCTCTCACCCCCTCGCGTTTTACGCTCTCCCTCTCCTCTTCTTTTACACAGATGGCCGAGCGCGCGCTAGCTCTCGTGCGCCAGCGGGAGATAAAAAAAAGATAACGCGCGTGCGGACCCTAGGCGCAGGCAGAATACCAGCATATATATAGGAGCACCGCGCCACTATCGTACTATACCGAGAGAGCATCACGTGCGTGCGTATATGCGTGATGTGCACACAGCCGCGCCGAAAGTCGCGCTCTGCAGCAGCGGCAGCTGCGGTATCGCGCATGTACATACGAGAGGGGATTTTCCCGCTATACAGCGCGCGGGCCGTCTGCGGATTTACGAACAAACGGCTCGTAGTCGGTGCATTAACGAGCTCGCTCTCTCTCCGCTCTCGCGTGCGGCCCGTGTAATAATTATTACCGGTGCGTGCACGCGCTTGCTAGCTTCTCTCTCCTCCTCTTCGTTTCTCTCTCTCTCTCTCTCTCTTTCGCCACCTGCACACACCCGTGTGTGTTGTATGTACGCGCGCACAATCAGTTGCAGTCGCCTGTTGCCCGCGACTAACGATCGCTCGCTCGCTCGCTCGCGTCGATCGATTATTGCACGAGTACACGCACGCGCTCGCGTTTTTTCTCTTTCTCTCGGCTCCTGCGCCGCTGTGTTTTTTACCCGCTTTGTCGCCCCGCCCCCCCCCTCGGTTTTTTGCGATTTTCCGAGAATGTACATATACACACATGTATATATACATCGCTGCGATCGTGTGGGTGGCTGGCTCTCGAGACGCGAATTCCAAATCGCTGATTGCTCAATTTTAATGAGGCGCGTGCGTGCGTTCGGCGCGCCAGCGAGCCGCCCTTTTCCCGCCGCTCGGAGCCCTTTGTTTCAAGCGAGTGCCAGCGTCAATTTTCGATACTCTCGGGGTGCGTGTGGTCGGGGTAGGTTGCAATGCAGCGATTGTAAATTTACAGCACGCGGCAACTCGGCCGGGCGTGGAGGTGGAAAAAAATGCGAGCGATGTGTAAAGAGTGAATGATTCCGAAGGGCGAATTAATCGAGATTGTTGCGCGATGGGCGGGGGTGGAAGGGGGAGTGGCTTATATGGGGAATGTAATGAGTAATGAATTGCCCCTGTAATGATCAATTCTGTGATGCATAGTCGGCTGTTCGACAGCTACTTCATGCTACATTACATTGCACAGATTGTATGCAAGTGCAGTTATGTAAACCTGTAATTAGACGATAATTGCAGTTACTTTCCGATATTTGCAATAATAATAATAATTATTATTATTATTAGTATTGTTGCGTCACGTAGACAGAAGAAAAAGTATCATTTCCCTTAAAATTTATCTGCGGATGCCATTACAAATGAATATGGGCGTAAAAACGCCAAAGACCATATCCGATACACCGCATCGGCCTTCGAAAAAAAAATAAAAATTTGTCATCTCGAAAGAATCGTTGTATCGAACAACGTCCCCAGACAATAATACACACCATGCACGCGCGCTCTACCGTGTGTGCGACTCCTGAAATACGTAATCACTACCGAGGGGGCGAAAGAGAGAGAGAGAGAAAAAAGTAACATCCAGCGTGTCCTCTCCAACACACGTATCGATACGACGTACGGTCTGCAGGCACCCAGAAAGAGAGAGAAAAAAGCAATTCCAATGTCCGTTCGAGGGGAAAATCCTACCCTCGCGCCTAGCCATAAGGTCCCGACGCTCCTTCTATACTACAGCAGCCACTGCTACACTGCTCACGGGCCGGTTATTAATAAGTTAACAGGATTTCCTCGGCTCGGAAAATACGCGCTCGCGCGCCTATGCCGCTGCTCACTCGCTCTCAGGGGGCGAGATCTCTTTTGCGCGAACGAACGAACGCTCCCTTTGGATTTCGTCGACTATACGCCGTCGGCGTCGGCAGCGAAGAAGCGCTCGTTTCGCCCCCCTGCGCGCGATATATATATACATATATATCCTTCTCCCTCTCCCTCACTTTCAGGAGCTATAAGAGAATCCTGCGGCGCGCTCGATCTCACTTTCTCTCCCTCCGGTCTGCTGTCTCTCCTTCGATTCGACCTTACGGTAGCTTCATATTCCCCGCGTCTAAAGTCGAGGGAGAGATATCCCACCCTTAACGGCGGCCCGTCGTTCGCAGCAAGTCACTATATATATATATACGCACGCACACACCTCTGTATGTACGGGGGCGAGCTCTTATACGCGCGCTTTCACGTCCGGCCAATCCAATCCCCGGAATAAAAGCCCGAGCCAAAATTATCGGCCGGGGATATCGAGATACCGGAAAGCAGGACGACGACGAGGACGACGACGACTATCCCGCGCCCTCTTTCCCTCGCCTTTCGCGTGTCTCTCTCGCTCGCTCGCTCTCGGTCTCTAGTGCGCCGTGAGCGAATCGATCGGAGGCCCATACACGACTGCCGCGGCGGTGCTGGCGGCGGCGGCGGCGGCGGCTAACGTTCCCGTTATGTATATTGCCGCGCGCGCGCCGGAATTATTTAAGCCCGAGCGCGGGTAAGCGAACGGACGCGCGCGACCAATTATCAGTCGTATATATACGCGGCGTCGCGCGGCCCGTGGGATATTAATGAGGGAAAAAAATGGATTAATCGGGGAAATGCCGGGTGGAATTGATTCTTGTAGAGCTGGGTGCGGTAATTTTTTTGGTTTTACGGGCGCACAGGTGATTGGCATTCGGAGTAATGAAGAATTCAGCATTTTCGTGCGGTGGCTTTTTATTGCTAATTGTAAAAAAGAGCTTGATAATGGTTTTTCCTTGTTTATATAAAATAATTCGTTTTCAGGATTGTTTAAATAACATTCTTTCACTAACTCAACAATCGTTTTCTATTACCTGAATGAATAATTTTCTAAATGTTGTTCTCCTCGCGGCTCCCAAGCGTTACCCCGATCCACATCATTAGCTTAATGAAGCTAATTAATCGAAAGGTTCGTTCCGCACGTTTATATAATTCTCCAGCCGAAGAACCTAACAATACGACAAAGCTGTCTCTGCCCTCGGAGCGTATATACACTCGCGTATAAGCTTGCAACAGCTCTACACGCACGCGCTATACAGCGGCGAGACGGAGCAAAGCGAGCGTGTATTATCATCGAGAATCATCTCTCTGTCGCGCGCGAAACAAGCCCGCAAGTCCCGCGCGGTAAACAAGTGTGCGAAAGACCGCGTCGAGGGAACCTTCGCCAACGACGTCGGCGCGCACACGCCAGAAAGAGAGAGGAGGGACAAAAAAGGAGGAGACGAAGAGAGAAAGAAGAAAAAACGCGCGCCGTGCCCGAGAGCATCACAGAGGCGACGACGAGAGAAAGAAAAAAGTCCCGCGTATATACGCCCTCTCGGGTAGTATATAGGGCTGCGGTAGGGACATCGACCGTAGGAAAGAGTAAAAGAGCGAGGAAAAGAGCGAGCAAAAGGAAAAGCGAGCGAGCGAGCGAGGGGCATTTACCGGAATAGCGCAGAGCTGCGAGAGGAAAGGAGAGCCTCTCTTCTGCGCTGGCTGCTGCTGCCTCTGCTCTCGGGATATCACGCTTATATGTATATGTGTATGTATGTGTGTGCATGCGAGGCGGAGGCCCGAAGACGCGGAGAGTAGCAGCTTCCCGTCTCCGACGCGATGTTGCAGTGTGCGCCTGCCTGCCTCTGCCTGCCCGGCTAAAACTTGCTCTCGCTTTCCAGTAAAAGTGCCCGAGCTCTCGCGCGCGCGCAACAAGGAGAGGATAGAGTTTCTGGATGAGCGCCAACAGCTCGGCTGAAGCCGAGCTAAAACTTCCCGCCCGAGTGTGTACGTGTGTGTATGTGTACGAGTGTGTGGGTGAAGGGGAAGCCGAGAGACGGAGAAACGTGAGGAAAAATGAGGAAAAGATTAGGATGCTCTTGCTGGGTTGGAAAAGAGAGAGGGAGAGAGATATGCTCGCGAACGTGTGTAGAGTATATGTGTGTTGTCCTATATGTGTGTGCGTCTACGCGAGCGCGTGATCAATGAGGCAGTGATCGCGTCAGCTTTGTATGGGGCTATTGTACTACAAGTTTTTGACTTGGAGGGGGAAGAGAGAGAGAGAGTGTGTGATAAACGGGTGCGAGCATCGTGCTGTTTAGAAATTCTAAATTATTGAAATACGTGTAGTTTTTATTGCCTTGGGGTGGCTTTTTTATAATTAATGTTTTCGTGAATGGAATTATAATTTAACGTGCTTTAAAAATTTAACGTGTATATTATACATTAAAAATCTTTATAACAGAATAGAGGTGCCCATTTATTATTTTATATTGTTATACAGATCCCGTGTATAAAAAAAAGTCTGGGGGCAGTCTGGCGACAATCTGGCGAAAGTCTGATAAGCGATTTGACAAAACTCTGGCAGTGGTCTGGTGAAAGTCTGGCGAATGTCTGATTACGGCCACATTGCATAACCATCCTTGCACTAAAAAAAATCGATTGTTTACTCATGAAACAACTTGCCAGACCAGACTTTCGCCAGACTTCCACCAGAACAAAGTAAAAATGGCCGTAACTAGACATTCGCCAGACTTTCGCCAGACCGCTGCCAGACTGCCGCCAGATCGCTGTCAAACTTTCGCCAGATTGTGGTCAGACCGATGCCAGACTTCCTTTTTTACACAGGCTGGAATATCAGAACGAATATGTTATATCATTTGCAATTAATTATGTATTATGTATGTTAACATTCTTTTAACTAACGGTTTGTTGATATATCGTCATCAAAAAATGACTGTGATTGTATTCACATAAGTATTCTGATCTAGCGGCTTTAATAGATTGCGCGTGATTTTTTTACGTACAACTTATGACTACTACACTGACAGAAAAACCCGGGGAAAAATTCCTATGTTGCTCTTGGAAGTTGCCCACAACTGCTTAAAATCGAAAAATTTACTATCTTTTATATGAAAAAGTCCAATGTCATAAGTAAAACTTCCTATGCCAGCATAGTAAAAATTAACACGTGGCTAATGGAACTTTATCTTTTGTACATTTTCCCAGGCTAGCATGGTAAAAATTGAGAAAGTTTTAGAATAAGAATTCACACGTTCAATCGTAAACAGCCCGCGAGTGCACGAAAAGTTGACCTCTTCAATGTCAAAATAGGAAAGATTCAGACAAATACATGTCAACAAACTCAATCCACCTTGGCAACATCGAGACAAAACACAAACGCTAAACGCAACAACTGAATGTGCCGTTCTAATCCAATATACTTGTTTTTATTTATTTTTTTTTTTATTTTTTATGATGAGACAATTTTTAAAATAATTGTTTATTTGTAATATTTTTAAGGAAGGTTGTGAAAAACTATTATATCGAAAATACAAATTCATTAATAAATAAATGAGCTTGTTTAATTTAAGGTATTGGTAATATTTATAAAATGTTAAACAATATTCTTAATATATAACATTTGTAATAAATTACGCTAAAATAGAGAATAGTATTATTCGAGTTAAAGCATAATTTGTTATAAAATTAGCGCGCATATCTTACGTTTGGGGATATACAAGTTCCAAAATTTTGTTGGACATATGTCTTTATAGGTAAGTGGTTAGCGCTCCCGACTACCGTGCCAAGGGTTCCAGGTTCGAGTCTCGATGTCGTCAAAAATTTTTAATTTATTTAATAAATTTTCTTTAATCATGTTTAATTCAAAAATAACTTCTGTATTGTCTAAATATAATAATTATGTGTCTGATACTCGCTCCTCCCCCACTCCTAAAAAAAAAGATGAAATAATTTTTTTCGCTCTTTAAAATCAGTTATAAAAAAATTCCCATGTTAGACTTGGAATTTTTCCTACGTGTATTGCAAATTCTGCTAAAAATCCGACATATGGTCGAGTTACGATTCCAACATGGTAATTTTTACACGACAACATAAGAATTTTTACCAGATTTTTTCTGTCAGTGTATGCAAGCGAGATGATATTGTAATGTACCTAGAGCACTGTGCTCTTTTCTGGCTAGTCCAGAAATAAGTTCAATAAATAAATATAAAATATAAATATAATATGTAAAATAATAAGAGGCAAGAAGTACGATTACAATATCATGACGATAAGAACGAAAGCTGAATAATGGCAGACGTGGCTGATTGGTATAGGAATGTCCGAGCTGAGAGTAGGGCATGCAACCTCGCCCTCCAAACTTGAAAAAGTAAAATTTACTTCCAATAAGTGAACATTGACGTTTTTGTAAGTATGATGTACATAGTCGTTCACTTATTTGAAAAAGTGCACGACTACACGCAGAAAAATGATCCATTAGTAGCAAGAGGAAAATCTTTTTGTGAAAATCCGCTTGCTGTAAAACGATTATCGTTTTTAATCTAACGTATTATTCTTCAAGCAAAAAATTCATTTTGTGCTTCAAGATTATATTTTTCTTGCATCAAAACCTTTTTCTTTATTTCCGCAAATCGCATCCGTTATAGGCAAAATAACTTCATCTCGTTACATGAGTAAATGAGAACCAACTTCATTAAGTTTTTACTACAAAATGATTTTCCTTTTGTCACAAGAGGAAAAAGGGTAATTACTACAAATAATTAGTCATATAATTAATTACAATACAATCAACTATTAGTTATTCTTATGGAAAGTATGAATACAGAATTGGATTTTAAAAGAAGAATTATCTCTTCAAGTTAAGCAACTGTCGAGATATGAATTTTTTAAAATTATCCAATTTTTCTGAAATATATATTTCCTATTTTAACACTACTCGTCAGAAGCTTAGTTAGTCGTGTGGTTAAGGTACTGGCTTCCCAATGCAAAAGTCGAGGGTTCGATTCCCAGTCACTGCACTTCCAGAACTATCCTCGAAAACATTTTTTCTTCGATTTTTTCACGAAGTTAACCAATATTAATTAATTATTAAAATAAAAAAAACTGCTGCCAATTCATTGGCACGTAGCTTCCTCAAACTTAATTTACTGATTCCTTTAATTAATTTTTAATTCCAATATTTAAAATTTAATACTTCAGAAAGACAGAAATAACAAAACTCCAACATAATTTATTCAAATTTTTATAGATTATACACAAAATTTCACATACATAAAATATATATCACAATTGCCTATAAATTTGCAACTGATATTTAGAGCTCTATGTATTTGAATGTAATTTATAGCATTCGAAACGTAATTAAATTACCTATATTTTCTAAAAAAAAATTAATTTTCTAGCTATCACGGTTCTTTTGTTATTAACAGAAATGTAAAAATTTAAAAATTAAAAAAAAAATGAGTTTTGGATGTTCAACTATTACGATAGTAAAATTGTCTTATTCGCTTCAAAATTCATTGTACAGGTATATTATTGATAGTTCTCGGCAGAGTTTTTTTGGCAAAATGATTGGTTCATAATTTTCAGAGATATTATAAACTAAAATTATCTTTTTATAAATTAAATTAAATTTAATTATAAACTAAATTAAAAAAAAATTATAAATTAATCCTCAAGAAATAGATTTTAAAAATGTCTAGAAAAATTTTAACCAAATATCTCTGAAATTTATGAACCAATCACTTTGCCAAAAGAACTCATCCGAGAACTATCAATAATATACCTCTACAATGAATTTTGAAGCGAATAAGACAATTTTACTCTTGTAATAGTTGAACATATAAAACTCATTTTGTTTCATTTTTCAATTTTTACGTTTTTGTTAATAACAAAAGAACCGTGATAGCTAGAGAATTAATTTTTTTTAGAAAATATAGGTAATTTAATTCTCTTTCGAATACCACCCACCCCATTTAGATACATAGAGCCGTTCTCGAGAAATTACGATTTAAAAAAAAAATGAAAAAAATTTTAACCTCAAATATCTTCGAAATTTATGGATCAATCCTTTTGCCCAAAGAACTCACTCGATTGGTATACAAAATCTACCCCTACAAAGAATTTCAAAGTGATTAAGCCAATTTTACTATAGTTATTGAACGACAAAAAAAATCACTTTTTTTATAAATTATTTTTTTTCTCAAAAAATAATGAATAAAAAAACCTAAAAATTTAGTAAGTTATAGTACTTAATATCCTTTATAACCAAAAAAATATTCGTGTTAATATCTTTTTTTAATTTCGAAATATAACCTATTTACAAAAAATTACGTTTTCATCAATAACTTATGACGAAATATAGCTACCGACTTTTTTTTTTTTAAATTGTAGATAATTTTATCCTATATACAGAGAATTCATGATATATAAACAATATTTGTTCTAAATATTAAAAAAATCGAAAAAAAAAATTTTGAAAATTAAAAAATGGCTATAAAAAAAAAAATAAATTTTACAAAAATAGAATATTGACCCCAATTGTCGAAGCAAAATTTTAAAAAATGATCACTCTCTCGTTAAAATCGGTCGAGTAGATCATGAGATATCAGCGTATACGGACATACACACACACACACACACACACACACACACACACACACACACACACACACACACACACACACACATCCATACGGACATTTTCTAAAAATAGTGTATTTCGATTCCAAATTTGCTAAATAACATTTCTAACACATTATCTCATAAACTTTTTTTTTACTATCACAAAGCTTCCTCTATGAGGAAGCAATATATAAATAAAATAAAATACATAAAAAATATAAATAATAAAATAAAAGTTAAAATTAATAGAAGTAACATTTTCTTTTATTTAAATAGAAAATACATTTAAACTTTTTTTCTCGGGGGGGCAAGAGGTTTCTTCTTCATACAAAACAATTTTGGTTAGAGAGGATTTTCCTATTGGTACCAGACCTTCTATTTCCTTGAAGAGGAATCCTTTTCGTACAAGAATAATTTGCCAGAAAAGGATTTTTCTCTTGTGGGAAAAGGAATTAATTTTGGCAATCAAAACAAGATTATTTTCCTCTTGTATCAAAAGGATTCCATTTGCTACCAATGAACTTTTCTCTGCGTGTATCTACTTATTCTACGTACGTACACTGAGAGAAATGATTGATCCAAAAGGAAATTCCTTTTTGGGAAATCCTTTGGATGCAAAACGATTACCTTATTGAATCAAACATTTTATTTTGATATCGAAAATCGAAGTTTTCGGCTCGAAATGATTATCCTCTAGATTCAAAAAGAAATTTCCATTCGCGTGTAAATAATTTTATTAGATCAAAAAGTAATAATTTCATGTTTCTCAATTTCCTTTCTAAATTGATCTCTAATTAATCTTGCACCAAAATGAAACTTCTTTTTAATAAAGGAAAATTTTTTTTTTCAAAGTTGACAGAGTTAACCCAAAAATTACTAAGAATTAAAACATCTTCATATAAATTAGATAACGTTTCGCTGA
The DNA here is from genome assembly GCA_036365515.1 of Torymus aiolomorphi. NCBI lineage: Eukaryota > Metazoa > Arthropoda > Insecta > Hymenoptera > Torymidae > Torymus > Torymus aiolomorphi. The sequence goes on from CM070873.1 coordinate 261,094,085, forward strand.
TATGGTTCTCAGCCTCTTCAGATCATAAACATAAACTAATAAAAAATTAGTCGATCACATAGTGGTCAAATAAATTCAGAGAATAAGATTCTCTCGTCAAAACTTAGCGATCCATACTTAATATATATACATATTAAGTATGGATCGCTAAGTTTTGACGAGAGAATCTTATTCTCTGAATTTATTTGACCACTATGTGATCGACTAATTTTTTATTAGTTTATGTTTATGATCTGAAGAGGCTGAGAACCATATCAGCGAAACGTTATCTAATTTATATGAAGATGTTTTAATTCTTAGTAATTTTTGGGTTAACTCTGTCAACTTTGAAAAAAAAAAAAATTTTCCTTTATTATTTCAACATGAAGAGTATACGTATTACCAAATATGAAACTTCTTTTTGATGGAAATGATTTCATTTTGCTATAAAAGGATTTTCTTTTTGAATGTAGCCAAATTCAGGTAGTTATTGAACACGTTTTTGGTCAAAAATGATTTTCCTTTTGGCGCAAGAGGAAATGGAAGTAATGTATCTGTCTTTTTTTGCGATTCTATATCAGAGGCTCGGGTAGTCATGTGGCTAAGGCATTGGCTTTCTAATCCGAAGATCGAGAGTTCGATTCTCGGTGACTGCACTTCTGAACTCACTTCGTACACTCAGAAAAATTTTCATTTGAGATCAAAGTAATTATTTCCCACAAAAGGATACTCTTCTTGATTTTGGACTCAAAATTCGGTCTATTTGAACAAAAAGGAAAATCCTTTCTACTCAAGACCCGCTTGTGTGAAAAAGAAACCTTTTGACTCAAAAAGTGTATATTCTAGTATGTTTTCGCTAAAAAAAAATTGTAATTACTGCTGCTAATTATTGTGCAATCACTAATCAAGCCTTTTTTTACCATTTATATAGTACGTGCACTTGATAATATGTTAAACTTGTGAAAAAAAAACAAAGAAAAACCGCTGCCAATACATTGGCACTTAGCTTCCTCAAAATAATGTATTTATTCATTTTTTTAAATTTTTTATAACAATAATTAATTGTATCATACCCAATTTTCTTTATGAATATTCGTAATAAATTAATATATATTTTTCGAAAATTCATTCTTGTTACTCTTTTTCTCGTGCGACAACCCGATATTTTTATAAATCAATTTTTTCAAAATATTATCACATGTTCAATTAGTTTTATTTTAAACCTCAAATATCTTTCGTCGTAATAGTCCGATTTTATTGGGCAACTTTGGGTAATATTTTAAATCCATAATATTTTGAAAACTTAAAAATAAATTCGAACAAATTACCAAACTCTGTATTACATATATTCGTTTATTACACATATGAATGTTTATTATAAAGTCACCAATCAAGTCAATCAGCCAAGAGACTTTCCAAAAAGGTTACAACAAAAATACTGGCATATTCTGCAAGTAAAATGCAAACTTTTTCCCAATCAATGTTCTATACAAAAAATTTCGATATTTTGAGTAAAAAATAAAGATAATCTTTTGAAATTTCAACCAAATATATTCTTCAATGAGTATAATAAGTGGTTAAAATTTGATCGCGCTGTAAATTACCCTCAATAAAAAACAAAAGCAAGTGAACAACACGCACGCATAGCACGTGTTATTTCCATTTTCTAGTATAGATATATCCAGAAAATTACGATTTGAAAAGAAGGCTAAATCAGTTTTAACCTCGAATATCTCTGAAATTCATAAACGAATTCTTTTACTCTAAAAACGCATATAATAAATAATATACACTCTACATCTCCGCCAAATTAAAAAACCGCTGCCAATTCATTGGCCCGTTGCTTCCTCAAACTTAATTTTGTGATTCCTTTAATTAATTTTTAATAACAAAATTTATAATTTTTGCAACAAATTATGCCATAATTATAATTAAATTTATTTTGAAGATTAAAAAGTACTAATTTTTAAATTTATTCATTCATTTATTTATTTATATCAACCGGCAAGAATGTTCCAGGTTTAACATAATATATACATATATACATATATAACATCACTAGTATTCTCGAAGCGCGCGGTGAGCGCTATGATTTTATCGAAACTACACCACTGTTGTTTTTGTGACCTAGCAACCCGTTACACACACCAACCAAACCACTAATAAATTGATATCATAACTAATCCATCATTTTTTGAAGATAGGAGATAGGATTAAGGAGTTATAAGCTTTTTTGAAAAAGCACGTTTTTGTTTTTGTTCATAACAAAAGAACTGTGATAGCTAGACATAAAATTTCTTTTCCAAATATAGATATTTTAATTCTCTTTCGAATGCTACCCATCCGATCCAGATACATAGAGCCGTTCTCGAGAAATTACGATTTGAAAAAAAGGTTAAAAAAAACTTTAACTTCAAATATCTCTGAAATTTCTAGACCAATCATTTTCCCCAAAGAACTTGACCGAGAACTATACAAAATCTACCTCTACAAGGAATTTTAAAGCGATTAAGTCAATTTTACTTCCGTAATCGTTGGACATAGAAAACTCGTTTTTTTCATTTTTCAATTTTTTTCTCAAAAACTAACAAGAAGAATGGATTCAAATTTTTAGAGCTTGTAGCTATTTATATTCTGCATTATCGTGATTTTTCTCAAAACAATTGACCGTTTAGTTTCGGAGTTATAAGCTTCTTAAAAAAAAAACACGTTTTTGTCAATAACAAGAGAACCGGGATAGCTAGAGAAATTTTTTTTTGAAAATTATAGGTTTTTTAAGCTCTTTTGAATGCTACCAATCAGATTTAAATATCTTAACTCTATCATTGAAAAAAAGCCAAAAACAATTTTGAAAAAATCGAAAATTCTAAATAAAACAAAAACGAATCGGTCCAATCAAAAAACGGATTTTTGACCCGCCATCACACAAAAAAACAAAAAGAATGAGACCTTTCCGGTTAAAATCGATCGTGTAGAAGCTGAGATCCAGGCGTACACACACACACACACACACACACACACACACACACATCCATACAGACATTTTTCAAAAATCATGTATTTTGGTTCCTAACACCTCGAATATCAATTATAACATGTTTTTACAACAACTCAAAAAATTACTATCACAAAGCTTCCTCTAGGAGGAAGCAATAAAACAAGTTTTCTCTAGTTATCAGGCGACAAATAAAATAACTTTGTAAAATAGAAAAATTTTGAATATAAAAAAGTAATCGTACGATCTTGATGAAAATTCACATACATAATATCTATATCACATACAAAATTGTCTAGAAATCTGTAGCTGATTCATAGAACCGTTCTCGAGAAATTACGATTTAAAAAAAAGTTTAAAAAATTGCTTCCTCCTAGAGGAAGCTTTGTGATAGTAAATTTTTGACTTGTTGTAAAAACATGTTATAATTGTGTTCCGAGGTGTTAGGAATCAAAATACATGGTTTTTGAAAAATGTCTGTATGGATGTATGTGTGTGTGTGTGTGTGTGTGTGTGTGTATACGCCTGGATCTCAGCTTCTACTCGGTCGATTTTGACCGGACAGGTCTCATTTCTTTTGTTTTTTTTTTGCGTGATGGCGGGTCAAAAATCTATTTTTTGATTGGGGCGGTACGTTTTTGTTTTTTTTTCAAATTTTCGATTTTTTCAAAACTGTTTTTTGATTTTTTTTAATGATATGATCGAGTTATTCGAATCTGATGGGTAGCGTTCGAAAGAGAATTAAAATACCTATATTTTCTAAAAAAAAAAGTTTCTAGCTATCACGGTTCTTTTGTTATTAACAAAAACGTGTTTTTTATTTAGAAGCTTATAACTCCTAAACTTAACGGTCAATTTTTTTGAGAAAACTCGTGATAATACAGAATATAAATAGCTATAATCTGTTAAAATTTGAATACATTCTGTAGGCTAGATTTTGAGTAAAAAATTGAAAAATGAAAAAAATCAGTTTTGTATGTCCAACGATTACAAGAGTAAAATTGACTTAATGGCTTCAAAATTCCTTTTAGAGGTAGATTTTTTATAGTTCTCGGTCGAGTTCTTTGGGCAAAATGATTGGTCCATAAATGTCAGAGATATTTAAGGTTAAAAATTTTTTGACATTTTTTAAAAATCGTAATTTCTCGAAAATGGCTCTATGCATCTGAATGGAGTGGGTAGCATTCGAAAGCGAATTAAAATACCTATATTTTCTAAAAAAAATTAATTTTCTATCTATCACGGTTCTTTAGTTATCATCAAAAACAAAAACGTGTTTTTTTTTAAAACTCATAACTCCATTTTATGCGTTTTTGAACCTAAAAAGCAAGGCTACATTCATTTTTGCGATTTTACATAATTTTAGAGCAGAGGGAGAGAATGAATTTCTTTACACGATAGGTAAAAAAAGTCACTTTTTAGAACATATTTTTATGTAGGAAAACGCAGAAAATCATTCATGTGTTACAAAAAATAATTTAATCTCTAAATTAAAAAAGATTTATATTTTATTTTTAAAAAACACGCAGTGATATCTACCGCTAGGTGATGTGGAATGAGGAAACGTCATTGAGTAGGCATTCAATGATTTTTTTTTATTTTTAAAAACCAACCAACAAAATGAATTAAAATGTTTAAAAATTATATCTATTATAATCTATTATAATTATGAATTATGCATTATGAATGCATTATATTCTGCATTATTATAATTTATTTGTGAGTTATGAACTTTTTTAAAAAAACACGTTTTTGTTAATAACAAAAGAACAATGATAGCTATAAAGTTTTTTTTTCTTAAAAAATATGAATTATGAAATATAAAAAAAACACGTTTTTGTTAATAACAAAACAACCGTGATAGCTATTTGTTTTATTATAAGATATAGATATTTTACTTCTATTTCAAATGATAACTTTATTTATCAGCTCAAAATTTATATAAATTTGATATAAATAAATAATAAATAAATAAATAAATTTAAAAATTAACAATTTTTAATATTCATATATGAATTTTAATTATAATTATGCAATAAATTTTTTAAAAAATTATAAATTTTGTTATAAAAATTAATTAAAGGAATCAACAAATTACGGTTGAGGAAGCTACGTGCCAATGAATTGGCAGCGGTTTTTTAACCTCAAATATCTCTGAAATTTATGGACCAATTATTTTGCCCAAAGAACTCGACCAAGAGCTATCCAAAATCTACCTCCACAAGGAATTTTGAAAAAATTACGACAATTTTCCCTCCGGAATCGTTGGACATACAAAACTCATTTTTTTCATTTTTCATGTTTTACGTTTTTGTTAATAACCAAAGAACCGTGATAGCTAGAAACTTTTTTTTTTAGAAAATATAGGTATTTTAATTCTCTTTTAAATGCTACCTATCCCATTCTGATACATACAGCCGTTCTCGAGAAATTACGATTCGAAAAAGAAGTTACAAAAATTTTAACCTCAAAAATCTCTGAAATTTATGAACCAATCATCTATCCCAAAGAAAGGTGCAGGTGGCAACCAAAAATCTACCTCTACAAGGAATTTTGAAGCGATTAACACAATTTTACTCCCGTAAATTGTCGCCACCTAAAACACGTTTTTTTCATTTTTTAATTTTTTTTCTCAAAAACTAACCAACAGAATGGATTCAATTTTATACAGATTATAGCTACTCATAATCTCCATTATCATGATTTTTCTCAAAAAAATTGACCATTTAGTTTGGGAGTTATAAGCATTTAAAAAAAACACGTTTTTGTTAATAACAAAATAACCGTGATAACTAGAAAAATTTTTTTTTTTTCAAATATAGGTTTTTTTATGCTCTTTCGAACGCTATCCATCCGATTATAAAATTTAAATCCAATCATTAAAAAAAATCAAAAATAAATTTTTCGAAAATGAAAAATTCGACATAAAACAAAAACGAATCAGTTAGTAGTACAAAATTATTTTTTCCCCAATTCAGAATCAAAAAACAAAAAAATGAGATCCATCCGGTTAAAATCGACCGGGTAGATCCGAAAATAAAGCGGTATACATACACACACACACACACACACACACACACACACACACACACACACAAACATACACACAAACATACACACACACACACACACACATCCATACAGACATTTTCTAAAATCATGTGACACAAACTTCTAACACCTTTATTCATGTTTCTAGAGCAATTTAAAGAAAATTAAAATTTGACTATTACAAAGCTTCACGCAGAGAAAAGCCCATTGGTAGCAAATGGAATCCTTTTGATCCAAGAGGAAAATAATCTTGTTTTAGTTGCCAAAATTAATTCCTCTTGCTACAAGACGAAAATCCTTTTTTGGCAAATTATTCTGGTATAAAGAGGATTCCTCTTCAAGGAAATAGAAGATCTAGTTGACCGATAGGAAAATCCTCTCTAACCAAAATCGTTTTGTGTGAAAAAGAAACCTCTTGTCCCCCGATAAAAAAGTTTACACATTTCCATTGAAATAAAAAAAAATTGTTACTTCTATTAATTTTATTTATTTTAACTTTTATGTTATTATTTATATTTTTTATGTATTTTATTTTATTATTTATATTTTTTATGTATTTTATTTTATTATTTATATTTTTTATGGATTTTATTTTATTATTTATATTTTTTATATATTTTATTTTAATAATTAATTAATATTGGTTAACTTCGTGAAAAAATCGAAGAAAAAATGTTTTCGAGGATAGTTCTGGAGTGCAGTGACTGGGAATAGAACCCTCGACCTTTGGATTGGGAAGCCAGTACCTTAACCACACGACTAACTAAGCTTCTGACGGGGAGTATCAAAAAAGGCTTTATATATTTCAAAAGAATCAACTAATTTTTAAAAATTCATATCTCGACAGTTACTTAACTTGAAGAGATAATTCTTCTTTTATTCATTAAAAATTGTATTCATACTTTCCTTAAGTATGACTAATATTTAATTGTATTGTAATTAATTATATGATTATATATTTTTAGTGATTATTCTCATTTCCTCTTGTGACAAAAGGAAAATCATTTTGTAGTAAAAACTTTATGAACATGGCCCATTCTCAAGTGAAAAATTCTCATTTAGCAAGAGGACATCATTTTGTTTAAAAAGGAACCTATTTGTGACAATAAAAAATAAGATTTTGGCACAAGAAAAGTATAATCTTGAAACAAAAGATTAATTTTTTTCCTCAAGAATAATACGCTAGATTTAAAACGATAATCTTTTTACTACAACAGGATTTTGAGAAAAGGATTTTCCTCTTGCCACTAACAGATCATTTCTCTGCGTGTTCCTCTATGAGGAAGCAAAAATGTTGTACGAAGTTATTTCAGAAGTGCAGTCACCGGGAATCGAATTCTCGACCTTCGGATTGGGAAGACTACCCGAATCTCTGATAGAGAATCGCAAAAAAAGAAAGATGCGTTACTTCCATTTCCTCTTGCGCCAAAAGGAAAATTATTTTGGGCAAACAAAACCCGGCCAATAAGTATCTGAATTTGGCTACTTTCAAACAGAAAATCCTTTTATATGAAAATTAAATCATTTCCATCAAAAAGAAGTTTCATTTTAGTGCAAGATTAATTAGATATAAATTTGGAAAGGAAATTGGGATTAACATGAAATTATTACTTTTTGTTCTACTAAAATCATACGCAAAAGGAAGTTCCTTTTTGAATCTAGAGAATAATCATTTCGAACCGAAAACTTAGATTTTTGATATCAAAATAAAATGTTTAATTCAATAAGATAATCATTTTGTATCCAAAGGATTTTCCCAAAGGGAATTTGCCTTTGGCTCAAGTAATCCATTTCTGTCAGTGCAGGAAAACAACTTCGACCAACTTCGCGATAATAGCCCATATCGACAAAACCCCCATCCTCTTCTCTCTCATTTCGTCCACGGAGACATTACACAAACAAATCGAAGCATCGCCACCATTCGCACACCTTTCTTCCTCTCTGTATATATAGCGATCTCTTACGGCTACTCCGGGCAGGTCAGTCCGGGGTGTCGAAGCACTCCACAGTACCGTGGCTACAGATTCGAACGGTCCGAATTAAGCTTTGTTTGGCAAAGCCGCAGCGTGAGCCGGCTGCTAAGCGAGCTCTTCCTCCCTCTCTCTCTCTCTCTTCCGAATAGTAGTACTATGCTACTGTTCTGCAGAGAGAGAGAGAGAGGGAGAGAGAGAGAGTCGCACAATGTCAGGTCGGTCCGGCCCGTTCATTCCTTAATCATGACTGCTACTGCAGCAGTGAGCGCGAATCGAGCTTGCATTGCTCTCACTGTGCAGCGGCGAGACTGAGCAGCAGAGCTACTCCGCTGCTGCATTGCTCTGTGCGCAGTGTGTATCTGTGTGTATGGAAGCGGGAGAGCACGTAGGTACTCCTGCGCTCTCCTCGGTGTCGAGCTTGAATTGTGTAATGGTTTTACGGCGTCAAAGCCATCGTACAGGACGGAGAGCGAGAGAAAGAGAGAGGGAGAATTCCCCGGCGTACCTACTCGCGTTATAACGTCGAACTGCTCGAGCCATTACACTCTTGATTTCGTTATGGGACACGGCGGCGTCGCCTCTCTCTCTCTCTCTCCCTCTCTCTTCTCCTCTTTTCTCTCTTCTTTCTTGTCTACTGCTGCTGTTGCTGCTGCTACTGTGCGCCAGTTTTGTTCTCTTTTTCATATAGCGAGCCGAGATACTTCGACGGCGCGCTCGCTTCTTTGTCACGGACAAAGCTCGGAATATTGCATTAGCGATTGGCGCGAGCGAGCGAGCGCTTTTCCTTCGTCCGTCGCTCTTTTTTGAATGAAGTTGTGTGTCTGCATGTGTCTGGTATAGTCATAGTGAAGGAGAGGGTGAGAGAGAGAGAGAGAGAGAGAGAGAGAGAGAGAGAGAGAGAGAGAGAGAGAGAGAGAGAGAGAGAGAGAGAGAGAGAGAGAGAGAGAGAGAGAGAGAGAGATGCACGTGCGGGCGCGCGCAGAGCCGCACTTACCGAGTGTAAATAATGCGCGAGGGGGCACAGACGTATGGCAAACAATTTCGCTGCGGTCGAGAGTTATTGTCTTTGCTTCTATGAACGGATGTATCCTGCGCTGTTAAAAGGGAAATGTGAAAAGGGAGAAACGTTTAAAAGTAATGTACGTGGACGCTGCCGAATGAATATTACATATACGCGAATGCGAGGATAGATTGAATTTGTAATTGACTTCCGACTGTTAAAATCGAAATAACATATATAAAGCACTGTGTAAGTGTTGAAAGCTATTCAAATTAAGCATTAAAGAATTTGAAAAACATTTTTCCTCCTTCGAAAAATATTTGCCTCGAGAAAGCTACACCGCTGGAGAAATTCCCGACGCGTAAAACAGTGCTCCCAAGAATGACAGACTATCAATGCGTAACAAACTTGACGATCTCGCCGTATAACCATCCGCACCCATCCGTCCCCGCAATCAACTTCCCGGGCCGTTAAAAACTTTTCGCTTTCTCTCCCTCTCTCTCTCTCACTCCCTTTCGTCGTCACCCGATCCGCAGTCCAGCACACTTTCACCCCAAAGAAAAAGCCGCGTCTCGCGCCGCCCGAATCCCGCGCGGATATAATGTAAATAATCCAAAGGGGCCCAGCGCGCCCAGCATCCCCCCAATTACAAGCCGGCGGCGTCGACGACGGAGAAGACGTTTCCGAAAACGCTTCACGCGCGCTCCTCCTCGACTGGCTATGGGTGGCAGGAAATGGAGCTCGCCGAGGGGAAAAATCAATTGAAGCGCTAAGCAGAGAAACCGTCGCCCACCGCCGCCGCCAAATATAGTATATAGAAAAGGGGTTGCGCGCGAGTGAGTCCTTATCGAACGGGGCTGCACGCCCCAATCTCGGATTCCTCGATTGACTGTATACTAGCTCCGGTTGGGGCGACCCTATATACTTCTTGAAAAGTGAACGAGAGAAAGAGAGAGAGAAAGAGAAGAAGGAAAGAAACCCTTGCGCGTGATCGCGCCCTCTTTTCTGTTCGAGAAATAGGGGGGCGGGGATAACCGAGAAGTTTCATTTCGCCTATTCGTCGCGGGCCGATCATCAGCGAACTACCGTGCCGTCGTCGTTCGCGCACACAGTATAGCAGCAGCAGACGACGACGTTGGCTCCCAACAACTTGGTCAACAACCTTCTTATTGGCGCGAGCGCCGCTTCTTTTTTCCCGGCTGCCACCGCTGTCGCCTCCACCTTCTTCTTCTTCTTCTTCTTCTTTTCTACCCTCCAGACAAATTTTCGATATTCAACTTTTTTCGCCGCCCTCCGCCAGCTAGCTAGCTGCTCGCGGGCTTTGGTGTAGGGGAGCGCAAGAATATTTTAAAGTCTACTCAATCGCGAGGGCGAATAAATTTTAATGCACGATGCGACGAGGAGGGAAAGAGGGAAAGAGTGAACTTGACTTTGTTCGCCGGCATCGTCTTCTCTCGATTTCCAATGAAAAATTAGCCGTGATTTATATTACACTACTTGTCGACGCTAATTAAGCATGACGCGCGGAGCGAGTGTCGCACTGCTTTGCCTCCAGTTAAGACGTCTAGCGGAGTCGCTCTACCTCAGTCTTAATATAATAAACAAGCGCGTCGGGGCAATTAAGCGGGCGAATCTCAAATTCAAATCAATCCGTTAAAATCTGATAATTCCCTCGTCGATTTAAAGCGGGAGCGGACGGGCAGGCGGCCGGGCGGACGTGCTAATTCGAAGCTACTTTTCCGCTCGGGCTGCGAGACCCGAGGCGAGACCCGGGGTGTACACGAGGGGGAGAGAGAAAATCGATGACGACCACCCGAGAGTTAAGTATAATTCAAAGCCAAGGGTCAACGGTTCCATTATACACGCCAACCGGTAGGCGAGCTCGCGCGTAAAACAATACGCAAAAGATCCATATTGAAGCTTTCCCGCTCTCCCGCTCTCCCCGAAATAAACGACTGTCCCGAATGCGCGTGCGCCCGTCAACGTCCACGCTAAACAAGTTCGGCTTCTCTCGTTCGTCCCCCCCGTCGAGTGTGTGTGTACGTGCGCACGTCGACTATTTCCTCCCTATCGCTTTCTTCCTTCCTCCGCGCTTCTGTTCCTTTGAACTCTCCTCTCCCGGCTGTCATCCGGCGTACACACTATACACGCAATACAAAAAAGCCGTCGAAACACGCGCGCGACGTATAATAAGCGCGCGCTCTGCACAGAGAAACGAAACGCGAAGGCATTGTATGTCTGTTTACATATATATATATATATATATATGCCTTATGCGCTCTGCTGTATATGTATACCTATGTGTGTACATAACGACATACATATGTACGCGTACATTTGCGCGTACATCGAGGGAGTACGTTCCGGACGGCGGCGGCGAAACGCGAAAGAGATTTTCCGGCCAGCGCGGAATATGATTTCAGTTTTACGCGCCCCGGGCGTTCCGCTTTTCATGCATACTCTCTCTCCCTCCTCTCCCCTTCTCTCTTCCTCTCACGTACATACATACATGCATGGATACATACCAGTATGTAGAGAGAGAGAGAGAGAGAGCACACGCTGGTGCGATGAGTTGATACGCGCGGGCGCGCTGACAGAGACGTGTACACACGGGCTGGCGGGCGGGCGCGGAAAGGAACAACAAGTGGCGGTCCGTGACACCAGCGATGTGTCCTCTCTCTCTCCCTCTCGCTCGACATCTTGTCGTTTAAAGCTCCGCTACCGGCACGCTATATATCTATACGTGTTTTTAGCGCTGTCGCTGCCTGTTGCCCGCGGAGCAGCAGCCGCCGCTGACCCGCGCGCGGAGCGGTGAATGGCGCCGCGGGGGCTTTCTCTCAAGACACAATGGCTCGTATATATACACGAGAGGAGAGTAGCCGCGTTCGCGAGCAATTGTCGTCTGTCGATGTGTCCGCTGTGGAAGGAGCAGGAGATATGCCGGCGATCGCTCGGGAGATCGAAACGGGAAGAGGGCGAGGTGCGATAGGAGATACGGGGAGGAGGTGAATGTGCGAGCTGAGTGGCAGAGGACTGTCGGCGAATACGTTATTGATATGCAGGAGAATATTTCTGATTCGTGCATTATATAATAATGTTTGTATTAATGATTGACGTTTCGTTCATTTTGTAGTGTTTTCGGTCTGACATATAGTTTCGCTTTAAGGGGGTCGTAGACCTAAAAGCCTTTGTAAAATCCTGAATCACCTGAAAAAATATAATAAAATATAATTAGTTATATATACTAATAATATATTATAAATAGGCACATTTATTGATAAAATGGCCCGAGATATGATCTGTAGACCAATTTTACTCACAGATATTGCATTGCCAAGATTTTAGCTTTTGTACGTAGCATTTTGAAAAAAGTATTGGATAGATTTTCATGGGACTCTATTTTCCATCTGTGATATCACTATTTTAATTATAACTTACTACTGAGTATTATATAACCTTAAGTTCAGACTGTGATATTTCACAGTAAGTATTAATTTAAATTAGTCATTGACTTTTTTTTAAATTTTAAATAAAAACGCTTTATATTGAGATGTTGTAACGATGTATTTAAAAATATGATAAGCTTGTTAAATTATAAATGTTTTATATCTGCTGTTTAAGTTTGTAAACGACTTTTTTCAATAAATGAAAGACCTAAAAAAAAAGAAAAAAAAATTCATGCAGCTATGGATTTCAGAGTTGGAAATATAAGATTTCCTGAAGCAAATAATTGGTAAATGCTAAAAACCACAAGAAAACATAAAAATTCATAAAATTCATGAATTGAAAGTAGTTTTTTCCATAAAAAAAATATTTACTTCAGAAAATCTTTTATTTTCAACTATTAGGGCCATAACTGCACGAATTTCAAGTATTTTAAGCCTTGTCCCATGAAAATCTATCGAAAACTTTTTTCAAAAAGCTGTACCAAAGCAAACATCTTGGCAATGCAATATCTCTGAGTAAAATTGGTCTACAAATTATATCTCGGGCAATGTTATCAGAAATTGTGCCTAATTATAATATATTATTAGTATATATAACTAATTATATTTTATTATATTTTTTCAGGCGATTTTGGCTTCAAAGGCCTCTAGGTCTATGACTCCCTTAAATCGTTACGTTAAAAATTCACTTGCCTTTTTAACCAAAACTCCCACCATTTTCACAAGTATACAAAAAACAGTACAACGAAAAATTTCTACCGAAGTACTGTTACACTACATATTATACCTTCCCAGCTCTATATATCGGCACGGTATCCATCCCCGTTATCATCGCTCTCTGCCCCATCCGGTCATAGCTCCCGCTGTCACTCTCCTCTCTACTTTTCTGAATTTTCCTACGAATATGGAAACACACAGACAGAAAACTCTCGGAGGGTGAGCGAAGCGCTGGCCGAAGCTCTGCGGATGGAGAAAAAAAATTGGCTCGACTCATTGGGCATTTGTGCTACTCTCTTTCTCTCTCTCCCATATCTATATACCTTCCCCCATTCGGCTGCCACCGCCCGTCGCGCAAGCTCGGCGCGCAGTATTCGAAGGGGGAGCTAGCGCGCGACGGCTTTTTCATTCTTTCCGCCGTACCTACCTATATATATATATATCGCGCGCCTCGTTTATCGAGGAGCTATTAATCCGGGAAGCAGAATTCATCGATCCGCGGCCGAATGAGAAAGAGGGAGAGAGAGAGAGAGAGGAGTAGGGGTCAGCCATGGCAGAGCGAGCGAGCTTAACATCCCTCTCGCGTGAAAACGCTCGGCGCGAGCGAGCGAGCGGTGTCAGAGGCAGAGGGAGAGAAAGTCGGTGAGAGAGAGTGGCGCGACGCATCGATCCCTCTTTTCATTCGCGGCACGCGTATATATACATATATACATATACATACGTCTTCTCGGTCCCGCGCGCATCGCAGAGCCCTTCTTTTTAATTTCGCGCGTCTTTGCGCAGCTGTGCACGCCCGCACGTGAGACTTATATGTATGTAGATGCGGTTCACGCAGAGATATATGTATATACATCTATAGGAGTGTGCCGCCGCGGATGCCGCAGCTTGCGATGGATGTGTGTGGATGGTGGTGGAGCCGCGGGGTAGCCGCGAGTGACACACACATACACAGACGCGCTGCGGGGGTAGGGGAGAGGCGCTAATGAAGATGTAATTACGGTTATACGCGATAGCGCGCGCGTGTGGGGGTGCGAGGCACGCGCTTATTGGCTGCATTATTGGTCGCCGCATATGCGTGACCGCGGTGCGGCTATATACATATAGGATAAATCGAGATCCAGGACACTATACGCGTACCCTCTTATATCACAAGTTTCACGATGAACGAAGAAGCGAAGTATATTACAGCTGCAGCCGTGCATACTTCTACCACTATACTATACGCGAGAGACTATAACGATTTCAAGCACGACTCGAAGCACTTAATGATTCAAGGCTAACTCTCAAAGAGCTTTGCAAATTTGCCCAGCTAGTCAACTTGAAAGGCGCAAACAGGCTGCTGCCCGAGAGAGTAGACGCGAACGCGACGGCGTCTCTACCATATGTATATATATATATAGGCGCCGTATACGGGTGAGAGCGAGTAGGACGGAGCACGGCTCGCTGCACGAACGTACAGTCTGTCAGGAACTTACGCTCGCGCGCATACATAGACACTTATATACCTACGCGGTGTCTGCGTGTGTTATACCTGTAATATACACGCGACGACTCGATTTAGCCGTACACACGCGCACCCCCATCGTGTCGCTTTTCCATACAGCTAGCGTAAGTACAGAGGCACAGGTAGAGGTAACTATACGTATACACGCCGGCCTTATATTAATTAGAACGGTTAAGGCCGGCCGAGGGAGCTAGCGCGCGGACACACTGTACGTACATATTTGCGCGGGCGGATCGGCCCGGCGCTGCCGTTGCTGCTTTGCGTGATTCAACTCCCCTAACGGGATTATGGGCTTTTGGCGCGAGCGAGCGAGCGAGTACGGCAATCCCATCGCGACCCTCGTCGTCGTCCCCGCCGCCGCCGCCGCTATATGTGCGCTCGCGCCGGTATAGTATAGTAGTAGGTCTCTCTAACCCAAACAAAGTGCGCGCGTGCAGTAGCAGCTAGCTATAGCTGCTACGTGTGTGTACGGGTGTGTGCAGCAGGCAAGGGTTACACTTGCGCGCGGCGCTCGAGCCTTTTGTGAGCCCGATGCTCGCGTGCAGTGCGCAGCGCACAGTGTGCGTGTGTGCGGGTAAAAGTTGGAGGACACGCGCGCATGGTATATAGGGACGATTAGGGGAGCGGTATGTGTGCATGTGGCGGGAGGGGGAGATTGGCGAAGGTATTGAGCGATCGCTATAAGCTGCTTATAATGATATTTGTCGCGGTAATGGGCCGGCTGAGCGGTCGGGGAATGCTCTGCCGCCGCATGCAGGACACACGAGAGCTTGAGATTCCAATTTCGGACGGCGCTTGACGTACCGCCGTCTGTTACTACTTAACGCTTGTCAGCCGTTATGGCCAGTCGAGAGTTGAAGGGGTCGCAGGTTGAGGATGAACAAGTTGACAATCTTTTTTTCTTAAAAGGTTAAAGTTATTAGCGAATGCGTCATTGCTAAATTATTAATGAATAATGCTCGTTATTGTATTAAACGAAAAGAAAATTTTAATATATCGATTTTCTACAACTATATATGGATAAATTCATTTGGTTTAATAAAATTTAAGGAATCATACGTCTGCTTCGCATATGGTTGCTACCTTGTAACAGCCAACCGATATGGTGCAAAAGCGTCGAGAAATAATCTCCCTAACTACGCCACATTTGCATACTCCCCACCGTCTATGCGTAGCAATTCCGCTCACACCCTTACACACACACACACACACACACACACGTATGCACAGCACCAAATCCTGGAAAAAATTCAAAAGATCCGGCGAATAATTCGCGCACATTACACACGTCCGACCAAAAACTCGTTCCCTCTCGCGCAAGACCTACACGGGAATAAGAAAAAAAAAGATAGAAAGAGAGAGAAATGCTATTCACCCCTCTGGGGGCGCGCGCACACACACGTAGGACAGTAACCGAAGTCGAGCGAGCCGAAGCTACACGCACACGTGCACACGGCGGAACGAGGATGCTGCGCTCGGTCCACGTATCTATCTCCCTCTCTCTCTCTCGCTCTCGGGTCGGCCCGGGGAGAGCCACCGCTGCTCAAGCACAGAAATCACGATCTCTCCGGCTTTCCCGCGCAGTAGCAGTAGCAGCAGAAGGTCAGCAACGTATTTTCGCACACATATATAGAGAGGGAGAGGACCGTTGAGGGAGGGAGACCCTTTGCCCGCTCAATTTAACCGCGCGCGAGCAATGTCGCGTCGCGTCGCGCGCGCTCGCTTTCGTGTTCGACGATGTAGCCAGTAGCTTTCCAAGCTCTATATATATCGATGGTCTTTCGATTAAGCTGATAACGCGGCGGAACGAATAGCAGTAGCGGTAGTCGTAGTATAGTAGTAGCTTCGGGACGGTTGGCGAAAAAGGGTCGAGTTCGTGAAACGGTATATATAGTTGCTGTTTGATAGCGGTAGTGGTTGTAAAGGGTTTGGTAAGTTTTAACAAAATGGTAACGGTGTAGAACTATTTAAAAATTTATCAATTTATCGATTTGTTAAATGTAGGAGAACATATTATTCTTTTTACTGTAGTGAAAAGAATATTTTGGAAAAATTATCATATTTCAAAATCGCTGGTAATACATTGACACTTGCGTTTCTTAAAATTTTCGATGCAATAGTTAACGTTTCGTTTTACAGATTAAAATTTGGAAAAACGTATCATTTAGAAAATGGTTATACATAATTTATACGTAATACATAAATAGTTTAGATTATAGTCGAATATAAGGTTGTATGTTAACGTTTCCAAAACTTGCAGAAAATACGTAAAATTTCCATCATGAATTCATGAATACCTTGAACCCGATGATAGTTTTTAATCGAAATTCGCATATGTGGTTTACATAATATCGTATAGGTACTGCGTACTATCTACAAATTTTTCATGCAGCTATAAAGTTTTTATCATGAAATCGAAATTTGAAAAATAAGAATAATTTTTTTTTTATTGAGCGATTGTCAATATATATACAATCATTGTTTTGTTTTAATACATTCCCTGGTGGAAATCCAAAACATTTTCTAACTAATAACTGGCCATTTATATTAGAAACTTGCTATAAAATGGGAATTTCCCTTTTCCAGTTTCTAGCTCCCGGTGAAACGCTTTTTTCCCTATTATTTGAACATTTAATAGATTGAAAAACAGAATGAGTTTTGCGAAGACAAACACAAGCTTGTTCTTGAGGATTTTAACGGTATTAAAACTGATCAGTTTTTTTAGTTCGGAAATGGCTAGTAGAAAGTCTGTTGTTATGACAAGGAGTGAGAGAGACAGAATCTAATGGCAATAAATACATTCTACGTAATATCTTCAAAAAGACTACTGTAAATGGTTTTTTTGTCTGCTCATACTGTTTATATTTTAGTAAGCTATCAGTTACAGCTGAATACCGTCCAATTTAATGTCAATTCTTTAAGTAAATTTAAAACGAAAATTTGGAGGTTATGTCCAATCTATTAAATGTGTGAATAATGGGAAAAAAAGCGTTTCACCGGGGCCTATTAACTAGCCATTTTTTTCTACCTATTTATTGAGATTGTTGGCCATTTCAGATAGACAAATTTCCACCAGGGTTATTATACATTTTATATGAATTTTTAAGTTTGCAATTTACATTTTTTTAAGAATTGATACATCATCTGGTACGTTCTAATGGTTGGTTCCGCTATAATAATATCTACATGAAAAAGTGGTCTGATTTTGATTTTTTTTAGGTTTCTTGTAAACTCGATTCTTTTGTCTTCATATACCTAGTTCACATTGCCAAAGTACGTGATTCAAATTTTCGTTTTCTTGTTTGCACTTGCACTTTAGATCTTTTGTTATTCCAATACGATTAAGAGATTCAGCTAGGCTATAATGGTTTGATCTGCTTCTATTTACAAAGGTAATGAGTTCTCGGGAAGGCTTCCGGTGTGCATACCAACAGGATCGATTGTTTTTGTAATATTTAGAAAAATAGTTTTTACCTTTCGAAAGGCTCTGTTGTTTAATAAGATTGTTCGCTGCATGGACCATTGCTTTTTTTTAAATGTTCTTTAAAATCAGTACATAAGGCACCTTGTTTATATCTACGGAGTTCGAGACTGTAGCCATTTTACTTAGCTCGTCTGCATTTTTGTTTCCTTCTATTCCCATGTAAGATGGTATCTAGCAGAACTTTAGTGTATTATTAGAATTTTTAGAAACAAACCGGTTGTATTTTTTTTTATTTCCAAAATGTAATTATTAACTATCGTTATGTTGTTAGATTCTAAGGACTGGAGGGCGCTCAAGGAGTCAGAAAAAATGGTCACAATTGTAAGATTATTGTTTAGCGCAAGATCTAGAGCATCTCTTAAAGCTATGCACTCAGCAGTAAATACTGAGGCAGTTTTTTCTATACGCTTCTTGTTTTCACTAGGTTAAGAGTTGGACATACTGCTGCTGAACCTACATGATTATTATTACTGATTTTACTGCCATCAGTATATATTGGACATGTATCACATGAATATTATGAAGTCGTCAATTTTTTTATTAGGATTTGAGTCAGCTTTTAATTTTTTCCCACGTTTGGTGTTGATACGAATAGAGGTAGTAATGGAAGAGTAATCTTGACAATAGATATTGTAGTTGTTATTAGAATCTATTTTTTTAGTAAGTACCATTAGTTCACACACACTCTTACTGATTATTCTATTGGTGTTAGAATGTTTTTTTTCTTTTTTAATGCATTAAAGTAACTTCTAATGTACTTGTTAGTTAGAGAGGTATTATCAGATAATATTTTGATAAGGTAGCAGTCACATAGAAATTTCGCTCGTAGTTTTAACGGTACAATTTTGGATTTGCCGTGTAAAATATTAGTAGGAGTACTTCTTCGAAAACCTAACACAGTTCTTATAGCAGTATTTTCAATTTTTTGTTTTTTTTTCGGAAACTCTTTGATTTAAAGGGGTGTATTTAAAACATCCATAGTCGAGAATAGAACGTACAAAGCTTTTATATAGTATTAATGATGTTTCTGGGTCAGAACCCCACCATGTTCCACAAAGAAATTTAATGATATTTAGCGCTTTGGTACATTTTTTAACAATATGGTTTATATGAGAATGAAATGTGAGTTTAAAGTCAAAGAAGATACCTAAAAATGTTGCCATTGTTCTGGATCTTATGATTGTTTTGCCTACTTTAATACTGACATTCCCTGGTATGATATTCTTTTTATTAAATATATTAATTCAGTTATTTTTGGGGAAAGGTCTAGATCAATATCCTTTAAGTTTTTGTATAAAATGTTTACTGATTTTTCAATTAAACTTTTGCTTCTCTCGAGAAATTTAGATTTCATGTAGATTACTATATCAGCATTAGTATAGATTGGGTAAATTCTTGATTATATCGTCGCGCGGTACGGAGAAAAGCCAATTTAGAAGAGCCAGACGAAGAAAAGCCAGTTTCGCGCGAAAAAAGCCAAAAATGTGCCCATTCTTTGACTTTTTTCGCGTGAAACTGGCTTTTCTTCATCTGGCTCTTCTAAATTGGCTTTTCTTCGTATCGCGCGACGATATCTGCTTCATAAATGATATATGAAAGTGGACTAAGAACACCCCCTTGGACAACGCCTTTGTAGGTTATTCTGAAATTATTTTCTAAAAAGTTCGTATGTATAAATCTGTAATGAGTAAGGAACTTCACATATTTTAGAATTTTTACTGAACATCCAATTTGGGAAAGCTTTTCGAGTAAAATATCTATATTAACACTATTGAAGGCTTCTTTTATGTCCAGGAAGGCCATCAGCACTTCCTTGTTTTCTATAAAAGCTTATTCCTCAATTTTTATAGTTAAGTTGGCTAAGTTGTCTGTACAGGACCGTTCTTGCCTGAATCCATGTTGACTATTTGGAATTATATTATTTGACTCGACTCACCACTGCAGCCTATTTTTTTATTAAGGTTTCAAACAGTTTCCCTAAGCATGATGACAAAGCTATTGGACGCAAACTTTTTCTATCGGGTTTATTAATATAGTGGACGAAGGAATATTTCCAGCCTTCCGGGAACAAATGATTCTCATGCATTTCATTAAATATATCTACTAATATTAGCTTGTATTTTATTGGTAACTCTTGAATAATCTCATAATCGATGTCATCCATTCCTGAAGAAGATTTGGTTTTTTTTATTGAGTGCTATATTAAATTCTTTGAAGTCAAAAGGTCGATCGAAATGTGCATTTGGTGAGCACGTTGGTACAACATCTGGGTCGGTTTCAACCCATGGCGGGCATTTTTTATTTAAGGAGTCAAAGAGTTGATTGATGGATTGAAAGTTTTTAGTTTTGTTTATGATATATTTTTACCCAGCCATTTTTTAGAATTTTGCACTTGTTCCATACGTATTTGACGTCAGTATTGCAATTCAGACTTACAGCAAAGTTTTTGAAATGGTCCTTCTTTTTCTGTTTAAAGAGTTTTTTAGCTAGTACCAAGTACTTATTGAGCTCGATTAAGTCTTCTAGGCTTTTCGAGTATTCCCATTTTTTAAACTTTGCCTTTCGTAATACTTTGGTCTTCTCACAATCAGAGTCCCACCACGGGACTGGATTTGGATTGCTTTCCTTTGTTTACTTTTGTTTATTTTTTGTGTGCTAGCTTCCATAGCTTTAGTTATCAAGTTAACGAAAAAATCGTATTTTTCACTGGGGGACAGATTTTCATATTCAGTAGAGAGAAATTCAGCATACGAGTTTTTAAGATAACTTTCAAATTTGTCCCAATCAGTGCTAATGGACTTTATTTAAAGCTTTTTTTTGTAGTATTGTTTTTCCGTTGATATATTAATAGATACCGGGTAATGGTCTGAACCCCACGTATCAATTTCCTTACTGCTTAGATACATACAAATAAGTCCATGCGAAATTCTGGAAATGAACCTTATATTAATTGGTGGTATAATTTTTTTTTATAGCGTATACTCGTGCACTGAAATCTCTTCTATTGCATCAAGAATGATAGCTTGTTCTCTGGTGGGTACTTGAACTTGCTGAGTGATCTGAGCGTAATATGCTTTCTGTGAGTTTAGGGTGGACGATGAGCCTGCCATGTCTGAGATATGCAAGTGCTCCTGCGGTCAGAAGCACTTGATATTCTCAGTGGGCAGGAATAAAAAATAAAAGGATAACTTTGTTACAGTTCACTATTCGTTATGAGGCACAGTCCATTCAATTATCCAGTAAATCCTATAACAATACACTCGATCATGACGGCACTACTCATTGAGCTAACCGGTGCGAGTTTATAAACACATCCGTCTCGTACGAAGTATCGATCAAGATTTCGTATACTGATTGAGCAAGACAATTTAAAATTATTTTATTTTTAAATGCTTTTTATTTTACTTTTAATTAGAGATATTTCATACAATGTAAATAGAACCGCTCGCTTCGAGAGTTAGTAAAGGTCTGGTTCTCTTTTTGATTGTTAACGCGTAACTAAAAACAATTTATTCAAATGTTTTTCGAATGTTTCGTGCGCAACTGAAGCGTTTACTAGTTCGCCTCTACAATTATCGTGATGTAATCACTCCTCTTTCGGTCAAACCGAACCTGGAATTTTCACGAACGTAAAACATAAAGCCTCTTTGCTTAATGTTTACTCGAGAATTAACCAAACATTTGGACAAATATATTAATAATTTAAAAGAGAATAATCTCAAAGCTCACGAGTGTACAATGACCTTAGAATTTACAAATTTCTACCGGAACACTATAACATGAGTGATGATGTAATTGAAAAGAAGAGTACTTCATCTAAAAAAAATTTAACAAAACTTTGGAATCTTATTTATTAGGCACGACCGCTACTCGGGAGAGCCTTATATTTTTATCAGAGCAAAAATGATTACATCTCAAATACCAATAATTTATTATATTATAAAAATTATTTTCAATGCAAAATAACACCATTTTAAGCGTTTCCTGAGATGTATGTATATGTATGTTTGTATGTCCGTAAAATGTAATCAAGTTCCTCGATTATATCAGAGAAATTTGGACACCTATGTAGACACCTGATAGTCTGATATTGAACCGAATCCATTGCAAAATACAAAAACGCTAGAACAGATAAAAATTTGAATAAATCGATTTTCATACATAATGTGTACAAAATTAATTTTTAGTAAAGATCTAACAAATGCATCTGCTAGAATTAATTTAAAAAGATCTTTTGAATATTGAAGATTCTTTGTTACGAGCAATATTTTTCAATATAATAGCGAAATACAGCTAAAAACATAAAACATAGTAAATTTTTGGCTACTATTTACAGGATTACTACTTACAGGATTTAATTTTACACAAAAATATTAAGTTAAAAAATTGCAGATAATATTAAAAAAAAACTTTTTTCCACTTAACATTTTCATGTACAATCAATTGCTGACGACCTAGATCATTAAGATGATTTTTAAACATACGGACATAGTGAAGAGAACTTAAAAGGAATTTACTTTTTGGGAGCTGCACATTATATTATAAAATAATATATTAGTATTTGAGATGTAACCGTTTTGGCAACGGCGAAGATATAAGGTTCTCCTGAGTAGTAGCGGTCGTGCCTCATATTTTTTTTATCTGATTTCAATTTCGAAAGGCAAATTTTATTCCATTTGCAATTTCAGAGAAAGCTACCGATATGAAAATTGAAAAATTATCAATATCTGCCAAGCTATATCCAATTTTTCGTGAGAATTTATAAGCTTTTGAAAACAATTGGACGTACTTTTATGGGTTTGATAAATTTTGAATTTTCATATCGGTACCTTCCCCCTGAAATTGCAAATGGAAAAAAATTCAAAATTGAAACCACATAAAAATAATAACGATTCCAGTGTTTTGTTGATTTTTTTAGATGGCGGTATTTTGTTTGACAATAAGTAAATTTGTCTTAAAAATTTTTTTTTGTTATTTAAGTAACCTTCTTTCTAATTACATCATCACTCATATTATATTATACGAAAAAATAGTTGAAAAAATGTTTATATTTGACATCAATTTTGGCGATAGAACCACCATAAGTTTTACAAAAGATACACTGAAATAAAAATACTAGTCTAGCCGAAAATGTTACTAGATATGTCGGTATATAGAAAATCAAAAATACTTTTAACTATAGACTGGATGTAAAATCTTCAATGTAAACTGTAGAAAACAATTCCTGTAATCTATATGAGTGTAACATCCAGGGCGCAGCCCGGAATATTCAATTTAGCTAAAACTGTTTAGAAATTTATGTAGTTTCGTTTTGCATTTAATTCACTATATTTGAGAAGAAGCCGAAAATATAACAATATTACGGAACGAGATAAATTTTTATTAAAATCAACTCCACCGTAAAGCTAAAGTGCGTACAGTTCAATGTTAAACACTCATCGCCCTGCGCCACTTCCACATCGTACCACCCCAAACACCCCCGTTCAGCACTAACTTTTTCAGCTGCCCCAACAGCCCTTCCCCATATATAAAACTCCCGCATCAAACAGCTTTTTTGTATCAGTCACGTACTCTCTCTCACCCTCTCATCCTTTTCACTCCCAGCCCACTCACCTCTATCATCCCCATCATATACCCACACATACACCCGCCCATCCATATACACCACAGTGCAGCGTGACGCAATACACAGCTCATCCTGCGCTATCCTCTCCCTTTTCTCATACCTCTGTACACCCTCTCTCTATATACATATACGGGCACGCGCGCGTCAATTACCGTTCAATCAGCTAATTGCAGCGCGAGCGTAAAACGCGAGAGCGGCAGCGGCGAGATGAGCCGTGCGCGATAAGGAGTGAGAGAGAGGGGGGGGCGGTGCAGGCGATCAAGAGAGTCCCGCGATTAATTTACCACCGAGCGATCGCCAGCAGCCAGTGCGGAAGGTCCCGCGCGAAGCTTTCGCCAGATTAGCCGCATTAACCGTTTACGGCCGAGGCCGTGACGGCTGCTAGCAGTCGGCAAGAGTTTCTTCTTTTCTGAGTTTGTATTTTTCAATTTCCCTGAGTGATATTTAAATTGAATTTTTTTTTTCCTCCCTTGCGCTCCTCATTTTTTTTTCGAACCCCAAGGGCGACGACGACGGCGGGAGGTGCAGTCGAGCTGCTGCAGACGATGAAGTGTCCGCGAGGAGAGCTGATTGTCGGATAACGAGGTGAATGCCGGTTGAGCCCGAGGATTGAGATTAATTGGGTTGCGAGGGGGGGTTAAGGGTTAAATTGTCTATTAGCTTAAATTAAGTTGCTGATGGTTTTTTGGCCAGAAAAGAATTCACTTTACTTTTAATTACTATATAGAAACTACGTCGAGCCATAAAAATTTGTTTCTAACTTTCTCCAATTCCCTGCCCTGAAAGCACTCACAATTGTCAGTCGTATACGCATCGGTTGACCAATAAAAAAGGAAAATCGTTCACGCCACCTAATATAATCCCGTAAAGCTTTAATCCTCAAATTACAATTTACAGACACCGCATGCGCGGAGAAAAATAAAACACTTCGCAATATTCGCAGCAGCAGCAGTAGCAGCAGCGGTAGTAGCGCATCCTCGCAGCAGCGGCAGCAGCAGCAGTCACTATCTCGCCCCGTCGACAATAGAAAAGACATAAATGACTCATAGACGCGCTCAGCGTGCGGAGTTAATAAAAGAGCGCTCCATTCGCGTATTATACCGACGTGCGCCTGATCCGCAGCGCACATACACATATATCCGTACTAGTAGAACGGGTACACATAAAGGGTGAAAAAAGGGCCGAGAGCGCTCTCACTCGAATTGCGCTCGCGGCAGCGGCGGCGTCATAAAAGCCAGCGTTGATCGAAGCAGACGGCGGCACGTAATACCCTCTCTATCCCTCTCTCTCTCTCTCTCTCTCTCCTAGTCGCGCCCGAACGTATCATTAAAGCCTCGTCGCGCATTATCATCCGTCACGCGTTCCTCTCTCTCTCCCCCCCTACAACTGGCAGCACTGCTGCCGCTACATCGCGGCGAAAATCAATTGATACGAAAAGCGCACGGGGCGAGAGCTGAGCGCCGAGTCAAGTAATTGGTGCGGGAATGCGTTTATCGGGGCATAAAGCGAGCGAGCGAGTGAGCGCGGGCGCCAACTGTATATAGCCCCGGGGTGGGGTGAGTGAGCGCGTTGCGAGAGAGAGAGAGAGCACACTGTATATAGGGGAGCAGCGGCAGCGCATCGAGTGCAAAGGGTCGGGCGGCGGGTGGTGGACGCGCGGCGACGACGACGACGGGCTATATAGAGCGACGAGCGGCCAGAGAGAGCAAGCGAGAACTAGCGATGCCAACAAAAAATCGATATAATCTCCCATCTGCTAATAATAGAGGCTTATCCCCCCTTCCCGGCGCTAGTAGCTATGCGCTCATCCGCCGGGGGCAGTTTTATCCCCCTCCCAAAGACGACGTCGACGACATTCTTATCTCTCGCGAGACCGTACGGTTCTCTTCTCTCTTTTCTGCGCTTCTTATCCGACGGGAGAGAAAGAGAAAGGAGAGGAGGAGGACTCTTCGATCGCCACCGCGGTGTCCCTCTCTCGCTCTATCGTTTCGCTCTTTATTTTTCGGCCCGCCGGCGCTTTATCTCCCTCTCCGGCCGCACTGCTGGTCGCGTGTAAAGTCGCGCTCAATTAGCGGCGAAATACGCGCGCGCGTGCGCACGATCTTTTCCTCGATCCGGGACACGAAGGTCTTTTTTTTTATCTACGTTTTTTTTAAAGGGAGCGGGGAATAAGAGAGCAAAGGATTCAATCAAGATTTCTGGAAAGCGTGCGTATATAGCGGGGCGTTCGAAAGCGAGAGAGAAAAAAGAAAGAGAGAGAGAGAGAGAGAGAGAGAGAAAGAGAGAGGACAGTCCCGTTCGCAGAACTCTCGGCGTATTATAATTCTCGAAGGCTTCATCCTCGCTCCTCTCGTTCTCTTCCCCTCTCTCCACCTGAGTCGTCTTCGTCAGATAGCAGCTCGATAACAGGCTCGTCCTCTCCCCCTCTCTCTCTCTCTCCCTCTCTTTCTCTGTGGCACTCGTATAAGCGCATGCATGCACGAAAATCCCGTCGGACGACTTCTTGCCGACTAGCCGAACCGGAGGCGAGGTGGTCCTTAGAGCGCAAAACGCGCTGCGCTCGAGAGGAGGAGGGGGATATGGATTCCTTAATTCGCTCTCGGAACTCTCGGCGAGTGGGAGAAACAGAGAGAGCACGAGAGAATGGTTCGTTTGCATCGAGGGGGGACTGAGGGAGAGGAAGAGAGAGAACGGTCTTTAAGCGCGAGAGCGAAAAGGGATCCCGGGCGTGCGCGCGCGCGCAGATACGCGCCTTGCATGATGATGGGTGGTCGAACGAGCGTGGAAAGAGTATAGGGGAGGGGAGAAGGAGCGGAGAAACGCGCGGAGGCGACGAGAGCCGCTAATAAATTCAACACGGAAACTTTTTAGCGAGGGATATATATGAACGGTACGTATACATGTACGTATGTGCCGCTTCTGCTGTGGCTCTTTTTGCCGGGGGGACGCGCGCGATTATCGCGGCGTGTCTGTCGATGTATCATTTGAAAGTAACGAGGACTATACGTGCTCCTGACATTGCGCGATTTGAGAATTCGAAAGGAGATGGCTGCTTGTACAACTGGTTTCTGACGCGCGATATGCGAATTGCGCGCGCGTGTATACAGGTATGTGCGATTCTGGTTTTGTCTGTGGAACGGCTATGTGTAATGAGAGAAGTTTTTAAGTTTCCGGGCATGAAAATCTGATAAGCGAGGAACGGGGAAAGATGCCGTCGTGGATTTTTCGGGTTCGAAAGAGTTCGTTCACCCTTGATGATGTTTGACCTAATATAGAGGAGGTTACCGGCTCCTTTTTTGTCGCGAGTTTAGTCGCGATTAATTATTAAAATCAATGTCATGTGTCAAACGGCTGAATGAGATTTAGATTTGAAAAAATCAGTCTTTTATTATATTCGTCCTCCAGCCGCTAACAAGGCTTCAGCATTAGAAATACCTTCAGAAATTAGAGACTAACAGTTTTATCAAAACTTATTTTTAAAATTTCAATCTAAAATCACAGCCATTAGAATGTTAGGAATTGTTATAGTTGGCAAAACAAATAAAAAAGAAACTTAAAAATAAAGGTTACAAATCGGAAGCCGCAGCAAAGCTCGACAGTTCAAACTCGGCTAAATTACCCACTAATGGGCAGCAGCCGCTACTTCCCACCACTTCACGCGGACCCTCATTATTCTACTTAATTTTTAGATGATAATTTTCAACGCTCCGCGGCTATCGCCATAGCCACTCATTCCGCTCCACCCTATACATACAGCCTCTTGCGAACCCTCTCTTTCTCTCTCGTCCCGTCGAGGTCAAATGGGGAGTAAGGGAATTACGGACGCGTTCTCTCTCTCTCTCTCTTCGCTATATACGACGCGAGGGAGCGAAAGTGACAAATAAGACGTAGAGTGGAACCCTGCGTCGGGCGCTTGCGCGAACGAGAGAAAAGATTAGCGGGCGCGGCAGCGCGCACGATATACTGCCGCAGGCCTCGAGAGCCGCGAAAGAGGCGAGAAAGCGAAGGCAGGAGAGAAAGTGTGCGCGCGCGCCATCCCAGAGCGCGCGGGCGGGTGGCTAACAAGCGCCGAGGGTGGAGAATTAATGAGAGAGGGCGCCCGGGCAGACACTTGTGGCTAGCGCGCAGCCAAACTGCTCGCCTTTAAACTGATCCCCCCCACCCCACGCCTGCAACATCCCTCCGCGTCTAGTGTTTCTCTCTCCGGCACAGCTCCCTGGAAAGGCGGAAAACCCGGCAACTTAGCTGCTGCCACCGCCACTGCTACTCGTCTGACCTCGACGGGTATATGTGTGCGAGCTGCCGCTGCTGCTGCCGGCAGCGTTCTTCGCAACTCGGTGCGGCAGCCGCATAGTAGTAAGTACCGTATACGAGGGAGAGGGAGAAGGTATATAGAAGCGCAGAGAGACGTCGGAGCAGCAGCGGCGAGGGAGAAGATTTTCGCGTCTTTTGCCGAACTTGCCGCCCAACGCCGCGTGCGCCACACCGCGAGTTTGGAAACTTAGTTATTTTGCGCGCGACTCTGAGGACGAGAGGAGGGGGAAGGGAGGAGCTGGTGCGGTGTATAGCGAGGAGAAGGAGAACGAGGACGACGATTTTTAAGTCTGTTTAAGGTTTGATCTTTCAGAAGAAAAGTGTACTTGAAGGATACTTCAAAGAAATGTTGGAGGAATATATTGTCGTTTGATTCGTATTGTGATGTGCGAGATTCTTTCTTTTGCTGTGATATTGGTAAGGAATACTTTTTAGATCATTTTGGTTTAGGAAAATAGTTGTATACTATAGTTACTTCAATTTTTACACTGTAAATAGTAAATTATTTTTATCTGTAAATAGCTAAAGCTTAAATTCTCGAAATGTAATTTCGAGGATTGGCTAGAAACGGTAAATAAAAATGGCATTGCACTTGGGTAAAGAGTAAAGTAAAGTTTATTGAAATTAATAGCTCGTGTAGTAGGAATGAAGTACCGAACGTAAAAAAAACACATTAACGTATCGTGTATAGCGCGAGTCGACCGCTTAGCTCGCGAGGAGCGGACAGAATGCTCTCGAGGGTGCGCTCGCCTTTGTTTTTATTCTTCATTCGCGCGGTGTTGCTGGGCGCCTTCCACACCTACATGTATTGGGCATCTAACGCACAAAATGCTCCGGTCTGAAATTTGGAGCACAATAGGTGTCGGACGCTGCCAATCAGCGATCGGCGCATCGTCACGCGGGTGACAAGGCCCACTCTCAATTTCTTGGAATCCAAAACGCCTGGCTAGCAACGGAAGATTCCTATGGAGAGAAAAATTTCAGTAAAAATTACAAAAAGTTCCGCAATTTTTACTGAACTTTTCGGTACTGTGGTAACAGACTGCCAAAATGAGCGGATTTACTTGACTTTCTATACTTTTTATAGAATTTTTACTATAGAATTTTTAGTATAGAAAGTCAAGTAAATCCGCTCATTTTGGCAGTCTTTACCACAGTACCGACAAGTTCAGTAAAAATTGCGGAACTTTTTGTAATTTTTACTGAAATTTTTCTCTCCGTGTATCCAGAAATTTCTAGCTCGCACTGGCGCATCGCATCTTTTTCTACATTTTTTTTAATTTTGCTTACAAATATATTTTATTTAGACGGATACTGTATTGTCTACTATGCTTCTTTTTAATAGCATGCACTTTTACATTTTTCAAGTTCGTGAATTGAATATCACTGCAGAAACTTGATACATTTAGTATATAACATTAAACATTTTTCATTGAACCACTCACGCGCAAACAACAGACACCTGCACAACAATTCCCCTCGCTTTAATCCCGAGCACGGGCAACACAATCGCGCGCACTATATAGCCAGCCTGCAGAAATCCCGGCACCGAAAATCATAACGCAAGCTCTGGGGATTCAGCGAACCATCCAACAGCAGCAACGCCGGCATAGCGGCAGTAGGCCCTGTCACAAGCCACAGCGCGCGCGCATCATATGGAGTGGCTCACACGCGGGCGTTCCGATATATCGAGCCGAAAGAGCTCCGCAATTAAGAGCCAGTCGGCCGCTCTATATACCTACCACCACCACAGCAGCAGCAGCAGCAGCAGCAGCCGTTGATGCTCGATAAATTGACGTTCACAGCAACAGCACCGCATCGATTCCCGTGTAGCAACAGCAGCAGCAGCAGCAGCAGCGTTTTTGAAAAACCTTCGAAACGTGTGCACAATCCCACACTCTCCATCATCCGCGTGGGAGAGAGTTGCAATTTGGCCGCGGCACCGTCGATGAGCCGATTGGCAAGGATCGATTTGGAGGTACAGGGGGGAAAAAGAGAGGGATGATGATGAGAGAGGGAGAGGTCTGAGGATCGATGATCGGGCCTTTTTTTCTGGAAAGGGGGGAAAAGGTTTTGAGGGACGAGTTAAAGCTGCTGGAGAGAATTTGGCGTTAATGTGTTTTTGATGAAGGTGTAAATGATTTGACTTGAGAGGAGGGAGAGGAGGGTATATATAGGTTCGATGGAATTGAAGGTCTGACCGTATGCGTCTATTTCTACTTTGCATCGGATAATGGATATTCTCGAGGCTCGGTTGGAGCTTTTTAATTTTGCAAAATTCAAAGAGGCCGGTATAATATTTCCTCCTAAATTAATTACTTTCCCTTTGCGTTTCATACCAGAGATGAATAAGGGATGAATATGAAATATTTCACATTAAAAGTTACGCGGTGAGGGAAATATTAATTTCACGTTTTCGACAACTTTGTAACGCGTGTAATGTGCATTGCAACACATCGACAACTTTAGCGGCGGTCTTTTAATCGCATACGCTTTACAGCTTTTTTCCCGCACAAGCGCGCGCGCACACAGATGCAGAAGTGACTCGTTTTCACCCACTCTCTCACACGTACATAATATACATACACATACCATGGTGCAAGTATAGAAGCAGTTGTCGGTGCGCAGCCGACGACGACGACGACGGCACGGGTCAAAGTAAAAGAGCGAGCCGTGTACGGGCGCGTATCGTAAAAATCGAATTTTTCTCTCCAAACATGTTGTGTGTGTATATATAGGTATATATTGGTGCGCGAAGCGTTGCAGCGGCAGCAGCACCCGACGTGACTCTCGGCAGAAGTAGCGTGTAGTGCATATATATATGTATATGCAAGCGCGTTTCGCCGTATAGTATCCGAGAGCAAGCGAGAGAGAGAGAGAGAGAGAGAGAGAGAGAGAGCAACGTGGAAACGCAAGCTCTCTCACGCGGACGCGTGCGCAGGCGAGAAGAACAAAGAGCGATGATGGAGGAGGGAAATAAAGGAAAGAGTCGAGGCAGCGAGTGCAACCGCGCGCGCTACTCGTGCGATGCTATGAAAACAAATAATAAGAAAGAAAAGAGGGAGAGAAGAGTTTGATAAATAAGAAAAGTTCTTTTATCTTCTCCTCGCTGAGAGAATCTATGAAGCGTATAGCAGAGGTAAGGGCAGCAGGAGGATAGTTACTTGTTCGCTCCGTTGTATGTATTAAGTATCTGTCGAGAGATTTTCGCTAGAGGCGCAGTGTGCGAAATTGTCGAGTATTTATTAATTTGACTCATTGGAACAAAAATTCTACTCTCAGTTATATCCAAGCGTGAAAATTGCACATATGATTATAAGAAACAAACAAATCTATCGGACAATATCTTTGTTCAATTGCTATCACCGACAGCGCAGCGAAAGCCCACTTCTAAAAAGGCTAACAGTACACAAAAATCATTCATCCGTCTACTGAACAATACTCTCGCACAGCCTCGGGCTGCGCGGGTACAAACGTTAGCTGAAACAAACAGTCCCCATTGTCCCGCTCGACTGAAGCAGGCGTTGATAGCCGTTCGGCAAAGTGGCTCTCGCTCGCGCCAAGCCGCGCGCGCATGCAATTACAGCCAAGCAGTCGTCGTCGCCAACCATCCGGGGCACACAGGCACACGTTAAAAGATTTTTTCTTGTGCCCGCGCGCAGCTGGGTACAACGCCGCTTGGCAGTGGCCGCGCACGCGAGTATGCATATGCTTCCTGGAAAAATGCCAGCAGCCGGGCCCTCGTTTGTACACACACGCCGCGCCAAAGGGACGACGACGACGGCGGCGGCGGCGACGCGCGCGCATATACGTGCCCAGACTCTCTTTCGCTCTCTGCGTCTCTCTATCCTCCTGGACTTTCGCCGCGAACGGCGAGCGAGAGAGCACATACGTCAAGGGTGCCCGTAACATTATTTGCTTAAAGAGCTTGGTCACCTCTCCACCGGCGCGTAAGGGAAAGAGAGAGAGGAGAGAGAGAGGCGCAGTCGGGAGTCGGTTCGGTGTGTGCATGAACGCTATAGATGTATATGTATAGGAGAGAAGAGGATCAGAGCATCTGGCTGTTTCTGGCTGCTGTGCTTGCGAGAGGGTGCTTGCAAGCCCGAGTGCTTTCGTGGGTGGGTTACGAGTTTTTCGCCGGAATTTTATGTGGACGAGTTGAGGTTGATAAGTGGTGGATGGGGAATACGGTTTGTTGGAAATTTATAGTTTTTGGGAAATCTTTTATGTTGTATAATAGTAGGAGATAATAATTTTATTGATAAAGATACTGTAGAAAAGGAAATTAGTAGGAAAGTTTATTTGATTTTTCTATTTTCTATTTTCTACAAAATAATATAATTACAGGCTGCTCGCACGACGCGTCTAGCCAAGTTCGGCCTTATTCTACTATACTGGCTGTCCTGTCAAATCTATTGTAAAATTTCAAAAAATAACTAATATATACCTGTTTTATAAATTTCTCTAGAATCATACACTGTAAAAAATAGTGTTATAAAATTAATACATCTAATGTAGTAAATTTAATGTAGTAAATTTATCTAAAAAACTGCGATTTTACAATTGAATTACTAAAATGACAACTGAAGTGTGTAATTTTACAAACATGGGAGCTGCGATTTTACACGGAGAACAGTACTTTTAATGTCTTTCACATTAAAAATGTAGTGAATTTAAAATTTCTGTTGTAATATTACTATTTTTTGGTAATATTACAATAAAAAAAGAGTTACTTTACGTCGGTAAGTGCAATAATTCGATTTGTAAAATTACCAGCGCCTTATGATTCCACAAATATATTGTTTACATTATAAGTACTACTAAAAATTAAAAGAATATTCATAATAGTAGCTTTCTGTATGGAAATAAAAGAAATGATACATACTCAAGTAACGAGAAAATAATACGTTTTACTTTCTTTTTAAGTTTTTTTTTATTTTCATTGAAAAATAATGTCATCACTCTTTACAAGTAGAAATGATGGAGCATGAGAGCACATCAGAGTACATTTTTAAGATTAAGTATACTTTGTAATAAGTACAAAAAATAAAAACGATTAAAAAGTATAATTGAAATGGTACCTTGGATTTGAATCCCAAATACAGAAAATTTGAAAATACTTTTTACTGCCATCTTACGGATATACGCTTTAGTTATATACGAGTAAAGGCGCAAGGAACTTAAAATTATCGGCGTGTACAAAATCATCGATCCTACTGCTGGTAATGAAGAAAATACACTAATTTTTATACCAAAAATTTGCAACGGTATCACGTAATCTCAACTGATAATCATTTAATAATTTACGAATATATTTTGATATTTTCGTAATTGGTCAAATATTTCAAACAGATCGGTTTTTTAATTTCTTAAATATATTTACAAAATAATACATTTACTTAAAAAGAAAAAAAAAATATATATATATATATATATAAGTATGAATAAGCATTCATTAAGAGTACTTTTTAATTCATTCCTTTTTTATAAATATAAAATGTACTTGCGGGTTAATAATGTAATTTTTCTTATTATCTTTATTGAATTAAAATATTTCATTACTGATTTCCTGTAGGAGCCTGGAATGGCCTTGGTGTTTTGAAAGCTACACTATCAGGCACTGGCTTTATGGAAAATAAGGAGCCAAATAAAACGTGTTGTATCACAGGGAACTTTGTTAATACCTAACGAAAAAATAAATGAATTAATTCTTTAAATTTTTAAATATAAATAGATAAATTAATCAAAACTTACTTCTGCCTTGTACATTCTGATGAGACCACTATTAACTTTGGACCACGATGCTACTGCACTCACATTCCATAACTGATTGGAATGCTCTGCGAATGGTCCAGTTTTAACCTGAAATATCAAACATGTTATTACTCTTTTCAGGAAATAATTAACTTTAATTTTTTAGTAGATTACCTTTGAAATAAATTCAATACATCCTAGAAACATGTATTGCTTACTGTGTGCTTCAACTATTCCATGATCTACAAAATGCTGTGGTTCAATGCGATGGTGACCTAAAAGAATAATTTATTCTTAAAATTAATTATTGATTTACAATACTAGAAAGCGGATTCTTATAATTACCCATCAATTGAGCACTACCCCAAATGAAAGGTACAAATTGGTAGTCGTCTAAACTCCAAACCCCATGACTTCCTGCAGGTTCCATTCGATACGTTAGTTGCAGTCTTCTTACTACTTCGAGATATCTGGTGAAAAATATTTCATTCTATTCAGTCATTTAAAACAATCAATATCAATAATTATATGTTAATTTCTACCTGCAGAATATTTTCAATCCAGCAGCTGTTTTATCATGAAACTCAAAAGCACTAATTTTGAACATACAACACAAAAACATAATAAAAGCCATCTCATGACCAGTGCCATAGTCTATCCGTGTTGCATTTCCAAAACCTTCTAATAAATACCCAACAACTTCAGGTATAGCCTTATGTAGATTTTCAGGTAAAATTTGTTTTAATTCCTCTACAGCCGACTAAAATCCAAATAAATTTTATAAATAAAGTATAGATTAGATCATGTAACCTTAATATTAACTTTACGTACATTGTGCAATCTGTCATGCCACTCACGAAATGATTTATTACCAAAACGTTGTGGTTGCTCTGTTGGTGGAATTTCATCAATCCATTTATCAAATTTATTAAGCATTTCTACTACTTTATCTACAGTTTCTGAACATGGATAATCTGAATCAACTGATTTTCCTTTAACAGCGTCATTAATGGCCATTAAAAAACCAAAATATTCCTATAAATACAAACATTTGTAAATAGCTATTGCAATACAGAGTTTTTTGAAAGGTAGAGTAAATGATGAAATATGTTATTATATTATATTAACTTACAAAATAAGCTTCTGACTTTTGCCATGCTACCATATCATTTGGATTTTTAACTGCTTTCTTTGGTTCAATAAATTCATGATCAGCTGGAAATATGATGTTAAATTTGTCCTTTGGAGGTACTTTTGAGACATAAATTTATTTAAATAAATAAAAAAAAGCTATTAATTTTTATATATTACTACTTACAAGGTAATTTAAACTCCTGTGATTGAGTTGGGTTTGAAGCCGACATGATTAGGAATCAATATAAACAAATGTAATTGTAAAAGCTGTATTTGAGTAAACTTTAGTTAAATAACAAAATTACGTTGCACAACGCTGAAAAAGCGAATTTAAAGTTATGGCCGTTGTTATTTGTACGCCAGATCGCTGTAGATAGGTATACCTATATATACGTAAAACGTAACCTTCAATTTTCTTTAGCCGAAGAATTGACGCTTGACTAAAGAAAAAAAATAGGCAAGGATTGACGTTTGACTAAAGAAATAATAGTCCCTTCCATGTCAGACTTTCAAAACAGTGACTTTTACACGTTTCTAAGTGGGTTATAGGTTATTTGTACGACAGATCTGTCGTACAAATAACAACGCCGTTTAAAGTTTGCAAATAAATTCACAATTTTAAATATTATTTTCCATGAGGATGCAAGTGCAAATGATCACAAGTCATGGTTTATGGACCTCAATCCATTTCGTTTTATAACAAAATACAATAAATAATAACGCTATAATAACGTGAGTATTTTTCGGCTATTCGTCGATGGTACCGGCTTAAAAAATCTCTTCCCAAAATTATTGCTGCGGCTCACTTGTATGCACTTTGCAACGTTGCCAAATTTTCACTGCAACAAAATTTTCGTTAAATTTAAAATTTTTTAAAAATATTTTAAAATGCCATACATAAAAACAAAACCATATTCACAAGTTAGAAAATATTAAGCAAGTTCTTTTACTATTAAAAATTAACAATTTAATGTATTCAACTTTATTAATTTTTGAGTTCAAGAGTCGATCCACCATGGATTCAACGTTCAAAGAACACTCGACAATAAAGTTTAGGTGGTATTAATGCTGCAGACGACATTGTATGTCAGGAAAGAGTAGGTAGAAATAAAATAAAATGCATGTTCAAACAAGGCATTGAAATGATACGTTGATTGAAAGAGGGTAAAACGTAAAAATGGATTCGTTATCGTTTTAATTTAGTTATAGGTTAAAGCTGGGTTCGTTTTTTTTTTTGTTTTGGTGAAAAATTCATGGAAAATGAAGACAAATATGAAGTTTTGACTTTCTCGTAACTTTAATCATGCTGGATCGGTAAAAAAAGTTCAATCATTTGTTCAGGTTATTTGTTAAAAATAACTTTACCAAATCATTTATTGAAATAGACTATTTAAATGATTTGTTAAAATACCTTATTTAAATAAATAAAGGTATATGTTGCATTTTTTCATAAATATGGTTTTTAGACCTTCCTATTTACACTAATAAAATTAATTGTGTTTCATTAGACATGTATTCTAACGAGGAAATAGAAAGGAAACGCCAGGCAGCTTTAGCACGTAAAAATCAAAAGGCAGTATCCAACAATGCTGCTAATATCAGTGCTGCAAAGAATGTCATCCCAAATAATTACAACCAACAAAGGATGTCATCTAATTTAGGAAATAATGCTTCAAGAAGTCCTATGAGTAACTACAGAAATCAAAATGTGACTCCCAATGCTAGTATAAGCAATACTTTTGCATATGCAAGTTCTCACAATAAAATTCTAAGCAAAAAGCAGTCAAATCGTTTCAATCCAATGGGACCTACTACTAGTATTAAAGATTTTTATGGCAACTGTCAACAAGTCTGTGAAGCCACATGTTCAATGTTAAATAATGCACGATTTGCTGTTGAAACATCATTGTTTCATCCAACTTTGATAGATTTATTTAAGACAATACCAAGTAGATTATATGGTAAATATTTTATTTTATATTTTTTCAATAGAAAACTTTTGATATTATTTGTTTTCATGGAGGTACAACAATCCACAATATAAATTTTTGTATATCTACTATTTTTTTTTAGATGTTAAAACTAAAATATGGAATTTTCATTTGAATGATTATGATTTGTTACAAGAAAAAGTAATTAGCATGAAGTCTGATGTCATATTTAAAGGCATGCCAAACTTTTTAATAAAGGTAACATTTTATATTACTAAAAAAACTGTTTCCATCAAATTTGAATAAATTTTTATTTTTAAGGTTTGCAAAACTTTATTATTGCAAGAAAATGAAACTAAAAAGTCAATTGATTTGTCTCAAATTGATCCATGTTTATTGAAATCATTGTATCCTTTTCAAAAAGAAGGAATAGAGTATGTAATAATTACATTGCATAGAACAAAAAATTATCAGTAATTTTACTATAAAAATTATTAATTTTAGATATGGAATATCCAAGAATGGAAGATGTTTTATTGCAGATGACATGGGTCTTGGTAAGACAAGACAAGCTTTAGGTATTGCTCATTACTTTAAAAGTGATTGGCCACTTATAATTGTTTCCCCTTCTTCTGTAAGGTAAAATACACATCTTACATTATTTATCAACATAATTTTTTTATTAACACATTCTTATACTTGTAGATACCAGTGGTCAGAAGCTATAATTGAAAATATACCTTCTGTAAATGTTCAATCTATACAACACATTATAACTACCAAAGATTATATAGAAAAATGTCAAATCTTGATTTTATCTTATGACTTACTTGTAAAAAGAATAGATGAGTTAATTGCACGAAAATTTGGTGTTTTAATTTGTGTATGTTATATAAAAGATATATAAAAAAAGCTGCAATATTTTTTTCTTTTTAATTAATAATTAAATTTCTAGGATGAATCACATTATCTAAAAAGTGGCAAAACACAAAGAACAAAAGCAGTTCAACGCTTAGCAACTCATGTTCGGCGAGTAATATTTCTGACTGGCACACCAGCTCTATCTCGGCCTATAGAATTACATACTCAAATAAAAATTCTAATGCCTCATTTTATGAGGTTTGTAGTGTACATACTATATCCATAATGAATACATCAGTTTTTTAGTTTTAAAATCTACTTTATTTGTAGCTATCAAGAATTTGGCATGAGATACTGTGCTGGTGTACAGACAAATTATGGATGGGATTTTACTGGCTCATCAAATTTAAAAGAACTTGAAATATTACTAAAAGCTTGTTGTTTGATTCGAAGATTGAAAAGTGAAGTTATGACACAACTTCCATCAAAAATACGGTATATTATTAAAAAATAGACTTATAATTAAAACAAAATTGCCTAATCCTATAAAAAAATGTATTTCTGTGTAGACAAAAAATTATTCTTGATCCACACTTAATAAAAGCTGCAACTAAACAAATGGAAGCTGCTTCAAAAGATCTAGATAAAAAAGGAATAAGTGGTTCTCAGAAACGTACTGCACTGATACAGTATTATAGTGAAACAAGTAAAGCTAAAGAAAAAGCTGTTTGGTAAATATCATAAAAAAATACTTTAAAATTATAATTATGGCTTTATTTTATAAGTTTGTTCTATTCCAGTAATTATATCACAGACTTGATTGAAAATCAGCAAAAATTTCTTGTTTTTGCTCATCATCAAAATATGTTAGATGCCATTTGTGACGTTCTCACGTCAAAGAAGATTATGTAATTTAAAATTTTGTTATAATCTTTAATGTTTTCTTTTAATCAATGATATTAATATTTATTTATTTTCAAAGGTTTATACGAATTGATGGAAAAACTAATCCAGAGAAAAGAAAACACTTTGTAGATACATTTCAAAAAAATGAAAATATTTTGGTTGCCGTATTATCTATTACAGCTGCTAATGCAGGAATCACCATGACTGCAGCTCAGTTAGTTATTTTTGCAGAACTATCGTGGAATCCTGGTGTATGTTACATTTCCAAGATTAATTATCATGATTTTTATAACTCTATATCACAATCATCAGTTAATAAAATTTGTGTATTTGATTCTTAGATCTTATGTCAAGCCGAAGACAGAGTACACAGAATAGGTCAAACTGACAATGTTGTAATACGTTATTTACTGGCAAAAGAGACTGCTGATGATCATTTATGGCCTGCAATTCAGAAGAAAATAGATGTATTGAGTGAGGTTGGATTGGACCAAAACTTTGATTTAAATCAAGCAGATGTCGAAAATCAACAGCCAGATTATAGCAATCAACAAAAGCTAGACAGCTTTATAGAATCATCTACTCCAGCATCTACGAGTTCACCAAACTTGGATGCTTCAGGCAACGCTGACTTACAAACAAGTACAGACAGTTTGAAAGACCTTTTGGATGTAGATGACGATGCATTTAATGACATCGACTTGGACAGTATTGTTTGATCGAATCTAAATTTTTTAAGATTTAAATATTTTGTTATCCTAATTTATACCCTAAAGCGTAAATGTATAAATATATGTTTTTGCTATGTTTACACCCGATTGCCTTTTGTAATCTTTGTAAAAAAATGTCAAAATGTTTGCAAAGTTTAAATTATTTGTGCAAAGTATTTATAAGAATGGTTACACAGAATAAAAATATTTTTCTACTTGTCGATTCAAGATATTTTATTTATATTGTAGTAGGTACGTGCATTCAATGCCACAGGTTTTATTTGAAAAGCCCTAATCTATTTAAAACGGCTAGTACAACTCGAACGTAAACATATTCGTAGATAAAAGCGCCGGACCAATCGGAGCACTTGTCGCTCTGGTCGCCTGTCCTGCAAACCCACCCATTGTCGCTACTCCGAAATAAAGATATACGTCGCGCAACGAGAGAACCTCGAGGCGAGCGCACAGCAGTCAGCCGAGACCGAGAACGAAAGACCAGTGTTTGGCGCATACAGAGTAGTGTAGCATTCTTCTGCTATTTTCGTATCAATCCGGACGTTGCGAGCGCGCGGATAGTTCGCACAGCGATTTAGCCTACACACTAGTGTCGTAGTGTGGGAACCCAATCTGCGTAACGTCGCTCGCCATTCTGCCGAAGCTCGCTCTCTCGCGCCGCATTAGTCGCATTACATAGCTGCGAGGGAACAGTAGTCGACGACGACTACAACACGACGTCAAAATGAGGAAATCGACGGCACTGATCCTCTGCTGCGTTCTGATTTTCGTATCAGCAGGTAACGTTATATATTTTGCTCGAGTTCTATAATGTGTCGTCATCATTCCCTCGATGCTCTCTTTCTCGGTCCTTGTTGCTCCGCGTTTCTTTATCGTTCTTTCTTTCCTCTTATACCTATACGTTCACGGGCAGACACATCACATCCGAGGGACTTCCGTTTTCCCTCTCGGCAAGTCTCGACGCGCCAGAGAGGAAAGAGAAATATGGTTGACAATGCTTTTGGAACGTTCGTGACGTTGCATTTATCCGTGCGCTGCGCGGTTACACGATATACATACGGGCGATGCTATTATAGAGGGCCGATTATTGCCGATTATTATGATGACCCCCCGCGGGTGCGAGGGACAAGTACGTCTTCTGGTTTTCTTGTTATTACGACAAAACTCCTTGATTTTGGAGCACGCGCGACCTATAGAGCGACTGTTGTAAATAAATACGCAGATTCGTGTATAACTTATGCTTAGTTTATTTTTCCTGTCTCTTTGTCTCTGTATCTCTTCCTTTCTCGCGCTTGATCTCGTAACTGCCTTTTTTCCGTGTTTTATACGTATATATATGTTTTCACGCTCACGCATCGATAAAAATGCACGAGAACAGCGAGTATTATTAAGGTTCTGGTGACTGCAAAAAAAAGCATAATACCGAAGTGATAATCGTAGATTTGAGAGTGCGAGAACGATCTATTCGCCGACTTTGTTTTTGAAAGTATCAAAAGTTCGTTTTAATTTTTTTTATTTTTATGCAAAGTTTGTCTTTAATATGCCTGCGTAAATATTTTTATCTAAAATGAGTTATTTGAAAAATTTATAAAATACGTTGCGTGTTTAATTACAAATGCGATAACACTACACAGTTGATAATACTGTTTCTTTGTGATGCTTCATTAATTCGTTTCAGAATAATTCTGATTTGTTTTTCTATTTATAATGTAATTTATAAATTATTTACTATTATTACATTAATTTTATTATCATAATAAATTTATTATTAATACAAAAATTGTTTAAATACTTTTAAAGCTAAATGAATCATGTGTATATCATGTGTATGACTCATAAATTTTTTCTTTACAATATTTTAGCTTTTATGAATTTTTAATTAGTTGTAAACATTTATTTCACTTTTACAATATTTATGAATTTAATTAAAAAAGTAAACTTTTTTAAATAATAAATTTAATAATATTAAATAGTTTAAAATAAAAAAACCTTTTTTAATAATAAATGGATATTCAAATGCAGTTTGCATCTTTAAACAAATTTATTTATTGAAACCAAAGTCATTTTAATTGTGTTTTGACTAACTTAGATAAGAAGAATAACTTTTCACATAGCTGAAGTTGAGATTCACTGTCTTTTTATATCAGTAGGGATAGAATTACATATTCTGTTCCACATATTAGATAAGTAACCTCTATCGCATGCGTAGGCAAATTGTACTTATATTTTTCATTTGAACTTACATATAATTAATGATTAAATTAAGATTAATAGTAAATTCTAATTAAAGAATAAATTTAATATCAGTATGTTAAACATGTTTATGCAAGATTTCTATAAAATTTATGAACATTTTATAGTTTTCATAATATAGTGTAATAAATACATATAGTGTTGTACTAAGTTTGGCATACTTCTTATCTACTTACACTGACTCATGTCAATAAGAAACAAAGAAAGATGAACTTGACCAATGATTATTGCGAACTTTGAACTAAAAGTTTCAAAAGTCTAAATTTAAGGAAAATTTCACGTATTTATCTTATTTATACTTGAAATATAATCATTTATTATAAAATTTATATATCTATTTACTTTTTAGATACTTTAATCTCATAAGTCTATAATGCTAATTATATTTTCAGATGGTGATGTAAATAAAAAGACAACCACTTCTAGTACAACTTTAACTCCAACTACAACAATAAAACCTACAACGTCTCCACCTGAAACTACAGCTGTACCAAATACAACTACCGATGAACCTGTCCCAACCACACCTACTATTACTACTACCACCACTACTACTACTAATACTACAACAGCCAAGTCCACAACCGAAACACCAACAACTCCTTCTCCCATGACCACTACCACCACAAATCCACCAATAACGACTACTCCTGCACCAGTAGGACCACCAAAAGTAGGAAAATGGAATGTAACTGGTGTAGATGGTTTGATTATTGCTCA
The DNA here is from genome assembly GCA_036365515.1 of Torymus aiolomorphi. Lineage (NCBI taxonomy): Eukaryota > Metazoa > Arthropoda > Insecta > Hymenoptera > Torymidae > Torymus > Torymus aiolomorphi. The sequence goes on from CM070873.1 coordinate 261,136,458, forward strand.
AATGGCTGTACAGTTACATGTTACTTATAATGGCACAAATAAACAGGTACAAAATATTATTTATTACTACTATATGAGATATCATTGATAGTAAACTCACATTATATTTTTAATTTTCATGTACAGAATGTGTCTAGAGCAGTAATTGATGTTCCAAATGATGCTGTGGTAAGCGGTAATTTTGATAAGAATGATGAGTCCATGAAACTGACGTGGAAATCTGAAGGAGTTGGAGATAATTTTGTAGTAGTTTCTTTCAAGCGAGATGACAAAACATACATACTCAGTGGTATTGAGGTTTCAATTGAACCAGAAAACTTGCCAGGATTAAGTATGTACTCTTATTATAATAAACATTTATATATTGAATTCAGAGAATTAAATATCACTCAATATTTCAATTTCAGACTCAACAATGAAACTTGTTCATAAACAAGAACATTTTAATACAACTCTTGGAAATTCTTACCGTTGTGTTAGATTGCAAGTTTTCAATTTGACAGCAGAAAATGACCCAAAGATTGTTCTTGGTCGAATGGAAGTATCTGATTTGCAGTTCCAAGCATTTAAAGCTGATAAGAAAGCAAACTTTGGTCTTGGTAAGTGAATTTCATGAATTTTTTTAATATAATTTCACTATCTGGTAAAAAAAAGTGTACACATTATATGATACTTACTTTTCGCGTTCTAGCCGAAGATTGTGCGTTTGACACACCAGATATTGTGCCAATTGCTGTAGGCTGTGTTTTAGCTGGTTTAGTAGTAATTGTGCTGGCTGCATATCTCTTTAGTCGCAGACGTAGCCTATCTCGTGGCTACCTTAGTATGTAAACAGGATTTTTACCTAAAATTTTATATTATTAAACTAATAATTTTTCGTATGAATTCTGTATCCAAAACGTGTTTATTCTCCACTAAGAATTCATCCGTTCCGTTCAACATCATTTAGGTCGTAAATATTGAATTGGACAACATTGCATATTACAATCAATCATTTGTAAAAATAAGAAAGCCATATAATTATAAGCCGTTTTGTAATATGTTAACAGGCGTTTTTAGTTGTACTTAGATCGGAAAAATATTTAATATTTCTACATATTGAAATATATTAAAAGATTGCCTTTAAAATTCATTAAAGAAATTGCAAATATTGTCAGTCAAAAGATACAGGGCTTAAATTTGTCAATATTAAGGCAGTTGTATTAAAATATAATTTTTTATTTTCTTAATTATATTGAAATGTAGACAAAATTTGTATTATTTCATAGTTGGAAAAACCTTATCTCTAAAAAATTAATATTTGTAATACAGTTTCTCCTAACTTATTAGGAGATGCATTTCGAAAGGAATATTTAGTGGTATGAAAGATTTGATTTATCACTGGTATGAAGGAGCACGAATGTCGGTACCATGACATTCGGAAATTGAAACATCAAAAGTAATAATTTCTACTTAACTTAAAGCTAATTTATATTTTTTGTACTATCAACATTCCCTTCCCGAATATTTGATTGTTAACTTACAAGCTATTTTGCCTTTACTTTTGTTCTCTTACTGCATCAATTCAGTGTTACTATTCTATTTATGATCTGAACATTAAGATTAATTGATCATCTCTTTTTGCTTTTTAAATAAAGTTTTTATTGATTACAATGTCTGTATCTAAATCTGTAACTTTTATGATTTAATAGAGGCCCCATTATACCATACACGGCCTTACGAATTAAATTGTGATATACTTCGTGCTGCTTCACGAATAACCGTCATAAGACTGACATAATAGAAGTCGACGAAGATAAAAATGCGTGAAGTCCTTTGAAAAAGAAAAAGATCTATATATTAACTACTGAATTACTTTTGATTATGGACATGTATCATCTTTTGTAGTTTTGGTGCTTCAGTATGAGAAAGTAAACATAAATTAGCGTTTTTAATCTGTTGTATTTACGATTATTATAATTATTATCTTATTCTATAGTTAATTTCATTTATAATACTATTGAACTATTTTTTTTGTAAAATATACAAATGAATTTTGTGAAATTCAATTATTTTTAACATATGAAATTGTTAGGAAAGTATTTGGAAGTAAGCTTATAAAGTGAAATTGTAAATTAATAAGTAAAAAGTGTTACAAAATAAATGTTTTGTCCTCAACAATTTTCAATAAAAAATTTTAATGTAGTAATGGACAGTTTTCTTTAATATAAGTCCTCTTTCTATATATTTTTAGTTAATATCTGTGGCTTCCAGGAATAACGACCTAACCCACTTGGGGGTCAAAATTGAGTTAGCACCGGAATTTATATCTTCTAATGGGTGAATGTGTACATAAGCGCCGCGCTGCGCTGAAGCTTAGCTCTGTCTTTCCGTTCCATTCGTATATTCTTACAAAAAAATGAGCAGTTGCATGTCTATGATATTTATAAATCACGGACGATGTGTATATGCTCCAAAATGAAAAGTTAAATAAATGAAGGGATAGTTTAATAGATGACGGACAGTTCAAAAACAAAAGTATTTTAAGCCGAGAAAGAAAACACAAGACCCAATTGATATGATATACTATGAATTATAAAATTAATTAGAACATTGGAAAATACAGCTATTGATGAATAAAAATAATACTAATAATTAATAAAAAAAATCCTCTTAAATAATATAAAATTATATTAAGATGGATATATATTATATTTTTAAAATAGAACCTCTAAAAATTTATAAAGTTCTTATGCACATAAGAAAAATATCAATATAAATATATCAATATAAATATTCAATCTCGTTCATTATTAACATAGTCTTATGGGCCTTTGCACGCTAAAAGCATAACGCGAAGGAATAAGGAATAAGAGGGCATAAGGTGGACATACGGTACTTATGCTCCGCTTATTCCTCTTATGCCCGTGTTGTGTACGCAACGAAACGTGCATAACCTCTTAATTTTTTTGGAGTAAAGTTTTCGAAATGAAATAGCTTACTGTAATTATTAATTTACTCTAATTGGTTACAATGTAAAAAGTTGACAAAATAATAAAACTTGAGGGGCTTTCGTATTTTATCATTTCAACGTGCAGAAGTGAGAAAAGTTTTCTTCTTAATCATTTAGTGATTATTTTTATAATAATTTATAGTGTAGACATTTTTGAACAATGGATGAAGAGGTAAATGTTTACTTGCAATTTATTATTAAAAAACTTACTCCAAAACAAGCAATTTAGGGGTTATGCACGATCCGTTGCGTACACAACACGGGCATAAGAGGAATAAGCGGAGCATAAGTACCTTATGTCAACCTTATGCCCTCTTATTCCTTATTCCTTTGCGTTATGCTTTTAGCGTGCAAAGGCCCTAAGGGTCTGTCTACACGCCACCACACACTACTACAATACACCCCACCACACGCATAGTTCGGATGTTCCACTTCGTTCCCCCTCGTATACCAAGTTACCGATTGAGTACGGAAGAATAACAAACGCGACTGCCTCTCTTTTCTATTACGCTGTCAACGCTGTATTCTTTATTGCAAATCCCCGAAGAAAGGTGTATAGGGGAGGGCGGGGCACGTGTAACACCCTAACTTTGATTAAAAATAACAATTAAACCGTGTATTATTTCAAAATGTACAAAAACGGAATAATTAGATCAGAAAAAAATAAAATAAAATAAACTATTAACTTTTTTTTCATTTTCTTTTAATTATTGATAAAATATAGAAAAGAAATTCTGAAAAAAATGCTCTACGTGCCCCACCGGCGGGTGGATTGTGGCACCCGACGGGGCACGCATGGCACGGCCAAATTTAATATTTTACTATAGATATTTTTCAATTCTTTTTTCCAGTAATTAATACTTTAATAATTATGCCATAATAAAATTTTCAAAAATCAAATAATTAATCAGTCTATTGAAAATTAAAAATTTTATTTTTATTAAGGAACATAACAATTTTTATTTTAAAATAAATTATTACATTTTAATAAATGATTTTATATTATAAATTCCTTCTTATAAAATATGATCACAACATAATACTTTTGTTTGATTAACAAATTATCATTATTATTACAATAAGTTTAAATTTAAAGATTTTGCATCATTTTCATCTATGTAGCATATTTGAACTACCTGACCATTGAAAAAGGCAGTTTGAGTATCTACAATTGATTCCTTCCTTACCATTGTTTTTTCTACTCTATAACTTAATACGCAGTCGAAATAATCGTTATTTACTTATTAATGTAATAATTGAAACTAAAAACTACTTAAAACTAAATTATTGCACTGCGTAGTTGTTAACCCATCTTGCTCCATTTTTGGTTTGTAGGTTACATCACTTCGCTCGGCGGCCGCCGCGGCGCACTGATACGCCCGAGTGTGCCACGCGTGCCCCGCCAGGGTGCCACGTCATGCCCCATTTTAATACCATTTTCATTTTTTAATTATATTATTTATAAAGATTTTCTGAAAAAAACAAAAACAGGGCTTGAAAGATAAAAGTTGAAACTATCAAATAGGTTTGGTCTCATTTAGAAAAAAAATCATTTTCTCGTTGCTCCAAGCGACTTAAAAATGAAGTCAACCTTGTTTCTAAGCACCGATTTTCAATCTTATTAAATTAAATGTTAAACATTATCTATAATCTCAAAAGTATAGAGGAAAATTCTAAAAGCATATCTAATTAGGTTTATGTAAAAATTACATTTTTTGCATTCATTAATATTAAAAATATGAGGGTGCCAAACTTACCTACCTGACACGCCATGCCCCGCCTTCCCCTAAGTATAAAAAAATGCATGTAAAGGAACCCGCACATAATGTATTGGAAAAATCATCCGGTCAAATTGAAAGAAACTTTAGAAAAACATAGATTTCTTCAGGACCTCAAGATCTATCTTTTTTCAAAGTTTCGTTCAATTTGACCGGATGATTTTTTCCCATACATTGTGTGTGGGGTCCTTTATTGTTTTGGAGAAGATGAATCAAAATAGGCGTAGTAGAAAAAAGGCAGTCGCGTTTGTATGCAATTGACATAAGGAATAATTAAATTTTCATAGTTCCTGATATGATTACAGTGCACAATAAATGGTGATTATATTTTGATTCATCTTCTCCAAAACAAGAAATTTACATGCTCCTTTTTATACTTATACACCTTTCTTCGGGGATTTGCAATAAAGAATACAGCGTTGACAGCGTAATAGAAAAGAGAGGCAGTCGCGTTGGTTATTCTTCTGTACTCAATCGGTAACTTGGTATACGAGGGGGAACGGAGTGGAACATCCGGACTACGCGTGTGGTGGGGTGTATTGATATTGTAGTGATGTGTGGTGGCGTGGAGACAGACCCTAACGGGAGAGTGTACATAAACGCTACGCTACGCGACGCTCCGCGACGCAACGAAACGCTACGGTTACTTGTAGAATTTGTTGCTGATTGGCTAATAAGCTTTGTGGTGTACGAGATAAAAGTATATTAGCCAATCAGCAACAAATTCTACAAGTAACCGTAGCGTTGCGTTGCGTCGCAGAGCGTCGCGTAACCACCCCCCTTCCAGCCGATGAAAATTGCCAAAATCCAATAAACAAAATACCAAAAGATAGGATTTAAACTGCTCCTTCTAAAAATATTAGTTATGATATCTGCTCCCTTTTAATTATTACAACAAAAATTAAATAAATTAACCATTTTTTTATATCTTTAACGATGATAAAGAAATAATATCCCTCTTAGTGTCGATATTTATAATTTCCATACTAAGAGAGATATTATTTCATTAGTCAATTGTCTTAATACACTTGGAAAAATTCACAAACTTAGAAGAAAGTTGGCGGCAGCTTTGCCATATAAAACGCTTTTTATTTTTTATCTTGAAAACTTTAATGATTTAAAAAAATCTGATGGTGGAGCAATTTAATATTGATTAGGAGCAGATTACTGGTATTTTTATTTTATTGAGAGCAGTTTTATTAAGCAGGATCGAGTTAATTAAAGATGTAAAAATGATTAATTTATTTAATTTTTTTTGTATTAATTAAAAGGGAGCAGATGCCATAACAAATACTATTGGAAGGAGCAGTTTAAATCCTATCTTGTGGTATTTTTTTTATTGAATTTTGGAAATTTTCATCGGCTGGGAAAGGGGTGGTCGTCGCGTAGCGTTTATGTACACTCTCCCTAGGCAGCGCAGCTCAGCGCGGCGCTTATATGTACATTCACCCTCTAATTACCCTTTTTCATGTAGACTTGGTCCAGAAATCTGAAACGCGTTCAAAGAGCAAATATCAGCTAAGTGCATAACCACTTAACTGCACCTGTGCCCGGAAGAACGACTTAACTGAATATTTATATTTAATTACAAGCACCGTTTTGAAGTTAATACTATGCAATAAACAGATTATGACATACCTATTTTTACAGCAACAAAGATCAAAGGCAATACATAATAGAAGGTAACACAACAGCTTTGATTGTCGGGCGATGGAGCGTGTGTGCATAAACAGTAACTAACGTTCGGTATTCGGTATACCGAATTCCGTTGACTAGACGCATATTCCGTTGGGAGGCGCATGCGTGGGAATGAATATTTAAAAAAGAATTCGTATTCTATGTTTTAAGTGTAGAAATAACTATGTTATTTATCTAATTATTCGAACAATTTCCCTAAACCGCTTAACTGCACAGTTACCGGAATAACGACTTAACTGCATTGTTTTGTTTGTTTATACAAAGAATAAAAATGTATTCTAGCAGCTGATAGTGGAGTTCGAAAGATACTTTATACCTTTGTAAAAGTACATTGTTATGACTCATCTCGCGCAATTCGATCTTACATATGAAGTGTCATGACAGAAATTTTAAAACGTCGATTTCTCGAAAACACGTACAAGTGGGTTAGGTCGTTATTCTGGGAAGCCACAGATATATGCATATTAATTTATTACAAAGCAGCACCTAGTTATTTTTCGTTATGACGCACTTCGTTTTTATTGCATTGACTGATTTTTTTACAAAATATATCAGTTGCAGATTCATTAATTTTTTTATACCTAATCCTTATGAATAACATATATACAAATTAAGTAAGTCAACAAATTTTTTAACTATAAGTACTGCTATATACTGATATATATAATCAGATAATTTAATAACACTACACCTGTATATAAGTAGACTGCGCGTAGTCAAGGAAATCTAAACACAATAATTTCTTGAGTTAGAAAGTTAGAACTTTTCAGAAAACATTGGGCGAATGACTGGCAGCAGAGTAGGTAGCAGACAGCCATGATATAGATAGCAAGGAACGTCAGTGTATAATTTGGCGGTTGTTTCCCGACAAATTTAATTTTTAAAATTAAGGTAATTACTCTTTCGAGGTATAGTAAAAGGATTGTTATATTTATTCTTATAATTTTAGTATAACTTGCCTTAATAACCTTATTTTTGTTTATTAAGCATCTCATAACCTCTACTTCGTAAATAATTACATAAATTAATTAGAATAATCGATCCAATTTTAAGTTTCGTATTGCGCGCTTAACAATAAAATAATGAATATTTTATGTAAAAATCATAGTTTATAAATATTTTATATTAATTCTGGATAAACTATTTTACTTCTATAGTCGAATTTTAAAATTATTTATTATTGATTAAGATTGTGTATTGACAGTGATGATACATAAATATACACATAATTATTTATAGTTGTTTATAATGCATTTGTTTTCATTACATAAGAATTACTTATTCAGTATAATGTGACAGTTTCGATCACTATTTATAAATTGATTAATCAATATTTTTTCAATAAATATATTAATTTTTTTAGTTACCCTAAGTCAATAATTTTAACAATGTTGGAGTGGGCATATTCTGGAGTAAATGCATCCATCCCAAGGAACGTAGGACCAGAATGTGCAGGTTACCTGTCTATCAAAAGGCGAATCATTGAAACCTTGTTAATTTCAGTATATATTATTTTTTTGTTAACATGGAGCCTAAAAAGAATGACATTACCAAAATCAGTGCCATACGTTCAACAAGCAAGGAAAGGAAAAATTATATTATTAACTGTTACATGTTTAGTTTTTGGTGTTGAAATTGGATTTAAACTTTCGGGAAAAACTTTTGTGTACATTCTAAATCCCTGTCATATTTTTACAATCGCTGAGGTATTTGCAATTTTAATAATTCAAATTTTTATCTAATTCTTCTAAATATCATTATTATCTAAAAATTTTTAATCACTTTATTAGATATACTTACTCGCTACTGAACCATCGAGTCCTATGACAACAGCTATCTATAGATTAGTAGTATCAGGTTTAAATGGACCAGTTTTAGCATATGTATTTCCAGAAACTGATTGCCGACCAGTGAGTCATCTAAAATTCATCAAGTTTGTAATGCATGAGCGTTACATTAAAATCTTAATATTATTTTTAGATGTTTGCCGATAAAGCAGTATACTACATTCAACATGGTATAATGGCTGTGATTCCTTATTACCTTATAAGACTTGGAGGTTTGTATTTGTAAATTATAATATTAAAATTGTAAAAATTTTCTTATTTATAATCTATAAATTTTGTATCACAGGTGCTTATACTGTAGAACCATTGCATGATATGAGCTGGTCAATTTTTGGTTATGCAGTAAATCTAGCATATCACTTTTGGATACTTCAAATTGCTGGAATGGTAAGTTTATAATTACAGATTTTTTCGTTACTGTAATATGTCTATAAAACATTCACTACATGATTGAATTTTTAAGTTTGTTCAAGTGAACTTGAGCCACATGTTGTGTCCTGCTATTTTGGATCCATTTGAAGGACAAAACTATCGACTCTGGGCAACTGGTCATCAGTTATTGCTTATTCCTTTACTGTATAAGTTATTTTGCATTAGTGCAGATTTTTTATTTACGAAGTTTCCTTTGACGAAAGTAAAATCTACACTTGAATATATGCTAGTAGAAGAAACTGTAAAACCAAAGAATACTTGCAAAAGTCATGAAGTTCCAGAGGGTTGTGAAAATGGACATAGGCATGGAGAATGAAACTTAGTCAAATTAGGCTGTGATAGTATTTTTGCCAATATATACAAATTCACTATAAGCTCGTGATAATTATGCCTAAGATAAGAAGAATCAAATACTGAAATTTTATGAGATTTGATGAATAGAGTTCAGTTATAAACAATTGTCTTCTTATGAAGATGAAAGAAATTTAACAAAGAAACTGTGTATTATACACTACTGGTATCCAGTACATCTATGTCCATGGGCATATAACTAAAGGAATTTAGTTTTTAAAGTTTTAACTATTTCCAAAATATAGAGTTTCTATTTTATGGCGTAATTATTATAAGACTATATAAAGTAAGAACACATACTATCAATTCCTACATACCTAATCTTATTTTAGATATGAAAATAAGCACTATGGTTCAGAAACGGTTAGCTTTTATTATAAGATTTTTAAAACTGAAAATATGAAAAAAATAGTCAGTCTTTATTTTTCTATCACTTTAGTTGTGCTAAAAATAACTCTAAAAAGAGATTATTTTAATTAAATGTAATAAAAGAGGTTTAGGGGTACATGTTAGTCCTACAATCTCACTATGAGATTATTATTTTGTGATTCTTATATTTGGTAATGAAGTGATAAGTTTATATTTGGGAATGAGATCAAAGCAGTCCTAACTTGTTACATCCTTTAACGAGTAATATGCGGCCTTGAGGTGATTATATGCAATCACAAACACGTCACATTGTAATTTTTCAATTTTACGAAAGTGATAATAGTTATCAACAATTTTTTTCATAATAAATAAAAAAAAAAGGAATTGTATGTTGTAGTTGTACTTAAAATATCATATATCAAAAAACGCTATACAAACAAGATCGTTTAAATTATCATCTGGAATTCCCATCGTGTTTCTACATTTGAAGAAAATTTAAATCTAAAAATTGTTTATAGAGAATGAATATTTTATCGTGTGAAATGTACTATAATATATGCTGAGTTAAACGAATAATGGCACTACTGTATGAACGCCGAGTACAAACTTCCTTTGGGATACTAGTTTAAGCTATAACCTGTAGAGATTGTTTGGTTACTCCAAATTTGATTTGGTTGCAACAATCTCAAGAGCATTTATGTAATTATTGTATCTAGTCTTGGTAAAATTATATGTTGTTATTATATAGTGCAATATATAGTGCAATTAGAGGGAATTGTAAAATTAGTACAGAGGTGAAAATATATTTGAAATGGATATATAGTTAAAAGTTGTGTTTACGATTACGTCTGTCGAACCAAATAGCCTTTTCCATTAAATTCTTCCTACTTATACTAACTAGGCTAACTACTAACTTCGACTCAAACTTTGGGATATGTTTTTCGATATAGAAATATATAAAGGAAGCCGCAATATTAGATCATAACGGTAAAAAAGACTCAAGTTCTGGACATTTTTAGCTTTATTTTGAAACAAAAATTGAAAAAGGCCTCTATTTAATTTTTGAAAGTCTTAAATATCCTTTAAAAAAAAAAGAAAATAAAAACTACAAGAAACAAGGTCTCATTTGCCTTTTTAGAATGACAAATATCGTTTCCTTCCAAATTTATGAAAGTTTTAAGTTGAGCAAGGAAAATACATCAAAATATGCATAAAGTCTACCAGAAAATTTTAAGGATGCAACTGTGCATTTTCGTTGCTCAACTTTAAACTATCATAAATTGGGAAGGAATCAATATTTTTTAATTCTAGAAAAAGCAAAGGAAAGCTCGTTTTCTTTAGTTTTATTTTCTCTTCTTGAAATGATATTTAACTATTTCTAAGATTAAATTGTTACCGTTTCGAGAAGAAGCTTTTTTCAATTTTTTTTTTCAAAATAAATCTAAAAATATCCAGAAATTGAGTTTTTTGTAACGTTACGGTATAATATTGCGGCTTTTTTCATATTTCTAGATCCAAAAACATATCCCAAAGTTTGAGCCAAATCCGTGATCCGGATCCTCTCCTAATAAGAATAAGGAGAGTGTCGCGCCTTCGGATTACGGATTTGATTATAAAGCTTCAGGATGTCATTGTTTCCATCAAAAAATACGAACCTCTATTTTAGGATATTGCTCATTCGGCTTTCGGAAAAAAAAAAAAATATATATATATATATATATATATATATATATATATATAAAAGTTTTCCTAAATATCTATGGAAAACTGGTGCAAAACTTATATGCAATTATAAATCTAATATTAATATATTAGATAGAATATTCTGTTGCATAATGCTTTGAAATTCTCTCACGAATTTTTTGATTAAGCGTAACATTTTAACAACAGTCGAATGAACTAAAACCTAAAACTGGGCTTAGTTATTTTAGCCACCACTAATAACGTTCCGACATTTAAGTCGAATCAGTGATTCGGAAGTGCAACGCTCTCCTCGTAAGCTAAACTAATTTATAATGAAATACCTTTCTTTTGACAAATGGGTTACTAAACAAAGAAATTTTCATTGCCCAAAATAATTAATTTCAGTAAAAATATTTTTCCTTGTTGAACCTTAATACCTCAGCAGGCCCATTGCTCAATTTGCCACAGCTGATCATTTCCCACTATTTTATTCTGACATACCGAACATCAACTGGGATGACTCCAACAAAGTCTTTTCCGATACCTCGCTTTCAAATATTCTTTACACAGCACTCAAACTATATACTCCCTCAATGATTCACGTGCCGCGATGCTCTAAAAGCATCACTGACACACACCGCTCTCTCGAACTCACTTGAGCATTAAAGATAATTTGCTGCAATTTTCGGTCCAGCTCGCCAGTGTGTGTGAACGCGCGACCTTAACATTTTTCAATATCACGCACGCGTTGCAGTATGCGCCAACTCGTTAAACCGATCGGTTTCGCGTGTTTCACCGGCACAGGCGCAGTGCAGCAGCGTGACCTTGTGCCCCTTCTGCGCGCGCGCGCGTTCCAATTCACCATTACTAGAACGCTTCTCAAAGATGCTTCAATGCCCTACAGCGAGCAAGAGGCACCTGTCGATCGGTTTTTCCTTTTATTTTCGTCGTCGCTTGTTTTTACCGGCGACGAAGAATACCGAAAGGATCGCGACGTTTCGGTGGACACGCGGATGGAATGTGTCGTGTACGAGATATTGGGGAAGTTTTGTAATTGGAATTCAAAGGTTTATCTATACGGCGAATCTTATGGACTCTGCGAGGAATTTGGTAATGCATTTCATGAATATTAATGAATTAAATAATTTTATTTTAATCTATATTATACTTTCCGTTTAAATGTTTGATGACGGAATTTTAGAGCTTTTCATTGTGCTATTTTCTATTTTCTATTTTTAAAGAACCCTAGAAATAATTCCATGGTATAAATTAATCAATGTAAAAATTGCATTTGGAGAAAATCATTCGAAAAAATTTATTATTATAAAATGTATATTATTATAAAATAATGTAAAGTTTAATAGCCATATAAAATAGTAAGGAAATTTTGGTTTTTGCTAACAATAATTTAGATAATTAAAAACAAAGAACAAGAGTCTGCAATCGTTTAGCCCGACGTTCAATTTCCACAAGTATAAGATGCAGGGCGATTCCTGCAGTAAGACATTGATCATGAACCAATTTTCCAGTTTACCCATTTCTAACAAACCTAAATCATTCAATTATGATCAGCCAAAGCACGATTTATTTCCTCCACTAATTCCAGCAACCGATGACTCGCTCGCATCATTCCTCCACTCTAGCCGCGACAATGCGACGCTCTTTACCATCACGTGACACTCTTGAGTTAATTATATACTGATCTCGATCAAGGTCTTTCTCTTGTCGTTGTTTTTTCCTCACTCTATAGGCCTACAGCGATCCTCTCCAATAGGTAAATACGCTCGTGGCGAAGGTCGCTCGCTCGCGATGCTCTCTTTACTTATACAATGCGCTCGATTTTTCCTTTCGCGCGCGCGACCCTGCCTCGGGCGTCTCACGACTTCCTTCTTGGTCGGCGTCGGTACGATTGTCTTCTCTCCCGCTAACGAATCGCATTTGAAAATTTCGGCGAGTGAATCGTCGTCGTCTCCAAGGAGCTTTGCATCTACCGCGTACGCGCGCCTGCGCCTCTCTGGCCCAGTTTGCTCTCGCGCGCGGACGCCGATCTGGGTCAAAGTCGTGTCCTCCGAAAGGCCAAGAAGCCACTTAAGAGACGCGCGAGTTGCCGATCCTCGGTGTGTATGTGTGTGTGTATAGGACCTTCCCTCCCGCCGGTGTGCTTCGATTACGAGCTATGACCGAGATGAGCAACCGTTTATTTATGGATCTGTATCGCTGAGTGGACTTCTTTTATCTTCTTCGGCTTTATTGCGTTCTTCGTTTGGTATGTGTGTGTGTGTGTGTGTGTGTGTGTGTGTATAAAAATGGGGAAAAAGTCCGGTTAGCCGGCGAAAAATTCTCACGCGCGCGGGAGAGTGCGGCATGCCGCGGGTATACGCAGGCTCTGCTCATCTCTTGCGGGACGTTTCAATCAATTTTTTAGAAACTTTCTAACGGCGAGAAAAACCGCGCCAGCAGCAGGAGCAGCGGCTTCAGAAACAAGAGCAATATATATACCTATACACACGCCCGCGGTCGCCGACAAGTGCGAGCACTGCGAGCCACATCACACACGTACACACATACATGTAAGTTCGCGTGCGCGCGCGCTGCTATTAGAAAACCAGTTTCCGTGCATTTCTATTGCCCGCTAAATCGCGCTCGCTCGCGCCCAGACCCATTCGCGAGATTTCTACACGAGATTATCGGACGGGAAAAAAGCCCGGCGCATTCCGCTCTCCCCTTCCCCTCCTGGAGTATATAGCGAGAGACAATCGCAGTAGTAGTGGCGTGATTACACGGGTTCGCTCGCACTTTTCTTTTTCTCGTCGTTATGGCGCCGCCACCGCCACTGCGCGAGTGTGTGTCTCTCGATGATGGTGCAGGCGACGACAACGACTTTCAACCCTTTATAGTTACCGGGAAGCCTTTTCCGCAAGTGTTGTAACGCGTGGCGTGTATACACGAGTGGCGGTTAGAGTTTCCAGCTTGGATGCGAGAAAAACAATTAGTATGTAGTTCATTGCTGCGATTCAAGGATGTTTAAGAGGAGAGTGCGGGAATTTATTCTCCGGGGAAATAAGAGTTTGTGCGAGTGATTTATTGGAAAATTTAATTGATGGTCTTTTTTTAATTGTTTATGGAAAGAATGAAATTTTTTTTATAGATGAGATCTCTGCAGATACGTTCAAGAAAGTGTTAATTATAATTTCATAAATGTTATCCTTGAAATTGAGATTTCAAATGACTGAAGTTTAGTGATGTTGAACTTCATTGAAATATGCGTATTTTAAGCACATAATCAGAATGTTGCAGCCAAATGTATTTCTTAATTCCTTGATTTTCAATTTTAAATCTCATTAATATCAATCATAGGCTTAATCTTGAATAAAATAAATAATTTTGTCACTAATAATTTTGTAACATCTTTTCGATCCGTTTAAACTTGCTACAACGCAAATTTCAAATAAAGCTAATCAATTATATGTTGAAATTAATACTGCAATACACACGCGCGCGAAAACAGTCTACACGCAACCATCAAACTTTTGGTCAGATGTCATTTTTCCACGCACGCTGAATAATTCATGAATTATTATTACATATAGTGTCGCTGAGACGTGCATGGCACGTCTGTATACAGTTACGTGACAAAGCGTTATCTCCAAGGGGGTTAAAAATTTCTAAAAAAAAAAAAAAACAAAGAGAGAAAAAAAAGGATCAAGTCCATCTCCTCTCCATAATTCCGCAATTCCCGCGACTAGCGCAAAAACATGGCAAAGAAGCGAGACACTTCTCTCTTTCTCTCCTCTCCGTCGAAATATCGCTCTATATGCTTTAGCGCGCGATTTGTCCCCTCGGTCACGTCTCCGCGTCATCGTCGCGAGCCTTCCTCGCTGCTCTTTATTTCTCCGGCTCTTTTTTCCTTCTCTCTCTCTATCGCGCTTTTTCCCGTCTTTCTCTCTTACCGCCTTACCGCGCGCGTTCCGGTTCTCAGGCACCTCGCATGACCCTATACGTGGACAACTCGCTCTTTCCCACATTAATTGTCGCGTCACTCGGCGCCGGGACTTAATTTTGAGGAAATGTCTCCATCAGTGCACGCGCGTGCGCTCGTACGGTAGTCCTTTACTCCTTTCCCTCTCTCTCTCACTCGCACTGCGCTTTTCTGGAGCACGCGTATAAGTAGATTCTCCCCCCGCGCGTGCACTCCGACCTCGGACGAAAAACCGGACACTCACGTCCTGCTCGACTCGAAATTTTTAGAAATCTCCGCGCGCTCTCGTATGAGGATTGTCATTTTTTTTCTTTTTGAGGACAATGTGTATACATACAGGCAGCTTGGAACCATTTATTAGCGTAGCTTAATGCTTACCTTTTTGACGGGTTTTACGAGCGCTGCAACGGTAAAAAAACGCTGGTGTTTGCGCGTGCTACAGGTAATTAGGGTTATCGGAGCGGGGTAAAAGAAATGAGAGAACACAGATTCGTCTTTTTTTCCAAACGTATCGTTTTTAGTGTATTTTTATCGAATATTACATATCGACATATATACAGTCACCACTATACGTAATTTCTACACAACACGCGACTAAACTAATAAAACGTTAAGACAAATTTTTACCGGTCGTCGGTCGAACTATACTCGCAGGACAGGACAAAAATATATATTTCTTTCTCTCTAATTACATTTTGTTTGCAAACCTCATATTTTATTAATTGGCTAATTTATAGAAGATATACATCCTGCAGTCGGTTTGATCGACGATCGGCAATACAAGGCTCGTCTTTCGTTCACGCACAATAAAAGGAAGAAAAAAATATATTATAATGTATGACACTTTCTGTACAATGTTTGTGGGATGGGGCAAAAAAAAAGATAAGAGGATGAACGTCAGTACGAGCTTAAAACTTTTGACCTTAAAAATAATATAGCTCAATAAAATTGTACAAACTAAAGGTAACGAGCGCTCGTCGTCGCTTTCGTCGCGCGCGCGCCTGCGCCGTTCACGAGTAACACGTTAGGTACGTATATATCGGTAACCTCGATGAAATCACATTCGCACTAGATTTTTTATGCTTAATAAAAAAAACACACATCGTGTATGGAAGGAATGAGAAGGAAAAAAATAGAGGAATGTTAAAGAAGGCTCGGTTGGTCGTTTAAAGTTTTTAACTACACCAAGATCTGCCGAAGACGAGGAAGTGCTCGGAAAAGGAGGAACGAGAAATCGGTTGTTAACATGTGGGTAACTATAGGAGATGATGAGCTGTCGCGTGGAGAGAAATCTTTCGTGCGAATTGGTGCATTCTTTGATAGCTGGTGTAAAAATAGCGATTTTTATAAAAAATATATTCTTGAGAACACAGCAGTTCGAGTGAAAATTCCTTTCCACGCGATCGCAAGGGGTAACAAAATTTCATTCGTTTTGTTTTTCGAGCAAACTCTGCATCGGTGGGACATTCGCATTCTCATTTTCATCAGCACAGACAACTTTGATATTGCGCGTACGTCGTACAAAAGGAAGAAGAAATAAAACAAACATATAGGTGTGTGTATAGGCGTGCACCGGGATCACTGTTAATAGTTACAATATGTAGGAGAGAAAGTATACAGTACAGAAAAGAGGAGACCGCTGCATAACAAGAAGTATCATATAGTGGTATAGTGTTTGTGTGATAAAAGTATCGTAAACGTATAGGATAGAGAAAGAGGAAGCTAGACCGAACGGATAGCGGCCCGACGGTGCCGCTACCGTCCATTGAACAAAATATAAAGTATAGGTATAAGGAACGTCGTATATTTCGCTTTTCTTTTCATTTCTATATTCAGAGACAGGAGAGAAAGAGAGTGTGATCGATCGCGTTACATAAGGGATACTACTACTACTACCGTTGTGGGAGGTTCGACAAAAGGAGAGGCGCACTTCAAGGTAGTAGAACAGTGAATGATACGCGTGCGCGTGCGCGAGATCGTGGCCGCAATGTCTCGATCGATTATCTTCGACATTATCGGAGAGGGAGAATCTCTGTGACGAGCGGTGATCCAAGATCTCGCGCGCGCGTACGTTTACACTTGTGCAGTTCAGGGTAGAAAAATATAGCGTGTGCTGTTTCGGATAAACGCACTCTCTTTCGGTGTACGAAGTACAGAGCCTCGATACAATGAGTATGTGGTATACATATTATATATCGCGTCGGGGGTCTTCTTTGGGGTGCGCGAGAAATCGTTTGATCGAAGGCCCCTTGACAATAATGACACTTTCGCCGGGCTTTACAATATTTATATATATTTATAAACGTGCCTCTGTGATGTATGTGTATATATTTATATATTTATAACTCTTTTTCTCTCTCTATATGCGCGCGTCGACACGCGGCTTGTATACATATATTTTTTCCTATATATTACCTTGTATCCGACTCATAAAAATCTTGTCTTTGTTTTGTCTATTAAATAAAAGAAAATACATGATAAATTTTTCTCTCCTCGCGTGTCGTAAAATGTATATATATATAAAGTACGCATTTATTTTTTATGTATAAGAGCATATAATATATTAACTATATCGTATTACATCGTCATAATCCATCTATTTACAATCGTATAATATTGCGCGCACTGAAAGACCTGTACAATTTTCCATCTTTTACAATAATTCTTTCGTTGCTACATTATTGTCGCGTTCGCAGAGGAGAAGTTCTCGCGGTGCCGAGCCACAGCTTCGGGTAATAATTATTCCCAAAGTCCCGAGATAATCTCTCTCTCTCTCATTCTCTCGAGTTTTTCTAACGATTATTTACAAAGTGCATGTATATTTTACAAAACAAAAGTATTAAATTTTGCCAATCTTTTTTCCTTGCTGCGCGTTCGCGCGCGCGCGAATTTCTCCTCTCCTGCGCGATCGCGATAAGACCATATCGCGGATTCGAGTCTAAGAATTCTCTGAACTATACGTCTCTCTGTGTGTCGCAACGACTTTTTGAGATCGTCTAACGTTTTGCAAGCGAGCTCGTATGTGTGTGTGAGTGGCGATCTCATAGCAGAAAGCGAAATTTTCTGTTTCTCTTTTTTTTTTGCTTCATCTATCGTTGTTTAGGACTCGTCCTCGCTATAGAGAGAGAGTTATACCCGATTATAATTGTTCGCGTCGGCGACGTGATTCGTGTGCCAAGTGTTTAATCGCGTCGCGCATATCTCTCTCTCTCTCTCTTTTTGTTTTGAAAACGAAAGCGTGCACAGCGATAACAAACTTTGGGATATAGACAACGAGGGGAATGCCGATCAAGATAGCACGTGTGTACATATATACACATACATACTCTTTTTTAAATTTAGCGTGGATAGAGACTGAACGAACATATTATCTTGGAGTTCTCATCTATATAATCGCGGGGACAACAAATCTCATCTTGCCGCGAGAGAGATGCCTCATACGTCGCCGGATGATGACACTGATGAGCACATATTTTATTCCTAATGGTCGCGCTAGCCGGTCCCCTCGCAGAGACGCGCAATTAGCCGTATGTTATTTAGGTAAAGCGCGCGTGTACATGAGTAGAAGAAAGGTCGTAATTATCCTTAAGAAATAATGTTTCAATTATGTCACTTGTACATCCAAAGGTATTAATTCATTCCGTTGCGTAACGACAACGGTCTCGGTCCATTCGATGAAAATTATAATCCCTGTTTGTTTTACGATATGTAAATTAAGCCCGTTTAAAGCGCTACTTTCTTAAGGACTTCATAACGAGGCTCCTCCACTCTTGCGCGGAGTTATTGTCACCCGAGCGCCTTGTGTTTTGAAATTGTCAGACGAAGATGAGTATATGCTCAGCGTATAGACGAACTTTTCTAAGAGATTTATTGCCACCTGAAACCGCTAATGGCCCCTTAATGGGCCTCCCGGCTAGCCTCTGAAAACACACACGGCAGCTGACATCATCCTTCTTCGGCGTTACAAAGCATCTCTCGCCGTAACGAAAAAACAAGCGCAGATACATAAAGAGGGACAGAGACACCGATCTTTTCCTCTCCACTCTCGACGACGACAACAATTCGCGCAACGAGCTCGCAGAAAAAGAGAGCGAGATAGCAGCAGCGGCACGCGCTACCACTCTACACGGGAGACAATTATATAGCCGGTGGGGCTGCGGGATGGCCTCAGGGTATGTATACCACCGGCGCACATCAACCAACTAACCGTTGCGTTAACTCGATCATATCTCTCTCTTTCTCTCTCGCGGGCGCATAATCGCGACCGCGCGATTCGCGTAATCCCCCTTTCGAAAGGATCCGCACGGACGACAGTCGTCGCCGTCTTGCTCTTTGGGTGTGTATGTGTGTATATATACGAGGCGTGGACGCGTGGGAGAAAAAGAAACGATTTCAGGCACGTGAGCGTAATCGGCAACAGATCTTTTTCTCTCTCTCTCTCTCGCGCGCGCCAGATGAGCCGCGGCGAGTATATACAGCTCTCGCGCGCGCAGCGGCGGCAGCAGCAGCAGCTCCTTTATGGCGTTCCACTTTCGCGAGGGGGAGAAGGGAACCACCTCGCCTCACTGTATATACGTGTGCACGTGTGTTTGTACGTGTGGATGTGGCTCGCCGATCGGGGCGTAGCAGCGGCAACGCCGGCTTCTCTCTTCTCACCGCTGTACTGTTGCATGCGATGGGAGCTGCCTTCCGCGCGTTTGTGTATATGTGTGCGAGAGGATCTTTCGCGCGATTGCGACAGGGACGACGACAGTATTTCGAAGCGGCGAAAAATTTTCAATGCTTTTTGTTTTGACTTTTCCAATGGTGGAAGGAGTGTGTGTGTGTGTGTGTCTTTCTCAACGCGGCGAGGCGTTCGTCAAAATTGTGAAATACGCGGGCTATAGAATTCGTATAGATCTGGGTGTATAAATCCGCGAAATCGATCGAGAAAAGAGAGGAGGAAGAAAACAAAAAAAAGCGCCGGGGTTCTGGTGAATTTACTACGATGAATATAATGAGACAAAATTCTCGGCGGCGGCGGGTATTGCGAAACGGTGCGCTCTTGTTTTGAGCGGGCACGTATAGAGGAAAAAATTACACACGCCCGTAAATTACGCTCGGAAATTATCGGGCCACATCTCTTGCGATGAAAAAGCGGGCGACGCGCATTACGTATTATATAGGTGAGGGGTACAGACACACACACACACACACACACATGTGAAATAAATGGCTCGCGAAAAACCAACGACACTTACGTTTTCGATTAAAATCGCATATATACACTAGGTCTCGTACCTATATACCGTTTAACGTTAAAAAAGAGGAAGGATTGGCCGGCAAGATAAAAGATGACAAATGAGCTCTAAGCCGCGAAGTGCAAAAGCGCGTAAATTACACGCGTGGTCGGAGTAAATCAATTTAATCGTCGCGCGAGCTTCGATCTGCTAATGAGACGCGAAAAAATATCACACTTTCGAAATGAATTAAGCTAATTGAGCGCGCGAGCCGCGTGACTGCAGCCAGTGGCCAGATGAGCTATGTATGCACGCGATGCAGGTAAAAAAGGAGAACATAATCCGTGAGGAGAGAAAGAGAGAGAGGACAACTCGCCGAGTAGAAAGGACGCGAAAGGCGTGTGCGCGCGCACGAGGAAAAAGAGAAAAAGTGTGTGTATCGCGTAAAAGGAGAAAAAGAGCGCGGAGAGAGAAAGAAGGAGAGGGCGAGCGAGTGAGTGCTCGGAAAAAGCGAGAAAAAAAGACGCGGAGGAGAGAAAGGAGGATAATTGAAGGCAATGATCGAGAGGATCGATCGCGAGCCACAGCCTCGCACAGCCTCTCTTTGCGCGCGCGAGCGGCGTGGCTTCTTTATTGCGTTTCACTTTCGCGATGCGCCCGATCGAGCCCGGCGCGCGGGGCGTGGCGCAAAAGTGTAACGCAACAGGACCGAGGTCATCGCGCACACACATTTACGAACCACGTACATACCCACACACACACACAGACAGCATCCGTGGTACGGCGGGGGCAAAGAAATAGGAGCTAGCGGATTAGCGGACGCTTTAGAGCTTCATTTTCACCTCGTAGGCTCGCCTGTGCGCACCGCCGCCGCCCGTGTATATATATCTACGCGTAACTGGACTTTCCACTCGACTTGAGACTCGGGCAAGACGAGCTCCCATGGAGTTAGAAAGTAAGATCGATTCCGATTCCGATGTATTCCGACGCCGCTCCGGCGATATCCTCTCTCGCGTGTATAGTACCGCGCCTCCGAATCCGAGTAGCTCCTTTTATATATACAGATATATATTAAATTGCGAGGCGATTGTGGATAGAGATAGGTCTGTTTATTGCTGCGTCCCGTTCGATTATCGGAGCGCGGAATTTCCGGGAAACCGACGTTTCTTTTCTTGCGCGCGCTTCCTTTCGGCGCGTCTAAATTCGCGATGGCATTTTACGGCGATTCTCGAGTTGGGTTTATTGTTGTACTCTCGCTCGGACGGATAAGAAACGGCGATTCCCCAGTCGCGGAGTACAGCCGATTAGGGAGTGGATTGCGGTGCCTCTCTAGGCGCGGATCGTTGTGACGAGAACAGAGCCGTGGTCCGCCGATTTCTAATAATTTTCATCGCACCATTGTCCCCGGGGTCCGTCCGTATACGCTCTGCTTCGGGTTTTACTGGGTCGACGTAACTTAAATTCACTTTCTAGGTCGTAAAATCCCGCTGCCGATATCGCGCGCGCCCCGCGTTTCCTGGGCCTTTGCCCGAGTGTTTCCTGCCCGGAACGAATTGCTCTTTCTCGGCTCTCTGCTTTACTACGCTCGGATGTTTTTGTCCTCAGCTCTCCTTCTCTTTCTCTCTGTACCTCTGGTTCACTCCCGCGTCTCTTTGTCGCCACCGCCGCCGCTTTCCCCAGATCGCGCGAAGAAAAAATTCTTTGCACAGGGAACGCTTGCCCGACTATTACGCCAGAAAGAGGGAGAGAGAGAGAGAGAGAGAGGGAGAGAGAATCATCGAGTATAATCGGGCGTGCCACTCTCGTTTCGGGGAAGCATTGCCAATCGCCGCTACTCTTGCGAATTGCGCCGCCTTGTTGGCGCTCGATTGCTCGCGCAAGAAAGCCGGTGGAAAGAGAGAGGAAAAAGGAAGAAAAGAACCATGTATCTCTTTCTCCCTCTCTCTCTCACCCTGATCGCTCGCTCTCTTTTCTTTCGACTCGTAAATCAGTGCGACCAATTTGTAACGAGTGTTCGCTGGCTTTTTTCGTTTCGCTTTTTGCCTCGCTTATACATACACCACCGCCGCGCCTCCTTTCCTATCGTGCACCGATTTTCGGCAATCGATTCGAGAAACGAATGGAGCCGAGACGGTGCGTGCGTGGGTCCACCCCACTTATTTACATTCAATGTGCGCTAACTGTTATCAAGATACACACGCCCGGACGGACCGCTTTTGCATACATGGTCCGCGGATCCGGCAATAAATTCCCTAGTTTTAAAATGACCGATCACAGCGATCGCTCGCGATATATCACGGGACTCTTGAATATACAGGTCCGTGGTCCGCCAATTTTTTCCGAAGACGTCATCCTAGAGAAGTCGATACGATGTGCGTGGGGGTATGAAATTCAGTAACTATATTGGTAATCATTCTCGGGCTTTCTGAGAGGAGAGACGCCACTCGCTCCTAGCTCCTCGCTTGCTTGATTCTGCGTAGCAGAGCGCGAAAGGCATGGGTGGTTGTCGGCAGTGTAAGTCGATTAGGATGTAAGTCCTTTGGAGAGAGGTATGCGTATACGGAGTCTAGTGACAATCTGTGGCTCAGGTATTGTTACCGGGCGATAAGGGTGGCGAGTTTGCGTCCCGTTGCTGGTCCTCGTGTAGACTCTCCGCACGGCTGGCGCTGCTGCTCGACCTCGAGCTCAGGTTGTCCCGGTCACTAAAGTACGAGGAGTCACCCTGACCGGCACTGTTACCACCGGCCTGCTGGCGCTTCTCCTCCAGTCTCAACTGCTGCTTCTCACTCCAGGCTGCACGGTCCTCCGCACTAGCTCCCAATAAACCTGGGAAGTATGGCAGACCCTGGCCTCGAGATGTGATCTTTCCCATGAAACTACGAATCTCTTCGAAGTATGACTCTTCGGCACGGGGGAGTTGGCCGTGATACCTCGAGCGGACCTCGTCGAGTATCGTGGGTCCGTCAGCGTCGTGCTTTTTCAGATGCCTATCTAGGTTCGTCTGCTGGCCAAAGCAACGCTCGCAGAGGGGACACTTGAACGGCTTCTCCTTGTTGTGGATGTTGCGCACATGACGCTGCAGATTACTCGAGATGCTGAAGCTACGCTCGCAGTACTTGCACTTATAGGGCTGCTCACCCGTGTGGGTCCGCAGGTGCCGCGTAAGATTAGCGGACCGGGGGAAGACCTTACCGCAGAATTTGCACGAGTAACGATCCTTAGGCTTAAGACCTGCGCTTACTGCTATCGAGTAGGCTGGTAGGCTGGAACTCTGTTGCGCAGGCTGTTGCTGCGTCGATGCAGGGTTAGGTGTGGAGGATTCGGAACTAGGTTGAGGTTGAGAAGGTTGTGCCGCCGGGCTCGAAGGCCTCGCTACCTGGACCTGCGCCGAAGAGGCGGAGGCTGACGCAGGTGAGGTCGTGGCGAAACGGCTGCTGGGTAGAGGTACCATCGTCGGCAATGCCCGCACCTGGATCTTGGGTAGATCGGCAACGGGCGAAACGTGCTGATGCGATCGGTACATGGCCTCGAGCACCAGTGGATGCACCGCATGATGCTGGGGAAATAAAACCGTATGGTACGGTAGAGTTCTATCACTACTACGCTCCACATTGTTCTGGTTCAACGTCTCGATCTCGTTCTGGTTCTCGTCTCTCAGGCTCTCCTTCTTGTGTTCCAAACGCAGATCCAGGGGCTCGCAACTGTCCATGTCCAGTCTGCTACTACTTCGGCTGGGTCTAGCCGCCGGACTCATGTGTGGTTGCTGTTGATTCGAATGCTGGGGCTGGTCCCTGGAACTCGAGCAAGGGCTACCGTGGCGCGCCTGTCCGTGACTGAGGTCGTAGGGGAGCTCGGGTTCCTGCTCCGCGGGTCCGCCAGAGCGCTGTACACTAAGCGGGTAGATGCTCGCTTGCTTGGGGCTGATGTGGCCGGGCATCTTGCGCGGGCTCGAGTCCTTCTCCCGCATGGCTGGTGGGTACTTGCTCGGGCTGCTGCTGCTCGACCGGCCGAGGTACTCGTTCATCACAGTCGCCGCCGCCGGTGCGCGGCTGCGCCGAGGAGGGAGGGGGCCGCGTTGGTCAGTCGCGGCGGTCTTGCTCCTTCCAGCGACGCCCTGCGCCGACCTGAAACACGAAAGGTTAAAGCGTGCAATTAGATGGTGGTTAACTTGATATCAAGTAAATGTTATTGGATTGTATAGATTATTTTTTGATAAATAAAAAGCTATCAGTACAGGATTGTTTTACTTTTTAAATCAGAATTCCAACGATGTCCTTATATTTAATTTGAAAAGTGCAACCTATAAAACCTGTCGTGTCATTTAAAGTATATAAAAATACAACATTTAGAAAAAATTGATCAGTTTACTAAGTTATAGAAGTTATTAAAATGATTAATTAAAATTTGTCCCTATACTAAATACATAGAAGTAGTGCATTTCGAGTTTGAACAGACGATGTTTTCCATTCAGTAACCTGCTCATTTTTTTTAAATTTCATAGTTTTTTATATTCTAAGTGATAGTTCTGATTTTAGAGGTTGGGTGGGCATTCCCTTTTATCTTTTGTACACATTTTAAATAAAAAGTGCTGTTAAGGGTTAAAAAGTAGTGTGAATAAAGTGTTAATTAAACATATTCAAATATGAAAATTATACTATTGGAATTAGACTAAATCTATTATAATTATTTGTTAAAAGCAGTGAAACTACATTTCAAATTATAGTTTCTATCTTGAACTTTTGCACATTTTTAGATTTCAAGATTTTCAT